>AP025050.1:4453471-4535663 GCA_036186865.1 Eustoma russellianum
AAAATTAAAAGGAAAAATGCTAAAAACCGCCTATAGCAGGTGCTTTCCCGGTTGCAGGATGCCAGGTGCCTATTAACCCTATAAGTCTGGATGACAAGTGTGTTTCATGAAACATTGGATGCTACTTAAAACTTGGTGGAAAAAAATGGATATCAGGTGCAATTAACTCTTTTTTAGAATAATAAGAGAGAATGTAACTTATGATTGCGCTCTTTTTATTCATATTTCATGAATCTAACATGATAAACATTTCTACCTTCTCATAGATAAATTAGTCATGTATATTCAAATAGTGTGACATGGTGGGACCTGTACCAAATATATTCAAAGAAAGTCTGGTAACAGACAGCAACAGCTTATAATTTATAAACAATAGTAGGACTAATTATTTGAAGTTATCTTCCAGCCGATTCACAGGTGAAGATAGCTCTAGTGGGAGACTGTTTTTGTATCCTGTCGTTACTTCAATCATTTTCCTCCAACACACTTAGAGCGATTTTCGTAAAGTTCCGCTAAAACTATACAAATAACCGGTCAGGTTTACAGTGGGTATGAAAAGAAAAGATCTGAATTCGATCTAATTAGATGTTGGGTTATAGTTCCTGTTTGTAATAGATTCTTTGCGTGGGATTTGACAGCACATTACCAACGTAAGAGGCTGTTGAGTTTATGATTTGCAACATCCACACAGTTCTATAAGGTTGGGACAGTGAAGACCTAGAGATTTGGTCTTTAAGAATGGGTATGTGTTATTGTTGTTTATCACTTGTCTATAAACCAACATATTTCATTAATTGGTAAAACAACTGTCAACTTCTTCTTTACCATATATTTGGTGATTATTGAATCCTAAATAAGCAACTTTTCGTTGTTAGATTGTGGCGGTGAGATTATGAGAAGCCTGAAGTATTTGGCAGTCATTCTTGCACCATTCATTGTGTTATCAGAGAACGTTTTAAGTCAGTTTATGGGTCATTCTCTCGATAACATGAAAATATCTCTATGAATTTCGAAACACACATTCTGCTAATATCCGTCTCTTCGTTAAAGGTAAACTTAAAAAAATGGTGATCTCATATACGATGTTGAGAGTGCAAAAAACTCATGTTCTTTATGTATTTTTACCCTTTCTTTGTATAACGCGGCGCAATTCCCTACATGCTAACTGTATACACCCTATATACTAACGCAACACACCCTAAATAATAACCATTCATTTCAATATCCATAGACGAATCAAGGAATGTCTTATTACCGAGGGGAAATTTGAGCTTTGTGAGAAGTCATAGGGTCTATAATTAGAAAGAAGGTATAAAAGATAGAGGGAATAACTCAAATATTTAAACCGGATTCTCGATAAAAGAGAATACCCTTTTTAGTGATGGGCGAGCAATGAATTCGACGATACCCCCATTTCTTCAGCAATCCGTCAAAAGATCTTACAATTAAAATTTCCATACCGTGTCTCTGAGTGTTCTAGCCTCTGCACATATAGATTCGAAAGCATATCAGATTTCCAAATACCAGAGCTAGATCTCAAGTGTAGCTATTTCATTTACCTGGTCCGCTTTTTGATTGGCACATTTTCGACTAGCACTAAACTCCTAAAAACATTTACATTTGCTCTAAAAGAACTGAAATATGGCCAGGTAAGTAAACCATTGCTGAAGCAAATAGATATGTTTGGTTGGAGGGCATAAAATTTTAAAAAAAAATCATTTTAAGTGATTTTTATTTAAGATGTTTGTTTTAGGCATATAAAAACAGTTCTTTATATGTATAAAAGAAGATACATTTGAGAATCTTCTATATCCTTTTCACTTTTTGGTATCGTTTTGGTTCCATCTTTATAATCTACTCATTGTTAATATTTCTTTCGTCTTTTAAACCAAACGACTATGAGTTTGTCCATTAAACATGTATTGTTTAATGTCTATCGTTCTTATTCTGATTTCGATTCTTCCGTTTAAACTAAAATTCCATGATAAATATAGGTGAGGTGGTGGATGAGATTTGTATGAACCATTTAGAAGCACACTGATCGCCTACTCTAGTATACTTAGTGGTTAAACATTTGCTTAAAAGACGATTATAATGATGCTTTAAATTCTCTGACTTGGGTCAAAACAAAATTATCCGACTTAAATTGTACTTATTTGTGGATTATTTTATTTAAATCAATACAGAAAGTACTTTACACTTCTACAACCGACTCAAATCTCGAACCTTTTTCACTTAAAGTAAATTAACAACATAAAAATACGTGTTAATGTAAAGGGTAGGTAAGCTTAGTGGACAATTTGAGTAGACCAAAATAAATTACGTTAGCCTTACAAAATATAATACACTTTTCCATGTCGGCCAAGTAATACGCTTATCTTCTTCTATTGTTTATCCATATTTTCTTGTGTTTATGCATTGATAAAGGGCACCACATCCTCTGCCCTGATGTTTGACGAGGGCGACAGTTGACTGTGTACTTTATTTAGGTGAAAATTCAAGTGATTATTTTATATCCACCCTTTAAGTGGAGTGTTAATGACTCCACTGCAATACAAAGATGAGCCAGAATCACATGAATTATCAATCTAATCCACCAGTTTTGCACATCAAAACGACAAATCTCTCTTTTTCTTAAGAGATTTGCATGATCTTAGAATCTTCATCTAGATCTCTTAACTGTGAGAAAGACGGTGACGCGTGATCTGATTATATATAAAAAACTAGTAAACTTAAACGAGAGTCGACCAACAAAAAAACCGTAAGACTAGATGAAGTCGACAGCAGGTGAGAAGATTGTGTCTATCTTCATACATCACCTTTCCAAGGCTACAATTGGATATAAAGGTATAAAAATCACTATTTGGTCTTCTTGGTGGGGGGGGGGGGGGGGGGGGGGGGGATTATCCATTATGCATTTCGCCTCAAAACTGAAAATGTTTCCAGATCCGGCAAACTGGGTAAACTTTTGCGGTCCAACAGAATATTTAATTCCTTGTAGGCTATCCCATTTCAATTAGATGTGATTAGTCTCTAGATTTTCACGTGCATGACTTTCACTTCCAGTTGTGTTTTACCCAATCCAAGGTTGCATAGTAAATGCGAAGGTACACTGACCAAACAGAAAGGAGAAAAGGAGAAACAAGAAAGCAAGAAAGGAAATGAAGTTGCAGAGTGTACTAGAGCAACATAGTCATGTGGATATTATAGATACCGGGTTGCAGGGATCCTTACTGGTTTGGGTACAACTTTTTTTTACAGGTGCGGTAGCACAATACATGAGTGAACAATACAACTAGTTATATGTAACAGACGGCAGTTGTATATCATCATTAGTATAATGCTATCAAGTGAAATTATATGAATAAGAAAAAAATGTTACAATTATATGACTAAGATAACTAAACAATTTTATCGACGGAGCCCATAAAAGAGATCATTTGTTTATAATACTTGTAAATAACCAATGTTTTCACCTGCTAGACAATTATTGGAATTTGGAAAGCTTTTAGAAACGTAACGTTGGATTGGGCTCCCTTTTGGGCTTGTCTTTGCCCACGCAGTTCATCAAAAAAGAATAAGGCCCACTCAGTTTCTGGGAGGCTTATGACCTGTGACGAACCATAAGCCACTTGGTTTTTGGCAAGTCACTGCTGAACCATTATATAGGACCATCACGTTCTCGAAAGAGTCGAAAAGAGATGAGATCTGGTGTGTTTCATTTTTATGTGTAATTTAAATGTTATAGACTCATTGAAATTGGTGGATTTTAAAAAAGAATTAGATCCCACCAACTCCTATAAATCTATGACACAAGAAAATAAACACACTAGATCTGATCATTCAAAAGAGAACCTAAGTTTAAATATGCCAAAAACTACAACGCCCATATATATTTGGAAGTATGGTAATATTGTTCTTATAGTTTCTCGATAGACAACACGAAAATCATGGCTTATATAAGATACATCCATACTACGTATTACACCATCAACAAATTCGTGAAAAAACAAACTTAAATAAACACACAACCTTATATTATATGTTTATAACATCATCTAACTGAAACATAAAGAGATGAGGGAGACAAGACCGCTACTCAAGCAACGCAAAGGTGGTAAGATCAGAGCCACCTCCGCTATGAAAACTGGGCTGGTTAGGCTGAAGACACAAAGCAAGTAAATGATGCCCTCCATTTGGGAACCCAATTAAAGAGTGGTAATCCCCTGCATTCTCCACCAACCCGTAGTGTGGATCTTCTTGTCTTGCATCCTTCAAAATAATTTTGGATGTAAGAAAATGGAGATACGTTAATCCTAGTCGTTTTTCTTGGCATATCTTGCATCTTGGAAATAGCTTTGGACAATAGTGCATCTCAGTCACCAAGAAGAAGGGGGTTGGGAGGAGGCACTAAGACAATTATGTAAAACTTGTGTGCATTTGCAAAGAATTAAGATTCATGTCAACACTACTACCATGGTACTTATTGAAAGAACAATTTAACTTCTTGGAGTCCATCTTTGACCGGGTTTTGATTTTTAATTTGAGAAAAGCCACATTTAATAAGTCCATATAAATATTTTGAAATGTCTCAAGATGTTATTAGTAGTTAAAGAAATTGGATTATTTATTAACTTATCATCGTTAAATACATAGCTTTTGATATAAATAACTAACTTATAGTTGACACCTTTAAAAGTAAAAACAATAATTAAGCTTTTATCTAACTTTTTTATTTGTCACTTTGGTAATTTATTAGATTTTGATATGCTCAAGATTGGCTCGTTAAACATTCGAATAGAGTTGAGTTCGATCTTAGACTTTATCAGACCTAGCTAGTTAAACGAAAACTTAATCACCAACCGTTTGACTTATTGTAAGCACAAGAAGCATTTAAATGTCTGAGTAAACCTGTACCATTGATCTTTGGTAATGTTATTTCAATTTTGTCACTTTCGTACCAACCCACCCGCCACCAATCCTCCTCTCCCCCAAACAAGGCAACAACCAAAAGGAAAAGTAGAAAAGAGAAAAGAAAGAAGCACCGTAAATTAAATATTTTACCAATTCGAGCAGGAGATTTCTGTGTATATCATTTGCACTCTTCACCTGCATAAAAATGTCCGGCATGGATCCATTAAAAAAAAAAAGTAGTAAAGCGCAGAACTTGATGCACAGTATAGTGTGCATCCATCCCTTCATTGTATCAAAATTTAAGATGACGTACCTTTTTCTTCAGAGTATCGATCTGATTGCTGATCGCCTTTATCTGTAAAGTGTTAGCAATATAATAAGGTAATTTAATTTGTTTTGGGACGAAAACATTTTGTTAGATTATATTTTATAATCTACATGGACATACATATATTAATTAGACACTATCATAAAATAATTGGGCATGATAAAGTGATTTTGTAAATTGGTGCCTAATTAAAATATCTTATATAGTATAGTATTTAATGTGTAGATATCAAATTCGGATTACCAATTAAGATGATGGACTGATAATTACCATATTTTACAAATAGGCTATATTCTTTTGAATATGAAAGCACTTCAATAATAACCAACCCATTTCGTTAAACGCTCTTGATAAAAAGGGAGTGTGTTATTGTTTTAAAAAAAAACAGAACAACTCACTCTTCATTTGAAGATCCAAACGCTATGGAACCAGGTTTGTTTCCATTTTAATTTGCTCTTATAGTTCTTGATGACTTGATATGTATTATATTTTAGATAATGGTTTTCGTAATTTAGTTCTTACCATTGGTATAAAATCGATATGAAAAACTCATGAATCTCGTAATTTAGTTTTTACAATTGGTATAAGATCGATATGGAAAACTCATAAATCAGCTTACAATTGGTATAAAATCGATATGGAAAACTCATGAATCGGGGTTCAAACTACTCGAAACAGATTTTTTTTTTTTAAGCTGTGTGATCAAGATGAAAGACGAAAAGATAAGTAAAATTGAGTTAAGAAAGCAACCTTCCTCTCCCGAATGGCTCTTAGAGACTCGTCTATTTCGTGCGTAAGATTATGCATCTCATCAAAGCTCAGGTCATTCAAGCCCTCCCCAAGTCTCTGCCTGTCAGTATTGTTTTTAGACATTTCACACTTATTAGACCATAGTAAAGCAGACTGTAGAAAAGACAAGCCATTTAAGCAAAAGGAACTAACCTAATTTCTCTACGAAGATTTTTGTTCACCTCCTTCAGCTTATGTAGTTGCTCTTGCATTTTCTGTAACCACAAAACCTTTTACTAATAAAATACATCAAACCAACTAACTGGACGAATTTCCTATTAGAAAAAAACTAACTGGACGAATTTTCCGTACACATAAATGAACATGTTCCGGATCAAACTCTTAGTTTCAAAACGACATGTATTTATATATATGATATAACGGGCACGTACATATGGAAATAGGCGGGTAGTTAGAGATAACAAACTGTTCATCGACAATTCGTTTATGACAAATTAAATATATTCACAAATATATGTAACACAGTAACAGTCACTATTAATTAAGGGCCTATTTAACCAACATCAAGTACGGTTTCATTTCAATTATATATATAAGAAAAGGGAAAAAAAAACATATGGAGTGGGGGAAAAAACCTCATAGTGGGAGCTCCAAAGATCAACCCCTAGAGCTTTCTGATACTGATCCATCAACTGCTTAGTCCTGTGCAAATAAATTTTTTTGCATCCATAACATAAAAAATTATGTTCACCAAAAAAGAACATGAAAATAAAAGGGACTGAAGAAGAAAGGATACGTAGTGGTAGGACTGATGAATTCATGAAGCTTATGGGTGGTGGAGAGCATGATGATAGAAACTTTAGCGTCACAGAGAACAGTGAGCTCATGAGCTTTCTTGAAGAGCCCATTTCTTCTCTTGGAGTAGGTCACCTGTCTGTTTGTTTGGTTCTCTATCTTCTTGATCTGGATCTTCCCACGAGCCATTTTGATTTTTCTTCACCTATTAACTTGCTTGTTTTTCTTCTTTTTCTGTTAGATCTTTCTTTTCTGCAAAGGTGTCTTTGGTTTAAAGCAAAGATGGAATGGATCTCTTTCTTTGTGGACTTGTATAACACTGTTCACTTAGAAACTCTGATATGAAAAGAGAGGCTGAGAAGCATTTAGGACCATTTGGATACTATAAGTGGAAAGACTTGAGCAAATGCATGAAAGTTGTTTCAGAGTTTGATAAAATAAGGTTTAAGGATTGGTTATTTCTTGGTATCGGTCACTACCTTCGCCCCCACAAGTGTAAAACCCTGCAGATTTTCTTCAGTTTTCCTTTTTACCTTTCTCTAGTAAATATGTTTGTTTTATTTGTCCAAGGGTCATAGTCCAATTTTCACCCTCTTGGTATTTTATAAGAAGGCAGCAACTTTCTTTGAATGTCTAGGTTATGTCCCAATTGATAGCTCTAAGTTTTCTTGAATAAACTATGTACAATTAGAAAGTTTCGATATTAAGATACGTGTGTGAAGCATGAATATGATTTTAACACGTTCGGCTTAGAAAGTTTCGATATTAAGATACGTGTAAAGCATGAATAAGATTTTAACACATTCGCCAGTAAGTGTATAATCATTTAGGAACATATATCAAGATTTATATCTAGATTGTATAAAAAGCTTTTATTGTAACGATCCTAATTTGTCTAGTCGGTTCCAGACCTAGCTCATGCTCAAGCCAGGCCTCGTTACTATGTACAAACACTACAGAATGGTAACTGAATCAGACTTTTCGTCCTCACTGTCCGTAAAAGATTAATCCTTGTTTATAATAGTACTTGGACATACTTATATATATTATGTCAATATATTTCTTTATTTCGGTGTGAGGTTTTTTTAGATCTTTTCATTTATGTAATTCAGAGGCGGTCTCCAGATATATATCGAAACCATGAAAACTTGTCCGCTAAACCAAGTACTTGTATCTTGTATCGTTTCTATACATTTTTGTGTTTCGTGACATATTTGATGAATTGATGATATATACTTGTTGCAGTCATGGAGACTTAAAATATAAGTTATGAAGATTTTGAGTAAGAAAATGCACTGTCGAGCAAGCGCAATATGCTTATGAGCACAATAATGTATTCCATTTTATTGTTCACTTGCCAGCGTCTTTAGATATGAAAGGTTTTACCAAATTCCAATATCACGAGTGTCTTTGTGGTTTAAATGGTATTCTTTAGTTTTTCAAACTCAGTTTTTTCCATTAACTTTTCGTTTCATTAATGACACATCTTATTGGTTGCGACCATGAGAGCTCATAAAACAATAATATAAACAACATTTTTGTGCAGATTTTAGAATTAGTTTGATCATTTGATTTACTTCTTGCTTTTATATTGCTTAGTTACCTTATAAGTTAATTTCATACACCACTCGTAAATTAAAGGCTCATAGATATTATTTGTTTCGTGTTTATACTTGAACACACACGGGCTACATATGTGATTGGCTATGATTGGATTGAATCAATATGCTACGAATCCTTTTCTTCATGAGATTGGCTCCTATCGATCTTATTTAGTAATTAAATTATATTAGGTTAAATCTGGGTTATTGTTTAAGATAATATGACGCTCACCTACATATTGTTGTATACTATATATAAAATTGTTGTGGAAAATCATATTGTTTTGCGATTTGATATACACAGCTTTATTCTACCTTACAATTCGAATCTATAACATTAAAGTCACAGAACATCAATGTTACCAGTAATTGCGATGTCCGACCTCGAAATTATGGGAAAAAAGTTCGAATCGCTGCATCCGACTCGGACGGTCTAACTCTGTAAAATTGTGTGAAAATTATAAATCAGTAATTTTTTTTAATAAAACGTTATTAGACAACCTGGCTGCGTACGTGTTTAGTTCACTGCAAACCCTGTAACCGCAAAGATCAAGTTCATCATAAGGTGCCGTGGCCTGCTACTGTAGTTTCCTTACAGTGGAGGTGTTTTTTTTTCTTTTTTTACTGACATTCTTGCGAACTACAATTGGCAATCCCCAAAATCTATGAAGCGCACCTCTCTGTCGCTTCCCATTTCAATTCAGATCTGATCAAGAAATACACCAGATCAGCTGTCGCATATTCCAATTGGCGACGGATTGCTCCTTCCCGAGTGAGAGGTTTGAGTGAGTATAATCAAGGGTAATTGACATTTTGAATTTCGAAAATGTTGACCAAGTTTGAAACAAAGAGTAATAGGGTGAAGGGATTGAGTTTCCATAGCAAGAGGCCATGGATCTTGGCTAGTCTTCACAGTGGTGTGATTCAGTTATGGGACTATCGTATGGGCACTCTAATCGATCGTTTTGATGAGCATGATGGTCCCGTTCGTGGTGTTCATTTTCACAAAACGCAGCCTCTCTTTGTTTCTGGAGGTGCTTTCTCAAAATTGAATCTTTAATTTGGTGAATGCATCTTTCTCTTACTGATTATCACCAGTATCTTTTTTCCTTGGAAAGGTATATCCATGGATCTAATTCACATACCGGATGCATTCGTTGGACTTGATTCTCTTCAAGGATCACAAGACTACTAATATTAGAAATCGAATTTCTCGAGTCATGTGTGATTTCCGTTGTTTCGTTGTTATTGTTAGTTGCATTATCAGCCATGGAGTTGTATTCACTTTTTTTGGGCCCTCATTGTTAGTTAAACTGGCTTGGTCATGATGCCTCTGATTCTAGAACTCTTAGCTGTAATATTAAATTTCTTCCAATGGCGCATATTGCAAGATAGCATTTGTTGGCATCACATTTAATAATTAAACGTCTACTTTTAATTTAGTCGGCAGCAGGCAGAATGCTGACTTAGAAACCTACCTGGTCTATGTCAGATACGGTAAGTCGTATTTCGAGTCAGGTCATGAATGTTAATTGACAAACTATCACAGTTTTGGCGCCGATCCTTCTCCAGGCGTACATTTCTTTTCTTGTGATGGATCAAGCAGAGAAGGTTAGCCTTGCACAGCAACTAAAGCTGTCGTTTATGTGCCTTGAAATGCTTGATTGAATCTTGAAAAGGGTTTCTTTGACACAGATCTTTCTTCAATAGGCTAAAAGTGCCCTGTCCCTTCTCTAGCTGTGCGCTTGGGGGATGCCCTGGTGCATCTGGTGCTCTTTGTCAACGATCATGCAAATCCCTATTTTCTCCTACTTTCATATTCACATGATACAATTAGCATCTTCCTTGCAGGGGATGACTACAAGATCAAAGTGTGGAACTACAAGTCTCACAGATGTTTATTCACTCTCCTTGGTCATCTTGATTACATACGTACTGTACAGTTTCATCACGAGTACCCATGGATTGTAAGCGCAAGCGACGATCAGACTATCAGAATATGGAACTGGCAGTCTCGAAGTTGTATATCTGTCTTGACTGGGCACAATCACTATGTTATGTGCGCCTCGTTTCATCCTAAGGAGGACTTGGTAGTTTCAGCCTCTTTGGATCAGACTGTTCGAGTTTGGGATATTGGTGCCTTGAGGAAGAAAACAGTGTCCCCAGCTGATGACATCCTTCGTTTAAGTCAGATGAACACAGATTTTTTTGGCGGTGTGGATGCTGTTGTGAAGTATGTTCTAGAGGGTCATGATCGGGGAGTGAACTGGGCATCTTTCCATCCCACCCTCCCTTTGCTTGTCTCAGGAGCAGATGATCGCCAAGTCAAAATCTGGAGAATGAATGGTAATTCGTTGCACTTTTTAGTATATCAAAACCTGTACTTCGTATCTGTGCATGCCAACTTGTATTTCTAGTATTATATGGTTATGGGAGGTTGCATTGGTGTGAACATTAGACTATTGTAAATGAGGGCTGCTGGTAGGTAGGTACCCCCTCTTTTATTTTTATTTGTATGGAAAGTATCTTTTAGAGGATTTCTGTGAAAGTCTTGGTTGCTGGAATAGTATTCTATAGCTGTGTATGCACGTCTTAGGGGGATAGAATCATGTGTTAGGGGGATAGAATCACGTGTTGGGTTGGCATGATTCTACCATTATTCGAAAAAATCTCGTTTATTTTTTAGCTTTTGCTAGTCTCTGTTGAGGATGTGTCAGACATTATAATTTGAATGCAAAAAAAAAAAAAAAAAACAAAAACAAAAACAAAAGGTAAAACAGAAACCAATTAAAAGGAGATAGTTCTAATGTATCACATTTTTTTTCCTCCAATTGTTTGAGAAGGCAGTATTCTTGTTTAGTATCTCCTGAATTTAGTTCTAGATGGTTTTAAAACCTAAGGGAAAAATAAATAGATTTCACTTGGGGCCTTGGGCAAATAGTGAAGTACAAAAAGAAAACATAGCTGATGAAAAAGGAAAAGTTGCAATTTGGTCAAGTAGCCTAGCGTTTAGTTTATAGTCTTTTTTTATCATATTTCGAGAGGAAAGGAGAAAGGGTAGGAAGTGCTGATCATCTGAATATGGAGCTTGTCTCGTATTTCTCTAGTGAAATCATGTTATATTGTACTTTTGTGACTTGAAGGCAGAATAGTATAAGTTTTTCATAGATTTTCAGGAAAGAGATAGCTTGCTCATTGTGGCATATTTTCATGGAAGTATTTCTCCCCTCCTTTTTCCTTACCTCTAAATTTGCAGATGATTTTTTTTTTCTGAAGTTACTCGATTCAACTGCTTAACACTCTTTCGTTTCCTCCTTTTCTTTTGGATATATCGTTTTTTATCCTCAGATACTAAGGCTTGGGAAGTTGACACATTGAGAGGACATATGAACAATGTCTCCTGTGTCCTGTTCCACCCAAAGCAAGACATTATTGTCTCTAATTCTGAAGACAAGAGTATTCGAGTATGGGATGCTACCAAGAGGACAGGCCTTCAGACGTTCCGCAGAGAGCATGACAGGTTTTGGATCCTTTGTGCTCATCCAGAATTGAATCTTTTGGCGGCTGGCCATGACAGTGGCATGATTGTATTTAAATTGGAAAGAGAACGCCCTGCGTTTTGTGTAAGTGGTGACTCACTACTTTACGTGAAAGACCGTTTTCTGCGTATCTTTGAGTATTCAACTCAGAAAGATAGTCAGTTGATACCCATACGTAGACCTGGATCTAGCAATCTAAATCAAGGTCCACGCCATCTTTCTTATAGTCCTACTGAAAATGCTGCCTTGATCTGTTCAGACATGGATGGAGGCTCGTATGAGCTTTACACGGTGCCTAAAGAAAGTTATGGCAAAGGTGATACTGTTCAAGATGCAAAAAGGGGTATTGGTGGTTCCGCAGTTTTTATTGCTCGAAATAGGTTTGTTGTTCTCGAGAAGAGTAGCAACCAGGTGTTAGTAAAGAATCTGAAGAATGAGATTGTCAAAAAGAGTGCTCTTCCCATTGCGACAGATGCAATTTTTTATGCAGGCACTGGGAACTTGCTCTGTAGGTCGGAGGACAGGGTATTTGTCTTTGACCTCCAACAGCGAACTCTCCTTGGGAACCTTCAAACTCCTTGTGTGAGATATGTTGTTTGGTCACAAGACATGGAGAATGTTGCTTTGCTCAGTAAACATTCAATAGTGATTGCTGATAAGAGGCTTGTACATCGTTGCACTCTTCATGAGACAATTCGTGTCAAGAGTGGAGCTTGGGATGATAATGGTGTCTTCATCTACACCACGTTAACCCACATCAAGTACTGCCTTCCTAATGGAGACAGTGGCATTATCAAGACCTTGGATGTTCCAGTATACATTACAAAAATATATAACAACACACTGTTTTGCTTGGATCGTGAAGGGAAAAATCGTCCTGTTATAATTGATTCGACAGAGTATATTTTCAAGCTGTTCCTTTTAAGGAAGAAATTTGACCAGGTTATGAGCATGATTAAGAAGTCAGAATTGTGCGGACAAGCCATGATTGCATACTTGCAGCAGAAGGGCTTCCCTGAAGTTGCTTTGCATTTCGTGAAGGATGAGCGTACGCGCTTCAACCTGGCTCTTGAAAGTGGAAACATCCAAATAGCTGTTGCATCTGCTAAAGAGATTGATGAAAAAGATCATTGGTACAAGCTGGGTGTAGAGGCCCTGCGTCAGGGCAATGCTGGGATTGTTGAATATGCATACCAGAAGACAAAGAATTTTGAAAGGTTATCTTTCCTCTACTTGATTACTGGAAATTTGGATAAGCTGTCGAAGATGATGAAAATTGCTGAAGTTAAGAATGAGGTTATGGGTCAATTTCACAATGCACTGTACCTTGGTGACATTCAGGAGCGTGTTAAGATTTTGGAGAATGGCGGACATTTGCCTCTTGCTTACATCACAGCTTCAGTCCACGGGCTTCATGATGTTGCTGAGCGTCTTCGGGCAGAACTGGGGGAAAATGCTCCGTCTCTGCCAAAAAAAAGTTCAGCCTCTCTCTTGATTCCCCCAAAACCTGTATTATGTGCAGGTGATTGGCCTCTGTTGATGGTTACAAGAGGAATCTTTGAAGGCGGGGTGGATAATGGTGTGAGGACTGGAAATGATGAGGATGAAGATCCTGGAGATGTTTATTGGGACACTGATTTAGATCTTGAAGAGGTTGAAAACCTTCAGAATGAAGACATCAGTATGGTGTTGGAGGAAGATGATGTGGATAAAGGAAATGAGGAGGGAGGATGGGAACTGGAGGATCTGGATCTGCCCCCTGATGCTGAGACACCGAAGACAGCTTCAAGTGCACGTCCTTCTCTTTTTGTTGCACCAAATCCTGGCATGTCTGTTGGCCAAATTTGGGTTCAGAAGTCATCCCTTGCTGCTGAACATGCAGCTGCTGGAAATTTTGATACCGCAATGCGTTTGTTGAGTCGGCAATTAGGAATAAAAAATTTCACTCCTTTGAAGCCGCTGTTTACTGATATTCATGCAGGAAGCCACAGCTACCTCTGTGCCTTTCCTTCTGCACCTGTGATCACCATCGCAGTAGAAAGAGGATGGACTGAAGCAGCAAGTTCTAATGTGCGGGCACCTCCTGCACTTGTTTTCAGTTTTTCTCAATTGGAGGAGAAGCTCAGGGCCGGCTACAAACTAACAACCAATGGGAAATTTACCGACGCACTGCGTTCTTTTGTATCTATCCTTCACACAATTCCTCTTATTGTTGTTGAGACACGAAGGGAAGTAGATGAAGTTAAGGAATTGGTTGTTGTTGCAAGAGAATATGTTCTGGGTTTGAAAATGGAGTTGAAGAAAAGGGAATTGAAAGATGACCCTGTTCGTCAGCAGGAGCTGGCTGCCTACTTCACCCATTGCAGCTTGCAGCTTCCCCACTTAAGACTTTCCTTGTTGACTGCTGCAAGTCTCTGCTTCAAAGCTGGAAATCTCACCACTGCTGCCAATTTTGCTAGGCGACTTTTGGAGACGAATCCAGCTGATAACCAGGCCTCAACAGCACGCAAAATTATTCAGGCCGCTGAGAAGAACATGAGAGATGTTTCTCAGCTTAATTATGACTTCAGAAATCCTTTTGTGGTGTGTGGGGCTACATATGTGCCAATATATCGTGGACAGAAGTTCGCCACCTGTTCATACTGCGGTGCTCATTTTGTTCCAACGTGCTCCGGGGAACTGTGTACCGTCTGTGATCTTGCTGTTGTTGGAGCTGATGCATCTGGGCTTCTGTGCTCTCCTTCCCAAACACGATAAGTTTCAATTGCTTGGCCTAGTTTCTCCTATAGGCAGCTTCATTCCCTAAAAGCAGAGAAGGTAGGAATCACATTGGTAATCATCTATGGTCATCTCTTTCCTTGGTTTGCTTGATTTAGACCTCCTGTTACTTGGATTATCCCTTAAATCTGTCCCATAATTCAAGGCTGCTAATACAACATGCACTAAGTGGTTGATGATGATCTTTTTTCTGAACTTTTGCTTGCGTAGTCCAGAGTGCACCCATGTTTAGGGCCTTAACCTTCTTCCTGAGTAATTCGTGCTATTGTTCCTTCCTCATGGTACTCCCTATCAACATTGCTCTTGGTGGAGGCATTTTTCCCCACTTTTCTTTTGCCCCTCCCCTCCCTCCTCTTTGTGATTAGGAGTTTTTTTTTTATTATTATATAGAGTTCAATGTCGAGAAATGGATTGAACTCATTTTCAGGATCGAGCATAAAAAGTATAAGATCAACTTAACCTGTGTAGGTTAGCTTCAAAACAAGGGGAAAAAACCTGTAGGTTACTGTTTGACCCATTTGACTTTGTTAAAGCTTCACCGGCTCCGTCTTTCAACTTTCGTGTTCATAATAAAGTTTCACTCTTTATCTTTATATATATTCATTTTAGATACTTTTTGGTTTTGTGATATATGAGGTATCATGTAGCTATTTTCAGAATAAGACAATGAGTATGGATTTTTCTTAGTGGAACCATTCAATATACTCATGTGATGCCTATAGTTTTCTTATTTCTTTTTTAAGTTTTCATGTACTCTATTTTGTACATTTTGTCCTTAAATTCACAAAACTACTGTAAGGTATAAAAATATAACAAAAAATGCACACAAAATTGACAACATAAATCTTATAAAAAACTTGAAAACGTCACGCATCGTAAGTATAGTGAATTGTTCACTAATGCAACCTCATTTCTTTTAAACAGAAAAAAAAAAGAAAAACACCACAATTCAGTATTGGCATTGACAGTGGTACGTAGAACCTAGTGTTCGCCCATAATAACACGGGCCGGTAGGAAAGGGCAAATTATGAAATACTCTACAAAAAGCCTATGCAGGAGGGGCTTAAAGCTATCACCGCCCTTTCCACCCCACTGCTCAATACGTATCTATCTTCTTTTAATTACAAAAACAAAATCAATTTAGGAGAATGGGCCTACATTTGGACAAACTCTCTCCCTCTCCCCCCTAAATTCACCTCCACGACATCAATCCTCACCTATTTTCATCACAACCCCTCCACCCTCCCACCACCCAGGAACTCAAAACTTCTTAATCATACGATTGGAAAGATGAATTGTTGTTTCTGATGGTCTCCACCCACCACTCCCAGAGCTCCAATATCTACGGTGGTGGGAGGGTGGACTGGTTGCAGGATGAAAATGGGCGATGGTTGAGAGAGAAAAGGGAGGAAGAGAGAGAGGAGGGTTCTGTGGAATTTAGGCCTTGAAAGTCAATTCTCTTTTTGGTTCGCGAATAGTTTAACTCATTTTAGTAAACGAAACCAAACAGCTGTTTGAATTCGGGTCGTTTACCGAGCATTACCGAACAAACACGAACCGAACTCGAACTATTTGCGAACTATTCGATTCGTTGAACAACTCTATTTTTAATCCCGTTGTTATATTAAACTTGATCCTTCGTGTATAGGCTACGTAAATAGTTCATAGAAAACCTTTTACTTCTGATTTCAAGTCAAACTTTCTGCAATCCGTTGAGATTTTATGCGGTCCATGAAACAGCTTGCTTTCATGCACAATCAGTTTGTAACCAAAAGATCATGAATTGTTCTCTTCACTATCTTATTTTCTTTCTTTTGAAGAAAAAGTAAGACCGTTTTACTTTATAAAAAATACAGGATATTTGGAAAGTTGATACTTCCGTTTCACCAAAATACAGACTTTATTCTTTATAAAAAAAAAATATAGGGTGATAACAGGCACTTAATAGAGATCAAGAGGCAATGCGCCAATGCTTCCAAATCGCATATTGGCTGGATTCGGAGAAGCAATAAACCCTTCTGATCGTTCGAGAACGGTGGAGCTGGCTTAGTCTGACTCCACTCAAGTTTAAGCTCAAGACTGATATGTTTTATGAACTCCAACACTTGTCTCTAACTCAGGTAACGCAACTAATGGATAGATGATCTAAAATAGTGTTCCCGGTGTATTAGGCTCCCGCGTTTGCTTAGAGTCCGAGTAGGAGTCGGATCGTTTCGCAATCTGATACACGCAGCATTACCAACTGTTTGTGCGGTTCGAACCCATAAACTCAAAGTAACAAAACAGCAAACTTACCAATTGCTACAAGGCCTACCTTCTAACATAGATAGATAACCTATTTAACTTTAAATATAAATATGTATAACATGTCAGTAGACTCGGTACACAACTTATTATAGGATAAAACGCTGACTTTGTCATGTATGTTAGCCCAAGTATTTTCCATAAAAAATAATGGGCCGGTAATTTGAACAACCATGTAGGCCCATTTTCCTCTTACCAACAAAATATGGGTAAAGAACAGCGAGATACAGCAAGCAATTTACGCGTTTCGCGTTGGACGCTTTTAAGGCAAAGGCGTTGAAAAACACGAGGCATGTTTTTTTTTTTTTTTAAACGGAAAAAAACTGGTACATGAGATTCTCAAAGCAAAAGGAAACAGAGTAGAAATTCATTTGAAAGATGCAATAGAAACAATCGGAACAGAATCTTTTGATCTGTCGGCATTCATCTTCGGTGGGATTTTCCGTTGATCAGTTGACCGTAAACGGAGGGGTTCCTGCGATGCGAACGCGTCGCGTATATTTGTCGTCGTTGTAGAATATGCATTATGAACTAGATTTTGGAGCGACGGTTTTGTATGGCTATGGATCTCCTCCGATCGGAGCCGATGCAGTTGGCTCAGTTGATTATTCCAATTGAGTGTGCTCATCGTACGATATCATATCTTGGTGAACTCGGTTTTTTCCAATTCAAAGACGTAAGAAACACGCCCTGCATTGCCATCTTTGCTTGTCTATATTTGCTCGCATTGATAATCGCTTTCGTTTTTCCTATCTTTGCATTAATGAATGCCTTTGATTGTCCTCTTTTCTTTTTTCTTGCAAACTTCGTTTGGAATGAGAATGAAGCAAATCTTGTATGTGATTTAAGGTCCTTTATCCTGCCATATTTATCTTTTTTTTTTTTTCCTTTCTTGTTTTCCTCCAGCTTAATGCCGGAAAGAGCCCTTTCCAGAGGACGTATGCTGCCCAGGTATGTGCTAGTGGATTAATTTGCTTATGAACCTAAATCGATGTGTCTACTTTTTATGTTTTGAATTGACTTGCTTTACAAATATAACTTAAGAGGTGCATTTCATTGATGGAAAAACTATCTTTTTTTTTTTGAATGATTTAGTGCAAGGGTCAGTTATATAAACGTGCTGCCTCATCCTATTTCTATTCATTAAGATAAAATGTTTGGCATTGGACGGACACCATGGAGACAGTTGTGACCTTGTATGTTGAGATCGTATTCTGTTAGTTTAGCCAGGATATCTAATTTATCTTCAGTATAGTATTATACTATTATACTTCTAAGAAAATTTTAATAATGGAGGCACAGAAGTGAACTCCATTATGTTTATTTACTTATTTGTTTCCTTATTGCTCTTGGCTCAACCATTTGGTTGTTATGGTTTCAAGTTCACCACTCAGAAGAAATTACGAGAGCCTAAGCGGCTACCATTTACTGATGGATAAAAGATTTTTTTGATCAATTCCTTATCGCTCAGGCAACTTAATGTTGAATTACGAACTAATGCAGATCAAAAGATGTGGAGAGATGGCACGCAAGCTCCGTTTCTTTAGAGAACAAATGACCAAGTCAGGCATGGCACCTTCATCGGGGTCCACCTTTGCAACTAGTATCACATTGGATGAGCTAGAGGTAATTCTAATAATGATTTCCCCAAGCATGAAATAACTGATAATTGTCCTCCCCTGCGGTAACATCAGCTGAAACATGGTGTTCTACTACCTAATTCTTGGATGCCTGTGCATAATTACCTCATTCATGGATATGGTAGGTAAAACTTGGAGTACTTGAAGAAGAGTTGATAGAGATGAATGCAAACACTGAAAAGCTACAAAGGTCATATAATGAACTTACAGAGTATAAGATTGTCCTGCAAAAGGTACCATTAATTTCTCCGAAGCGCAAATTAACAAAAGATAGTTAGTTGATTGTGTATACCCTATTTATACATATTAGTGATCAGATGCTATCTTTAAATCACAGGCTGTTGAATTTTTCAAATCCACACAAGCCAATGCTACATCACAGCATCAAGAATTTGAAGAACATGTCTTTGGTGACGGATCAATGGACAGTCCTTTATTGCTTGAACAAGTAAGTTTTCTTGTTTAACTTACAAAAAAGGGTTTTCTTGTTTAACATCATTTTACCTCAATCAGGGTACTTCAGCCTTGGTTTCTTCTGACATGTACTTGGTTTCTTGACTAGGAAATGTCAATTGACCCATCAAAACAGATTAAGTTGGGATATATTAGTGGCATTGTCCTGAGAGAAAAATCATTGGCTTTTGAGAGAATATTGTTTCGCGCTACTAGGGGAAATGTGTTTCTGAGGCAACTGGCAGTTGAAGACCGTGTAGTGGATCCCTTGTCAGGTGATAAGGTTAGTGGTGATTGCTTGTGCTCCAATTTTCTATTTGGACCTTATTGCCAAAGTACTCTTTTTCTTACTTATTCTGAATGCTGGTGTATGTTTCCTTTGTCTTGTATGAAAATATAAATGGCTTTGCTACATAAGTTTTGTGTTGAGTTAACTATTACAAGTTTCTGCATCCTTTAAACCACTTGGCTCCAAGTGTCATAGTCCCTTGTGGTCTTGTTATTTTTGCTTTCTTCAATTTTGTCCTCACATGATCTTGTTATTTCTGTTGGTTTTTTTTTTTTAGGTAGAAAAGAATATATTTGTCATATTTTACTCTGGAGAACGAGCAAAAACAAAAATAGTGAAGATTTGTGATGCTTTTGGAGCAAACTGTTATCCATTCACGGATGATCCCTTCAATCAAAATCAGATGTTAATGGAGGTATGCAGCATTATACTCCTTCCGAAAAACCACGCCTCCAAGTAATTTTGCTTTGTTTGTAGGTTTGATTCCTTACTATGTTTGTCGTTGAAGATGCGCTTAAGCAAAATAAAATGCCATATGCCTTTAATGCTGCTCAAATCCATTGACTCATACACAGACTTTCATCTAAGGTTTGTCTTTGTAATATCTAGATATCAGGTAAGCTCTCGGACTTGAAAAGTACAATTGATGTTGGACATCTGCATAGGTCCAATTTACTTCAAGATATTGGCTATGAGTTTGAGCAGTGGAGCCTTTTGGTTCGTACTTGTGAAATTGATAATTTTTTTATTTTATTTTTTCCTTTTTTATGGAAGTTATCCCATTCATTCTCCTTATCTGAGGAAGAATAGTTCACTGAAATGCATTTCTTTAATATCTTGAAGGTCAAGAAAGAAAAGTCGATTCATCACATTTTAAATATGTTAAGTTTAGACGTGACTAAGAAGTGCGTTGTTGGCGAAGGCTGGTGTCCTGTTTTGGCTACAAATGAGGTGAACTGTTGATTGCACTGAGCGCTGTTTGTTTGAATATTTTGGCTTTTGTCATTGTCTCCACCATTGTCGTAAGACATACTTTCTGCTGTCCCTGATGATCTTATGCTGCTGGCAGATAAAAAATACACTCCAGCGGGCATCAGTGGATAGCAACTCTCAAGTTGGATCCATATTTCATGTCCTGCAGACAAAGGAATCACCACCAACTTACTTCCAGACAAACAAATTTACTTCTGCATTCCAAGGAATTGTTGATGCATATGGGTTAGTGATGTTAATAGATAACTTTTTGTATATATGCGCGAGCTCGGCGGCCATTCTTTGTTCTTCAGTGATTCAATGCTTATGTCAGAATTGGTACTCACTTCTTTCCTGGTTGCAAACTAACCAGAATCCTTCCCACCATGGTTGGAGTTGTAGTAGAAACCTTCCCACCAGATGAACTAGGAACCTTATGCAAATAACTTGAGTTTTACCACTAAAACAGTTTCCAAATTTAATTTATGTCCTGGATGTTCCTCTGATGCTGTGTTATTTCCAGTATTTTCTTATGTGTCTGCGTTCAGTTGACTGGTTTTGAATTCTTGAAGTTCTCTGAAAGTTATTTTAATTTCCCTACTTGCAGAGTGGCCAAGTACCAAGAAGCAAATCCAGGTGTTTACACAATTATAACATTTCCATTTCTCTTTGCCGTCATGTTTGGAGATTGGGGCCATGGCATATGCCTATTTCTTGCAACAATGTATCTTATATTCAGAGAGAAGAAATTGTCGAACCAGGTAAACAAAAAAAGAACTGCCATTTCCGGTTTGAAGTTGTAATGTTCAGTTTTGAGTCCATTATTGTTGAAATTTTATGACAAAATCTGCTTCCTTTTATTTCGATGCTCTAAACTGGGTACTCCTCTCTATCTGTGTTTTCCATGGATTTATGAGAAGTGCATCGCCTTCCCTCTTTTGATTCATAGCTTCAAATTTTCAAGATGATTAGATCCATCCAAATTACCTAATATAGAGTGCTAAGATATATCTTCAAACTCAATTTATCTAATTGAAAACCTTGACATACTGTGGTTGTGATTGGCAGCTAGTACGGACTGTGGCAGGAAAGAAAATTGTTAGGTTGTGAAATATGATATTGTTTGATTGTACTGGCAATAATGTTACTCAAATTTTTATTTGGCTGCATTTTTATTATTCTCCGTGTAATTTTTAAAGCGTGTATTCTTTGTAATTCTAAATACTGTCATTAATATAAATAGCCGAAACTGCCGTAGAGGTTACCCAATGAGCGTTACCACGTAAATCACATTCCTCACTCTTCCTCTCGTTTTCTTTGGTTTCTGATTTACTTTGATTTTCATCTTGATCAATTAGTGTGTGTTCTTGATCCTTTACAAAAATATGGTGTATCTATAATATGATTCGTAGTAGCCACCAGGAGTCAAGGCTGAGGAGATCCTTGATAATTTCAGACCTTTTGTTAGTTCCTGGAGGGGTGTGACTAGTAGTAGGACTAACAGGGAGATGGTCATGAATTGTAGTCTGGGTCAAAAAATCTTTACTTGGTTGCTTGGTTTTTGCTTAGGTGGTGGGGTCAGGGGTGGTTGCTCTGGTTAAGTGTTGTTATTTTGTCGGGTATAAAAGAGGTTTTTATTAGGGGATCCTACGTCCTACTTTTGACATGAAGGGAGATAATAATAAAGGATTAGACATATACGGTATTTGGAGTGATATGTAAAGTGCAGTGGAGATGCGCGGGCCACATGGACAACTCCACTTAATGGGAGTAAGGCTTGAACATGGTTGTTAATACGTCCTACCTATTACTTCTGTATATTTTTTCTAGTTATACTCTTAGAATGATGTTTTAACACACGGGTACATCTAACCCTCTTACTCTACCATAGTCGGAGCCTCGAAAGCTATGGGGTAATGTTGTTGTGATAGTCTTAGAATGATGTCGATCTTAGTATCAAGTACTTTTTCTACTTCATCTTGTTCTACTTTGCTTTCACAGAAGCTTGGAGATATCATGGAGATGGCTTTTGGTGGTCGCTATGTGATCATGATGATGGCCCTTTTCTCAATTTACACTGGATTTGTGTATAATGAGTTCTTCTCTGTTCCTTTCGAAATATTTGGACGTTCTGCTTACGGCTGTCATGACTCTTCTTGCAGGTAATCAGCTGAATCCCTTGTACATGTCAAATTAGTGTACTATTTCAAATAAATGATCTCTCTCTCTCTCTTCGTACAGGGATGCTTCTACCTTGGGCTTGATCAAGGTGCATGGCACCTATCCATTTGGGGTTGACCCTAAATGGCATGGTTCCCGTAGCGAATTACCATTCCTTAACTCTTTGAAAATGAAGATGTCAATTTTAATTGGTGTTGCTCAAATGAATCTCGGCATAGCTTTAAGCTACTTCAATGCAAAATTCTTTGGGAACAATATTAATATCTGGTCAGAACATTAATTTTTTTGCGTATGTGAACTTTGGTCATACCATATAACAAAAACCATCTTACACCTAATCCCTCATTTGATCACTACTGCTTTTCTTTTTTTCTTTTTCCTTTTTGGCAGGTACCAATTTGTTCCTCAGTTGATATTCTTAAACAGCCTGTTCGGCTACCTATCACTTCTTATTATTGTGAAGTGGTGCACTGGTTCTAAAGCGGACCTTTATCATGTAATGATATATATGTTCTTGAGCCCCACAGATGATTTGGGTGAAAATCAGCTATTTTTCGGGCAGAAATTCCTCCAGGTTTTATTTTTAAAAAAGAATCTAGTTCCTTTACTAGGTTCTTTTAATGCACTATGTATGAGATGGCTACAACTCCATATGCTCATTATTCTTTGTTTTCCCCCTAAAATCACCAGCTTCTACTGCTGTTGCTTGCACTCATTGCTGTTCCATGGATGCTATTTCCAAAACCTTTTCTTCTGAAGAAGCAACACGAGGAAGTATGTTTGAACTTGTGGATAAAATGGATTTTATATCAGTCATGCTATGCTCAAAAAAAATATATATATATATATATATATATATATATATATATATATATATATATATATCAGTCATGCTTAGTTTTAAACTCATTACCTTGTGTTTTATTAAACATGCATTTGCAGAGACACAATGGTCAATTTTACAGACCACTTCATAGCACGGAAGACATATTTGAACTGGAGACAGATCATTCAAAAGATCACGAGGAATTTGAGCTCAGTGAAATTTTTGTGCATCAACTTATCCATACAATAGAATTTGTACTTGGAGCAGTGTCTAACACAGCTTCATATCTACGCTTGTGGGCTCTCAGGTACATTAATTAGTAGTACTATATTTAGATTTACTATAAACTTTTGTAAGCCACCTAAATATATTTGCTTTTGGCAATTTTGTACAGGCTGGCACCCCTCCCATAGATTAGTAAGATGTGGTCATCAAAACCACTTTTTGTAAAGGTTGGCAGCATTTTATTGCCACATTGTACAGCCACCTGGAAATCTTTGTAAATTTGCCTTTTTGGCCGTTATTTGTAAAAATTTAAATACAAAAAAAGGTACATTAATTAGTTTAGTGCTATCAATTGCTATTATAGTTTAGGATATTGTGTTCCTATTTTTATTGAAGATATTGGAGTAACATCACCAACACAAGTCCTCATCTCTATTGGCATCTGATGTTTTAGAAGTAAACTCTGATTCTACTGTTCCCATGGTCATCTTATTCTTGAAATAGTAATGCTGCATGCTCAGACAATATAATTTGGTATAAGTGGATGAACCTTAAAGATTCTACTCCCTTTACCTTGCGTTGGATTTTTGTCCTATCAGAGTTAAGCTTTTTACTGGGTTGTTGCTTAGTTGAATCCGTTTCTTTTATCCTTTTTCTTGTTAAGGTTGAAAGTGGGAAGTTTCTTCTCAGCGAGAGTTAAAAAGTGTATCAACTTGTATATGATGTAATTTTAATCTTCTTTCGTTTAAATGATTGGAGGAGTTTTCTTTTGCAGTCTTGCGCATTCTGAACTCTCCAGTGTATTTTACGAGAAAGTTTTGCTTCTTGCTTTGGGGTGAGAAATGTCTTTGGTTTGTTCTCTTTCCTTAAGAAAGCAGCATACATCCATCATAATTTGTTGAGACTAATGAGGCTGTGGTTATGGTGACAGGTTCAACAATGTCATCATCCTTGTTATTGGGGTTATTGTATTCATAAGTGCAACTGCGGGTGTTCTACTCGTGATGGAAACACTCAGTGCCTTCCTTCACGCGCTCAGGCTTCACTGGGTGGAATTTCAGAACAAGTTTTATGAGGGAGATGGTTACAAGTTTTCCCCGTTCTCATATGCAGCAATAGGTGAGGTTGATGAATGACTGACCTTACGTGAGTTTGGCTAGTTTTAGATATTAATCAAGTGTCAACAGATTAGATGTGCTTGACCCACTGGCTTAACCATATAAACAGATTAGAGAATGTATTTTTAAATTGAGTTTCATACTGAGGAAATGGTCTCCTCTTTGTGCATAACATTCATGTTCCACGAGTTTGAGGCTCTGGAGAACAGTGTGAGGTGGTTAGTCTATGGATTCCAGAGGCATTCGTGCAGTTCTTTTTGAGAATGCCGAATCCTTTCCTGCTTCAGAACTTGCCGTTGCATATCACAAGGTTTGGTTTTTTTCCAGCAGTACCTTGTAAATATTTTATCAAAGGTGTCTCGATCCTTGCGGTGCTCCAAAAAAAAATAAAAAAATTGACTTGTTTCTCATTCTATTCTTGCATTCACAATACGAAGGCTGTGTCTTACAGAAAAGCAAGGGCATGTTTGACCAGTTTTGTTTCCTGTATACTTTATTACAAGGGAAGACGTCACAAAATAGATGCTTGACTGGTTGGTTCTTGGTCTCTAGGGAGAGGAAGATGTTCGTTCTTGGGATAGTTTATTAATTCTAATCTACTGCTCACTGTAAAATTTATCGACTCTTTCGTTTCTTTTCTTCTTCTAATCTGGACAAGGGAAATATCTTTTATACTTTTATTTATTTTGTCATAGAAACAGACCGTTTGCTTGATACACACTTCAGCTTTCTTTATTGAATATTGTGACTGTAGCCTCTGGAAGTGGGTTTCTGTAGTGAAGCCAGGCCCAATACCCAACTGTGCATGCCATATTGGGCGGGGCAGTGTAAATGAAATTGGAATGCCCTTTAAATATACTACTATCAATGGGGTTAGCTTAATCACCATGGACTGCATGGAGGGGAAAAAATCAATTTAAATACTAAGCCAGAGCATTAACAAGGCCATGAAAATTTTTATATGTTCTTGGGTTTAGTGAAATACAGATTTTGCTGTCTTCTCCTGGATTGGCTGGAAAAGAGGCATTCTTGTTCCCGTATCTATATTTGTCTTCTTAATTTAGTTGATGCCTGGATTTATTTCCTGGATACTTGGCTCAGAACATAATGGCCCTTATCTTCTTTGGATGGAGCAGCTTCAAAGTTTAAAAGAATAACGACACCGCTAATTTTTACATGATGGATAACATGAAGCTTCTATGAGTAAGAAAATTAGTATATTGCAATTCCTAGTAGCCATGGTGCAGGTTCACTTGAGGAAGAACAACGTAGGTAATACCTTAACATAGGTACGAGACATGGTTGATCGATATCTGCAGCACATCACGTTGGATCCACATATTTACATGCTATTCTAATTTTCATAATGAGATCACTGTCCTTTTTTGAATCTCATCAGCTGGTCATTTTAGGCTACCGTAGGATGGTTCCAATCAAAGACTACTTCAACTGAAAGTGATTTATAAGGCAAGAAACAAATCTACATGCAATTTCATGCATAAGTTGATTATCTGATAATTTAGCTGCATCATTAAATTTTCACACTATCACGCAATAGAAACCGAAGGTACAACTTTCTTGACGTTATATCAATACTTCCGAATAAATTTAGTTATTCAGGGTCTGAGGACCATGTTATTTCCTGGTTAATGCTTTCACTGTCATGAATGTTTCCACCTCAGTAAACACAAGATGCTGAACATCTTATTGACGCAGCTTGTGCTTTGGTTTTAGCATGCATGGTATGAGTACTCCAGTTGAAAAGGCCAAATTTGTGTGGCATCTCAAGATTCTTCATGTGTAGTGCAATTGGGCCATTATGAGACTGTTGACAATGACAAACTAGGAATCTTCTTTCTTTGTCCTTGGAAGATCTTTACCGTATCTTCTTTGAAGAGATCCTTCCACTGTCCCTCTAGTTGGGCATTAGATCATTGTACGTATCAGCTTTGTGTTGGAATTTTTTTTTCCACAAGTGGTGGGCAAGAGATAACCTTTGCATGGGACCTATGTTCCACTGGTGGAAGCTTAAAGGGGCTTTTGGTTAAAGACTTTTTCACTACCATGTACGTGGATTGCAAAAAAGGTAAACGATGTAAGAAGAGAGAGGAGGTGTGTCAAGGACTGTATGATGAAAAATACAAGTGGTCCTGATGTTGAGTCATGGTGGAATCTAAAGCATCTCTGATTCAAAGATCAGAGTTTTTGGTGGATCATCAGCTTCTTTTCTGGTGAAAGATGCTCTCTGTTCTGTTGTTGGCTTTCACATGGTTGAGTCCCTCTGTGTCTTGGCATGCTTGTGCAATCAAAAACCCAATTACTAACTGAAATACATCCTGGAAGCGGCATGCTTGATTTCTGATTCACCTTCAGGCCGTCTCGATTGACTTTGGAATATGATGGAATAAAACAAAATGATTCACTAAATTAGTTGCGCTTTTTATATTATAAAGTAGCAGTTGATCGACACAGTTTGACGCAATTTTCGTTATGGATCATTAGAAAACAACCTCTCTGTATTTCTAACGCATGTGTATAGTTACGTACATCTGCCCTCTCTATACCCCGCCATAGGCAGGAGTGTTTTAAGGCAACAGGTAATGTGTTGTTGTTGTTGTAGAGCAAAATTATTTGTATCATCGTATTAATTGATGTCTGCCTCTGCATTTTCATTTATAGAGCAAAATTATTTGTATCATCGTATCAATTCTACCATTCATTGATTATGACGAGTAATATTGTTTGAATAAATTCTAGCGTTCATTAATTATGTTTAAGTTTTCTTTTCCCACAGTTAAATAAAAATTCATACGAATCAAATATACTTGGGATGAATTGTCCCCGTTATTGCCCATGTAACATGGTGGTGCATAAGTTACCTTCAGATGTGAAGGTCTATTTTTAGATGCAATGTTGTCCGTTAGTAAATAATTCTAAAATAGTAAAGGCAAAAGATAAAAAAAAAAACTAAAGACACAAAAGATAGAAGCCCTAGTCAAATACTATAACCGAGAATAATGAGCTGCTGAGATGGAGGTGATGCAAAGAGTGATGAAATAATGAACACGGGATACATCAATATGTTTGGCTAATCATGCATGTTGTTATCACATAATTAAGTAATAGTAGCTGGCTTAAGTTATTATTCAAATTGTCTCTATGGTCAATACGAGCATTAGCTATGTTATCATGTGAATTTGCTCTCTGTTTATTTCGTGGTGGGTTTTGAATCTTAACCCTTGGGTACTTCTCCCACCAGCATCCTCCTTCTCTTGCGTATATTCTTTCGTACAGCATCCTCCTTCGCCGTCGCTATAAATAATGCGGTAGGTGTCGTATCATTTACGTTACGGATTTTTTCATTAGTATCTTCATCTGAGTACCATCATTCGCTTTCCGGTGCATTAAACTCCTGTGTTTGCACAAGTTCAGGAGAGTAGCCGGATCACTTCGCGATCTAACATACACAACTTTATCCCACGATATTTTGTGTAATCAGCTCGAACTCGTAATCTCAATGTCACAAATCATCAAGCTTCTAAGGCGCGCCCTCAAGCACCATCATCATAATAGTAATTTGCTATTGGATTAAAACAGGATCCTCCCGGTTTCTCCCTACTAGTAGATGCATCCTGGGGTCTAGGGCCGAGATGATGTTGGTATGGGTCTCTAGTAGTTTTGTAGTTTCTATTCAAATTGGAATATATTTACACATGTTTCTTAAAAGGATTTTCACAGGTCTCGTATGTATATCCGGTTGTCTTGATATATAGTGGTACCATACTTAAACATCGATTTTTTTTAATATAATCCATCCAGATCTTCACATTGTGTGACTTAAATGATAATCGATGGCAATTAGAATGGATTTGATGTGCGTGTAAAAGACAAAGAGAGTGCAGTAAAAAGCGTGGGAAAGAAAAGAAAAGTGAATCCAGTGATTAAACTGTCAATTTGATGATAACTCGTGCCGTAATTTTGTAAGAATGGCTTGCGCATTCATGAAGAAAAATCATTGCGCATTCTTGTGGTGATTATAGATAATGGGGTCATGTTGATTGATATGCATGCATGAAATAGATTATCGCGGTTGTGGTCTAATACGTTGTTGGTTTACCTTTATTAAAAATAAATGGAAAGCTGATTAGAAATTAGCAAGTTTTCTTGGCTGGCAGCAGCGTCCTTGGTAGTGTGGTAGGTGGAATCACTTTATGTACCAAAAGAGCCAAATGAAAGCTTCTTTAATCCTTTCATTCTACATATAGTTAACAAACTAGAAAGGACAAACACCTTAATTCAGAAACGCCTCCCTCATGGCAGGGATAGCCAGTTATTGGAAAGAGCATTATAATGTTTAACGGTAAAAATATAACATGTTCAATGTTGAAGGGAAAGATGAGGTAACTTGGAGTAACTGGTAAGGTTGGTGATTTGTGACTTTGAGGTCATGGATTCAAGCCGCGGAAACAACTTCTTGCACAAAGTGTAAGGCAATGCAGCATACATCAGATCGCGAAGCGATCCGACCTCCGGACACTACGCAAACTCGGGAGTCTAGGGCATCGGAAACGTCCTTTGACAGTGAGATAGTCCAAACAAAGAAATAAAAAGTCATATAATTTATTTTGAAATTTCTTTTATTGCTATATATAATTAATAATAGAACTTTCATGTCATGTATAAAACAATATTTTCTTAGAAATTCAAAGCCAAAATATATGACATGCCCGAAAAGAATATTTTGTGCTCTGTAAGTACATCGTCAACAATTTATTGGTTTCATGTAATAAAATAATTCTTTAGGTAAAAATTTATTTATCCTTTTCTGAAAAACCCGCAGGGAATTAAAAGGAACTGTTGTATCTGGAGAAGCATAGATTATAGCAAGTTATATGCATAGTGTGGTAACACATTGGTTGTAGGAAATGTAATATTCAGATGAGATCAAAATCAATAACTTGATTCCGATTTGTTATTTATTTTTTTTAAAAGATTCCTAAATTTTAACTCCATAAAATATTTCTGTGCATAAAGTACTTGTCTAAAAGAGCCAAATTTTCTCCGGTCTCTTAATTTAGTTTCTCTTTTTATCAGGAACAAGAAAAGATTGTTTTGCTTTAGTATAGTTACCTTTTGTTTTGTTTTCTTCTCTGGACATAAAGGAGACTCCATTTCGAATATAAATACGAACTATGAGTCTTTTATTAATTAACATTGTTACCTTTAATTAACAACTTAAGTGCGCCAACACAACATATGAAAATTGTTGCAGGTCCCCTTACTTGTACGGTTACGCTCTAAACCTCCTGACTTGAAGAAATAAAGATATTTCTTTCCGCAATTTACTGCCCTTCTTTTTCAAAATAGTTAAATTTAGTCCCTTGGCAAATTATCACATGGTTCTCGGTGCACTCGGCTTCCGCGTTTACACAATGTTTGAAGAGGAGCCGGATCGTTTCGCGATCTGATATATGCAGCATTACCTTACCTTTTTCTGCAAGAGCATGTTTCCGCAACTCGAACTCGTGACATCAAGGTCACAAAACAGCTACTATACCAGTTGCTCCAATTCGCGCCCTCCACACTCAATGATAAAGACTTGGCATGAACCAATAAAAAAATTATAATAGAGACTTTTTTTTATTTGAACGCACTAAATTTTATCTACATGTCGACCCTTTTTATTTGTCATTTTTTTAAATAACATGTAACTGTTAATAATGTCTAATAAATATTAATTAAACAAGGTAAACTTTGTCTAATGGCATTAAATGCCCCTTTCTTAGTTTCAAATCAGTCCCTCGTGCTTTGAAAAGTAAGGTTTTAATCCCTTCAAACTTCGATGTTGTAGATAAATTTGACCTCCATCAGCAGTAAAACTATTTGCAAAAAGAATTGAGGACTAACCTTATTACAAGACTGAACTGAAAAAAAGAGGACGATTAAATTGTGATTCATCCTTTTACAGAATTAGATAATCGAAATTGATCTTTAAAAAAAAGTAGGATCTAAAGTGAAATTCTACCTAACAAGATGATTCTTTAATAGGGTGGCCCAAACTGAATTCCCTTCTTGGGACAAACAAGAACTTCGATTTAGGAGAAGATTTCGTAACAGTTAATACACTTTTTTTTCTCATTTTATAACCAATCCAGTACCGTATTTTAATTAAGAGTAAATTGAATGCAATGGTATGTTTCTCAAATTAGAATATACGAATATAAGATGTGTTACGGACATCTTCTCCCGCTACTATGAAAAAATGGCATCTTTACAACTCGGAGTGGTAATATTTTAACAAATTTGGAAATGCAGTTACATCTTACCCTGAAAAAGGAAGACTTGATGAAGCATCGACAAAGTCAAGTTATTTTGCAATTTTTGGAATTAGAGTCAACTTTGATGTTCTCCATATTTTAATTTGACTTTGCACTTTTTCGTTTTGTCTTAGCATTTCATTATTTGTGCATGGCACTTTTTTGTTTCGTCTTTGCCTTTCATTATTTGTATAAAAGAACAATGAAAAGGCAGGCTCAAGTTCAGAGTTAAAACGCAAAGGACGGCCTATCTATGGAAAAACAGTGCAGCTGTTTAGGTTTGTAACCATCAATAACAATTCATATTTGCTATATGTCGATTCTAGACTTACCGTTTGTTTAGGACCGGCGACGTTTACTATGATCATGCATGTCAAGTAAATTGAATTTTTTGTCTTCCTCGGTGTGAAAAGGAATAATTATTGTTCATATTTTTAGCACTTTAAACCATATTTATATATTATGCTAACAACTCTTTTCTTTTTGACGTAGGACTATAATCTTTCCATATACTGTCCGTGGCATTCCAATGTCTTAGATTTTTTATTATTAATACGTCATAATGAGTAATACAATTATACAAAGAAACCAACAACATTTTTGAAAATTTTGTGATAACAGAACCTCCCATGTAATATATTACTCTCGATCTACTATTAAGATGAAAATGGAAGACGGACAACATTGGTGATCCAAGGTAAGGTGTTTAAACTCCGACAAGAATCCGAAAGTAGATAATCTCAGTTCAATAACAACCACAATTTCCAAGGAGATATGTTGGTTCATAGGAAGATTATTGCACGGGTGGTTCGACCTGTACATTAAATAAACCATGACAAATCAGTCACACCCAGATCCATCTCAAGACACCCCGAACCATGCATTCATTTCAAGTTTGGATCAGTTCCAATCAGTTCAAACATCTCATCCCCGGCACACCGTTGAGTCGTCGGATTTTCAAGATGTTCACCATACGTAAATAATACATGCAGGGAGGGCCTGATGCAGGGCTACCAAGCAGGCAGCTGGGTCATTTGTTTTCTTTAACTTGGTTACCATTCATGACCTTGTTTGTCATGAAAATTTGAGCAATGAAGCTGACCATTCGAGGGGTGGCATTAAGATTGATATGGGTTTTTGTCTGGGTGCATCTATAGGTCTAAACACAAGCAGGGAACACTTATCCACTTGCTGTCTCTGCACTCACTCCCACGCTGTTTTGTCATTTTTCCAATTTTTGTCTAAAAATATCTACATGCTCCATACTTGTTAGTATTAACTGCTTCCTTTGTATTATAGGTTGTTCGATACGAATTGTTATGTAAAACTGACCATTCATTGTTCCTTTGTTATTTTTGAATGGTTTTACCGTACTCCGAGAGTTAGGAGTAGCTAATGATAGAATTAACATCAGAAGACACGTAAGCAAATTGTATATCAGTTTTTATATCTCAAAACTTTTCTGATTTACTGATTTTTTTATGCAGTTACTCTAGTTTAAAATTTGATTTTTACACACATTGATGTTAGAATTATCAGAATATCCTACTTACCATACTTAGGACTAATCAGTGACTAGACAGGATTTGATCCTTTACGTAATTATAGCAATAGATGTAATTAGCATTGATGTGATTTGATTCTTTACCTTGTATAGACTAATCAAACCAATACAAATACATGTAAAGGGGATGAAGGAATGGTATCTCAGAAAAATACAATACAATAGAAACGTTTCTCGTATTCAACTTGTTTTTACTGCATGACATGGTATCAGAGCAGGAGGAATTCCTCTCTGTTTTCCTGTATTGAATCTTGGCTCAGATTTCTCATCATTGCCAGAATTGTGTCAAAATTGTTGGCTCAGAAACATCCTCATCGCCGCAGTTCAAACCTTTTTCCCTCAGTATACTGTTCATACCCTTTCTCAACCAAGTGTGCCACCAAATATCCATACCTGTCCTTATCTTGATAACGTTTTTTCAGAACCTGCAACACATCAAACAATGTCAAATACCTCAGATAACCCACATGAATCACCAGAAACATCAGAAAAAATGCCAAAACTCCCTGATAACTTTGATCTCTCTGCCGAGTTTGCTAAATTCTTGCAAACTCAAATTGTCCCGGCGTCACAGCCAACCATACCCACCGTATCTGACAATTTGATCTTGAAGATCAAATTGAACTCCAACAATTACCCGTTGTGGTGCAATTTAATGCGAAGAGCGCTTCTTGGCAGGGGGAGGAGCACCCACATCACAGGGGTTCCTCCACCCCCCCTGCCAACCGATGTGAATTTTGCCAAGTGGGAACAAGATGACCAACTTGTTTTCACATGGTTAATCGATAATATGGATGAAAGTCTGGTTAATAATGCATCTAGCTATCCAACTGCGAAAGCACTTTGGGATGGATTAGCTATAACGTACGGATCAGGGGTTGACCCATTACAAACCTTTGATCTTCACAAACAGGCGTATACACTCAAACAGGGGACCAACACACTGGATGCATGTTGGAACCAGTTGCAAAGCCTATGGAGAGCCATAGACAGTAAGAGCCCGAACCCCATGGAATGTCCACAGGATATACAAAAATTTACCCAATACATACAGGAGCAACGATTGTACCAACTCTTGATGGCTGTAGATGACAAATTTGCAGCCACCAAGAAGGAGATACTAAAGAGGGACCCTAGACCGACTGCAGAAGCTGCTTACAGTGAACTGCGCAGATCTGATACCGAAAACAGGTTACTGAAACTTACCCCCTCGGATTCCTCACTGGGGGTAGGTTTGGGACAGGGCTTAACAGCAAAAGGTCCCAGCTTTCAAGGGAAAAACGCTGGAGAACAGAAACGAGGAGGGCTCAATACCCCCCGCTCAGGAGCACCATCACGGCGGGGGGAAGAAAAAGGAAATCAGGAGTGTTCACACTGCAAAAAGAAGGGTCATACCCGAGATAAGTGTTTTAAACTCCATGGATATCCCGAATGGTGGGAGGAGTTTAAAAAGAAAAACCAGGCTACTGCTGCACAGGCCACCGGAGAGGGTGACAGCAACAGAAAGGGAGAAGACCTGACCGGAGAAAGCCCCGGCGGAAACCAGCAGGTGCAGTTTCAGACGGGAGGCCTTGGAGAAGAAGAAGCTTTCGGCGCAGCAGGGAGAGGTACAGGGGTTAGGGTTTCAAACCCTAACCCTCAAACCTTTTATACTGAAGCAAAAATTAAAATTGTTTCCCCAGCCCCTGTTTTTCCTGTAAATATCAGTAGCACCCACGAAGGTTCTGTTTTTATTACTTCCGACCCACATTTATCAGATGCACCCACTGAAGCCCTCCAAGTCCGAACAAGCCACAATCCGACCCCTAATTTCCACAAAAATTGCCAATTAAGCCCTCCATTCCCAAAAACCTCTATTCAAACCCCAAAAATAAACATCATCACCACTCCTAACCCCAACACTAATTCTTCCTGGATATTCGACTGCGGAGCAACCGACACTATGTCCTACGATCCAAATGACTTTCTTACCAAAAACCCACCTCAAAAGGGAAGTGTTAAGACAGCTGATGGTACTAAAGTTCCAGTTATTAGCAGTGGCACTGTCACCATTACACCACACATTACACTTAAAAATTGCCTCTATGTGCCTGCCCTATCCACGAAACTACTTTCTGTCAGCCAACTTACTAAAGAGTTAGATTGCATTGTTATGATGTATCCATCGTTTTGCATTCTGCAGGACATTCGTACCAAGGAGATCATTGGGCGTGGTACTGAGCGCCATGGGTTGTACTTCGTCGATGCGGTGGCGCAACAGGGACAGTCTAATCTTGCCACCGGGACAGGTACTCGACAGATATGGCTGTGGCATCGTCGATTAGGGCATCCATCATTTGCATATTTAAAACAGTTGTTTCCTTCTTTGTTTATTTCCAAACCTGAACAGTTGCAGTGTGATACTTGTTTCCGGGCTAAACAAACTCGGGCATCTTACCCTTCAACTAGTACTCGTGTCGAAAAAATGTTTTCTCTAATACATTCTGATGTGTGGGGTCCATCTCCTTACAATACACCATTTGGATTCCGATACTTTGTGATTTTTGTGGATGATTTCTCGCGTATGACGTGGCTATATATCTTGAAAAATAAATCTGAAGTTACACAAAAATTTCTTACTTTCTACAATATGGTCAAAACACAATTTCATACCTCCATCCAAATTCTACGATCTGATAATGGGGGGGAATACCTTAGTGAAGAACTTGCACAATTCTTCACTCAACATGGCATAATCCATCAAACTACTTGTTCAAACACCCCTGAACAGAATGGGGTAGCAGAAAGAAAAAATCGCATTCTCCTAGAAATGGCACGAGCTATGATGTTTGAGTCTAAGGTCCCGATGAGTTTCTGGCCGGAAGCTGTATCTACTGCTGCTTACCTCACCAATCGTCTTCCCACAAAAATACTACACTTACGTACTCCTCTCTATGAACTATCTACTCAACACCCAATTCCCTCTATATGTTCCCTTCCCCCAAAAGTTTTTGGCTGCACCGTTTTTATTCATAACCCCAAACACGAACGAACCAAACTTGACCCTTGCGCAGACAAATGTGTCTTTGTGGGCTACGCCAACACCCAGAAAGGCTACCGCTGCTATAATCCCAAAACACACCGCGTCCATATCACTATGAACTGTACCTTTGTTGAGACCGAATTCTATTATACCACCCAATCTCGGGTTCAGGGGGAGCCCAATGCTAATGATGGAACCCTAGATTGGTTGTCACAGTATAACTGTCCTGCGCTCATTCCAACACGGCAAGTAGATGGCGCCGACTGTGCTATAGCTCCCGACGAGGTATCTCACGTGGACTGTGTACCATCTCATGATCCACCGAGGACGAATGTTCCACCAGAGGTAAGACATGATAATAGTAATGATCAATCTATCTCTTTGTCTAATAACGATACCACCCTTGATCATGCCCCTATAATACCCCCACTTAATCCTCAAAGCACCCCAGAGATCCCTGTGTGTTCTACTGATATCTTACAGGATCAACAGCCGGTTCGGATCTTACCTCCCAGGGCAAAACGTGGAGTACCTCCAGTACGATACTCTCCTGAGAAGGAATCGGGAACATCCAGATATCCCCTGAATCACTCAAAGAGAGGGGTAAGTGATATTGCCCAAGGGTTCTTTGGGACACTATGCTCTGATGAGATCCCACGGACGGTTGAAGAAGCGTTGGGAAAGCCAAAGTGGAAAGAAGCCATGCTCAGTGAAATGAATGCCCTTAACAAGAATGAAACATGGGAAAAATGCTCCTTACCCCCTGGAAAAAGGCCTGTTGGTTGTAGATGGGTTTTCACCACCAAGTATAAAGCGGATGGGAGTATAGAAAGGCACAAAGCGAGGCTAGTGGCGAAAGGGTACACACAGACATACGGCATCGACTACTCCGAGACATTCTCACCTGTGGCTAGAATTGATACCATTCGAGTCCTTTTTTCAGTTGCGGCTTCACGACACTGGCCTCTACGACAATTTGATGTAAAAAATGCTTTCCTTCATGGTGATCTCAGGGAAGAAGTGTACATGGAGCCACCTCCTGGTTTCTCGACAGAGTTTGAAAGAGGTGAGGTATGTCGACTAAAGAAGTCACTGTACGGACTGAAACAATCTCCCAGAGCATGGTTTGGTAGATTCACAGAAGTAATGAGACAGGATGGTTACATCCAGAGCAACGCAGACCATACCTTATTCATAAAGCGACGAGGTGATTTGGTGACTTGCCTTATCATATATGTTGATGACATGATTATCACCGGTGATGATGAAGCAGAAATGACTCGACTCCGCCGACATTTGTTCACTAAGTTTGAGATGAAGGACCTTGGGGGTCTCAAGTACTTTCTTGGGATTGAGGTCCTTAGGTCAAAATCCGGAATCTATATTTCTCAGCGAAAGTACATTCTGGATCTTCTTGCAGAGGTAGGTATGCTTGATTGTAAACCCTGTGATACCCCTATGATGCAAAATAATAAACTGCAGGTAATTGATGGTGCACCCTCTGCGGATAAAGGTCAGTATCAACGACTAGTTGGTAAGTTAATCTACTTATCTCATACTCGCCCTGATATTGCTTTTGCTGTAAGTCTAGTAAGTCAATTTATGCATTCTCCTCAAGAACATCATATGGATGCTGTTATGCGCATTTTACGCTATTTAAAATATACTCCTGGCCGAGGAATTTTGTTTCAGGATAATGGACATCTTGACATCCAGGCATACACTGATGCTGACTGGGCAGGAAACCTGGTGGATAGGAAGTCGACTTCTGGATATTTCACACTTGTAGGAGGAAACCTGGTTACATGGAGGAGTAAAAAGCAGAAGGTTGTGGCTCTCTCCAGTGCTGAAGCTGAATTTCGAGGGATCGTGAAGGGAATCACTGAAGTACTTTGGCTACATAAGCTGTTCAAAGAGTTGGGCTTACCTATTAATCAGCCTACGCCACTTTTCTGTGACAACAAGGCGTCAATCAGCATATCAGAAAACCCAGTGCAACATGATCGTACCAAGCATGTAGAGATCGACAGACATTTCATCAAGGAAAAATTGGATACAGGGATCGTTACATTGCCTTTTGTCCGCTCTGAGGATCAATTAGCTGATGTGTTGACCAAAGCTATCAATGGGAGGTCTTTTTCGACGATCTTGAGCAAGTTGAACATTGTTGATCCCACTGTTCAACTTGAGGGGGAGTGTTAGAATTATCAGAATATCCTACTTACCATACTTAGGACTAATCAGTGACTAGACAGGATTTGATCCTTTACGTAATTATAGCAATAGATGTAATTAGCATTGATGTGATTTGATTCTTTACCTTGTATAGACTAATCAAACCAATACAAATACATGTAAAGGGGATGAAGGAATGGTATCTCAGAAAAATACAATACAATAGAAACGTTTCTCGTATTCAACTTGTTTTTACTGCATGACAATTGAGGTTTTGGACTAAAATAAAAATCGGTTTTTCGTTAAATTTCGCAGAGAATCCTTTATTTCATTCGTCTTTTGACCTCTGAGGTTTTACGAATGATTTGATATTTTATTTGGTTTAAAACTTTTAGTACTTTTACATTTCTAGTGATTTTGAACAAAAGTTATGATTTCTATTAACTTTGACAAAAAGTTATGCTTTCATTTTAGTCCAAAAAACATATATGGCATAAATGTAAAATTTTAAACTAGAAAAAATCTATGTAATCACGCCTAAAGAGAGGATCCGTGAAAAGGTAATTTTTTCTTTTACTAATTTTAATAGTTAATCCAACACTTGAACAAGTGATAATAAGAAATACATAAAGTGCATTACATTTTTTAATTTCACATTGCATTGAATAAACCAACAAATTGTCAGTGTTTGCAAATATCTAAAAGAAAGTTAACATACGATCTAACAGGAGTATTATAGTGTACAATTGCACGTTCCTGCAGTTGGAATCACATAAAGTCACGCATATATTACGCCTTTCCATATCATGCTTGGAGGGGGAAAAAAGCCAAATTCGTGGCCCTGCCTTTCCACTGCCCAGTCGCAATAGTATTATAGAAGATGCAAATCAGGAGTTTAACGGCATCTTATGTTGATAAAGTCTTACCTAAAGAACCTACACAAGGTGTCCACTGCAAACTAGGTCTTTGACCCAGCAGCAGTGAAACATCCACATTGGACGTGTTTCTGAACTTGAATCTTATACCTCTTGGAACAAATCTAATCCGAGTACTAACTGAGGTATGTCATGAGTCATTTCCATATCATGGTGCATGTAGTCAAGAGCGGCGTCCTATTTTACCTAGACAAAATTTCCCTCTTTCTAATTAGTAATACATATTATAAAAATTGTTATGCTACAAAAAGTTTTAAAGAGTAAGAAAAAGGGTAAAAAGAGAATCACCAAAGTTTGCATAATATCAGGAGATGTTGAGAAATACACAAAGTGGAAATTTACTTTTTGGTAGGACCTTTCTACCTTTTGTATGAATTATTTTTTATTGACGATTCTTTTCCTTCTTTTGTGCCACCATCTCAAGAGAAATTACCTAAGTTTTTTATCTGAATATTGATAAAAGTTTTTTTTTCCTTTGTTAGTATGTGAATATAACTTGTGGCAGAAATATTGATATTTATAATTTAGCTTCCTACAACTTTTGCAAGCTCTGTGTGTGTATACACACACTCACACACACGTATATTCCCTGAACTGATACGTGCTTGGCAAATAGCAGACATTATTGTATTTTATGGTACTGTGTGAAATTTGCTATGCGTGACCGTACTGACGGGGCATAGACTAGCTTAATGAGCTTACAGCTCAGCCTAAGCTGTATAAGTCCTTTCAGGTTGAATGAGCAATGGAGCTCTAAGGCCATCTCCAACCACAAACACCAAATTTTGCACCAAATCACCTATTTGGTGCAATAAACAGTAAAAAGTACTCCAACCACAAATACCAAATCCAGCACCAAATAAGAATATTCCTTAAAGATTCTTCTATCATTCTATTTTTAATTCATTATTATAAATAATTTAAAATAAATTTAACATTCATATAAATTTAATGTAAGATGATGAATTAAAAATTTATAAAAATCTTAACGTATTGGATCTTATTTACTAATGTAACTTTGTTTTAAATATTAGTTATGAATCTTATTTTATTTTTAATTTTTTGTTATATAATTTTTTCTTAAAAACAAAATTAAAATTTTATAACGAAATTAACGAAATTAAAATTATTTTAACGAAATTAAAATTAAATTAATATGATTAAAATGATGATGTGGAGGATGAATAGTGATTTGGTGCAATGAATAGTGTTGCACCAATTTGGTGCAACACTATTCATTTTCACCAAATTGGTGCATGATTTGGTGCATGGTTGGAGTGGTATTTTGCACCAAATAGGTGATTTGGTGCTTCCATTGGAGATAGCCTAAGATGTGAACCCAAAATGACTGCAAAATTAATATTTTATGACTGTGTACTGATATGATTTATTTTGTAAAGTTTTTGTGTGCTATGCACAGATTGACTTTTTGATTAAGACCTACTTCTTAATTTCTTGACTTTACACACAAAATCCATAAGGCAAGTCCTGTTCCTTGACACAGTTTCTTATCATTATATCAGAAAATTAGGTGAGTAATTATCCACATACTTCACGCTCCACAGGAAAAATCATAGAGAAGAAAGTGAGGCATGGTGCTTTAGCCCCTCCTTGTTTTGCTAAATCTAAATTAGTCTTCACCCTTAATTGACGATGACGACTTATAACTTTAAGACCAAAACACACACATATATGTATGTATATGTGTGTATATATTAAAACTTTTTTTTAACTCAAACCACATGAATATGGCAACTGTTTCTAAGTAATCTATAACTTATTCAAGACATCCTATGACTTCAGTTCCTGGGATAATCTACCGCTATGAAGAGAAATTGACTTGAAAGATTAACTAGGTGAACTTAATCGAAAATATTTGATATGAAACAGCTAAATCGGTTTGCCTTCTTAAAGAGAAAAGACGACATGTAAATATAAACAGAAGTATTGAGTTGATGAAATAAATGATAACATATAAAGAGGAGGAGTTGTTTCAATTTTATTTCAAGTGAGTTATGCTTACAACTTACAACAAATCGACAAAAAAATTCATGGATGAGTTATCATTTTTATCCTGAAAACAATTATCATAGATGGTCAAACAGAAAGTTTAATAAACATCATATAAGAACATATTATCTTTAGCATATACTTTTTATGGAAGTTAGTCTTAAATGAAATGCTAATTACTTTGATAATTTGTTTTAAATGATGAATTTTAAATTACATGTTTGACCATATATATATATATATATATATATATATATATATATGGCAATATCTTTTAGATGAGTGGCACCTTCAATGAGAATTAGAGATGACAAATGGATCATCTTTGGGTTGGCGATTTGGCGGGTCTGAAGAAGTCAACTCGAACTTGACCCGTTTATTTGGCAAGTTCAGGTGCCTACACCTAAAAATGACCTGCCAAGTTCACAAGTCTCTTCGAGTTGACCCATCAACTTATAAATTTTAAAATTCAGGTTGGCAAGTAATGTCCAAATTGATGGCTTGTGTTCACATTATGTTCAAGTCGCATTAATAGATCATGTTCAAGTTTGTCATTTTTTATTTATTAATTATTTTTTACGAGTCAGTCAAGTTGGCATGTCAACCTGCAGTCTGACTTGAACCCAACCTATGTTCCATAGGTCAATTTTGGGTTTGATCCGATTTTGATCTGAACTTGCAGAAACCAAATATAAACCAATAGAAAACATGTATGAGTTCGTGCCATCTGAGCGTGTCGAACATGGATGAACTCACTCATAATGTCTCTCTTATAGTGTCGTGCCCAACTGAGCGAGAACCATTCCAAACACTAGGCGTCAAGATTCTCCCGTGAGAACATATTTACATATTTAGCTGCCATCAATGTAGTATGTGGCCCAAAAAAGAGAAATAAGAGGTTGGGATCTCCGCCACCTCCCCTTGCTGCCACGTGTCGCGCGGTCACGCGTCACCGCATCTCTTGCGGTGAGGGGATCCTATCCCAAAAATAAGTGATGCAGAGCAGCAGATGGCAATGAACATCCAACCTGTAATGGTCAAGGTGGACTCCGACCGGTTCATGCCGGCAGACTTCATGCCAGACACCACTTTCTCTCTCCCTCTGTCTTTTTAATTTCATTAGACTTTAATAATTTTAACATGGCTGTCAGATAAAAGTCACTTTAACGACATTTTTGCCTGTTATCCCCCCCCCCCCCCCCCCCAAATATTTTCTTCTTAGACATCTTTCTCTTTCTTTATAATTTTGAATTTAGAATGATTTCGGTCTCTACTGAGGGGAAAACCATGTCTCTTAAAGCATGCTAAATATCGGACCACAGCCCAGCAGTCGACTTTGCTTTTAAGAGTGGGAAACTTAGTGGAAGCACCTCATAAGGTTTCGTATTAGAGTGCTTAATTAAATATCATTTTACTAATCCCACGTACTGTAAATTAAATTTGAAAGAAATTAATAACCCTCTTTAATTAAAAAGAAAACTTTCAAGTGGAAAATTGTGCATATAGAGTTGTGGGTCTCACTGGAATCAAACTCTCTATCCTTGGGATGGAAGTATCGTTTGTCTGCCTCTCACCCTCCTCAGACCCTAGCGGAAGCTATTGCTGTCGTTGGGATATACTGAGTATGATTGTTGTTGTTATGTATTTGATTGAACCTTTAGTGAGTGAATCTTGCAAAACAACTAAAGGTTAGAGGTCTTCGTAGTTTAACTCTAAAAAAAACCCTCCGACGTTCAAGTTAGTTAAAAGATTTAGAAGGAAGTTGACTTGGAGAAGCTCTCAAGTCCGTAAGTATAAAATTATGTCAAGTTCTCCACCGGTTGATGGTAAAGGGGATGCCAACATGGAGAGCACGAAATAATTCGGGTTAAAGTCGTGGATCAACTCGGATCAATCGAATGATGTACTTGGCTCCCAAGTTTGCATTGCGTGTACGGAGGACCATTAAGATGCAGACAGATAGGAATTTTGAAGGCCAGAGAAAGTACTTGCACGATTTAGTCTTCTTGTATTGCATGTTGTATTGTGTTAGAGATATAATTTTGATGCTTGTATGTGGTCCTCGTTGTACAGAAGTACTTGTAGGTTTACTATAGAGTTTTTTGATTCGTTTCAGGTTCGTTTATTGCCAAGTTTTTTATTTGTTTCAAATACGTTTAATGGCTTATGAACTGCACCGGTGGGTCCTACATGATGACCTGAGCTAGAGGTCGATATGTTAGGCTCAGCAGACTTGCGGGAGCAATGCTAAGACTTGACCACACTTTCAGGTCTGAGATATATTTGTCTCCGAGATACAATGCGTTGCTAAAGATTTTTGGAGTTAAGATTGGTCCATCTCAAGAGTTTAATGATTCAATCTAAATATGACACTTGTGATTTGGTTTATCCATTGCCATATACATGGCATCGGTTTAGCAGACACAATTTTCTTATAGTATTATCTCATAAGATTATCCATCTCTTTTTTCATTTTATAAGAAGAGACTATCGTGTGTAGTTATCAACCTAGTCGTGATTAATCACTTTATTATAGTTACTTTTGCATCGATATAAGTATATGAGTGAGATAAACTACATCTAATCAGTTGGATATGAAAGATCCTAACTTATTTAATGTCAAAGAACTTTTTATACATACATAATTGTGTATTGCTAGACCAAGAAATATCGATGATCATCCTAAAATCAAGTCAATATAGACTATGAGTCTTTTAGACCTAGTCTTCCCACATACTTTTATCTTCCTTGATTAAATCAATTGGGCGCCAAAATAGAAATTGATCAAGATGAAGAAGCCTGCATTTTTTATTTAATCAAAAGGCAGCCGAAAAGATTGGATTTCTCTCATATCCGCACTTTCATTTCTGATACCCGCGTAGCTCCCTTTCCTAAAAGTGACATATGTATGTATTGTTTTAACAATAGAGCGTGCATTATGTGGAAAAGAAACTACACAAAGGATTTGATATATGTTTCGTCTTCAGATATGATCGCATGTCTAAAATTTAGGGGTGTTAAGCGAACCGAAGAGTTTGCAAACTGTTTGAGTTCGATTCGTGTTTGATTCAAGTGTGTTAGTTAATTTTATTTAAACGAGCCGAGTTCAAACACCTAATTAGGTTCATTTACTAAAACAAGCCGAACTGTTCAAGAGTTATTCGGCTTGTTTGAATAGTTATAATGTTTTCAAGTCGAACTCGAACCAGTTTTGAAGCTTGTTACAGTAAACGAGTTGAGTCAAACAGTTCGTTTAACAAAACAAATCCGAATTCGAAAACTCATTATTCAGCTCAGCTCTGTTAACCCCTGAGCAATCAAAGGGCGCCCATGTTCCTTCAATGCCGCGACATTTACTTCAGCTTTATATTATATGTATGTTTGTATACATATATACATTTATATATACACACATATATACACACACATACATGGTCCTTCTCAAACCATGAAAGTTGATATAAATACATTTCCTAGATTTATCCAAAAAAAAAAGTGAGGTCCATTCATTTTTAATCATCTGATAATTGATCATGAAAGGGAAGTTAATCAATATGAATGTGACAGGTAGTTAGATATCTCTATACAAATTAAGGTATAATCACAAGGCTATTCTGTCCATGTGATAACTAAGCCTACAATGCATTATAATTTATGCAGTTGAAGAATATCTACGATTTCGTCCCACGTGTCATACTTAATGATGAAAGTCCTTCATAGACTGACTTTTTTAATACGGGCTCATATTTAAGGACTTATGAAAAAATTGAGTATTTATGGAAAAAAATGTCATCAAACATATATGCGACACTTGTTATGACGGTTACGACGTAAAATTACTACCAAGAAATGGGCTGAAACATTTAAAGAGATTGAGTCAAACCATAACGAATTTTTAAAACCATCCAGATGCTTTTAGTAGATATTGTTGACTTGGGGGCTAAAAATTAGTGATTCTATGCTTTGTTTGATTTTAGTTAGACTCGATTGGAGGACATTGGACATAATCGATATATATATAACGAAAGCAGAGACTTCTTTATTTTATTGATGATCTCCACTTACAACGGAGAAAAAACCGTTTTTATTACACGCTATAAAAAACTTTGTGTTGCTGCTGTGTATGGATTTCAAATAAGCATAGTTGAATGGGTTCACAGTTGCACCAAGTTACGGTACTTTATTCTAAATTATTTATGCTTCTTTGATGCGGTGCAATATATAAAGAGACTTATAGTTGGAAATGATATACACAAGTGTTTATGGTAATTTCATTGTACCATGGTTTTATAATTTCAATAACCAAACTACATAAACCCTTAATCTCTATTTTTCTGTATATTTCATTTTATTCACAACCAATCAACCCACCAGGTTATCAAAAAAGAAAAAGAAAAAAAAAACCACCAAGAAAAACAGCTAGCTAGTAGGAGAAAATGTGTAGGGTGGTGGACTATGTTGTGGGGTTTAAGACCATGGTGGTGCGTACCCACCTTCACCCCTCGTGCGCGCTATCCATCGATGGCTGCTCACCACCACACCTCCTTCTGCTCCTTCCTCAATTATCATCATCATTAATCGCATGCATCCAAAACACAACCCATAACTAATTATACACATACAAATATATATCATCAAAAACGACCCTCTTCTTTTTCTTTGCTTTAATGTCAGCTAGTGCGATTGGGGTTGTCTTGTCAGCCAAGAGTGGAGAGCGTGGAGTAGAGAAGAATGTGGGAGACAACCCAAAAAATATTAACAGTTGATGTATCTTCTTTTTAGGCCCTCTTGTGGGTCACATTTTCAAGATTTTAATCTTTCTTTTCTCCTCATTGCCACTATATATATACTCCCTTGACTCTACCACTTTAGTCCTCACACTCTTCTAACTTTCTTCACTTCTTCCTCTCTTTTTATCTCTACTTCTTTCTTTCTCCTTTCCTCAATGGCGGATACGGATAGTTCAGTGGGGGTTAAGAGAATAATGGGGTGTTCAATACCTGAGAAATTTCAGCTGCATATAGCCATGTTGGCCCTGCAATTTGGATATGCTGGTTTCCATGTGGTCTCTCGTGCTGCCCTTAATATGGGCATTAGCAAGATCGTCTTCCCAGTTTATAGGAATATTCTTGCTTTGATTCTGCTGTTGCCCTTCGCCTATTTTCTTGAAAAGTACGTCCCAAGAAGCCTCCTACATCTACAATTTTTTCCCATTAACTAATTGGTTAGCATTATACGTCAAGTGGAATTAATTATGGTCTTAGGGATAATATTAACGAACTTACAAATTCATTTACCTATTTATTTGGAGATATCTAGGCTAACATGATGTTGTCTACTTATGACTGATCAGGAAAGAGCGGCCTCCAATCAGTTGGTCCTTCATAGTCCAGTTCTTTCTCCTTGCAATCGTCGGGTAGAATTCTTGTTGCTCTTTCCATTGTGACTTTATGATATTTCGATATTGAAAATCTCTTCCTTTCTTTATGCATGGAATAGTTATATTAGCGTAAGATCTTTGATAATATAAATAAATATATGTGAACTATTTTGTATGGTTATTTTTTAATTGTATCTAACCCGTGTCCTTCTTTTCACAGTATAACTGCAAATCAAGGATTTTACTTGTTGGGCTTGGACAACACTTCCCCAACTTTTGCTTCTGCCATCCAAAATTCAGTTCCAGCCATAACATTTCTGATGGCTACGATTCTCAGGCACGGACTTTGACATATATATAAAAATTATTTCAGACAAAAAAATTATTGTGATAGTTGATTTTTTGAATTCTTTATTGATAAATGAAGACAAATAATAAATAAATCGATTTTATTTCAAGATGCAAATCTTAATATTATATGAATGAAAACCAGGATCGAGCAAGTAAGACTGAATCGAAAAGATGGAATAGCAAAGGCAGCTGGAACTTTGTTCTGTGTTGCAGGAGCTTCAGTGATCACTCTATACAAAGGACCCATAATTTACAGCCCCTCACCTAATGTTCAACATGTGAAAACAGCTTCACCTGCCTTGCTTGCTCTTGGAGATGCCAACGGCAAGAACTGGACTTTGGGTTGCATTTTCTTGATCGGACACTGTTTGTCGTGGTCTGGTTGGCTTGTGTTGCAAAAGCCAGTGCTTAAACATTACCCTGCCAGGCTTTCTTTCACCTCTTACCAGTGTTTCTTTGGAGTCATACAGTTTCTTATCATTGCTCTTTTTCTTGAGCGAGATTCCCAGGCTTGGCTCGTCCATTCTGGTGGTGAGCTCTTCAGTGTTTTCTACGCGGTAAGTTTTCTTATTCAGAGAGGCCAATAATATATTCATGTCATTCAGCACCCCTGTCCCCTGTCACCAAAAAAAAAAAAAAAGAGTACAGTAAGATATGGTTATGGTATGTAGTACTCTTATCCCACGGAAGAGTATATACTATCTAAAGTTCAACTTGGTTAAATATTTTCGGTCAAGTAAAAACATGATCCTTTGTTATATCACATTTTTGTATTGAGATGGCACAATTTGTGTAGATTGTACTGTTTAAATTGACTTGTAATGTCGTTAAACTAAGTTATAGCTCCACATAAGAAAATAGCTATAACTCCACTTTATATGACTAACTTTTTATAATACGGAGGTATGGTTTGCATGTCTTTTATCTTTTTGAGACCCTAACGATAGCTTTCGGTGTCGTTGTGATGTAATGTGTATGATATGATGGATTGAAGCAAGAATTATATATACCAATAGGTTTGGCAAAGTAGTTTGAAATGTAGACACAAAGTAAAGTCATTTAAACAGGACCACATTGAAGAGGAACATTCTTGTGATGGGATAAGTGTGTGATAGAAGTAGATGTAAATGTAATTAGTTAAGAGAAAGGTATTTAGGTGGGTGAGAAAGCGAAAAGACATGATGAAACATAAATATTGAAAGAAGAAGGAATGATGGATGCAGGGAGTGGTGGCATCTGGGATTGCCTTCGCTGTACAGATATGGTGCATTGACAGGGGGGGTCCCGTCTTCGTTGCTGTTTATCAACCTGTTCAGACCCTTGTCGTTGCCATTATGGCTTCTCTTGCTTTGGGAGAGGAATTCTTCTTGGGAGGGTACGTTCGTCTTTTTCTCCTCCTCCTTTTCCTCTGTATATTACTCATCAGTCGTTTTATGATACTCTTGGAATACGAAACTTGAACCCCCTGCACCTTCCTACTATGTGATTCATCCCATATAATGATATTTAGTATCCTAATTTTGGGGCATTCTTTTATAATATCATATTGATGGAGCAAAAAAATTATATGAAATAAAAAAAGAAAATAAAAACTTGACTTGACAATCTATATACTATACGATGACATTTGGGATGTGAAATATGAACTTAGTAGTATTTCTCTGACTTTCTTTTAAGTCAGAAATTAAAGCTAATAAATAATGGACTCCACATTAACCCCACATGGATCAATTCACGTACCAAGTTAGGTAAAGATGATTATTCTTTTTCTATGCTCAATGGTCATGCTTGGGACCGCATTAAAAATATTTTGACATTCAATGTTTTATACAAAAATATTCAACTTTTTTGTGTATATAAGATGATAATCTAGTCTGATGATTTCCATCAATAAAAAGAACAACGCCAGATTGTAAATAAATCTTTCAAAAGAGTAAATGCAAAGTACTGCCTTTTAATTTGTCTATGATCTTATTGTCTACATGTTCCGTAAGCCTATTAAAACTTATTTCAAAGTCGGTATTACTGTTCGGGAAGTCATATATTATGTCATCTGCTATCAATTTATGTACTCTGAAGTCTTTTGTTTGTCACATATATTGACAAATACAAGGTGATTGTAAAGTTACATAACAAAATTGATGCACTTTTGACATTGTATGAGCATGAGTGGTAAAGAGCATCTGCAGGTTGACTTGAGATATATTTTCAACCTGGAATTGTTATCTTTAGATGTGATATTACTCTATGTATTACAATAATTTGCATTCACTTTGTATTGTTATTTTTTTGTATTTATTATATGTTGGAAGAAATAGTAAGCCTTATATAGTTTAGATGGAAATTTAAATTTGTAGAAGGAACAAAGATGACTGATACAAAGTTGGGTTTGTTGCTTTGAATTGAGCAGAATTATTGGAGCAGTGCTGATCATAATAGGATTATACTTGGTTCTGTGGGGCAAAAACCAAGAACAAAAGTTCGCAATATTGCAAAAGAGCTCACAGGTTCAGGCACCTGCTGATCAACCTATCCTCAGCAGCCACGTCAAGTCAACCCTGGGTCAACCACTGCTCGCTCAGTCAACTGATCAAAACGTTTGACCAGCAAAGATGTAATTTTTAACCGAGTATTTGCTGAGACTTGCCAACAAAGGATTTTAAACTCTATGTTATGTTTAAGAAAAGAAAAGGCTTGCAGTGTGTATGAAATGTGTTTTAATTTCTTAGCACTTTTTTTTCTTTGTTTTGTTGGAAGCTTTTTCTATGTAGGAGACTGCTTAAAAAAGGAAAAGAAAAAAAGAAAGGTGGAGAGCGATCATTACCATCTTTTGGTTGGGCATTCTCTTGCTATAATATTTTAAACTTTCTGAAATGCCGGTTTCTTTTTCTTAATTTTTATTATTTGATTATGATTATAGAAAAACAAGAAAAAGGAGAAAAAAAAAGTTAGGCACCATGCTCAGGCTTACCTAGTGGCTTGTCACTTTAATTTATATTTTATTTTTGTCGATACAAGGTCTTAGATGACACCCTGCAGATGTTTTTTTTTTTTTGAAATAAACCCTGCAGATGTTAGGTAATATTTCAGAGTGGCATTACTATTATATCACATACTACATTTATACTAAGGCAGTAAAGTAATTTATAATTCCTATTAGAATAAGTTTACTCCCAACTCTTTTAGAAATAAAAATAATTTATTGAAATAGTGGTAAGATGATCATAGTAATTACTTATTAGAACAATGAAATAAAATTGTGGTAAAAATAAACTATATCAAAGTCGTCAAGGTAATATTTTCAAAACGGAAGGAGAATTTCATAAATCTGACACCGATAAGAATGATTTGGAAAATTAAATACTATTCACCAATCAGTATATGTCGTTTTTTTTAAAAAAAAAAATATCGATCATGATGGATGCAAGGGATGTAAAAAAGCAAAATACAATTAAATATAACACAAAAGCATTATGATTCTTTTGAGCTGGTGGTAAGCAAAAGGCTCCACCACATGCACGCTTTGGTATGATTGCTAATGGCCGAAGATGGAAAGACAAAGGCCATCTCCAACTAATCCTAAAAGTAGTTTGGGGGAAATGGAACCATTCAGGTGGTTGTAGTGTTTAAAATTATCACTCAAAGTGACTGGGAATCTAATCATGATCATGCCAAAGGGATGGGGAGAAACGCTATGATTTGAAAATCTACTATTTAGCTATTATTAAAAAGCACAAAAGATTCTTATTAATGCCGTTATTGTCCTTGTCAATCCAAGTGATTATCCAACCCATGCATCAACAGGACTGAAGCATTTCCACCAAAACCAAAACCATTCGGCATAACCAACTTGTCACGTCTTGTTTTTCACTAATGGGTTTATCATGCAGTTTAGCGTAATTGGAAAAACTTAACACTCGCTTGTTAGAATGAAAATGCTGTAAAGGCATTTTAAGCTAGTAACAACTTGTAATTATTGAATTATATGGAGGGTCTTGGAGCAATTAGTAAGGTTTCTACTTTGTGACATTAAGGTCACGGGTTCGGACCGCAGAAACAGTCTCTTGCACAAAGTGTAGGGTAAGACTGCGTACATCAGATAACAAAACAATCCGACCCCTTCCCGGACCCTGTGCAAACCCGTGAGCCTAGTGCACCGGGAACGTCATTTACTCTAATTCACCTGCGTTTCCGGTGCAGTAGGCTCCCACGTTTGCATAAGGTCCTGGAGTCTATTTATACGGCTCGAACCCGTTACCTCAAGATCACAAAGCAGCAACCTTACCAGTTGCTCCAAGACCCGCCCTCTCTTTATCGAATTAGAGTGGAAATGCCTTAAAACTCACCCTTGGTTCTAGTAAGTATCAAGTCCCCTTAGTTGGTAATAAACCTGAGACTTCTTTTCTATTCTTTTGTTGATACCCGAAATGACCAATACATGTCTATTATGTATAATGCATATGATAAATCAGTACATCAAAATATACTATACTAGTCTAATAATAAACTACTATTAGATGTAATGACAAGGTGTATACAATATAAGCTATAATTTTATGGAGGTCATGTATATAATCATTCACGTGGGTATATTGTGTGAGCTTGTTGACATTTCATATATGCTGGTTCTAGTGCGTAAAAAGTAACACATTATACTTGTCGCAATATGGGCTTTGCGTCTATTTTCTTATACGATAAGCGGATTTCAATGTCTATTTGGACGGTAACTTTTTACCATTAACTTTTGGGTATGGATGAAAGTGCACCCAAAATATTACGATTATAATGAAAGAAAATATATTCCCTCAGTCTCAATTTGTTTGTTTGTTTGGTTTCGACTCATACATAGTTTTATAAAAATTAGTTGAAAAATTAATCAATTAATTAAAACTTCTAGTTTTGCAAATTACACACAGTTGATAAAGACATTTTAGTTATTTAATCATTTTTCATTTATTATTTATAGAATGTCGACAAATATTTTGGCACATAGATATTTATTTTTAGGACCGAAGGAATAATAAACAGCCGATGGAGTTGTCAACAATTAATAAGCGATGCCAATTTCAAAGATCTTCAAGCGGTGGATAATTAGTAAGCTGTCCCGTTTCAAATAATTTCAAGGTCCATGAAATTAGTTATATGTATCCAGAGTGAAAGCTGAAAAGTACGGTTATTTCCTTGAACACCGTCCACCACTTAATTCACTTAGTCAGTAAATAAGACAAACCCTGTAATAACAAAACACTCCACAAGATTAAACAATCGAATAATGAAGGAGGATTTTCAATTTCAAGAATTTATAAGTTGTTTAATTGTTTATCCTCATGAAATATGCAAGAATGTATATACAACCAAAAATTTAAGAGTTCATCAAAAGTATAAAGAGTTGAACATTGGTTGGCAAAGGTTTGCTACTATGCTATCTAGGCCAAAGATCCAGTTTGCAGTGCACACATTCGGTAGGTTTCTTGTGTATGATCATTTCAACCTAATAGGCCGATAAGTTCCCGACATCCTCCACAATTCTCCTTAAAACTGGAATGGTGGGACCCTCAGAGGGTATGACTGCTCCAAGATTTGCTATCATTTGTATTATTTGTCTGCCTTCCATCTTCCACGGCCGTTGTAATATACTGGATACGTGTTGTTGTTGTTTAACACTATACATTATTGACCACAAATTGTTCTTACCCTTTTTTATTGTTGGGCCCCATAATAATCTTTTCATTATTTTTTCCGAAACACTTATTTCTTTTATCCGAATTCTCGCTTATACTTCAAATAATCTTTTCCGGTAGATAGAATTTTCCATAGTAATTTCTTACAATCGAAATCTCAGTGATACTTTCTACGAAATATGGTCTCGATTATATTTTTAAAAATCTTCACCCATAGTATAGTCGTAACATCATAATTCCAATAACTATTGATGAGTCATGGCCTCAGCTACTAAATACGACGACGACTATTTCTGCGGGGCAATAAACAGTCAACTGACGGAAAGGCTATATGCGCCTCAGCCATCTGCACCTCGGCTATAGGTACTTCGGCCTAGTGCACCTCAGCCATTTACCCCTCGGCTATGGGCACCTCGGTGATAAGCACATGCGACTTGTAACTATCCCAAGGAACCAAGCTCGGCCTCGGCACCTTAGAGTTTACCCTAGGTAACTTTGCCAGGTAAGACTCTTCGTCAGGTGTCCAGTGTAGCCTAACCCAACATAGCACAATGCCACACGGCAGGCATGCAGAAACAAGAGTCACCATTATTGTCTCCCCGCGTGTCATCTCCTCTACACCTTTGCACATGCATTGGCCAAGACAAACATATAAAAGACAGAAAATAAGAAAGAGAAAGACAAGTCAAATTCACCCAACATATGGTAGATCATCTTCCCCACAGTGAAAGGAAAAGTTACCAGGTCAGCTTTACGGAATTGTACCCAGTAAAGTAACAGGAGATTAACGGCGTAACCCATCCGAGTCATCTTTGTTACTTGGTGAAAATCCGAATATTCGAATTCCAGTGATAGAATCTCAAAAAATACCTTTACTTTTTTATAACTATGATCTGTTATATTTTAAAATAAAAAATTCCACGTGATAGAGTTTTGATGTTTAACACTAACACACTAGCACATTATATCTCTATTATTATGTTATTTATACAGATACATATAGAGCCGGGGGTCTCACTGAAAGCAGACTCTCTATTCCTTGGAATAGAGGTATTATCTGTCCACCAATTACTCTCCCCAGACCTTAGCGATAGCATTTGCTGTTATTGGTATATACTGGGTATGGATGATGATGATGAAGAGTTTTGATGTTTAAGTGATTTGAATACCTAGATCTTGATAATCATGCAGGTAGCAGCAAAAAAATGCTTTCAGGCTAGCTCCCGAACTCTCTCTGCATAATGGTTTTTTCATCCATTAATTACGTTGACAGTAATTTTTTTCATAAAATATTTGCCGACCAGATTTTCTTCCTATTGTATTTGTTTATAATCTGAATGAAACCAAGTTTCTTGTATAGTCCATTATACTTCACACCTGAACGGTAGACCGGCCCACGATAGTCCAAATAACCATCATCACATCAGTACCAACCCACAACTAGAATGAAGCAAACTTCCCCATCTAGTCAATTGTAAATTATACTGTGCTAAAAAAATCAGTTTAACAATCATCTAATACAATATTAATCATCGTAATTGATTTTTATCCGATGCGAAGGAATAAACTATAGAGGCAATAAATTTTCACGACTTGGTGTTATTTAAATAAAGGTCACACATACATGTGTGTAAACACTTTTGGAGTGAGTGTATTTTCATTGCTAATATGCCTATATATGTTTATACATTTCAATGCGTTAAAATGCTATCGGTAAACATATTGAGATTACAAAATAACACTTCATGGCTTTTATTACCATTTTTATTAATGTTTATACACAAAGTTGTCTTATTATTTAAGTTTTATTGGTCAATGACAAATTTATTATGCATTCATTAACCAATCATATAAGAAATAATTGATGATCAGCATCAGTAAATGTGCAAAGCAAAAAGTGTGTCCCGCATTATTATGTTTCCTGTTTGTTGAATAATTACTATGATTCTTTCGTCGTTTACTGATACACTTCGCCTATTGATAGAACGGATTGCAGTTGCTAGTGTGAATTGAAAATGGAATTTATATCTATAATTTTAAAGTTCTGTTTTAATTAAAAGATGGATCATTGTGACGTCCGTACAGACGAAAGGTGTACGGCAATACGGCCGCCAAATGCCAGTTAAACGGAAACCGTAAGGACGAACGTAAGTACACTTTTGATCTCAAGTACAAGATATAATTTTGCGTGCAAATCCAATCCAAAGGACATAATAGTCGGGAAGAAGCAAGAATATAATAATAAAAAACAAGCACAACATACGATAATAGGCCTATGTGGCCAATTATACATATAAATATCCAATACAACAATGACATAATGCTATTACATAAACAGACGCACCATGCCCTAATCAGCTTATGTGGCCAATCCACATAAGCAAGTCCTAATAGTATACTCTAATCAGCCTATGTGGCCGATTTACATAAATAGCTTTTAAAATTTGCTATCTTTACTAAAACCAATACACCAACTTTATACCACGTTATTACATAACCCCACGGTCTGGACCAACTTTACTTTACATATACACAACAGACCAATAAATATGCTATTTTATGTACTGTAACTCTAAACGCACATATACACACATATGTATAGTATATAATTTTTGTACGCAAACTTCAGGAAAGGACTTAGTGGGCCCAAGCATATGCGACGGCGCCATCAGCATACATGGGATCAGCAGCCAAAACAGCCTCTTGAATGGAAGTAGTTGCTCGAGCTTCATCCCACATGCGGGTGTCATCTAACAATGGCAACTCTCTACCGGTGTTCCTCAAGACTACATCATCCACATTCACTTGATCCTTCTCCTCCACGTTGCAGTCCAATGGATCAACTTCTTCCTCCCCAGCTAAAATGGCAGCTGCAGCATTGCCCTCATGATTCTTTCTGATGAAGTACGATGGCTCGATCGCCGTCACGGGATTCGGCATGCTCGGGGCCTCTGTATAAGTGAACATCATCGAGGGCTGGAACTGGACTTCATGGACAACATGGATATCATGAATTTCATGATGAGCGTGATAATGATGATGTTGATGGTCAACCACAACAACAGGGGGTTCAACCTGCTGACATGGCGGGTGCTCATTGGGTGTTTCGTAAAGGTGGGGCAAATTGAGCTTGGCGTTTGGGCCATAGAGTCTAAGAGCCGCCGCGTCGTAGGCGATCGCAGCCTCATGGGAAGTGTCATAGGTACCGAGCCACATACGTGAACCGTGGTTAGGTTCACGGATCTCGGCTACCCATTTGCCCCAAGTCCTCTGTCGAACACCTTTGTAAGTGCAAGAAGAGTTCTCGGGACCACCTTTGCCTCTCATGCAGCCTTTCCTCGAGCTGGCTTGAGCCAATTGCTTTCCATGGCTCATTGGGGTATTTGGTCGAACAGGGTTCATGGGTTTTTTTCCTTTTTCTTTTGAGCGGGGGGGTTCCTTAGTGAAGAAACTGAATGGGTGTTGCTTTGGTTCTTGGTGGCATTGAGATGGAAGATGTGCTGAATTTATAGGGGGAAGTTTCAAGAAATAAGGATAAAGGAGCAAAATTGATGGAGAAAATCTCTGATACGTGTCGGCATTCATGGCTTTTCTCAGTGATACTTGGCAAGACAAGTCTGTAGTGTAGTGTCTACTATTTTACTTCTTTTTTTTTTTTTAAATGTGTTGTGAACACTGTATGATTTTTTGGAGTTCCCTTTTCCTTTTAGATTACAGGGATAAGCTCAAGTGGCAAAAAGTAGGGTGTTTCATCAGCTGGGTGGTTCGGCTATGACAATATGATCCTAAGATTATGTGTATCTTTTTTGGCTTTTTGAATGGATCAGACGATGTATATCACGTGCAAAGTGATTATATATGAATATTTTATGGTATTTTCAAATCATGAGTTTGAATTCCAATTCGTAAAATTGGACAGTCACATGAAGCTTATAATAAAATATTATTTGATGCAATGACACGGTGTGTTCAAAAGTTATATCTACCAAAAGATACCTGAGTTGATACTCAGATTGGAACATTGTAACTAGAAGATTGCATGTTCGAACCAGGACATACATAGCATGAGAACGATACTGCTATCTAGGCCAACAATGACTCTGACTATGGTATCCAGTCCAATAGAGTTAAAGGGTTACTGACCTAATTTGCAATGGACATCTTGTGTGAGTTCTTGGGCACATCTCACCAATTTAGATGGTTGCCAAGTTTCTTATTTACATCTTTCAATCAGTTTTATAGAGCTAGAACAGTGCAGGTTTCCGATATCAGAGATTAGCCTTTTACAATTAGAACATAAGTTATATCCTCATCGTTGAGTATGTATGTAATATAGGTTACATCGACATATTCTATGAGCTTTTGACATATTGGTTGTGTTAGTTAAAATATTACTTGACGTGCATTAACTTATTACCTGAAGTTCATATTTAACCATCATAAAGTAGGGACACTCGTGGTAAAATATTGAAAAGCAACACGTCATACTTGTTGTGGTAGAAGTTTTACATATTTTGTATTGCAATAATTGGATTTCTTTTCAAAATCCACAAGTGATTCTACTTCATGGTATCTTTCCAAGATAAAATCCAGCATGTATCTCGTATTTAAATTTATTCTCTTTAATTGCATGTCCATTTAAATCTTTTATAAAGATCTTTTCATTGCATTACGCTTTTCAAATCTTCCCAAAATTTAATATTTATATCCTCCTTTGAATCCAATTGAGGAACATATACGCTAATAATAATGATTGTTTATTTTTCATAAATCGACTTAATGACTATAATTCCATCTCATTTTCTAGTAACACATATTATTTCGTCACTTAATGAAGCATCTATAATAACCCCAACTCCATTTCTTGTCTTATTCTTTTTGATGTAACAGAGTTTAAATTCTGAATTGTCTAACATCCTATCTTTCTCATCTATCCACCTTGTCTCTTACAAACATAAAATATTTACTTTTCTCTTTATCATCGTTTTCACTATCTCCATTGTCTTCCTCGTTAGAGTTTCAATGTTCCATGTTCTTAGTATAGCACTCCTACCTAGTATTTCATCTCTTAGTATCTAAGTTACAGCCTAATAATTCTTTTTATTTTACATTACATCCGAGTTTTCTAGGAGATACAACGGCCTTAGCTCAATTGTCGCTGCATTTAGACCATGCGGCGTGGACCCTTGCTTGTTTGACACCACATCTAACCCTCCAGATACAACGATCTTTGCCAATGTACCGCATTTGAACCGTACGGTGCGTTCAACACGGAGAATATTCTAGCATTAACGTAACTTCTTGTTTAATCTGTAATCATGTTTAGTTACAAACTTTTACATTGACCATCAACTTAACGCAACCTTTCTCTTTTACCTGGATTTAGAATCGACAAATCGAAAATTCAACCATGGTTAAAAATATTACAATTATAATGTCAAAAGAATAGCAAACGACAACAATCAATATAGCAGTGGATAACTAATAAGCGTTGTGAAGTTTAAATATTTTTTCACCGATGGATAGTGAATAAGCGGTACAGATTTCAAATATCTTCTACCTCTGGATAATTAATAACTGCCTGAGTTTCAAATACTTCAAGATACACCAAATTTAATACATGTATTCAGAATGAATATCGAATCACGTAACAGTTATTTCCTTGAAGATCTTTGGGATAGGGGTATTCTCGGCCTACCATTACCCTCAGACCCTAACGATAGCTTTTGCTGTCGTTGGATATACTGGGTATGGATGACGATGATTCACTACACTACTAAACAAGAAAGAGTTGACCAAGTGTAACACTTGACGAAAAATGTAATTTTGACCTAATTAGCAGTAAGTGGAAGTTGACTGCTGACTTGACCAAGGTGAAAATGAAACTTTGTATGTATGTGTCATATGTGTGGGATTTTTCATCCTAAAATTTCTTCTCACATAAAAAAAAAACACATGTTTTGCTTTTGACACGAGGTAGTTATAAAAGTCCAGCCCACACACTTGAGAATCAACTTTACATATCCTGATTTGTTTTTAAGTTCGAACACAAAGTCCATGTCAACCTTGTCAATCCCAAAAACTCGAGCTTCTTCTGTTATTTATATTTTCTTTTGATTTTTAATTGTAAATGAATAAATTGGTTTTTTTTTTTTGACACGTTAATATGGTTAGCCAGGAGTTGAAAAATTGTATAGAGTAAGGAAGATGGTAATAGAGTGGGAGAAGGTGATAGTTGGAAAGTAAAGTCCATTAATAGTGGTTGGCAGTTTACGGGGAAGCGTTGGGATTAACACTGGACAAAAGACAAGGAGAAACCATACTACTGTAGTAATATACTTGCATATTCATATATATTACGAAGTCCAAACTATTTCGTCAGCATTACTCTGTGTCTATATTCACTGTTTGGTACATAAAAAGTCGTATTTCTTACTTAATACAATGTCTCTATCTGTTGATGTAGAAGTATTGCTTGTCTGTCTCTTATTCTTTCCAGACCATAACGATAGCTTTTGTTGTTGTTGGAATAAATATACTTGATATGGTGGTTATTGTTGTCGAGGTTGTCTCTATTCACTATTTCTACTGACTCCCTGACCGAATCCATCCTACTATTTGCACCTCAAATTTAAGTGACAAAATTTCAACAGGTTGTTGGGGAACATATAGAGTGTTTTCGAAAATGATTAAATTTAAATACAAGAAGGGAAAAAAGAGGCAAATATCTCGAAATTCGTGCTCGTTAGATAGAAGGATAGTTTACCTTTTCTTTTTTTCTTTTGCTTTTTTTGGGTGAAAAACCAGGGTTGCATGTAATACATCCACGAATAATCATGGATATAACTTTAACTATATCACTTACGGATTTATTAACATATTGAGATTGAAAAAAGATGATCAACAAGTTATATCTTTCTTGTGTTTATTGTCCAAGTGTCCATTGGATTTTAATAGAAGATGGTCGATCATGTTGTATTTGTCACAAGTTCCATGTCTCATGCCCATCAAGGTTTCAAGAGGATGTTGCTCAACTCATATATATCCAGTCTTCGTTGACGAATTCTTCAAAAAGGTACGTGGATATGGTGTTGCACATTAGAAATACCTTCTCTAGTCACAAGAAGAACGTTTGTTATGTATCTAAGTAATGTCCTATCACTAAATTGGTTGCGCTTCATGTAGCAATTGATCGACACAGTTTGACGCAATTTTCGTTATCGGTCATCGCAAAACAACTCTATGTGTTTATAACACATAGATATGGTTGTGTACATCCGATCTCTCTATACCACGCCATAGACATGAGTCTCTAATTCGATGGGGTAATGTTATTGTTGTATTATATTATGTTTAAAATATTATATATTATATAGTGTCTTATTAGAACGTTTGTTATTATTATAGAATGCATGACTATCTACGGTTGAACTGTTACACAAACTATTATAACTACCATCTGCACATGAAGACAAATGCGAAATCATTTCCCAAAAAATTACCACCTCGATATCAACAAGCTCACTCAATACAGACTGCATATGGCCAAACAGAACTTCACTTGACTGGGTATATTTCCCATTTTACAACTCTAACTGATCATAAATCAAAAATGTTTTGAAGACTTGACCGATATATTTTCGCTTTTAGACGAGAATAATCAACTTCCAATCTTTGACTTGTTATTATCAAAAATTACAAAATGATAAGGAGTTAATGAACTTCATAAACATAATTAAGTACATTTAATAAAAGATACTTTTAATGTTATATAAAGATATGTAAGTAAACATAATATGATATAAAACAAAACGTGTGTTACTAATAATCAGAAATTGTTGGTCATACTTCAGGCTGTCATTACACTTTCACACAAGTATTACAGGATATTTCCTTGGTAGGTGATACAAAAATAATTGTAACAAATAGACATATTTAGTGATGTAGGACGACTCCTATTTTATTTCGTGACAAAAGGCATAAGTTCAACGCATCCTTCCGACTCTGTACTCTTAACAGAGTTTGCGTGTACAAATTTGGCTATACACATAACGACAATTGTCCTGTATATTTTTTTACCAAATATTTAGAAATGGAAATAAATTTCATGGCTAATTCGATTTTTTGTACACATACACCATGATCTAAATTTCTTCTTTTTTATATTGTACTATCTTTCATGTTGTTTGAATTTTTCTCTTTTCCTATAAATTCAGCGAAACCAGATACACCTAATGGTGGAATTGGGACGTTACGTTTGCAAAAGAAAATTGATTTTGCTTTCGTCCGTCTTCCTCTCCTCTTCTTTGGTTTTTTCAGTACAATCAAGAGAAGTGATAGCATCCTAATGCGATTGGAACGTTACGGTTCTGAAATACATATTGTACTTCAAATAATTTGCTTCCTTTTGCTAGCTGTTGTCAGCTTTTCTGTCCCTTTCTTCAGTATTATTATTTTATTTTTTTGTTGGTACGTAAAATCAAGAAAACCGATAACGCTTACTTGTATATGAGAAAACGCTTGGTTTTAAATAAAAAAACACGTGTGGTGCGTATGTCTTATTAAACCGATAACACGTGGTATTTGCATTTTAAGTCCAATTTTTCCTTATTTTGTTCTCTCTCAATTGCAGGTACATATATAGTCGGAAGTCTCATTGGAAGCAAACTCTTTATCTCTTGGGATAAGGATATTGTTTGACTGATGCTTACTCTTTTATGACATTAACGATAGTTTTTGCTGTCGTTGAGATGTAGTGAATATTATTGATGATAGATGTTATCTCTCTATTCCTTTCTTCGGTTTTTTATTTAAAAAATTAAAAAAAAAACAAAGTAAAGGTAATAGAAAGAGACGCTACGATTTTAAAGCAAAACTTAAATTTTTAACCCTTCATTTCCTTTTTCTTTTGTCACGTTTTTTTCTTTCTTTTTCTTGGTTTGATCGGTTACGGAAATCAGGGACACGAGTTCATGACATCATGACGTTATACTTCCTCAGTTCCAAATGTGAAAATATTAATGTAATCCCCGACTCTCGTTCAGTTTTACTGCCATTACTAATATTTATTTTGACATTCAAACACATCATCATTTTCACCATATATTCTCTCAAAATAAACTGACTCGCACGCTTCTTTTTTGAAGCAAAGACCAATACTTTTGGTTTGGTGAGCTTTTACTGACACAATCCTATAGAACTTTATCAAAGATACAAAGTGTTAGTTCAGCGGTCTTCTAAGTTAGTTATGTTTTGTCAGAACCCACGTAAAGTGTCTATTGTAATTAGGTCAGCAACCTTTTAACCCAATTGAACCGAATACAATGACAAAGTCATTACTGTCCAGACAGCAATATTTCTCTCTTTCTCACTCTTACTTCACCCTTTTCTTATGCAAAATCAAGGAAATCAATAACACGTACTAATAGAACCGCAAGTTACGGATTTTCACAAAAATTGCAATTTAAGTCCTTTGATTTTTTTTCCGTATTTTATCATTTTTTCTCTTTCTTTTTCGGGTTTTGTGTATAACTCACACTTTAACTCATTCATTTTCTTTTAATTTTGAGATCGGACCTTAAAACAACCGGTAAAATTGTTATTTTGTAACATTGAGGTTACGGATTCAAGCTGCAGAAACAAACTCTTATACAAAATGTAAATTAAGGCTGCGTATATCAGATCGTAAAGTGATTCGCCCCTTTACTGAACCCTATGCAAACGCAGAAACCATTACACCTGAAACATCCTTTATTTTTCTTGCTTTTCTCATTCTTTCTCTCCGTTTCTTCAGTTTTACGGTCTTAAAGAAAGTTAAGCAAAATAATAATAATAACAACAAAAGGTTGCATTTTAACTCCTTGCAACTCTTTCATTTCTGATGGTTGTTGCTAATATCATTCTCTTTTTCTTCAGTTTCTCTATCAAATCAAGAAAATCAACGACACGTGATTATGAAATCTTGACTTTATGAGTTTAAAAGAAAGTTAAAGTTTCCATACGATCATCTAGTAGTGGCACTGAGTGAGAAGATGACATCAAGACGTCTTGCGAATGGAAAAAAATAAAGATAATGTATTTGTGAATATGTACTTTAACAAAAAGCTGGAGAAAAAGATCGCCTTACTCCTGATTAGGTTTTTCTTTTCTTTTTTTTTTTCCAAATTAGTTAGGAATGTTTTCATCGTATAAACTTTATTCTTAACCTTTACTCAATTGACAAAACATCCCGATTCAATCTAATAAAAGTTTTAGGAGAACCCCAGAGCCCCAAGTACTTGGCTTTGAACTCATGATGACTAAGATCATCAACTAAAGGCATTAAGGGAGAGGGTGTAACTAGAATTATACATATTGTTATGCTCTGTAACGTATGCACAAGAATCTTCAAAGATGTTGAATCTGCTTTTTCTTGCTCAAAGGAGTAAACCGTAAAGCTTTAGTTGGGAGCCATTACATAATTTCTCAAAGCATATGATTTAAACTGTAATTTTTTTTGTTTAAAACAGTAATGTCTAAGATTCACATGTCCTTGATTTATTTGATTTCAAAAAAAAACATTGAAGAGGGAGAAATAACGAGTGAAAGCAGCAAAAGGCAATGAAGGATTCTTCCTGTAAAATCATAATGTCTCTAACGCTATAACTAGGTACCACTGGTTACCTTGATAAGAAAAAAATGAAAGAGAAAGAATGGCGATAGTAAAAAAAAGATGGACTTTAAGAGCAATTTTATTGGATTCTATATTAGCAAGAATATTTCTATTTTTAATAGAGTCAAATGACACAACCTTTTTTTATTTTGGAATATGATGAAATAAAATAAAATAAGTCACTAAATTGGCTGCGTTTCTTATATTGTGAAATAGTAGTTGATCGACAAAGTATAACGCAATTTTTATTATGGGTCATCGGGAAGCAAACTCTCTGTGTTTATAACGCATGGGTATGATTCTGTACATCCGACCCTCCATACTCTGCCATAGGCGATAAGGTAATGTTGTTGTTGTTGTATATTAGCAAGAATATCTCTTTTCAGTCGGAGGTTGACAGTTTGATTTCGTCCTTTTTGAGATGGTAGATCATAACCCTTCCATTTTTAGCCGATGAGAGACAACTGGTTTTATCTGTTTTTTTTTTTTTTTAGCTGAATGACGATTTGGTCTTGTTTTTTTAGTTACGAAACATCATATTTTGACTCCAGTACTCAAATGTTCCAACATCAAAAAGATTAGTGTAGAATGTAAATTAAAATTTTAACTACCTCCTAAGAACTCAGATGTGTGCGTATAGACACACAAAAAAGGGAGAGGCGGTTTTTGTATGTGAGTTTCTTGTCAAACACAAACGACCCTTCTTTTAAGTTAACTTTTAAACTATCTCATATCCAAAACTGACCCGGCTCAAAAGAATTAAACTTGGTCAAATCTTCAATATGTTAGATTAAATTGTGTCCACACATGTATGGCTTCGAGAACATATTTTGTACTTTAGATTGGAAATTAAAGGGACCATTTTGGATAAGAAAAGAAAGATGTTATACATAACACATAAGAGGCTTATGCTTTATGGCGTAACTCAATAGGGCTTAAGTGTTAAAGTCATACAACACCAGCTCAACTGAAGATTGCTGCGGCTCAGTAATGCTGGAAGTTGATGCAATGATGCAAGGTGTTGAGGAAGAAGATGACAGCGTGGTGTTGGCGCGGGAGAAGAAGTTCAAACCGAGGAATAGTTTAGTCAAATAAAATTCCATGTATTTTAGGAGTGTCCTATTTTCTTGGAAGTGGTTGGTGTAGTGGTTATCTAGATAAGGTAGTGGAGAGAGTAGTTGGTTCCTTGTTTTTAGTGTTTTTAGTTAGGCTGCTGTAGGCTATATTTAGCCAGAAGTTTATGTAATAAATGAGTAGTTTTTCTTGCTCTGTTTTGTGTGCTTTTCGTACGCATATTGCACAAAATTTAGCTCCACTGTTTTCTTTGTTTCAACAATTCTGGTATCAGAGCCTCATTACTCCTTTTACTTTGTGCTTCTGCCTTGAATACACGATGGGTGATTTGCAAGTAGTAGGTGGCATAAAGAAACTCAATTATCAGAACTACAATACATGGTCTACTTGTATGATGTCCTATATGCAAGGACAAGATTTGTGGGAAGTTGTGAATGGAAGCGAAATTGCACCGCCAGAAGATGACGCGAATGGTGTGTTACATAAATGGAAAATTAAAGCAGGCAAAGCATTGTTTGCCTTAAAAACAACCATTGAAGAAGATGTTCTAGAGCACATACGGGATGTCAAGACACCAAAGGAAGCTTGGGACACGCTTGCTCAGTTGTTCTCCAAACGAAATGACACCAGGCTGCAGTTGCTTGAAGGTGAGCTGCTAACAGCAGCACAAGAAGACATGTCCATCGCTCAATATTTCCATAAGATCAAGACCTTGTGCAGAGAAATTTCTGCGCTGGACCCTGAGGCCCCAATAGGAGATACTAGGATGAAAAGAATCCTGATTCATGGACTGAGACCTGAGTTCAGAGGATTCGTTGCTGCAGTACAAGGGTGGCCTAAACAACCATCACTTGTTGAGTTCGAAAATCTGCTAGCTGGACAAGAAGCTGTGGCAGTACACAAGACTGGAGTGACTTTAAGAGATGAGGAACAGGCACTCCTAGTCAATAGACACGGATGGAACACTAAGCAACGTACCTTCTCAAGTTTCAAGCAAAAGGAAGAGAGAAGGAAGTATGGACAGGATGGAGAACAAGAAAATTCTAGGAGTGGAAGCAATAAAAAGAAATTTGGTGGCAAGTGCTATAACTGTGGAAAGAAAGGGCATAGAGCCAAGGAATACTGGGCAAGAAAGAAGAATGTTGAAGGTAACTTGGCAACCTCAACAGAGGAGGAGCAGTGGGATTTTGAAGCTCTGGCAGCCATTGAAGAAGAGGCAGCAGCCACCAAGGAATCTGCATTTCAGACAGGTCACAACATTGACTTTGATAAGGAGTGGATTGTAGACTCTGGCTGCTCAAATCATATGACATGGGATAAAGCAAAACTCATAGACATTAGTGATTACAAAGGGAGTCATGTCGTGGTCACAGCTAACAACTCACGTCTTCCTATAGCTCACGTGGGTAACTCAAAAATTTCACCCCTACATAGTACCAGTCAAGTATCACTAAATCATGTATATCACGTACCAGGAATGAAGAAGAATTTAATGTCAGTGGCTCAGCTTACAGCAAATGGGCATCATGTATTGTTTGGTCCTAAGGATGTCAAGGTGTTCAGACATGTTGAAGTCAAGGAAAGGCCCGTAATGCAAGGGAGAAAGGTGAACTCTGTTTATGTGTTAACAGCTGAAACTGCATACATAAACAAAGCTAAGACAAACGAAACGGGGGATATGTGGCACATGAGGCTGGGACATGTAAGTTATTCTAAACTAGACATAATGATGAGGAAGTCCATGTTGAAGGGGCTGCCTAATGTTGGAGTAAGAACTGATGCAGTGTGTGCAGGATGTCAGTATGGGAAAGCACACCAATTACCATTTGCTGACTCAAAGTTTAGAGCTAAGAATGCACTAGACTTAGTTCATTCAGACGTCTTTGGTCCGGTGAAGCAGGCTTCATTAAGAGGTATGAAGTATATGATAACTTTCATAGATGATTTGTCTAGGTTCGTATGGGTATATTTCATGAAAGACAAAAGCGAAGCCTTAGACAAATTCAAGGAGTTTAAAGAGGAAGCTGAGACAGCTGTAGGCAGGAAAATTCTTTCTCTGCGCACGGACAATGGAGGTGAGTACCTCTCAAATGAGTTTAGTGGATTTCTCAGGCAACACCATATTCAGCGTCAGCTTACGTGCCCATACACACCCCAGCAGAATGGGGTGTCTGAACGCAAGAATAGACACCCTGTTGAAATATGCAGAAGCATGCTATATGCAAAGAATGTACCAACGAAATTCTGGGCTGAAGCCATGAGTACAGCAGCATATATTATTAACAGATTGCCACAGCAAAGGTTGGACTTTATTTCACCTTTTGAAAAATGCTTTAATGTCACGCCTTCTGTGAGTTATTTTCGAGTGTTTGGCTGTATATGTTATGTCTTTGTTCCAGCACATTTAAGAACTAAGGTAGATAAGAAAGCTACAAAATGTATTTTTGTTGGCTATGATAATCAAAGAAAGGGATGGAGGTGTTGTGATCCATCTACAGGGAAGTGCTATATATCTAGAAATATGGTGTTCGACGAAGCATCTTCCTGGTGGTCTTCAACCAAAGAAGAGATTCCAGACTCAAGTGGTGTGAACAGAGAAGAGACTTCGACTCAAGTCCAGCTGAATGCAGGAGAGAACGAAGTACAAGATCAAAATGATGTTGATGCTGAGGAAAATGCAGCTGGCAACCCATGGCAAACTGGTGTGCATCAGCCAGTTCGTACAGATTCTGCAGGTGAACTCAGAAGATCTACAAGGACAAGGAGGCCAAATTCTAGATATGCCAATGCAGCCTTAGTAGAGAACAGTGACTTACTGGAACCCGAGACCTTTGATGAAGCTGCAACAAATTCAAATTGGAGTAAAGCTATGGAAGAAGAAATAGCAGCACTCAAAGAAAATCAAACTTGGGAGTTGGTACCTAAACCTCAAGGTGTAAATCTTATTTCCTGCAAATGGGTATACAAGCTTAAAAGGAAAACTGACGGCACAGTTGAACGGTTTAAGGCACGTTTAGTTGCACGTGGATTTTCACAAGAATACGGCTTGGACTATGATGAAACATTTAGTCCTGTTGCAAAACTAGCAACGGTAAGAGTCCTGTTATGCCTAGCTGCAAGCAAGAATTAGAACCTATGGCAAATGGATGTGAAAAATTCTTTTTTACATGGAGAGATAGATAGAGAAATTTACATGAACCAGCCAGTTGGTTTTCAAGATCAGAAACATCCGGATTATGTGTGCAAATTGAAGAAAGCACTCTATGGCTTGAAACAGGCACCAAGAGCCTGGTATGGAAAATTTGCTGAATTTCTTGTGTTTAATGGGTATCTAATGACAGTTGCAGACTCAAGCTTATTCGTCAAAAACGTTCAAGGAAATTAGCTGTGATACTAGTATATGTGGACGATCTGATTGTGACGGGAAATGCTGAGGAAGAGATACAGCAAATCAAAGAGAATCTCTCAGTACGTTTCCAAATGAAAGAACTTGGTTTGCTAAAGTATTTTCTAGGATTGCAAATTGATCAAAGAAAAGAAGGAATACTACTACATCAGAGGAAGTATGCAACAGATCTACTAAAGAAGTTTGGAATGCTGCTGTGCAAACCAGTGACTTCTCTAGTAGAAGCTAATGTTAAATTATGTGCTCATGAAGGGAAAGACTTACGTGATAATGTGATGTACAGGCAGCTAGTTGGGAGCCTAATTTATTTAACATTAACAAGGCTTGATCTCTCTTATGCGGTTGGCGTGGTAAGCAGGTATATGCAAGATCCTAAGAAGCCTCATTTAGAAGCTGCACGGCGAATCTTGAGGTATGTAAAGGGAACTGTTGATTGTGGTGTGTTATACCAACGGAATTGTGAGATCAAACTGTGTGGATATTGTGATGCGGATTATGCCGGTGATCATGACACACGAAGGTCAACAACCGGATATGTGTTTATGCTTGGGAAAGGGCCTGTTTCTTGGTGTAGTAAAAGGCAACCAACGGTTTCATTATCAACCACTGAAGCTGAATATAGAGCTGCAGCAATTGCAGCTCAAGAATGCGTTTGGTTAGTGCAGTTGCTAAAGGACTTATGCCAAAGAACAGATTATGCGATTCCGATGTTTTGCGATAATCTGTCATCCATTCAACTCGCAGAAAATCCAGTTTTTCATGCAAGGTCTAAGCACGTAGAAGTGCATTATCACTTCATACGAGAAAAGGTATTACAAGAAGAAATTGAATTGTTTCATGTTAACTCTGAAGAACAAGTAGCGGATGTGTTTACCAAAGGGTTCAATGGTAACAAAGTGTTGATGTTTCGACAATTGCTTGGTATGAAGGAAGCTGGTGTTGAGGGGGAGTGTTAAAGTCATACAACACCAGCTCAACTGAAGATTGCTGCGGCTCAGTAATGCTGGAAGTTGATGCAATGATGCAAGGTGTTGAGGAAGAAGATGACAACGTGGTGTTGGCGCGGGAGAAGAAGTTCAAACCGAGGAATAGTTTAGTCAAATAAAATTCCATGTATTTTAGGAGTGTCCTATTTTCTTGGAAGTGGTTGGTGTAGTGGTTATCTAGATAAGGTAGTGGAGAGAGTAGTTGGTTCCTTGTTTTTAGTGTTTTTAGTTAGGCTGCTGTAGGCTATATTTAGCCAGAAGTTTATGTAATAAATGAGTAGTTTTTCTTGCTCTGTTTTGTGTGCTTTTCGTACGCATATTGCATAAAATTTAGCTCCACTGTTTTCTTTGTTTCAACATTAAGATACAGATCGTGACTAAAGAACACAAGTATGAATGATGACATCTGCAGTGTGAGGCTTTAATTTGTACCTTTGGGTTTGGACATTAGTTTTTTAGACACAAATGTTTCATTCTTCATACTGATTTATAGATACTCTTGGATTCTTTAATGGTTGAAAATTTTAGAAGTTAGGGTCTTAACTTTTTCACATCCTTTGAAACACTTAAACAATTAATAGTTTGCTTTAAAAAATTTAAAACGAAATTAAAAATTAAAAGCAGCTAGGTGTTTATGTGCCTTTATATGCTCGGGTAACTCTATTTGCATACAGAATAATAGGTGTAGCCGTCGGAACATGAAAAAGTGGGATAGGATCCCCCACCGCAAGGGGTGCGGTGATGCATGACCGCGCGATACGTGGTAGCAAGGGGTGGTGAAGCTAGATGAGGGTCACCTGCATCTAGCCTCACCACCCCTCTTTGCTGCCACATGTCGCGTGGTCACAAAGAGGGGGTGAGGAAATTGGGGGTGAGGAGATCCGAAAAAGTACAAAACCTACCCGTGTCACGTGGCTCGAACTATTTGACCCACCACAACCAATCAAATCTGGTCGTCCTAGATATTTCCAGCGCTCCGACACCCAATCCCCTAAGTTATCGCAGGGCCTCTGCTACCCAGCTCTGCCCTCGTCATCCTTCCACCAATTTAACTACATGTTCTTCTTCTAGCTGAATCCCGTCATTCTTGGATTTCCACACTTCCCCAGGACCGTAATTATCCCCAAACACACAAAACTTCAGTCATGATTCGTTTTTGTCTTTACTTGACACTCGTTTCACTATTTCAAGTACCCATCTTGATATCCTCAGAAAGTACTATTCATCTTTTTGATAGTTGGTGTCATCAATATGGGAAAACTTACTCCTCTGAGCAAGAAAAGCAGTACAGATTCAAGATCTTCGAAGATAATTATGCCTATGTCACACAGCACAACACTATGTCTAATTCTAGTTACACCCTCTCCCTCAATGCCTTTGCTGATCTTACTCATCATGAGTTCAAAGCCAAGTACTTGGGGCTCTCTGCTTCTGCTAATAATTTGATTAGGTTGAATCGTGAGTCATCTTCAGGTGCAGAATCTAGTTCTGCTGTTGCTGGAGCTGTTCCTTCATCCCTTGATTGGAGGAAAAAAGGTGCTGTCACAAATGTCAAAGACCAGGGCAGTTGTGGTATGTGGGCATTTTATATTCTTTAGTTACGTGGCTCAAGTGACAATTGCAGTGGTTATTTGTATGTTGACTTAATTAAAGGTCGTTTTTTTAACTTCTAAGCTTAGATTACATGGTATCCAACCAAAAAAAGATTCATGACTACTTGCTGCTCATCTACAAAAGAAACCTTTGGCCTATGGGCTCTTAGGATTTGTGTCTTGGAGTTGACTGATCTTTTAATATTGATTGCACAAGTTTCACTACTATGACATGTCTGATGTCCCAGAGAAAACCACTGATTATGGAACAACTACAAAATTATAACCTGCTGAGTATGTATTTGAGGACTTGGTATAGCAATCTTATGTTCTTTTGTCAATGATTTCGGTAAATTCCTAGGGAATTCTGATGCTTATTGACAGAATGGTGAAGTTTCTTTATGAATTCTTGTGATATGAACTATAAAGGCCATGTCTTTGTATTGATTAAGGTTGTTCTGGCAAGAAGATTCTATGAAGTTATGAGTAGGTATAGCAACAGCACCACTTCTCAATGGATAAGCTGTATGGATCCTTTTTCTGCAATGAGCCGAGTAGATGTACCTTCTGTCTTTGTGGCTCTGGTTGACGTTTCCCAATTATTCCTTCCATCTTCAAAGCTGCTAAAATGATATCTTCTCAGCAAATAAATGGCTCAAAAACAGAAACTTTAACTTCAGGGAATTCTTACAGTTCTTATAGCACATAGCTATAGATAGAATATTGTTCCTCTTTTACTTGCCCCATTCATCTATTCTCTTGCTGCATTTATACAAAGGAAAAAAGATCCATGTGGCAGAGAAAGGTTTTCCTTTTCTCTTAGCAACTTGTTTTCCACTTTGGATATTGACGCATCCTATTGAACAGATGTTGAGTTCTATAAAACTAGGAGTATAAAACTAGGAGTATGAACATTCCACAGGAATATGTTGTCATCTTGTCACATGGTGTCCATTTACTGTCTCTCTTTTCTGTATATTCTTTCATCCTAACTGGCATGATTTATGAAGTGAAAAGTACATTAAATCATTCTTTATTTCTGTGCTTAGGTGCATGTTGGGCATTCTCAGCAACAGGTGCCATAGAAGGTATTAATAAGATTGCCAGCGGATCCCTTGTGAGTTTATCTGAACAAGAATTAGTTGACTGCGATAAATCAGTTAACCAAGGCTGTGGCGGTGGACTCATGGACTATGCGTATGAGTTTGTTGTAAAAACAATGGCATTGATACAGAGGATGATTATCCCTTTCAAAGTCGAGACAGAACATGCAATAGAAATAAGGTAAAAGTAAAGCAAGAGAAGGAAAAGTTAGTTTTGTATTTTGGAGTGACCAAGTGACTTTCCGCCCAAAGCGTTTTATGCCCACTTCTATTATTGGTGACTAAGGCATTTGTTTGATCAACCAATTCATCAGTTCTTACCTTGTGCTGCAGTTGAAAAGACGCTTCGTGACTATTGATGGATATAAAGGTGTGCCCCCAAACAATGACAAAGAGCTCCAGAAAGCAGTAGCGGTGCAACCAGTGAGCGTTGGTATATGTGGCAGTGCGCAATCGTTTCAGTTGTACTCCGGGGTTGGTGCTTTTATCAAAAATATTTTTAGTTTCTTTCTAGGGAGTCAAAGTGGAGCACAACGTATATACTTCTTTCAATTATCTTCCTTGCAGGGAATATTCACCGGACCTTGCTCAACTTCTTTGGATCATGCTGTGTTGATAGTAGGTTATGATTCACAAGATGGGGTCGATTATTGGATTGTGAAGAATTCTTGGGGAACCAGTTGGGGGATGAAGGGATACATTCACATGCTACGAGACGGTGGCAGTTCAGCAGGGGTGTGTGGGATTAACATGATGGCTTCATATCCAATCAAAAATAGTCCGAATCCTCCAGCACCCCCCCCTCCAGACCCTGTCAAGTGCAGTCTTTTCTCCTCTTGCTCAGGAGGTGAAACTTGCTGCTGTAGCAAGCGCCTCCTTGGTGTATGCTTTTCATGGAGCTGCTGTGGATTAGATTCTGCAGTGTGCTGTAAGGATCATCTTCATTGCTGTCCTCATGATTATCCTGTCTGTGACACGAAAAGAAATGCATGTCTCAAGGTATGCCTCAAATTCACCTTCTTTCTTTCTTACTTTCCTTTTTCCCTTTTGCTCGAGTAAGAAAATATTTGGTTCCTAGATCAGGTGTTTCATGGTAGCCAATCTCAATGTATAAGGTTAGGAATGTAGGCATTGCCATCTAGAAGTGAAAAATCGAACCTGTCTCTTTTTATTTCTTTTCTAATCATCTTCTTTGGACTTCTTCTCATGGAATGGGTTGAGATCATCAACCAAAAGTCGTGTGCCAAAGTGTTGACACAGTGATAACTGCTTAGTTTTTTTATAAAAAAAAAAAAAACCTTGTATGGGGGATCCACCATATTATTTAATGAAAATAATTAATGGATCACCTTGGCACCTCATTTTGACACAACTTTGGTAGATTATCTCAACCCTCTTTTCATGTTTTCATTTTTAGCATTAGGTGTTCCGTGTTAGTTTCTGCACTATGTAAACACTTGATATCAATATCGCTGCAGAGAAGTGGAAACTCTACATTAGCTAAACAGCTTCAGGGTGGAGGGCTTTCGGGAAAGTCAAGCATGTGGGATTTCTTCTTCTAGAATGGGAAGTTCTCAGGCTCCTCCAATGTCATTTGTAATATACCACATAATCTTATTCATGAGCCGCTTGTGAGTTCCTGATAAGAATTGTAAGAAATGTATTCACTCTACTCTGTAAGTTAAATTATTATACAGGAAGCCATACACTAATTATGCTTGGATTTCTAGTGGGATTCAATGGCACCACTGCTGTTATTGCACATCAAGCAACATTTATTAACTCTACTCGTATGGTCATTGGCTCCTCCACATTTGCACGAAGCATGAAATGTACTGCAGTAGACATGCTTACTTTCTTGTGTTACGGCAGAAAGTGCAGGTTAAAAACTTCACGTGTTAATGTAGGCTTCTTGTTTGTTGGCTTTTGAGTTCGTATGCTTTGGATTCAAAACAATCTTAAAGAAAATGACTGAAATAGATAAACGGACAATGGCCTTAGACGTCACCAAACTGTCTTCACAGTCGGATGAAGCAATCAATAGTAGAACAGCACCAGTGGCACCGTTGGAGGCAGCCCTATTTCTCCTTAGACAATGGCATGAAAAAGAATGCATGACAAGGGCACAATGCATGATTTCTCCCTCCAAAGCTGGTGCAAGAAAGCTAGTGTATCTGCAACACAGCAACAGCCCTCCTGCCTGACCAGTCACAGAATGTGGAGATCAGAGATAAACTTCTCAAGGTCACACAAGAGCATGAAAAGTCGACTCAACAAGAACTGTGACCTGGTTGATTGAGTGGCATTGCCATGATTATTATTATCCTTTCAGTAATTAATTCTTATATAGTTATTCACCAGAATCCTTAAATTATTCTTTCCTTGTGAAAATGAAGACATGTCACCTTAAAAATTGGTCCCTCTGAGATCGAACTAGCAAAAAACGAGAAGTCGAAAACGTTTTCTCATCATTTTTGTTATTGAAACAAGTCTTTGGATGTCGTGAACGAATTGTTGGGTTATCTCTCCTATTTGGAGAGATCTAATAACTTAATGGAACTTTAACCTACAAGTCTATTAGAGTCTATAAGGTATTGGTGGCATCCTAAATCATATTGATGACTTAAAGTATTGGAAGAGTGTGAGACAAAAGAAAGAAAGAGAGAAATTCAAGAAATTAGCAGCTGAAGGGCAGCATTGCGCACTTCCGGTTAATCAGACTTTGGCGTGTTGTTCATTGTTGAATCGTTATCAAACTTTGGCTGATTGTTTCTTAAACACATATGTCGTTTTGGATGGTGAAGATGTGTTTTAAAGACCTCTAGGTCTAACCGAACAGTGGATTTCTGAGACTAATGTTGTGCAAAAAATTCAGTTTTAAGTTTTTCTTCCTCTCTCGATTCTTGTTGTATTCCAAGATTGATTATTTGATCTTAATGATATTATATGCCTCTAAATTGAACTTGGGAGAACTTGTTGTGCCCATTGTTGATTATAGTGGAGATTTAAGTGGCCCAAGGGTCCCGTGATTTTTTACACAATTTAGGAGATTTTTCACGTTAAAATTGTTCGTATTCTTGAATGTGTCTGTTGATTATTGTCTCCGTAGTTGCTGATTTTGTGAAAGATTATTGTTTGTTATTCTGTTGCGTTGTGTTTTCTCCTGACAAAGTGGTATCAAAGTGTTGGTTTGATTTTGTGTGACTATAGAGGCGAACATATCTAGAATGGTGAGTTTGAATTACTCCAACTATATTGTTAGTAAAGGAAAAATAGAAAACTTCCTTCATGTTAAAGGTTTTTATGATCCAGTTTTTGTTATCGAAAAGTCCGATGACAATAGTGTTAAAGAGTGGAATTTGTTGCATAGACAAGTTTGTGAGTATATTCATCAATGGATGAATGATAACGTTTTGAATCATATGAGCACAGTGGTTCATGCTAGAATGTTTGGACCACACTTGAGGAGTTATATGCAAAGAAGACATGGAATAATAAATTGTTCCTAATCAAACAAATGATATCTTTAAAATATCACATCAATGACTCATCGCTTGAATGCATTCCAAGAGATTATCAACCAATTGGCAGCAATAGGTTGATAATGAGCGAAAGTTATCTGGTGTGAGTTCAGGGGAGCAGCAAGAGGAAGTAGACGATCACAGCCTACTACATTGAGTTTGCCACATCAGCAAGAAGCTGTTACACCGTCTAATTTGTAGAAAAAACTTAGCAGTTAAACAAGTTAGTTAAGAATCTATTTCAACACATGCAATTATGTATACTCAGCTTGAATATAAAAGATGCATTGTGCAGAATAGAAAGCAAGTAGTGAAATATCATTTTCAGCAGTTTTTCTTTCTGCTGCAGCAACCAATTCTTTCTGCACTTCCTTTCATTTGTCTTCCTCTGTTTACTGTATTTCTGTGTCTGAGTGTTTGTAGTCACAGCTTTCATGATCAATCAATTTGTACATTTGATCAAATTGACATTTTATTAGTTAATAGTTACTGTTTCATCACATTCTATTATGTATTCCATTTCTTGACTAGTTATTTGTTTTGTTACATTTTCGTTGACTGAAAAAAAAAACGTATTTGACTGGTAGTCAGTCATTTTCTTAATTTGAAATTCTATTTTCTGGAACTCTTGAATCAAATCCATGAGAACACGCCATCGACCTAGGAAAATAAACTTCTCATTAAGTATGGAGCATGAGAAAGACACGACTGAATAATTAGCTCATTATGCCTCCAGACATAACTCAGTTGGTATTCGGGTTGAGATTTGCTTCAAGAGATCAAGAGTTCGTGGGTTGGGATTTGCTTCAAGAGGTCAAGAGTTCGAATCCAATGACCGCACAGTATAGGTGTTCCACTTCTGTTAGGCCGAAGGTCTGATTTGCAGGAAACACCTTGTGTGGGTCACTACATAAATCCTCATCTAATTTAAGAGGCTATTGGACTTCTGATTTGTATCTTCCACAATGCTCTTTGGGACTGAGACGTTGGAGCCCTCATGGCCTAGAATGACCTTTTGCTCCAATAATTAGCTCATTTTAGCTGTCAGACGCCAACTGCCAAGACATAACTACCAAGATGATCGAGTAGAGAAAATAAATAAATAAAACATAACTTCCTTTGGTCCACTATTATGGGTCCCTTATTGTTATATTATCATGATACATAAAATCATTTGTTCAACTATTATTACCCTGGACTCAATATAATCAAACTTCAAAGAAGAAGTCTCGATGCATAGTTCAGTTAGTATTCGGGTTGGGATTTGCTCCAAGAGGTTAAGAGTTCGATTTAAGGGACACACATAGTATGAGTGTTTCACTGCTGCTTGTAGGGACATCTTGTGTGGGTCACTGCGTAAGTCCTCATCCAACCTAGGAGACCGCTGAGCTTCTGATTTGCATCCTCTACAATACTTCTTGAAGCTGAGACGGTAGGAGCCCAAGGCGAGAGATTTCTAATTTTGATCCAAACTTCAAACAAGAAAGTCAGCAACATTTCTCCGGCTTTTCCGGATTAGACGTAAAGCATTACCTTGCACTTGAAAAATGAAACGGATGGTGTCTTGGTGTGAACGATAAGTCCAATTGCATCAACGTTAATCAACAACTTGATAAGAATGGAAAAGATGGAAACACTCAATACAGAAAGCAACAATTTTTTGGGGCGAAAAAGAAGAACAAATGTAAGAAACGGGACTCACTTTAACTTAAAGGTTATTACACATCTTCATATCAATTAGGGTTTAAATTTCTATTCTCAACTTAAATCTAGGTCTCAAACTATTGGATGTTGTACCAGTCTAGAATGTTTATGTTTTTCTTTCAATAGACTATTTACAACAACATTATCCCATTGCTGAGGTTTTCGTCTATGACGAAGTATGAGGGATCAGATGTAGGCTACAATACCTATGTGTTAGAAATACACAGATATTGTTTCCCAATACATTCTAATCATGCGTTTCTCATCCTTACTATTCCGCATTGTCCAGCGACAATAGGTTTCCATGGCACTCAATAATGTGATACCTCTCTTGTAATTATCAAAGCAAGATTTGTGAGAGATTATTCTTATGGACTACATCTATATAAGACACATCCCGTTCCATGACCTATGAACAGCCGAGTAGGCCCTGTAGTGTGGTTAAGACAGAGACTTGTTCGAATTATTTCACGTGTCTGGGCGATATTTTCCTTTCCAAATAGGTAGAAGCATCTAATTGCATGCCACCCACTTGTCCTATGTATGTAAATTGTGTACTCCTGTCTAGTTACAAGTTTGCTTTCTTGTTTAAGTGCTTCTTTGCTCCGAGACGTTGAATTTCTGTATCTCATATGTCTGCATGTTATTCTTATTTTCCGGTATGTTTAATTTATGTTTTTATATAATATATTTTGGTCATTCTTTTCGTATGGTTTCCGAATCATTTAAATGAAACATCGTATACAAGAAAATAACCAAAACAAAGCGAAAGAGAATAGCATACAAGCACCCGACTATAATTACTAGCATTCTAGAGGAAACACCCTTTACATCTAGGTACAATAATTATCCGAAACACAGACAGTCCAAGCCATACCTCTGCAAGGTCATATTCAGCACTATAATCAACCTAAAGATACACAAGGTCAGTGTTTGATCATATGTTTCTCCTCAGAAAATTCAGATCCCCGTCTCCAGAGTATAGCTTAGTTGATACTCGGATTGAGATTTGCTCCAAGAGGTCAAGAGTTCGATTCCCACGCACAGCATGAGTTTTTCACTGCTGATAGGCCGAAGGTCTGGTTTGCGGGAGCACTTTGTATGGGCCAATGCATAAGTATTCGTCCAACCTAGAAAGCTGTTAGACTACTGATTTGCATCATCCACGATGCTACTTGGGACTGGATGATATAAGCCCTCAAGTCGAGGATTTCGCCTTTTTCCTCTTACAAAACTTAGATCCCCTTATTCTTGCAACAAAGTAGGAAGTCATTTACCCACGTCCTCGACTAGCTAGGGCAAATAACCAAGGACTTGCTATATATAAATATATATACATATATATATATACACATATATATATATACAGATATATATACATATATATATATACACACAGATATATGTGAAATTGTTTCAAGTATAGAATGCATCAGAAATTTCAGAGTATAACTGAATACTAATTAACATGATGATATTATAGAATCCGAGAGAATCTTTGGTAAATGAAATATTGTTTGGGTTGAGACAAAAATTTCTTCAAAACTTTTTTTCCTTAAAAAATTTGGAAAAAGATTTACACTCGATGACAAATCCAGTAGAATCCGGAGATATGTTGTGATTATTAAATTCTAGGAAAAGTTAAAATAGTGAACGTAATTTATATGATAGACTGGTTTATAAAATACACTAATGGAACTTAAATGAAAACCTATACTATCTGGCCCTTTAATTGTTTTTCAGTTATTTAGCCCGTATCTAAACATAGAAAGATTTGACAAAATCCTCCACCAGGATGGAGGTGGGAAAAGAGGTAACGAAAGATTATATCAAATCATATTTTACATCAAACGTGTGAAAACAGCTAAACATACTAAGAAATAAATGCATCTAATGAAAACAAAAACGCATGTGACAACAAAAGCAGTTAGACCGTGTCCACATGCCTTATAACGTACTTGAGTGAAAACAAAAACTCTGCAATCTTGCTAATTAAATTATTGGAGGCTACAATATTAGTATAAATTTTCATGAATATTTTACGTATGTTGGTGCATACATGGGAACACACATAGGCAGACACTCATTCTATGAGACCATAATCTCATACATATATAAAGATATGCAAAATCCATAACACAATCCTAATCTAAAAATGATGACGAAAAACTTTTCCAGTAACGGTATTAAGTGCATCGTGTATGTATCTACCACAATTTCCATTATGAGTCATCGTATACAGATATATGTATACACGTGAGTGCATGTATATATACACACATACATATGTCAACATCTATATATGACCATCTGATTACGCATCACAATAAACTTCCTTTTAAGAATTCTAGACGGAAGAAATGGAAAGGAAAGAAAATCGAATGGTGATCGATTATCAGAGTCAGCTAAAATAGGTTTATTCTTCCAGAAGGAACAAAGCAAACAAAAGGAGTCGTGTTTTTTTCTGCAATAGATGTAGCCTCTTTTTACATAAAGTGACAAATGGGTTGGTCCAGCTATGCCGGTTGCTGTGAATTTATATAGGATTCTGAAAGAGAAAGATATTTGGATTCTACTCAAAAGCCACTGATGAAAACGACGAATTAACGGACCAGATGATGTTGATTTTTCTGACACCAAGTTGGATTATTGCTGTGTGTTTCTGCTGGAACTTAATTTTGGAATTTCTGCTAGTTAACTAAGCTTTATAATGGGTAATATCGAAACCAGCAACATAAGCAACTATAATTAAATATGTGATTTTGCCCACAAGTTTAGTCATCCGGAAATTAATAACCTCTGTGTGTTTCTAACACAATGGTATAGTTGCATACATCCGACTCCTCATACTCCGTCATAGACGGGAGCCTCTAAGGCAATGAGTAATATTGTTGTTGTTTTGCCCACAAGTTACAACCTGGATGCATCAAGGGTGGATGAATAAAGTTAACATATCAAAATTCGAACAATTATGAACTGTCAGTACATGTAAACTTGTTTCAGCTTCGTTTATAGATTTCCGGAACAAAAAGTCAAATATCTGAAACCCTATTTGACATGAACGAATGTTTTAAAATGGAGATGATGATATATTTAGTTTAGCTTGTTCATTCATATATAAATTTGTCTCCAAGCGGGTCGTAACGCTTTACTAAAATTAGGTTATAACGTATACATCCATGTGTGAATAAAAAATTTCATTACATAAGTACAAGTCGTTTCGAATATGTTACTACAATGTCTGATCAACTTTTTATTTCAAATTTTTGTGTAGTCATGTGAAAGTTTTAGTTGAGCTAATTAAATCATCTAAACTTAGGCTGTTTCTGTAGTTAAAAATAATTTTTCTTATCAATACAGGAGTAATGGCCATCATTCATATGATCTTTCCCCTTTTTTTTACGACTTTCACGCTAAAATAACAAAAAGATCCACCACAATAAATTATTTTCTGAAATTTATCAAAGCTTAGGCCACAAGATCAATTACCCATGCAAATTATTTTTTGGAATGCACTATCAATCATTTGAAGATATTTAGGTGCCAACACTAACGTCATATGTCTAGACTTTCATTTTTTTTTCTTTTTTTTTTGGGGGGGTTAGCGTCGGCCGTGGGAGTTTTTTTTTTTTTTTTTTTTTGGGGGGGGGGGGGGGGGCAGAGGTTGGAATTATGCTTGGCGGCTGGTTTAAGAAGTAATCGTTGGCTCCTAACAAAGAACAGGTTAGATACAGAAAAAAGAGGCACATGGCTAACGTTGTAATTAGCCATCTCACCCATGTGTAAAACAGGTCACTGCATATTCTTCTTGATTGCGTCTCTAATCTTAGACGGCGCAACATCTTTGTTTAACACACACGTACACAGAAAAGGAAAATCCGAATTCTAGTGTAATGTATAAAAGTATAATCGATAAACCATAATTAAATCGTTTGTTAGTCAACAACAGTCAACGGTTCAACTCATGTAGCTCAGCACTCAAGTACTGCAGTTCAGCAGTTCAGCGCCTAAGCGTGGCTGTTCAGCCTTGGCTGCACTTCAGCAGGGCGGCATGACACTTATTATATTATCGACGAATATGCCAAGGTTTGCACATCGACACCAACTTCAGCTTATGCCCGAGTGCCGCACTTCAGATCACTTCAGCTGGGACCAACTCTGCACTTCGGCAAAGACTAATTATGCACTTCGGCAAAGCTTGATTTGACACTTCAGAGAAGGAACCAAGCACAACATTACCTCGTGGGACCATCAGGCAGGAGTGCAATTCGAATATAATGATTACAGCTGGCTATTCAGCATGTACACGCCAAGGTCATTCCAGCAGACTTATTAGTTATATCAGCCAGTCTACTGGTCACATCAGCAGACCTACGGCGTCCTAGGCTTTCTGCCCCAAGCAAACATCTTATCCGCCCTCAGAGACCAAAGGCGGGAAAAAGTTAATAAAAGCAGACCAATCGAGATGAAGAAGGGGATCCGGATTTCAAACATTGACATCCTAAAGCAAATTCATACACTTTGCTCCTCAGCTCATATTGTGATAAACTCTGAACTCACTGTCTAAATTATATTCTCAGTGAGAAATGATCCAAACTGACTTGAGCGTCGAAGGGTTTTTCCCGGGGCCAACCCCGGGACCTCTGATCTGTGCTATATTGTGCAGGATATTTTTGAAGCTACTCCAGCTACAACCTTCAATCCAGTTAACAACTTAACTGACGACGTTAATTTGAGGTCATCTTGACCCTTGGTGAAGATCCGGCTTCATCAATAATAAAATTTATTATTAGATCCAATTCGAATCTCTAATAACGCAAGAGTTGTTTGTCCTTCTCCCATGATGTAGTTTTAACTTGTAGACGTTTGAGGAGCGTCCAGAGAGAGTCATCATTTGATTCTCTCTATCTTCTTCAACTTTTATGAATCTTGTTTTTGGAGAGCTCTTTAGATCAAAAGGTTAAACCTTTGGCACGAAAATCTCTAATGTCCGAACCTTATAGCTAGAATGGAGGATATAAATTAGAAATTCATTGGTCTCTTAGATTGATAAAACGTTATCAGACAACTCAGGCAAAAAGCGCATTGCAAACGAGACTTGTAACTCAACACTCAATTAAGTCGGATTAAGACCTTTCGTCTTCGTACTCTTTTTTTTTTTGTCATTTGCAAGTTTTCATCTTTTTCAGGGTTGACTTCACCGTGAAAGTTTTTTTGTCCTGTATAAATCTTGTCTTAAAGAAATAAGATGCAGAGGAATAGCGTAGAAAAATCTGATTTTGGCAATATGATTATATCTTCACAATTTTGGATGGCGCCAAGAAAATTTCAATTGGATTTCTCTATGGTGATCTATCAAAACTCAAGATATATCAGTTTTATATTCTTTAGATCTTGATCTATCAGAGCTAGATATCTGATACGTGTCATCACAACCCATGAATGGAAGGTTATAGATATCATCACAACTCATGAATGGATGATTCGGTGGATTCCTAAGCAAGCGAATGGCGCAGCGTATCAGCTAATTACTACTCACCAACTATCTAATATTGTTGATATGGCATGGCTGGATACTCTCCAATGCTTTTTGTTCTCGCATCTTAGTGATGGATCTTTCAACTGTGTAGATGTCGTTTGACGACTTATGAAATAAAATGAATATTGTTGTAAAAAAACTTATAGACATTATTATTGATTTGACTAAATTTAGTACATACATATATACTTACATATATCAATTGGAGTTTTCTTTCTTCCATTTTCTGACAACTACTAATGTAATAGCCCGTCCTACATGGACGAGTAGAAAAATAAGACATATAGCAGTCAAACTTGAGTTAATCATTTTCGTGATGGCGAGAATGAGTCCGAAAAATTGACATTAATTCTAGTGGACTTATAGTAGCGTCACGATTACTAGGGGCGTAAAAATTATGGTATCAAAAAGCATTGTTAGAGAGACCCATCACCACAAAAAGAATTTCGTTTACCGACGCAAAATTCA
>AP025050.1:4546354-4592639 GCA_036186865.1 Eustoma russellianum
ACAATGGCTGCACGCAGACCACTGTGGACTGATCTAGCCACCATGCATGGATCTCTAGACATTCCGTGGTTGATTGGAGGAGATTTTAACACTTTTTTGTCATTGGATGAGCATAAGGGGTTGGCGTTCATCACCATCTCTACAATCACTCGAAGATTTTAAAGATTGTGTGGATGTCTGCTCACTGCAGCATATCAACTTTCAAGGCTCAACTTTTACATGGAGTGATGGTCGAGGTTTGGGCAAAGTGTGTCGTCGTTTGGATCGTTTTTATGTTCTGCGGATTTCTTTGATCTTTTCACCTCTGTGACTTATCATCATCTTAATCGGACTACTTCTGATCATGCTCCCTTATTTTTAGAATATGCGGCTGATTCTCCTTCTTCTGCGGCTTCTTTTCGATATTTGGATGTATGGGCTACGCACTCTGACTTTGACAACTTTGTCATTAATCATTGGAAATCATTCACTACAGTTGGAGGCATGAGGGGTTTTTATTTCAAATTAGTCCAACTTAAGAAACAGTTACATAGGTGGAATAAGGAGGTTTTTGGGAATGTTTTTGATGTGGTAGCCGTGGCTGAGGCAGATACGTTGCGCTGTGAAGCAGCATATGATTCATCCCCCTCGGATGTCACAAGGAATGAATATCATCGCAGCATGGCCATTCTTTGCTTAGCTCAGTCCAGGGTGTTATTGTATTGGAAGCAAAAAAGCTAATGTCAAATGGCTACGTGAAGGGGATGCGAACACTAAATTCTTTCATCAAACTGCACCGGAAATAGAAGCGGAGGAAGTTCGTTTCTTTCAGACGCTATTCACAAAAGAACAAACTACGCCATGTCATTCTATTATTAGTTACATCCCAAGCTTGTTGTCTGCTGAAGATAATAATTTGTTAATGGCTATACCGGAAATGCAAGAGGTGAAAACGGCAGTTTGGGATCTTAGTCCTACAAGCGCAGCAAGTCCAGATGGATTTCCATGCTCATTTTATCGCCGCTTTTGGGCAGTTATACAGATGGATGTGCATAAGGTGATGCACGAATTTTTTTGAGCATTCCTCCTCCGCGTCAGGTTGCTGCTTCACTTATTACATTAATACCGAAAGTTATGAACCCACAAACATTCTCCGATTATCGGCCCATTTGTTTGACAAATTTCTTGGCCAAGGTAATCACTCGCTTAATAGAAACTCGCATGGCAATTTTTCTACCGCGGCTGATCTCTCCCGAATAGGCGGGGTTTCTAAAGGGTCGTGATATTACTGAACAAGTCTTACTGGCACAAGAGATGGTGCACGTATTGGACAGACCAGTATGTGGAGGTCATGTTAGCGTTAAGCTTGATATGGCAAAAGCCTTTGACAGGGTTAACTGGACCTATGTTCGTCAGGTCTTATTGACTATGGGATTTCATGCGCGCTTTGTTCGTATCATTTTAAATAAATTGTCTGCTACAAAGTGTTCAGTGCTTATTAATGGTAAGCCAACGGGTTTCTTTCTAGTCTCTAGAGGGGTTAAATAGGGAGACCCATTATCTCCATTGTTATTTATTCTAGCTATAGAAGGCTTTTCCCATGGACTTAAATCTTTGATGCAGGATGGAGCAATTCTTGGTTTTAATGTTGGTCGTGTACCCCAAGTATCGGACTTGAGGTTTGCTGATTATCTGGTGGTATTCTTAAACGGCTCAGTTCCAAATTTATGACGATTCATATCTTTTTTAAATGATTATCAACATGTTTCGGGCCACTTAGTCAATTTTCATAAAAGTCAGGTGGTTGTTAGTGCGGGAGTTTCAGGGACAAAAGCTTCATAGACGCTAGGCATGCGATTGACGCAATTGCCAATGAAATACTTGATTTCACGCGCTGCTTATTGCACATCATTGTTAGCCCATGTAGATGCAAAATTGAACTTATGGGCTTCTAAACTTTTATCATTTGCGGGTAGATTGGTCTTGATTCATCATGTCCTTGGATCTATGCAATTGCATATTATGGCGAGCTCAAAACTTCTGAAGAGTGTAGTGCAGGCAATTCATAGGCGCATGGCTCATTTTCTTTGGAAGGATCGCTATCATTGGTGCTCTTGGGAAAGGGTCTGCTGTCCGACAGAATTCGGAGGCTTGGGAATCCGTAACTTGGATTTGTTACAACATGCTTATGACAGTCTTTTATGGTGGCGGTTTCATACTTCGCAGAGCCTTTGGGCAACATACAGTCGAGAGCGATATGGACGAAGAGGAGTAGTTTCCGCTACCTTGTATGATTCTCCCATTTCAAAGCGCATTTGCAGAGTTCATTCATACATGGAAGATCATGTTTCTCATACACCTGATGGCGTTTATTTGACTGCATATTCGTCGGGCAGTTTTCATTACGATCGGCTTATAGCCAATTATGTACTCAAATGACTTCTTTTGAGTGTTCAAAGTTTGTTTGGTGGCCGACGTTGCCTTCTGGAGCAAAACTTTTTCTGTGGAAGTTATGGATGCGTGCATTGCCTTTCCGTCTCAGTGTGTCTTTTGCAAGGCCAATTCTGACAGGAGGGACCATATTTTTCTACACTGTCCGCTCATTCTCCCTATTTTTCAGGAAATGTCAATCTTATTTTCTGGACCTCTTCCTCAGCAGGCTGCAATTCAAGGATACTTAATTGGCTGGTGGCGCACATCTTCTGCCACTTTGATGGTTGGCCAACTACGTGCAACGGTTCCATCTCTCACAGTTTGGGTGATTTGGAAGGAATATACATCTATCAGATTTGGTGATAGTTCTTTTTTATACAACCATTTATTTAAGCGACTTCGCGAGGAAATATTTATTTGGTGTGCTTCAACTAAAGGACGTAAATCTTCGATGTCGTTGTCTCATTTGGTGGATAGGCGATTTTCGCCATCTATGCCTCATAGACGGCATAGACTCGTCCGTTGGGAGTTACCGCCTTCAGGTCACTTTAAACTCAACATTGATGCTTCGGTTGGCAGGTTGGGAGCCGTAGCGGGAGCTATACTTCGTAATGACTTGGGAGAGTTTATTTCGGGGGTGGCTTTTTCTTTAACGTCTGTCACTCTGTTTCGCGCTGAGCTTATGGCGTTGATCTATAGCCTCTTATATTACGTGAGAGTGTATGATAGGCTAATTGTAGAGACTGATTGTCGTTTGCTGTTATCCTTTCTGTCACATCCAGAGCGTTATACTGGTAATTTATTGGTGGATATTTGTCGAGGTATTGACTTTCTTTGTCTTAATGCTTCATCTTTGTAACATTGTTCGCGTGAAGCAAATGCAGCAGCGCATTCGCTCTCTCGTCATGGGCTGCATGCATCAAGAGCAATTGTATTTTCCTCATTTTCAAGCTTTCCATACGAGGTTCGAGGAGCTATACTATTGGATACTTCAGTCCCACACTTGCGTCTTTGATTATTGTCTCCCATTGGGTTGGCTTTCTTACACTCTTGTTGCCTATGTCACTAGTTTATATAGACAACGTCGGTACGTTTTCTTCTTTCGCTTTGCCATTCGATTATGTTTACACCAATAATGCAGATAAAGCTGTTTTGTATGATCAAGCGAGGGTGTCATCTCCTGAACGGCGGATCATCATGATTACAACACATCTGACCTTCACTGGAGTTGCCTGTATTCATAATGAATGCATGCAACATGGGTACGACATCAACCTACGATATTCTATTCTTCATCTTTCCGATAATATTTATTCTGATCACTTTTATTTTGAGGTACACAACACTGCGGAGTGCTGGATATCAGCATTCACATATCTCAGTGACAGCCAGCCGAACGTCAGCAACACATGCGATTTAAGCGTACGGGTGCATCAGTGGCTCCATAAGATCGTTCCTTGTAGTTTACAGCTCGTTGTGCATTACATATTAATAGAACAATTTTCTTTTTACATTCCACGATTTCTATCATTATCGTTTTACAGGTGCTATTGTACATATTATGCATTACATTTACTATTTCGTAGGAGAGTCTCCTACATCACATGTAACCACGATATTCCTCCGCCACAAGTGAGGGCAGATTATTGATAAAACAACGAGACAGTACCGTCCGTCTTTCACTAAAAAATATATGTGTGTATATAATTATCAGTAAATGTTAACCATTAGATTACTTAGCCATTTTCTCTCTCCAATAATGCACCACAGTTCAAGTTTCGTTTCAGGCATTCACCACCACCCATAATAAGCATCAGATACATGTGACCGTCAAGCATTCACGCGGCAAAGTAATCATTTATGCTAGCATTAGGAATGTTGATTTATTCAAATTCAAACAATTTTCGACTTTCTTCTGTCTAATTTCTCGACTTTCTTCTGTTTAATTTCTCTTGTGTTGGCACTTTGCAATGATTTGGCACTTTGCAGTAAATTCCAATGAATTGAAGTGTCCATCAGAACATTGAAATTGTTGTAACCCGTGTTTCATGCATGCACAATGTACACATACATAAGTAATACATAAAACAAAGGATATATATATTATATACATTAGATACACATGGCATAAAAAAGAAAAAATAAATAAAATAAATAAGTTTAAAACTTAGGATAATAATATGATTAGGAAGTGAATAGTAGATAAGTTTAAATCAAAATACAAATTCAAATTAGACTTGGATAAAAGATAACCTAATTAACTTAGGATTTTACCTAAAAACTACCTATATCTATACACACATAACACAAGATTCTACCCTAATTCGCATAGCCAAAAATCGGCCAGCCTCCATCACAAGCACAACAGATTCTTTTTTTCCTCCAATATCCAGTTTCTGCCACCGGCAATTAAGAAGCCACCAATATTCACCCGAAATAAAAAATTATATTTCATCCTCCATATCTCAAAACAATCGGCCCTATTTTCTTTACATACAGCAATTCAGCCGCTAGATTAAGGGTGAAGATTCAATCACTTCTTGGTTCAATGAACCCCAACTATTCACGTAGTACGTATAATCGAGATCGAGGCAAGTATCCTTGCTATATTTGCGATGTTTTTGCAAATCTCATAGCTATATGTTCGTAGTAAAACCAGATCATGCATAATGTATTTGTGGTTGCATAGTTGGTTGATCTTATATATATGTATGTGATAAGTGGCCATGTGATGTGATCAGTGGTAAGCTTGGTTGTCGTGATGTGCGAGGTCGAGGTTTCGAAACTGTCTCCACACAAGTGGGTAAGACAGCGTAGGTCTTCCCTCTCCGAACACTCACACAGTGGGTATGAACCGGGTCTGGCCTTTATAAGTGGCCATGTGAGTGTATGTGTTTATGGATATAAAAGTTTGGTATTTTATTTGATTAAAGCCGAAAGTATATGTGTATATGCTATTTGAATAGCGTAGCCATTTTTCTAAAACTTTGATTGCATGATTCTTCTATTTAGGGCAACAAAAAAACGTAAAAAGAAACAAAGGGCCGAAATATTTTGCACGACAGTGGCATATGCATTTGCTTTATCGTTGCTATTTTAGTCGCTGTCAAAGTTTTGAATCTTTTTTTTAACATCCTTAGTGCAGCAACGTTATTTTATAAAATAGTAACCATTATCGTAAAACTTAATTATTTATATTTGCAAATGATGGTTGCTGTTATTATATAAAATAATTTGAAAAAGGTTAGTTGTTGGTACGATGGTTATTTTTATTATATAAAATAACTTGAAAAGTGTTAGTTGTTAGTGTCATTATAAGTGCCAATTATATATTTGTAATTTAGAGTTATTCTTGATGAAAATTGCCAGCCCACTGTCCTCCATGGACAGTGGCCATTAGATGTGGTGAAGCTGTGTATAGTATAAGGAATTAATTATATGTATTGTCATGGAGGTAAGTTGTTATATATGAAATAAATTGGTGAATCGGTATCGATTTTGGGACAAAAGTGGGTTGAGGACGAAACGGGTAAGTATAAGCGCGTATATGCACATGTATGGGCGTGGGTATATACGTGGGTATACTTATACGTAGGAGATAAAATGGAATTAAAACGAAATTGAAATAGTAAATGGAAAAATATGGAAAATATGGGAAAAGCAAGAATGTTGCAACGAAAGGCCAGAAAGTGAAATTTGCATTGCATTCATGGCACGTGCATTGCATTTGACCTAAGGGGCGTTGATGGTGGGTTGTAGTCAAGAGCTATAGTAGCGCCCAGAATAGAGGAAAAAAGAGAAAAGGAATAGTGGGCTATAGTGGAAGAGCTACAGCAGCACTCATGGTGGGTTGTAGTGGAAGAGCTACAGCAGCACTGAGGATTTCCAGAGTAGACTGTAGTGGAAGAGCTACAGTAGTACTCTGGAACGGTGGAATGTGGTGGAAGAGCTACACTAGCACCCAACAATCCTGGAGGATCATGTATTGCACGGTGGAGATATGGACATGGCGATGACATGACTTTTGTTGCGTGTGACACGTAGAAGTAGGGACATGAATCATGAAGTTGCGCATTAGTATGTGGAATGACTTACTTTACACAGTTATTTATTTTATGCCTATATGTTGTTACTTGGATTATGTGATTATGTGCATATACCATTGTGTATGCTTGTTCCACATTGGATAGAGATGGGTACCTGCTAGGTGATGTCATATGACGTACTGACATGCATGTGCGATAACTTAGTTGCGTGTGCTTTACATGCTTGATTGTACAGGAAGGGCAAAAAGGTAAATTTATTTGCAAAGAGAAGCATGCTATTTTATATTATGTTATTTATTTATTTTATTTACGCTTCCTTCTCCATACATGATCCCATGGTAAATATAGTAGGTTATGTTAAGATATAAATTGTTTTGATGATGTAAAGATGTTTTAAACAAGTTAACTTGACACTTGAGACTTGATGCAAAATGAGAAAAATATACTATGTCAAAAATGGTTGAGATTGGAGCTCACTGTCCAACATCGATCTCTCAGACTGAGGACATCGATCGATCGATGTCACTTCAGTCTCTCCAAAGAGAGACTTCGATCGATCGATGTCAGGCATAAAAGTTTCTGTCCAACATCGATCTCTCAACCTGGGGACATCGATCGATCGATGTCACTTCAGTCTCTCCCCAGAGAGACTTCGATCGATCGATGTCAGGCAGTTTCAAAACTGCAAAGTTTCTGGAGGACTTCGATATCTCCCCCCAGGCATTTTGATCGATCGATGTCCCTCAGAATTCAAATTTTTATGAACCTTGGAACAAAATCCAAGGGAGATTCATAGTATTTTCTCTATCCAATCTTACTCAAATTTCTTGTAGACTTTACTATATCATAATACATGCTTCCTTGACTATTGTATCCATGTCTAAACAATCCTAGGTTGGCTATTGAGGATCAAATCACTCCATAGGGTGGCTAAAGGTTATTTTGGACATTATCTTGACATTTGATGTAGTTGAAGACATCGTGGAGGCTTCAAAAACGTGGTGAACATCATCTATAAATGGTGGAAGCTTGGATGAGGCAAATACATACTTTCACCATCATCAAGCTTCATCATTCTTTGTAGTATACTTCTCTCATATTTGTAAAAGTGCTTATAGCTTGTTAAGCCTTTCTTTGTTCTTCGTTGTTGTATTGAGAGATAGAGAGTATAACACAAGAGGAACCATAAATATTTGATCTCTTGCTTGTGTTTAGACTAGTGAGAAAGTGTGAACCTTACTATTTTCTTCAACCCACTGTGAGAAAGTTCTTGAGAGAACTTTAATGAATTTTTGAGGTAGCAAGAAGTTGTTCTTGCTAGAGATATAGTTGTTGTAGTGGCACAAGTGTATTTTGTGCAAGAAGTTGCTGCTGTGGTTGCTAACACTAAGGTGTTAGTGTAAGTTTTGATGTGATTGTTCTTATTAGCTTTAATAAGAAGAGTAGTTGCTGAAAATCCACTTTGGTAACAAAATGGTAGTGGAGTAGAATCATTTACAATTCGAATCACTCTATATCCAGTGTACACATTCATTGTTCTCATCTCTCATTCTTGCTTTGATTTTGAATTCCATTTGAGTTGAGCCACAAAAGAAAATTCCACAAAATTGCCTAACACTCTATTCACCCCACCTCTAGAGTGTGTTACGGACCTAACAATTGGTATCAGAGCATAACTTTGATTGCTTGGCCAATCTTTGCGAGTAGCAAGATTAAAGATCATGGCAATGACATCCTCTTCATCCTACAACTCAACTTCCAAGCCAACTGCACTATTCTCAGGATCAAGCACTAAAGCACCTATGTTTGATGCCCAAATTATTTTTTGTGGAATTTTCAAATGATCAATCATTTGAAAGATTATGGATTTGATATATGGAGAGCTCTTGTCAAAGGAATTGAAGTTCCTATGATTACTAACTCAAAAGGAGAATCAATGTTTAAGGATAAGGATGACTACACCACGAAGAGAAGATAAACTTCTCCATCAATGGCAAAGCATTCAATATTCTCTCAAGTGCTCTTACCACCACCGAGCTCATAAGACTTCAAGGTCTTGAAACAGCCCACAAAGCATGGAAAAGACTTGAAACGATACACGAAGGAACTGAGCAAGTAAGAATGGCCAAAGACTTATGCTCATGAAGGTTTTATGAAATGTTCGGGATGAGGAGCGGTGAGAAGGTTGAGGAGACAATCGACTGATTCACATGAATAGTAAATCAACTCTCCATGGTGGACAAGAAAATCTCAAATGAAGACCTTGTCTCAAAACTCCTCAACTCTTTGCCAAGAGAATGGACACCTAAAGTCATTGTCATCACCGAATCAAAGAACCTCAAGACTCTTACCCTTGATGAGCTATCTGGTAATCTTCTTACTCATGAAATTATTATTGATGAACAACATATGATGTACCCTATCAAGCCCACACAAACCTCACACAAAGAATTGGTGGTAGAGTTCGATGAATCGAATGAGGAAGATGCTCTTCTAGTGAGAAAATTTAGAAGAATGGCAACAAGAAATAAAGCTCAAGCAAGAAATTTTTTCAAGAGACCACCCAAGGAAAAAGAAGCAAGTGAAAATTTCTATAGGTGTGGTCGACCCGGACACTTTATTGCCGATTGCCACGTCAAGAAGCCGCAAAAACAAGAAAAGAAGGCTTTTCCTCAAAAGAAGAAAGCTCTTAATGCAGAGGTAACCACGTGGGATGATCTCCTTTCCGAATCGGAAGGAGAAGAAAGTGAAGATCAAGATGTTGGACTTGTTGCAATAGTTGAAAATTCAAAGGCTCAACATACTTGTCTCATGGAAATTGAAGATGACCTTGAGGTAAATTCTAATCCTTCTCATTTACAAGATAAAATAGGGGATTTGCAAGATGATTTTGAAAAACTAAATTTAAAGTATAAACATTTGAAGAAAGAGTTCAAGAAGTGCATTTTAGAAAGTAGAGCTTGCATGATAAGAACATTTTGATATTTCAAGATCATGACACCATACTCACCATGCACAAAACCATAGCTCTTGAAAATGTGGAAATTAGGAAAGAATGTGAGAGGCTAAGATTAGACTTTCAAAAACTAACCGATGGTAAAATTAATCTAAACAAATTACTTGGAAATTAAAGAGGGTGAAATGATAAATCCGGTCTAGGATTTAATCCATCACATTCTTCCATTAAGCATAAGCCACTAAAGAAAAAGGCAAATAAGAGAAAAACACAAAATAACTCATCATCTTACAAACCAAGGCACGTACCCACTTGTTTTTATTGTAACAAAGTAGGACATGTGAAGAGTACATGTAACGCTAGACTTGGTAATATGTATGTTTGGAAGCCTAAGGGTCGACAAGCTAACCCTAAAGGACCCAACCATCAAAGGGTACCAATGCATAAATCTCTTGGTGTTGTAGGCTCTCAAGATAAATGGAGTAGCCAAAGAAGAAGGAACCAAATGGCTTATGAACAGCGGATGTTCAATGCACTTGACTGGAGACAAAATACTGTTCACCATGCTCAAGCTCCAAGATGGTGAAACGGTGCATTTTGGCAATGGGAGAGCCAAAATCCTTAGACATAGAGAAATTGGTAACTCTTCTTTCACTATTAATAATGTAATATATGTAAAAGGGCTTAAATATAATTTGATAAGTGTGAACCAACTATGTGATGCTAATTTTCAAGTTGAATTTGTGAAAAGAAAATGCATTGTGAAAGAACGATAAGATTGTTTTTTAGACTATAAGGAAAAATAACATTTACAAATTTAGCACACATGATTTGATATCACAAAATGTTTCTTGCCTAGTTGCCAAAAATGATTTAACTCAACTATGGCATAGACGACTTGGACATATTAATTTTAAAAATTTCAAAAAGATTTGCAAAAATGAAAAGGGCCAAGTTCTTCCAAAATTGAATTTCGAAAACCATGGCTTATGTAACACTTGTCAAAAGGCAAAGCTTATTAAAACAAGCTTCAAGCTCAAAAGTGAAATCTCCACCACCAAACCTCTACAATAACTTCAATAGATTTGCATGGGGATATTGGTACGACAAGTATAGATGGAAAACATTACACCTTTGTGGTGGTAGACGACTTCTCTAGATACACTTGGATAATGTTTTTAGCTAAAAAGAATGATGCATGCCAAGAGTTTATAAAATTTTGTAGAAGATTAGGAAATCTAAAAGAAGACACAATTAAGGAAATTGAAGTGATAGAGGTGGTGAGTTTGATGGTGAGTTTCAAGAATTTTGTGTATCCAAAAGGTATGGACATAATTTCTCAGCTCCAAGAACTCCTCAACAAAATGGTGTTACAGAAAGGAAAAATAGAACACTTCAAGAAATGAGTAGAGCCATGCTAAATGAATTTGAGCTACCCAAGTATTTTTGGGCCGAAGCGGTAAACACCGCTTGTCATGTCATCAATAAAGTTTTTTTGAGACCATCTCTCAAAAAGACTCCTTATGAGCTTTGGAAAGGCAGAGTACCAAATATTGGTTATTTCAAGGTATTTGGTTGTAAGTGTTTTATACTTAACACTAAAGATAACTTGGATAAACTCAAATTCAAAGCGGATGAGGGAATCATTATGAGATATGCTCAAAATGGCAAGGCATTTAGAGTATATAACGAAAGGAGTATGAAAGTTGAAGAATCAATTCATGTCAAGTTTAGTGAACTCCTTGAGGATGAACCATGAATACATAATAATGATGATTAAGAAATAATTAAAGTAAGTCATATAGAAAAATTTGAGAATCCAAAAGGGAATATTGTCATTGACCTTAGGATTGATCCACTTGAACTTAAGGTTGAAGATGAAGAAGTAAAAGGCGATATTTCAAATTTACCGGAGTTGTATAAGTATAGAAAAGATCATCCTAAAGAATAAATATTAGGTGAAACTACTCAAGGGATAATGACTAGGAAGAAATTTAATAAAAAAATTCCTTCATTTCACAAGTTGAACCTAAAAATATAAAAGAGACAATAAATGATGAAGACTGGGTGTTATCCATGCAAGAATAGCTAAATCAATTTAAAGGAGTGATGTTTGGGAATTGGTGGATAAACCTTGTGATCATCCCATAATTGGAACTAAATGGGTATTTAAAAACAAAATGGATGATAAAGGAATTATCGCTAGAAACAAAGCTAGGTTAGTAACTCAAAGATATAGACAAAAAGAAGACATAGACTATGATGAGACCCTTGCCCCGTAGCTAGTTAGAAGCTATTAGGATGCTATTAGCATATGCATGTTATAAGGATTTCAAACTATATCAAATGGATGTGAAATCCGTATTCTTGAATGTAATAATTCAAGAAAAAGTATATGTAGCTCAACCACCGAGGTTTGAAAATCATGATTATCTAAATCATGTATTTAAACTCAAAAAGGCCCTTTATGGACTTAAACAAGCTCCTAGGGCATGGTATGAAAGATTAAGTAACTTCCTACTTGAAAATGAGTTTTCAAGAGGAAAAGTCGACACTACTCTTTTTATTAAAGAACAAGGAAACCATCAATTGCTTGTTCAAATTTATTTGGATGATATTGTATTTGGTGCTACTAATGATTCTCTTTGTGAGCATTTTGCTAAATTGATGAAAGGAAAATTTGAGATGAGCATGATGGGTGAACTCAATTACTTCCTTGGTCTTCAAATCAAGCAAACTCAAGATGGAGTATACGTATCTCAAACAAAGTATACAAAGGATTTACTCAAGAAATACAAGTTTGAGGATGAAAGAAGTGTGAGCACACCAATGAGTACAAGTGCAAAGCTTGACAAAGATGAAAAAGAAAAGCCGGTTGAGGTAAACAAATATAGGGGTATGATTGGTAGTTTGCTTTATTTGACCACTAGTACACTGGATATTTTGCATGCTGTGTGTTTATGTGCTAGATTTCAAAGTATGCCTAAGGAATCGCATCTAGTTGCCATTAAACGTATCTTTAGGTATTTGAAAGGAACGTTGAACTTTGGGTTTTTTATCCCAAAAATGGTTATTTTGATTTAAGAGGGTATAGTGACTCCCACTATGCCGGAAATCTAGTTGATAGAAAAAGCACCTCTGTGACATGCCAATTCTTTGTAGATTGCTTAGTTTCTTAGTTCTCCAAGAAACAAAATAGCGTGTCACTTTCAACAGCGGAATCCGAATATGTATCGGCGGCTTCATGTTGTGCACAATTACTTTAGATGATCAACACCTTAAATGATTACAATGTTAAGTTTGATAAGGTTCTAATCTTATGTGACAACACTTCAGCTATAAGTATAGCACAAAATCCAGTTCACCATAGTAGCACAAAACATATTGAAGTGAGGCATCACTTCATAAGGGATTGTATTCAAAAAGAATTAGTATGCATTGAATTCATTCCAACCAATGACCAACTAGCTGATATTTTTACAAAATCCCTCCCTACCGAGACATTCGAATCGATTAGAACAAGATTAGGGATGATAAATAATAGTTAGAGGGTCAAAACTGTCAAAAAGGCAGATTCTAACACACATTAATCGATCTATGTGACAGTTCAGAGACTGATGTTAAATCAGACATTGATTGATCAAGGTATAGGATATCGATCAATTGAAGTCCCAGACATCGATCGATCAATGTCATCGGGCAGAATAATTAAAAGCCGTAGAACTTCATTTCTTTCTGCATCTTCTCTTTCCTTAAACGAATCCTTAACTCTCTCCTTCTAAGAAACTAAAAATTCGTTTATCTAACCTCAAAATCTCTGCAAAAAAACAGCATTTTCTCCTCATCCTAGTTGATTTATACTTAAATTTCCCATTTTCCTTCCTCATATTGAAAAATCTTCATACCCTAACCCTCCAATGGCTCCAAAAATGAAACCATCATCCAAAAAGCAAAGAACATCTCATGAGGAAGAGAATGTGCCTCAACAGTCTCATCCTCAAGTCCCAACTGGATCTAGGACGCAAGGACTGAGGAAGAAAGCAACCTCCTGTCATGAAGCCATGTTAAATGAAGTAAAGGGAAAGCCAACACTCAAGAATTTTCCATGGCTCAAGTCCGGGGAGTATAAGGATGCTTTGAAAGAGGCAATGGGTGCAGATAAATTTGCTTACATCTCACTTAGAGCTCAATTGCTATTCAATGAATGGGAAAACAAGAAGAGGTCTACCATTCCATTGAAATTGCTCAAAATTGAAGATATTGTAAGCAATGAGGAATTAAGACCGATCATTGATTGGTTTGATAATCAAAAATGGAGACCTATTTGGGAAGTTTCTCAAATGGAGAACATGTCCACCCGTTACACTCGAATGTTTTGTGCTAATTTATGGGTAGACTACCAAAATAGAGTGCCATATTCTTTAAATTCGATGATAGACAGTTGTTAGAGTTTATTTCTGAGACAATAAATGAGTTAATTGGCGTTCATGATGAGAGTTGGGAGGATTTTGATCCGTGGAGGTGGGATACCTATAAGTATCAAATATCCAAAGATGAGGTTAAAACCTTCCTTGGATTTCACCCCACCAAAAACACTAATGACATGCCTTTGTGTACCGAGTCTTGCTCGCCATTGTCACTTTTTGCGTCAATGATAAGTCGGCTAAACTCCTGAGCAATTTGGATTTTTATATTGCTTACCGTATTGCTATGAGGGAAACAGTGAATTTTTGTGAGATTGTATTCGCGAATATGATGGAAGCTGTCACGAAGAAATCAAATGTGCTTCTATATAGCAATCTAATTTATAGATTGTTCAAAAAGGCTAATGTGGAGTTGGATGAGGAATATACCGAACAAATATCCGATAATTCTACATCCAACAGGTGTAGAGAAATAGGGGTTTGAGTGATTACAAAATGCATGATTTAAATAACGTGTATTAAAGAAATGCATGACACGTTTTATGACATGACACGTTTTTGCATGAAACCTGCCTTATATAGTTCATACATAATGTTGTCGTACTAACGAGCCATGAAGCTTTAAAGCTTACATCAAATGGCGAGCATTTGTTGTGTTTGATATATTTTCAGGTGCCACCATTAATGAACTAAACTAGTTCATTAAGTGAAGTACTTAGTTAAATGAACTAAGTAGTTCATTAAAGGAAGCTATATTTGGAAAAGACACAAAGGCAACAAATTGAAGAATGGAAAGTCTTCTTCTCCCTCATATCACAGGACATTTAATATATATATATATATATATATATATATATATATATATTCAGATTTTTTATAAAAAGGCACATACACATATATTCCAACGTACTACCGACACGTTATATATTTTACGAACGTACGTTAACGTCACACCACTATATTTAGCTCATATTTATGAGTATATTCAGGTCTTATATCATATGATATAAGTCATGGTGATGACAAAATTATTACGACATGTTAAAAGGTTATAAACAAAAAATTGTTGTATCGGGTGAATACCGAAACTTCGCCAACGTGTCACGTACTTGCCATATATAGATGGTCAACCCCTACACTTCAAAAATGTCCACAAATTTCGGGGCTTATATGGTACACTCAGCCATAAAATCATTCCATATTGGCACACACAAATCACCCCCAATTAAGGCCAAATTATGGAGATTTCAAATTCAACATTTTTGTCACATGGGGTGCCACTTACTTCAGCCTTTAGAGCTGAATATTCAAGTTATTCTGTGTATATTATTTGTGACATAATATATATAACATGTGCAAAAAGTTTAAATTTAAATGGAGAAAAATCGCGTAATCGACAAAAGTCGAAAATTCGGTTTTCTACGAACACAATACATGGAACGTTTTTGGCATGACATGTAACATGTATCTAGACACTTTTTACATATTAAATATATATTAAAGTGTTCTAGAAAATTCAAATTAGGACTGATTATAATTTACCATATATGTGTGAATATTGTGCATTATTTGACAAAGTTTACCAAAAGAAAATTCATCACATGTGCAGGAATTTCACACACCATTTTCAGCTTTGTTGGAGCCTAGATGGAGCTTATTTAGCACTTTAATTGGTGAAAAATAAGCCACACATGATGGGTGACTTTGAAGAGGGCAACACACAAGGAAAGATTTCAAAAATGCAACACATGCTGAAAATTTTCAGCACATGTGAATAGTGGCCGAATTTACTATTCATTTGTCCTTAATTTGCATCCCAAAATTAAAGGGATTGAATGGTGATTATTTGGTAGTGTTTTGAATTCTTTTTGGCACATGTTTTTCAAGTTAATCTCAGATTTTTACAGCACACTAAATGGTGACAAGGTTGGACCAATCACGAAGTGCCAAGTAAGCAAAGCCAAGACATTCATCCAGTCAAGTTGTGCCAAGTAAGCAAGTTGATGTCACATTTACACAAGGCATTCTTCCAAGGACTTAAAATAGAATTCTCAAGATGGAAAAGAGCCTTAGGGGGGCGGCCAATGTTGATTAAAAGGGAGAGAAGAACAGGAAACAAAAACAAGACAAGCCTCACAAGCTCAAAAGTGCAAAAAGAGTCTTCTATCTCTCCTTCTACACTTCTTTCATTCTAATCTCTTAAAGCCTATTGTATTCATATTCATACATCTTGAATAGGCTTCATCTATACCACCATATACTCTTTATTGTTGTAAAAGATTGATCAAGGTTTGATCAATCTTGCATTCGCTAGGTGGTGATGTTCGTGATCGTTGTAATCACTTACAAGGTTTGTAAAGGGTCGGAGTTGGTGTGTAACTCCATCAACCCTGTGTAGTAAGGTGTTATTTGTGTTTTGTGATTAGTGATAACCGAGGAAGGTGTCCTCGAAGACTGGAGTAGGTTGATCAACCGAACCAGTATAAAATTCCTTGTGTTCTTTACTTTTCAGCACTTACTTTCAGTTTCCAGCTCAGTGCATCATTTTTATCACGTTCTTAAAAATAGTAAACAAATTTCCAAAATCGCAAAACTTTCAGAAAACATAGCCACACGCCTTAAGGTTCTCTTGGCGAAAGTTTCAACCCTTTTGGACAAGTATAAGTCATCCAAACATCAAAAGTTCTGAGACTAGTGCAGTCTAATTTTCAGGCTTGCAAAGGTTGAGACTTTGAACATATTTGACTAACTTTCCAAAACAATTTTCCAAAACTGTTCCAACCCAATTAAATACATCTAATAAGGGGTTAATCATTATATTTTCAAAGCATTTGGAGTCACGGTTTAATAGGAATTAATTTTTCAAGTCAGACTACCGTTTCTGGCAGATTTGCGCAATCTGACCACCAACGATTTTTAAAGGGGTTAAAGGTTGAATTTTAATCTGAAATTTTTAGGAGTTACTCAAAACATCTGAGACTAAGATCTCTCCAAATTTCAGAATTTTTGAAGACTTGTAACCTAGTTGTCAAAACGTTTCAAAACAGGTCTTGAAAACAGAAACTGTTTTCAGAAGTTGGGTTTTTTGTCTAAAACAATTTTAAAAACCACATTTTCTGCACCCACTATTCAACCCCCCTCTAGAGGTGCCTTGCAGATCCTACAACAGGTACACAAGTCATGAAAAGAAGCGCAAAAGCGGGATGGTCAAAATGACCAAGAAGAAGAAGAAGCTGAAGATATCTCACTCGCAGATCACAGTCCTCCAACACAACCCTACTGAGTCATCCACTGAACCCCTACAACCAACAACACAACCCAGTTCTACCTCCCAAGCGGGCAAAGGAAAATCTCTCATGGAGGAAGCTAGTGATTCAGAGATGCCATTCAATGCGGAGGCTGAGATTGAGGAAATAAATTATACACTTGGTCAATGGGAGGAGGACTTAACCAAGGAAGTCGTACATGTTGATGATTTGAAAAAGGACAACGCTAATCTCACAAATAGGGTCAAGACTCTAGAGACAAAGCTAAATGTTCAAAAGTCCAAATACCAAAAACTGAAGACGAAACTCAAAGCGGCTCTCTCCGGTTTATGCTTCTCTTTTGACGAAGAGTAGAGCTCTAGTTCCCTGAGTAGCTATAGGATTAGCTTAGAAGTTAAATTTCCTTATGTGTCTCAAAAATTCGTATTTTCGTAATGCTATTCGTTTTCTTGTCTTTTGCTATTTTTTGATGTTTTCAAAAAGGGGGAGAAGTTGTTTGGTTGCATATGGTAGTATGCATGATATTTGGTTGCACATGGTAGTATGCATGATATTTTGCATGGTTGCATATGGTAGTATGCATGATATTTGGCATGGTATGTTTGGCATGGTTTGAGTTGGCTTAGGTTGGCATGGCATGGTTTGCATAAGTTGGTCTTGACAGTGCTTGTTGGGTAGCATGAGTTGCTTGATGTGAGTTGATGAAGCATGAATTAATAAAGTACTGACATTTTTTGCCTGGTAATATAGGTTGCATCATGAGTTGCTTGATGAGAATACAAAATGCATGCTTTATATGTTTGGTAACATCTCAAATGATTGGCATTGGCATGAGTATTATGGTATGCTTGTTTGGTAGCACACATGTTGAAAATATGGAATTTGGTGCATGGTTTGAGGGGGAGAATTTTTTATATTTTCATCATACTTATTGATTTTGGGAAGATTACATGTTAAGGGGGAGTTTTTGATGAGTTCATGTGACGAGGGAGCATGGACTAAGGGAGAGTTGTAAAATATCAAGTTTAGATGTAAATTTATCAAGTAAAAAAATCTTTTGAATCATGGTTTTGAAATCATCAAAAAGGAAGAGATTGTTAAGATATAAATTGTTTTGATGATGTAAAGATGTTTTAAACAAGTTAAATTGACACTTGAGACTTGATACAAAAAGAGAAAAAATGTTATGTCAAAAATGGTTGAGATTGGAGTTCACTGTCCAAATCGATCTCTCAGACTGATGACATCGACGATCGATGTCACTTCAATCTCTCCAAAGAGAGACTTCGATCGATCGATATCAGGCAGAAAAGTTACTGTCCAACATCGATCTCTCAACCTGGGGACATCAATCGATCGATGTCACTTTAGTCTCTCCCGAGAGAGACTTCGATCGATCGATGTCCGGTAGAAAACTTTCTGTCCAACATCGATCTCTCAGTCCAGGGGACATCGATCGATCAAAGTGACATCAGTCTCTCAAGGGGAGACTTCGATCGATCAATGTCAAGCAGTTTCAAAACTGCAAAGTTTCTGGAGGACATCGATCTCTCCCCCAGGCACTTCGATCAATCGATGTCCCCCAGAATTCAAATTTTTATGAACATTGGAACAAAATCCAAGGGAGATTCATGGTATTTTCTCTATCCAATCTTGCTAAAATTTCTTGTAGACTTTACTATATAGTAATACATGCTTCTTTGACTATTGTATCCATGTCTAAGCAATCCTAGGTTGTCTATTGAGGATCAAATAACTCCATAGGGTGGCTGAAGACTATTTGAACATTATCTTGACGTTTGACGTAGTTGAAGACATAGTGGAGGCTTGAAAAACGTGGTGAACATCATCTATTATTTGTGGAAGCTTGGATGAGGCAAATACACACTTTCACCATCATCAATCTTCATCATTCATTGTAATATACTTCTCTCATATTTGTAAAAGTGCTTAAAGCTTGTTAAGCCTTTCTTTGTTCTTCATTGTTGTATATTGAGAGATAGGAAGTCTAACACAAGTGGAACCATAAATATTTGATCTTTTTCTTGTGTTTAGACTAGCGAGAAAGTGTGAACCTTACTATTTTCTTCAACCCACTGTGAGAAAGTTCTTGAGAGAACTTTGTTGAAGTTTTGAGGTAGCAAGAAGTTGTTCTTGCTAGAGATGTAGTTGCTATAGTTGCACAAGTGAATTTTTTGCAAGAAGTTGCTGTTGTGGTTGCTTACACTAAGGTGTTAGTGTAAGTTTTGTTGTGGTTGTTCTTATTAGCTTTAATAAGAAGAGTAGTTGTTGAAAATCGACTTTGGTAACAAAGTGGTAGTGGAGTAGAATCATTTATGATTCGAACCACTCTATATCTGGTGTACACATTCATTGCTTTTCATCTCCCATTCTTGCTTTGATTTTGACTTCTATTTGAGTTGAGCCACAAAAGAAAATTCTGCAAAATTGCACAGCACACTATTCACACCCCTCTAGAGTATGTTACAGACCTAACAGGTTACTTGCTGGGCAATGTATGTTGCTCACCCCCGTCTACCAATAAGTTTTTGCAGATAGACAGGTAAATGAGCTAGGATATCGTGGACGATCGGGACTGGTGAATTCAAGACTGAGGATATTCGGATGGGACTTTCGAAGATTTAGTTGAGGCATTTATTTCGGTATACGATGTTTACGTATTTTCGATATTAGTGTTTATCTACATGTGACCAGTGTATCGATTTAGATTTTCTAGACATGTGTATTAATGAAGATGATTATTTTATGGAGGGCTTTTAGCTTATGACTTCCGCTGACATCGATATACGTTATTTTGCTGACCTGTAATAGAATTGCATCGACGTATTGTATTCTCTTTGGCGATACAGCAAGTGATTCGTTTCGAGTAGTAAGGCTCGGGACGGGTCGCTACAGGTGGTATCAGAGCATGGGTCTAGATCCATGGCGGACACATAGATTAGGCCATGATCTTAGAAGTTACGTTACGATTTTGCCCTAAAGTCATAATCTTAGACATAAGTGACGATTTTGATTGAGAGTGATTAGACATAAGTACCAGTTTGTAGCCGTAAGCAATGATTATATAAGCATGTTATTGGAAATAAAACGTGACCTTAGAAATTAAGTGATGATCCTACCCATGAGTCAAGATTTTGGCCATAAGCGACAATCTTGATTAAGAGTTGATCTTTGACTTAAACATTAGTTTTAGTCATAAACGCTGATTATATACTAAGTATGATTTCGGAAATAAGATGTGATCTTAGACATAAGTGGTGATCTGAACCTCAGGTAATGATTTGAACATAAGCACCGATCTTAGTCATAAGCTGTGATTATATTATAAGCATCGAACTTAGAAATAAGTAATGATTTTAGATGTAAGACATGACGATACCAAGTATCGATCCTAGAAATAAGTGATGACATTAGACCTAAGTGATGATCGGATAAAGGATATGTCCACGCATACTTAGGGCACTCCATACGACTCTGAATTATTTGCCTTACTTAAGTGCTGACTATAACCAAGTGAGTAATTCGTTGGATCTGACCTGCAAACCCGGTACCATTATGATAAATAAACTAGGTTCATGCCTCTATTTTCACAGTAGTGTCAGAATGTGAGTAGGTCTAAGTAGGGATCATAGTTCCTAAGAAATGAGTTATAGTAAAATGAATTACTAAGAAAAGGATTTATTAGCGTTATGATCAGTAGAGTTTAGCAAAAAATATCATGCAAAGGAGTTTATTATTATGATTAAGATGTTAAATTTTAGAGTATCAACTAAGCCGAAGATATTAGCTATTAGTGATATTGATTGATAGTTAAGGGAGCACTACTAAAATAAGTACAGTGGAATAACAAAGTATTACGTGTTGATTCCTAGGAATACGTAAGTACTAATGTATCGAATAGGCTTGAATTGAAATAGAATAAGTATGAACAAGTTAATGGTTGCTTTTTAGGTGAGATCTAACTAAATTATAATTAGCGGTTGAAATAACCAAGTAAAGAAGTACGGTGGATCAGTATGTTGCGCAGAAGCATGGTGCAATACAATGCCCTAAGTCGATCAATATTAGTGTGTCATGCTAGGATTGGACAACTTAAGTTAAAGATTTGGCATTAAGGGGTGACTTAGAAAAATTATACGAAGTATTCGACTATTATTTTTTAAGTAGCCAACTACTTTTATATAAGTACGTAACCAAGATATATTCTATACTTCAAAAGTATTTCAAAGATTCTTGCTACTAAACATTTCAACTTATTCCAATTTTTAGTATATTACTTTACAAGGCTATATTCCTTTCCAAATTCGTATAGCAACCTAATAGAATTTCAACTACGCCTGACAAAACTGATATATTTTAAAATAATGATGTTTTTGAACAACGATATGTTTATATAGTTCTTATATTTTTCCTCGATTTTCGTTTAGCTAAATTTATTTTGCTAAAAAAATTTATTTGTTAACTATCGATATTGCAAGCATTTTACCCATTAAATGCTTTTGAAGTTATTTATCTGCTTGCGATGAACTTATTTTGTAAAGCACAAACAGTTTCAAAATATATGTACTTATTTTGAAAAAAAAAGGGGTACCTTATTCGAATTGTTTTATGAAACTTCACAATTATTGCATATTCAATTGTTGTATTTTGCGAAACAAAACATAGCTTTCGAAATATATGTTTCTTTGGAAAGAAAAAGGCACCACGTTAAAATCGTTTTGTAAAAAAAAGAAATTTTACCATTGTTGTGTATCAATTATTTTGAAGTAGTTTCAACCGTAATATTTTTGGAAACCAGTTATATCATCATTTTATAAATGGTCACTTGAGACACCGTGTTACGAAAACAAATATATGATACTTTGGGTTTTGTGTTTACAAAACAATTAGAATGTATATCATTTTAAACAGTTAAAGCTGTATTCCAAATTATAGTTACGTAGGCTACTTTTCTTTTAATTGACGGAAAAAAAGGTCCATACACATACTTCATATACCAGGTTGTTGATGATATCTCCAAAAAAAATAAGGACATGATCATAGAGCTAGTCCGTAAGTATAGAAAAATTGATTTTGAGGACTTGATTTTGTGTGAAGAAAATGATGGTTAGCGTATTGGAAGACTCGATGGATATTTCAGATGGTCATGTAACTAAGAGATGAATCATGCGTTATGAGATTAAGAATTCGGAATTGTAGACTACAATAAGTTGAAAGATACACGTCAAATGGTATAAATGAAAGCTTATAAGTTCTAATTATAGAGAATTAAGTTAAAGATTATAGTACACCTAAGAACTGATTTTAGAGGGCTGCTGATAACCGCAGATATAAGTACGATATCGAATGACGATTGTGTTATGGAACCCCAGTATGATGACAATACCACTAAGTTTAATTCTAGAGTTTTAAGAAGATAGGTTATGATCTTAAATAAACGAAGAGTAATGGACTTAGAAATTATTTGGATGTATACGAGGAATGATTTTTGAGGATTTAGTCTTATGTCGAGGAAGTGTAATGTTAACATATTAACATATGCAATTGATATTTAGTATGGTTATTATCTAAGTGAATGGATCAAGTAGAACCATACTAAGTCATTAATCACGTCATACGTAAGTTTCAAGGACGAAACTTATTGTAAGGGGAGATGAATGTTGTAACCCGTGTTCCATACATGCACAATGTACACATGCATACGTAATACATAAAACAAAGGATATATATTATATACATTAGATACACATGGCATAAAAAAGGAATAAATAAATAAATAAAATAGATCAGTTTAAAACAAAGGATCCTAATATGATTAAGAAGTGAATAGCAGATAAGTTTAAATCAAAATACAAATTCAAATTAAACTAGGATCAAAGATAACCTAATTAACTTAGGATTTTACCTAAATACTACCTATACCTATACACACATAACACAAGATTCTACCCTAATTCCCATAGCCAAAAATCGGCCAGCCTCCATCACAAGCATAGCCGATTCTTTTTTTCCTCCAATATCCAGTTTCTGCTGCCAGCAATTAGGAAGCCACCAATATTCACACGAAATAAAAAGTTATATTTCATCCTTCATGTCTCAAAACAATCGGTTGCGCTAGATTAAGGGTGAAGATTCAATCACTTCTTGGTTCAATCAACCCCAACTCTTCACGTAGTATGTATAATCGAGATTGAGGAAAGTATCCTTGCTATATCTGTTAAATTTTTGCACATCTTATGGCTATATGTTCGTAGTAAAACCGGATCATGCATGATGTATTTATGGTTGCATAGTTGGTTGATCTTATATATATGTATGTGATAAGTGGCCATGTGAGGATATGTGTTTATGGATATAAAAGTTTGGTATTTTATTTGATTAAAGCCGAAAGTATATGTGTGTATGATATTTGAACAGTGTGGCCATTTTTCTAAAACTTTGATTACATGATTCTTCTATTTAGGGCAACAAAAAAAAGAAAAAAGAAAAAAAGGGCCGAATATATTTTGCACGCCAGTGGCATATGCATTTGCTTTATGGTTGCTATTTTAGTTGCTGTCAAAGTTTTCAATTTTTTTAACATCCTTAGTTCAGCAACATTATTTTATAAAATAGTAACCATTATCGTAAAACTTAATTATTTATATTTGCAAACGATTGTTATTGTTCATATATAAAATAATTTGAAAAAGGTTAGTTGTTGGTACGATGGTTATTTTTATTATATGAAATAAGTTAAAAAGTGTTAGTTGTTTGTATCATTATAAGTGCCAATTATATTTTTATAATTTAGAGTTATTCTTGCTGAAAATTGACGGCCCATCCTCCATGGACAATGGCCATTAGATGTGGTGAAGTTGTGTATATTATAAGGAATTAATTATAAGTATTTTCATGGAGATAGTTGTTATATATGAAATAAATTGGTGAAATTGGTATCAATTTTGGGACAAAAGTAGGTTGAGGGCGAAACGCGTAGGTATAAGCGCGTATATGCATGTGTATGCACGCGGACATATGCATGGGTATACTTATATGTAGGAGGTAAATGGAATTAAAACGAACTTAAAATGGTAAACGGAAAAATATGGAAATTATGGGGAAAAGCAAGAATGTTACAACAAAAGACCAGAAAGTAAAATTTGCATTGCATTCATGGCACGTACATTGCATTTAGCCTAAGAGGCGTGTGATGGTGGGCTGTAGTCAAGAGCTACAGTAGCACCCAGAAAAGAGAAAAAAAAGAGAAAAAGAACAGTGGGCTGTAGTGGAAGAGCTACAGCAGCACTCATGGTGGGTTGTAGTGGAACAGCTACAGCAGCACCCAGGATTTACAGAATAGATTGTACTGGAAGAGCTACAGTAGTATTCTAGAACGGTGGACTGTAGTGGAAGAGCTACAGTAGCACCCAACAACCTTGGGGGATCATGCATTGCACGTTGGAGATATGGACATAGCGCATGACATAACTTTTGTTGCGTGTGATACGTAGAAGTAGGGACATGCATCATGAAGTTGTGTTTTTGCATGTGGAGTGACTTATTTTACGTAGTTATTTATGTATATAGTATGGTTACTTGATGGGGCGATGTATGTCTCTCACCCCCCTCTACCAATCAGTTTTGCAGATAGCCTAGTAAATGAGCTAGGATATCGTGGAAGATCGGGAATAGAGAATTCGAGACCGAGGATATTCGGATGGGACTTTGGAGGATTTAGTTAAGGCAGTTATTTTGATGTATGAGGTTTACGTTTTTTGGATGTTAGTGTTTATCTGCATTTGACCAGCTGACGTATAATTGAATTGCATCGACGTCTTGTATTCTCCTTAGTGAGATACGGCGGGTGAGTCATTTCGAGTACTAGGGCTCAGGACGGGTCGCTACAGACATAATCCAAGGTTTAAGTCGAACTGAGGGGTATGTTTTTGTTAGATCAAAACGATTCAGTACACCATGTGTTCGTGTAAATGAAACAATAGCAGGCAAACCGAGGCGAGTTCAGGACTCTGTCTTTAAAACGTATTGTTCCGGTATATTGCATCCAACTAGAGGTATCAACTGTCTCCCAAGATACAATGGGTACTGACTACAGAGAAGATACAACGGGTACTGACGAGCGGAACTGCAACATAAGAACTCAACGAACCTGTAGGGCGTTATGACTTCTCGAACAACTTGAAAAAAATGCAAAAAGATCGTATGCAGAGAAGAAGATAGTATGCAAAGAACAATGGGAGAAAATCGATGATTACAGAGGCCTGCTTGGTCTGGTATTTATAGGGGAAAACCGATTTAGGGTGGTTAATCGTCAATTCAAGCATAGCCGTCGGATTAGATAGTTTAAGATCACCACCGTTAGATTAGAAACCACCGTCATTTTAAACTACAGCTGTTGGATCAGATGGCCTCTCAGCCTGCTCATCACAGCCCTTAGATTGTGATCCACGTCCATTTCAACTGCAGCCTTACGGTTAAGCTTAACCGATTTTCAAATACCGGTTCCAGTTTAAATTACGATTAAGTACCAGATTTGAATACAACCATAGGATTAAACATATTATTTTTCTGGAAAAATTTAAATAAAATTTCTCCAAAAAGATAAGAACAGGCCCAGACCCGCAACCCTCACCCGAGCCAAGCCGAATCAACCGGACGGGGGGGAGGGGGGCAGTGGCGACAGTGAGCGTGTGTGTGGCAATCTTGTAGGTCTTCCCTCCGGTCAAAAAATCTCATGCCCTTAAGAGACATCTAAAGTGGTCATTCTTGCACTATATATGATGGCTAACTCAATTCATTTGTTCAATGTGGTATTTTCTTAAAGTGATGATGTGTCTCTCTTTAAGGAGGACACATCATCACTTTTGCCAATTTCCACCTATTTTACTCCTACTTTGAGCATTAATTTCTTATTCACTTGGTATCATAATTGAGTGATTCCAAAGCCTACAATCATATACTCGTTATGTAGATAATTAATGTTTCATTAGTTTTCACTTGTCATTAATGAAAACTAATTATAATTAAGCTCAATGTATGTTACTAACCAAAGTTTGCAACTTGGGCAACCCATTTTCTTCAACTTTCTCCAGAAATCCCCTACATGAATGGAAATTAATGCAAATGCAGATGCTGATTCTAACGAGAAGTCAGACAAGAAAATATTACATCACAAGAGGTAGCTTCTGGCTTTGAACCTTCCATAGTAATGTACTACCGGATACATTCAGCTAATTAGTGACTTGATGTCTTAAACTAGTCATCTTTTACTGTGAACCTAGACAACAGTACTCACACAACATTTCCTTTAACACCCATTTTGTTCTCATGGTTGTGTTCGTTTCGGCCATGAGCAGCTTGGTTTCAGAAAGTGTTTTAAAGAATTCTTGCCTCACAAAACTCTCACAGATGCGGCCCCACTTCACACTTACATAGGTGTTTCCTATAGAGAGTATCCTACCATACTCCACTTGATGTACCAAGATATAGGAAACATTAAAAGTATTAGCTTACGCTAACTCTTTCTAGAGACAACACTTTTATTTAACAGAATGATTAAGTGCTTTACTGAAACTTCATAACTTCGTTGTCCCATTGTACCAAGATTCTGGGATCTCCATTCAAAAAGGTTGAGTTACCGTCACAAAGGTTCTTGTATTGTAGGCTTTAGTCCCATTCCGTTTGTCAAATTTGACATCTGATCTCTAAGCAAACCTTTTGTAAGCGGATCCGCATGATTGTCCTTTGATTTTATATAATCAATGGAAATCACGCCATTAGAGATCAACTGTTTAATGGTGTTGTGTCTCCGACGTATGTGTCAAGACTTACCATTGTAGATGCTGCTTTGAGCTCGTCCTGTCGTTGACTTATTATCATAGCATATGCGGATTAGAGCGATTGGCTTAGGCCAGCATGAAACATCTTCCAGAAAATTCTGAAGCCATTCAGCTTCTTCCTTGGCTTTATCCAGTGCTATAAACTTAGATTCCATAGTGGACCGAGCTATGCACGTGTGATTTGTGGATTTCTATGACACGGCACCTCTACCAATCGTGAATAAATATCCACTGGTGGAGTTAGAATCTTCACTATCTGATATCCAGTTTGCATCGCATTATCCTTTCAGTACTGATGGACATCTTGTGTAATGTAATCCAAGGTTCATTGTATACTTCAACTATCGCATCACTCTATGTACAGCTTTTCAATGATCAATGCCTGGATTACTAGTAAACCTGCTCAATTTGTTTACTGAACATGCTAAGTTTGATCTTGTACAGTTTGTTATGTATATCAGATTCCAATCACTTGTGAATACTTCAATTGAGCTACTAGTTCACCTCGGCTCTTCTTTAAGTGTAGACTTAAGTCAATTGGAGTTTTTACAGGCTTTTCGTCATACATATTGAATCTTTTCGTAACAGATTCAATATATTGAATTTGTGATAAGACAAGTTCCCAGACAATTTAGAAATTGTAATTCCTAAAATGAATTTGGCTACTCACATATCCTTCATGTCAAAGTTTCGTGTCAACATCTTCTTGGTATTCAAGATGATATCTCGAGTGCTGTCCATGATTAGCATGTCGTCTACGTCGAGACACATTATCACATGAGCATTCTTATGTTCTTAATATAGACACACTTGTCGCACTCATTAATCTTGAAACCGTTAGACAGCATTGCATGATCAAACTTCAAGTACAATGTTTTCGTGCTTGCTTAACTCCGTAAAAAGACTTGACAAATCTACCAACTTTCTTCTCTTGTCCTGAGCACCAAACCCTTTAGGTTACTCCATATAGATTTCTTCATCCAACTCAACATTCAGAAGGCAGTCTTTTCATCCATCTGATGGATTTCTAAGTTGTATACTGCAACAATAGCAACTAGCATCCTTATAGAAATTATTCTAGTTACTGGTGAGTAAGAGTCAAAAAAGTCAAAGCCTTTCGTTTGTCGATAGTCTTTAGCTACCAACTGGGCCTTGTACATGTCGACAGACCCATTCTCTTTCAATTTTTTCCTGAAGATCCACTTGTATCTGAGTGGTTTACTTCCTGGTGGAAGGTCAACTAGCTCCCAAGTGTGATTTTGAAGCGAAGAATCTATCTCGTTGTTTATTGCCTCTTTCCAGAAGGGAGCTTCTAAAGTTGACATTGCCTTAGTTTAAGTTCTTGGCTCGTTTTCTACCATATATGTTATAAAATCTGGTCCAAAGGATGTTGGTATTCTGGCTCGTTTGCTTTGACGAGGTTCCTTAGTTTCATGAGGGGTCATATCACGCATTCGCTTACCAATACTTGTCTCTTCATTGTTTTTGTCTTTCTATAGAAAGACATCTTCAAAGAACACTGCATTCATTGACTATATGACAACATTTTCATGTATGTTAGGAATGTCTGATTTGTTCACCAAGAACCGATATGCATTACTGTTAGTCGCATATCCTATGAATATGCAATCAATCGTTTTAGGCCCAATTCTTACTTGCCTTGGTTTAGGTACATTAATCTTTGTAGCTAGGCCTATAGTCTTTTCAAAGTTCATATGGGGTTCTATCGATCTTTTTAGATGGAATTCTATTTAAAATGACGTTGGCAGAGAGAATTGCTTCCCCCCTACAAGTTCTAAGGTAAACCCGACTTTATCAACATAGCAATCGTCATCTCTTTTAGAGTATGATTTTTGCTTTCATCAATACCATTTGATTGAGGTGAATATTGTGCAGTCGTTTGATGTATTATGTCATGTTCTGAACAAAATTCCTTAAACAGTGTATCATATTCGCCACCTCTATTCACTATGAATTGCTTTAATTCGTTTGATAAGTTAATCCTCAACTTCATTTTTATAGTCTTTAAAAGTGTCAACGGCCTTATCTTTGCTACTTAGCAAATAAATCTAACAGTATGTAGTACAATCGTCGATAAAAGTGACAAAGTATTTTTTCCACCTCTCGTTTCACAAATTTTAAATCACACATATTTGTATGAATTAAGTCCAAAGGTTCAGTTTTTCTTTCTAGTGAAGAAAATGATGCCTTTGCCATTTTTGCTTCAACACAAATTTGACATTTTTCCTTATTAAAATTCAATTCGAGTAATAAGTCAAGATTAATCATTCTTTGTATTGACTTGTAATTTATGTCTCCCAAACGAAAATGCCATAAACAAAAAGACTCAGGCATGTAAGCAGAAGAAGAAGCATTATTATTAGCCATTGCAAGCACTTCCTCTTGTGTACAATGATAGTGATATTTAACTTAAACATCCTATCGTCAAATACCCTTTCTTCAAATACAAGCCATTCTTTGAAACATATTAGACTCAAACACTAGTCTAAACCCATGCATAACAAGCAAAGCGATAGAGACCAAAATTCTTCCAGATATTAGGAACATGCAACACATTTTGCATAATCAGATGCTTCCCTGAAGTCAGCTTTAGGACAATGTTCCTTTCACCTTCTATCTTTGATGAAGCATCATTTCTCATGTAAAGCTGCTCGTTATTTTTGGGCTTATACTCTGAGAAATCACCTTATTGGCACAGACATGTCTCGTAGCTTTAGTGTCCAGCCACCATTCGCTGTTCTTCCACAGTATTGCATTCACTCACAACAGCACATATGTCCAAATCTGCCATAGCACAAACAAATTTGCCTTTTCTGTATCATGTCTCTTCTTTGGCTTGCGGTATTCACTGCTACAATGCCCCTGAATACCACAGTTGTAACATTTATCTATGAACTTCTTGGCGATCTGTTTGCCTTTTTTGTTCATTCCAAGATGGCCTTTCTTTTTCTTCGGCGCCTCTACGACATGTGCCTTAACTTGACCAGAATAAGAAGTAGACTTTTTCTGACTTCTTCGATTGTCCTCCTCTATAGGAGTCGGACAATCATATCTTCCAATGTCATTTCCTTTATCTTGTGTTTGAGATAGTTCCTGAATTCTCTCCACGAAAGAGGTAGCTTCTCAATCACTACAACCACTAGGAAAGATTCACTGAGCGACATGCCCTCCTCTTCTATTTTGGCTACCAACATATGTAGTTCCTTAATCTGCAAAACAAATTCGAGAATCTGACATTTTAAAATCAAAGAATTAGCCGACAATAAATTTCTTTGCACCGGCGTGCGATATTTCTTATCCAAAGTCTGCCACAACGACTTTGCAGTTTTATAAGTATAGAACAATCCATAAAGAGAATTATCTAAACAACTTAGAATATGACTCAAAGAAACATAATTGTTAAAATTCCATGCTTCAGCAAAGAGTTTATTTTGCATATTCTGGTTCTGATCATCAACCGGAACCACCACTGGAGGGTCCTCGGTAAGCATTCTATCCAAACCCACAGCAATAAGATAAAACAACATATTCTATTGCAATCCTTTGAAGGAACTGCCAGCAAATTTCTCGAGGTTTCTCTACTTGGGCCATAACAGGATCCAGTGCAGGAGCATTCAGAGGCACCCCAAGCGTTGGGTGCCACAGGAACATCATTGTTCTGTCTACCAGTGCCAAGATGCGCAACACTCACAGTGTTGAACAAGTTTGAGCTTTCGTTATCCATTTCAGCTTCTGTAGACGTAGAAACAAATAACTGAGAAACAAAATGTTTCGAATAAGGAAGCAGAAAGAGTAGAAGCAGAGTGCAAATCAGTATAAATAACTAGTTTGCGAACAGGAAAAAAACAGTACATATTCAATACTTCTTAAGTTTGTTAGATCAAAATAGTTCTATACAGTGTATGTTTGTGTAAATAAAATAATAGCAGGCAAATCGAGGCGAGTCCAAGACTTTGTCCTTAAGACGTATTGCTCCGGTATACTGTGCCCAACCAGAGGCAGCAACTGTCTCCCAGGATAGAACGAATAACAGTTCAGACAAACGACACTGCAACGTAAGAACTCAACGAACCTGTAGGGCGTTATGACTTCTCGACAACTTGAAAAAATGCAAAAAGATCATATGTAGAGAAAAAAGGGAGAAAATCGATGATTACATAGTTCTGCTTAGCCTGGTATTTAAAGGGAAAACCAATTTAGATGGTTAATCGGATGTTCAACCATAGCCGTCGGATCAGATGGTTTGAGATCGCCACCGTCAGATTAGAAACTACTGCTAGTTTAAACTGCAGCCGTTGGATCAGATAACCGTTTAGCCTCCTCATCACAGCAATTAGATCGCGATCCACATCCATTTAAACTGCAACCTTATGGTTAAGCTTAATCGATTTTCAAATACCTGTTTCACTTTAAATTACGGTTAAGTACTAGATTTAAATACAATCCTCGGATTAAACATATTATTTTTTTGGTTTAATTTAAATAAAATTTCTCCAAAAAGATAAGAACTGGCCTGGACCCGCAACCAAGCCCAAGTCGAGCCGAATCGGCCGGAACGGGCGGTGATGCACGCGAGTGGCAATCTTGTAGGTCTTTCCTCCGGTCAAAACTTCTCATGCCCTTAGGACACATCTAAAGTGACTATTCTTGCACTCTATATGATGGCTAACTCAATTCATTTGTCCAATTTGGTATTTTCTCAAAGTGATGATGTGTCTTTCCCTAAGGAAGCCACATCATCACTTATGCCAATTTCCACCTATTTTACTCCTGCTTTGAGCATTAATTTTTCATTTACCCTGTATCATAATTGAGTAATTCCAAAGCCTACAATCATCTACTCGTTACGTAGATATTAAGAGTTCACTAGTTTCCAATTGTTATGATTAAGAGCTAATTATAATTAAGCTTAAAGTATGTTGCTAAACTGGGTTTGCAACTTGAACAACCCATTTCCTTCGATTTTCTCCAACAGTATTTAGTTTATCGAGATATCTTGATTAATCACTGGGATTGCACTAGACTAGCCACTCCTTCGAAGTTGGTCTCTTTCCTCAGTTGCATTTAGTAAGGCCTCTACAACACTGGCAAAACTTCCCAACGACAAATAAATGACTGAGCCAATATGGTAGCTTAAGTTGGTCAACCAATCAAATAATTTACTAATCTTCTCTCCCTAAACATTAGGCTAGGGGAAAAAATATTCAAATTCAAGAAATATGCAGCATACACTGATATGAACTCACGGAGTGAGAGGGTACGGGTACCTTTTTTAATGTATGGCATAACAAAGGTGTTGGATTTAATTTAATAAACCCCTGAATAGGACCGTTTAATCGAATCAATGGACAAAGTAACAAAATGCGGAAAAGTATACCTTGCTCCATTGCTGTTGTTAATCTGAACACGTACACTGCAACTGCTCCGACTGATGAAGAATCTGTCGTGATCCAAGGATTCACGACCTCCCACCAATTGTTGATATGCCCCTTGAACCAGAATCAACAATTCACTGCTTTACCCGATGGAGAGGCTAGGCAGTGTGGGCTTTATAGAACAAGTTGGCACATCCTCCCTTTTCTCTGTATACAGCCGATTTTTGTCTCAGATAATATGAGGAGGTGAAGCCTCCTTCATATAGAGGGGATGGAAGGATCTGATAGGTATAAGGTTTTAAATTTAATCTTAAATTTAAAACTCAACCTTATCTTCATATTAAATATTATCAAATATTTAATTATTGTACCAATAATTATCTACAAGCCACACGTGGGTTGTAGCCCCTCGGGGACCAGATGTCGTAACTTTATGGTCGCTGCACTTTGAGCCCATCCATCGCGGTCTCTGACCATATGACTGTCTACATATTCGGGGTTTCCATTTAGACCACACTATACATCCACGAGTATACCCGATGATCACTTAACGTGTGGATGTTTTACATAACAATTAATATTATTACGTGACATATGTGACATATAATATTATCATACATAACGTTCACCTTATGATTAATTCGTATAAACCTTATCAACGTGCTGCGCATCACACGTATCTCGAATTAATCCCAACAATCTCCCACTTGGACTATGTATGTAACTTAAAGATTATATGTCACCTTTTAGAGCTCATATACCTTATGTCCCTTAGTGTGTCTTTCCTTTTCCGGTCCATCAGCAAATGTTAGCAAAAGACTTAAGCCGCACATCGCCACATTGAATTAGTGACTAGTCCCTCTTAAATCATGATACTAACATTCTACTGAATGACATGGATACTGAAATGGATATGTAGTGTGGAATTAATATGCTAGGTGATCAAACATATATAATTCCAACTTGGCCCTCTTTAGCGAGATCAATAGAATTCAGAATGTATGCCGTAACTGCTTAATGTACATTACTTCTGCAGAAAAACTTTAATATAACTGGAATGTACATTATACTGTATGTCTGAAATAAACAACTTTATTGAACACAAGAAAAACCTCACAGACTCCCACTAGGATAAAACATCCTCAACTGGACTAAGACCCATACGGCTAACATGCTTGTGAAACACTACCGGTTCCGCGGTCTTAGTCAAAGGGTCGGCCACCATAGAGTCTGTACTGATATGCTCAATAATGATCAGACCACTCAGAATTCTTTCTTTAACAGCCAGATACTTCATCTCTATGTATTTCGCTTTAGATGAACTCCGGTTGTTGTTTGAATATAGCACCGCAGCTTTACTGTCACAGTAAATCCTCATTGGAGACGAGATAGTCTCCAATACTCGCAGCCCTGTGACAAAATTACAAAGCCATATCGCCTGATTGGATGCGTGGAATGATGCAACGAATTCTGCCTCCATAGTGGAAGACGCCAATAAGGTTTGTTTCGCGCTTTTCCATGAGATCGCACCTCCAGCTAAAGTGAACACATAGCCCGAGGTCGATTTCATACTGTCCTGGCATCCAGCAAAATCTGAATCTGTATATCCAGTGATCTCTAACTCATCAGATCTCCGATACGTCAGTACGTGTTGCTTTGTTCCTTGTAAATATCTTAGCACCCTCTTTGCCGTGGTCCAGTGATCCTTGCCCGGATCAGAGAGGTATCTGCCTAACATTCCTGTAATGAATGCCAAGTCTGGTCGTGTACATTCTTGAGCATATATTATACTCCCTACTACCGAAGCATAGGGAGTATTCCTCATTTCCGAACGTTCAAACTCAGTCTGGGGACATTGTTTCAGACTAAACTTGTCTCCTCTTGCCACAGGGGTACTAAGTGGTTTACACTTATCCATGCTATACCGCTTCAACACCTTTTCGATGTATGCTTGTTGTGAGAGAGCTAAGATACCTTTGGTACGATTCCTTCGTATCTCAAGTCCCAACACATATGAATCTTCACCAAGGTCTTTCATCTCGAAATGCTTTTTCAGAAAGGCTTTGGTGTCGCTCAACATGTTAACATCGTTTGTTGCAAGCAGTATATCATCTACGTACAAGATCATGAATATGAACTTGCTCCCACTAAACTTGTGATACACGCATTCATCAATTCGGTTTGCCTCAAAACCGAAGGAGACAACCACTTTGGCGAATTTGAAGTACCATTGTCGAGACGCTTGCTTGAGCCCATAGATGGATTTCTTTAGTCGACAAACCATGCCTTTTGGATCTCCCGCCTCGAATTGAGGCGGTTGAACCATGTAAATGGTTTCGTCGAGTTCTCCGTTTAGAAACGCAATCTTAACATCCATCTGATGTAACTCAAGATCTAAGTGTGCCACTAAAGCCATGATTATCCGGAAGGAATCCTTCATGGATACTGGAGAAAAGGTTTCCGTATAGTCTATGCCCTCCTTTTGGGTAAACCCAACAAGTCGAGCCTTATATCGTTCTACGTTGCCTTTTGAATCCCGTTTGGTTTTAAATATCCATTTGCAACCAACGGGTTTCGAACCTTTAGGCAACGAGACGACATCTCATACCTTGTTGTCGTGCATAGACTTTATCTCTTCTTCCATGGCTTTTATCCACTTTTCTTTATTTCGACATTGTACTGCTTGCTGGACGTTTTCGGGATCATCGTCCAACATACCAATATCGAATTCGTGTTCTTGGAGATACACCACATAGTCGCTAGGTATGGGGTTTCTCCGTTCACGAGTGGATCTCCTTAGGGGCACTTGTTCTTGAGATACTGTAGGTTCCTGAACTGCATCAGCCGACAATTCATCGGGTTCTTCAGTAACTTCCTCAGGAACATGAACTTGTTCCTGTGGAGCGTCACTATTGGGATAAGGTACCTCAGGTGCGGGTATCGCTGATGCTATCTCCCCAAAAGATGGTTCGATTCGCATTTCTGTCGCATCTGAGTGTGCCTCATCTAACTCGATGATCTGCTGATGCAAATCATTCCCCCCCGGAACCAAAGTATCCTCAAAGAACTTTACCGAATTTGTCTCGAAAAACACTTTACTTGTGGGATTGTAGAATTTATACCCTCGTGACCTTTCCGAGTAACCAACGAAATGGCAACTAACTGTTTTGGTGTCCAGCTTTCTTTCATTTGGTTTGTAAGGCTTTGCCTCTGCTGGACAGCCCCAAAGCCTTATGTGGTTAAGGCTAGGCTTACGCGTAGTCCATAACTCATAAGGGGTCTTTATTGTTGCCTTAGTTGGTACTCGGTTGAGGATGTAAGCTACGGTTTTAAGCGCTTCTCCCCAGAGGAATAATGGTAGGGTAGTTTGACTCATCATACTACGCACCATATCCATAAGTGTACGGTTTCGTCTTTCAGCTACACCATTCATGCTTGGTGACTCAGGCATGGTGTACTGAGGGACGATTCTGTTTTCCTCTAGGTATTTAGAAAATGGTCCTGGACACTGTTCTCCTGATCCATCATATCGACCGTAGTATTCACCCCCACGGTCCGATCTGACGGCTTTAATCCTTTTGTTGAGTTGTAACTCAACTTCAGCTTTAAAGGATTTGAACATGTCTATTGCTTGCGCTTTTTCTTTAATCAAGAATACGTAGCCATATCGCGAATAGTCGTCAATAAAGGTGATAAAATAAGAGTGGTCATTTCGAGTAACCGGATGAAATGGGCCACTAATATTGGTATGAATTAACTCTAATGGACTATTTGCACGATTTGCTTCATATCTTCGGACTTTAGTTTGTTTTCCTTTAGCACAAAATACACACGACTCCAATTCGGTCAAGTCTAAAGGATTGAGAATTTCTGTTTTGACAAGACGTTCTATTCTGTTTTTGGACACGTGTCCTAAACGTCGATGCCAAAGTGATCCTGAATTCTCATGAGTTAATTTTGCTTTAACGTTTCGTGTTACAATATGCAAGGTTTCCTGATTTGAAGCAACATTTATTGAATAAAGTTTGTCAATTTCGGCCATTACACCGTGACCAATAAGTCTAGAAGCATGATAAAGTTGAAAATTTCCATTTCCAAACAAACCGAAATATCCACTTTTATCCAATCGACAAAACGAAATAATATTTCGTCTAAACGATGGTACTACAAAAGTGTCATGCAAATCTAGAAAAAATCCAGAAGTCAACAGCAATCTGAAATGCCCAATGGCTTCAACCTTTATGCCGCTGCCATTTCCTCAATAGACGTATCTTTCATCGTCCCTTGGTTTTCTGTGGCTGAGGAAACCCTGCATAGACACAGATAAGTGAGTCGTGGCTCCCGTATCGACCCACCAAGTGGCTATATCCGAAACAAAATTAACTTCAGAACAAACTAAGAACGTACCTTTCTTCTTGAGCCAAGAATGATAACCGGTACAATTCTTCTTGAGATGTCCTTCCTTCTTGCAAAAGAAACAAGTCATGCTGTTGGGCGCGTCAGTAGTAGGCGCCCCCTTTTCTTTCTTGCTTGCCTTTTGCACAGTAACTTTATCCGCAGCCTTTCGTTTCTTACCACCGAACTTGGTGGTGACAGTATTTATGACCTCATGCCCCTCATTCTTTAACCTTTCCTCCTCTTGCACACAATGTGAGATAAGTTCATTCACTGTCCACTTTTCCTTTTGGCAGTTGTAACTGAACAAGAAGTGTTTGAACTTAGGAGGTAAGGAGTTGAGAATCATGACAACTAGCATGTCGTCAGAGACATCCAGTTTCATGTTTCTCAACTGAGAAGCGATATGAGTCATCTCAAGGATGTACTCCCTTATACTGCCAGATCCATGGTACTGTTTCGAGCAGAGTTTCTTTAAGAGATTGCCTGCCTCGACTTTCTCATTCTTTACAAACCTCTGTTCGAGATCGGCCAAAAATTCTTTGGCCGTCGTGGTCTCAGAAACGTGTCCCCTGAAGCATTCGGGGATAGTCTTTTGCATGATCACGAGACACATGCGATTTGATCGTAACCAGCGTGCCATGTGAGTTTTTTCCTCACTAGTACTTGAGTCTGTTAGCACAGCTGGACGATCTGACTGTAACGCAGTGTCCAGATCAGCAATCCCCAGAAAGATCTCAAGTTGATCTTTCCATTGCTTATAGTTCGAACCGTTTAGTGTAGGAATGTCCTTAATGTTAGACATTATTGCTGAAAAGCAAACAAGAAACGGAAGTCAATACACAACACGTGTAATCTTTAAACTGCATAAAAAACAAACATCAAAATAGAACCCCGATTCCATCTACCAATTGCCTTCCAATATTGGGGCTCTTTGGAGTCATCCCAATACCTTCCAACAATTGGGTGTAGTGGTCAATATGACGGCTCTCCAAGCACAGGTTAACCACCTTCCTTTGGGCCGATGAGTTAACCTACGCTTTTAAAGCTTCGCCGCCGGTCCTATTTGGGTCCACTACCATGCTCATATGTGTTTTCGACAATCATACATTCCTTTGGGCCGGTCAATGATTGCCTCCAACACATACATGCCCTTCACGATCATAACAAATATAGTGGCGATGATATGATTGCCGCACTTTAAGGGGATCATATTAAAGCCCTACATTTGCTAAGTCGCGTAACTTTATGGTTCTAAATGATCCGCGGTTTCCTGACTGACCCTTTTGCACGTACCGTGCATACTTAATCCCAACATCTGTTTTGTTTTACTTAAACCAATTCGAACCAGCTTGATTCTCTTTACGGTTCAAATAAGAACCACCTTGAACCAAGCTCGGTTCTCCTTACGGTTTAAGAAACAATATCTTTATCAATCAATATAACAAGTGATATAACCTTATGATGGGTCACATTGAGTGTGAAGAGAACCGATTCAGCAATACCCACTTGCCATAAGGGTGTATTACCATTCCACATAATTTCCAAGCCACCGGTGGAGTCACAATGGTCTCGCTTAAGTACCGGCTTTCTTAGACAAAACTATGTGTACGGTGTTTTTATCACAACTCAATAAGTCATCTATCACGAGTATAAACCGCATTGATTGATAAGTGTTGGTTAATTCAGTCAACTTAGCCCATCGAATTAACTTGGTTGAAACTCGGTTAAACCGGGTCAAACAAGATTCGGATCCTTATTGGGTTAAGTTCCTTAACTTCATTTTATTCATTTATTAACATGCATAAACATAAGGCATAAATAAATAAATAAATAAATAAATAAATAAATAAATAACTGCATGCATATAACGAAACACTGCAATAATAACCGGAAATTAACTTAACACTTGATTATTATTATTTTGGATTTCTTTAAAATAATAATAATAACAAGAATTTATTATTTATTATTATTATTATTATTTTTCTTAATAAAACTTAAATAATAACAATAATAATCAAATTATTATCATTATTATTTACTTTATTTTCCTTTAAAAGAAACTTTAAAATAATAATAATAATTACTTATTATTATTACTATTTTCCTTTAATAATAATAACAATAATAATTAAATTTTCATTATTATTATTATTTTCTTTAAAAGGATACTTTAAAATAATAATAATAACAACAATTTGTTATTATTACTATTTTCTTTAAAATAAACTTTAAATAATAATAATAATTATTATTATTATTATTTACTTTATCCAAAATAATAACAATATACACATAAATAACAAAAACTGAAATTAAAAGGACTGGGGCGCGGGTCGGGTCAGACCCGCCCAGCCATTTTTTGAATTTTTTTTATTTTAAATACAGTAGTGGGCCGAAACTATTTAACGAACCGGGTTGGGGACCAGGTTCGTTGAATAATTACAGAAAACCTTAAAAAGCCTAAAATTTCGCTGGGGGAGTTGAACCCGCGACCTGTCAGTCGCTGTCCCAGGCGCTGTCCATCAGGTCAGCGTCCTATTTGCTTAATATCAGGAGAACTTTTATATTTATTTAAAGACGAACAGAATTCCAGAAAACAAAATTGCAGCCGGGTTTTTGGCAATAAGGGCTTGAACCTGAGACCTTTCGCATAAGAACGACAGCGCTGGCCGCTGGGCCATCGGCAGGTTTTGCTAAAATTGGTGCAGTTTTATATATAAACGGAAAAACAGAACCCTTTCTTTGACAAAAAAAACGATTTTGACCCGAAAAATTCCAGTTTTTCCGAACATGAACAGATTAACAGAATAAATAATTGATTCGATTAGGCCTGCTCTGATACCACTTGTTGGATTTAATTTAATAAACCCCTGAATAGGACCGTTTAATCGAATCAATGGACAAAGTAACAAAATGTGGAAAAGTATACCTTGCTCCATTGCTGTTGTTAATCTGAACACGTATACTGCAACTGCTCCGGCTGATGAAGAATCTGGCGTGATCCAAGGATTCACGACCTCCCACCAATTGTTGATATGCCCCTTGAACCGGAATCAACAATTCACTGTTTTACCCGATGGAGAGGCTAGGCAGTGTGAGCTTTATAGAACAAGTTGGCACACCCTCCCTTTTCTCTGTATACAGCCGATTTTTGTCTCAGATAATATGAGGAGGTGAAGCCTCCTTCATATAGAGGGGATGAAAGGATCTGATAGGTATAAGGTTTTAAATTTAATCTTAAATTTAAAACTCAACCTTATCTTCCTATTAAATATTATCAAATATTTAATTATTGTACCAATAATTATCTACAAGCCACACGTGGGTTGTCGTCCCTCGGGGACCAGATGTCGTAACTTTATGGTCGCTGCACTTTGAGCCCATCCATCGCGGTCTCTGACCATATGACTGTCTACATATTCGGGGTTTTCTTTTAGACCACACTATACATCCACGAGTATACCCGATGATCACTTAACGTGTGGATGTTTTACGTAACAATTAATATTATTACGTGACATATGTGACATATAATATTATCATACATAACGTCCACCTTATGATTAATTCGTATAAACCTTATCAACGTGTTGCGCATCACACGTATCTCGAATTAATCCCAAGAAAAGGAAGACACATTTATCTGCAGAAATTAAAAATTGTGTGATTATAAGTGACGGATTGAGATTATCAACTCCAACCCCAATACCTATCCCTTTATTTGGTCGGCCCCCTTCCTTCTCTGTGTCGACACCTTTCTCTCCGTCCATTCTAGCTCTGAAATACTTCTTTGATCCGCACAGAGCAGCCAAACAGCCCTCCATGACAGTGATGTTGTTCTTCTGCTATTGAGGAGGAGACACGCCGAACTGAGGGGCGTATTTCGGTGGAGGATATCCCTGAGGAGGGTAACCTTGCTGCGGTGCATACCCCTTAGAAGGATACCCCGGCAGTGGATAAGCGTCATTCGGCAGTGGATAACTTTGAGCAGGAGGAACACCGATGTGGGGTTGTTGCTGATTGTAGTAACTCATGATGTTTAAGAATTCTTTTCTTCCCTTTCTTGTTAAACTTTCAAGAAATTCGTAAAAGGAAGCTTTGGGAGGCAGAGAATGCTAAAGTAATGGAATGTTTTGGTGGAGTTTTGGTGGTTTCGGCGTTGAGGCCTCTGTTTTTAGTTTAGGGGTTTGGATTTGTTTTGGTTTGGCACTGTGGTTTCGATTGGATGATGATAGTATGTTCTCGAGTATTTTGGGTCAAACAATTTGGCACTGTGGTTTGGATGATGATGGTATGTTCTCGAGTATTTTGAGTCAAACAATCTCTTCTGATATTATGTTTGGTTTTTGAATGAAATTTTTTTCCATTAATTTCATTCTGTACACAATAGGTCTATGTATAATACAGGTCTATTATGTTTGCTTTTTGAATGAAATTTTCTTCATTAATATTTCATTCTATACCCAATAGGTCTATGTATAGTACAAGTCTGTCGGTAACTATAGTATGACAAAGTACAATAACAGGAAAACAAATACACATATACAATTTGATTTAATTTGATCGTGTGACCGATTCTTTCAATCATAAAAAACTACAACTCTACGGCAAGTAAAAGATTACGAAAAAGAATTCTAGTAAAAATATTATCCGAATAATGGGACCTACAAAGGATTATACAAAATAATTTTCTTACAGTAACACATCTTTAAATTCACCAGTTTATAGCATTAGGCGTCCAAGCATAAAGTGACCATTTTGCAGAATTTCCAGAAAGTAAAATCAAAAAAATAGAAAGATGAGATTTACCTCTTCTTCTAAATCATTAAAAGAGTTGAGCAGCAGCCACTCTACTCTAGCGAAATTCAAATTTTGATTAATTGCAACCTTCAAAAATGATGGACCAGAATCGGCGATCAATGTGGGCAAATCATTTTCCCAAATGGATGGGTTGAAATCCGAGGAAATTCTTGATCCTCCTCTTTGTATGGGAATTTGCAGGCCGCCTTTATACAGATGATAATAAATTGCGTTAACAGTACAAGATTGGGTAAAAAAAGCTGCGGTTTGGATGCAAAACTGATTGGCTACCTGGAAACACCAAGGTATAAGTGAATCATACACACGAAGTTTCAATGACCATTATCCGAATTCGATAGCCTTTGGATTACAGCCGGTAGATGCTTTAGAACAGAGGCTTTGAGGCTCGGATGACGCCTGTCTAAATAATCCACAGCTTTGCCACTTTCAGTCTCTTCATCAGGCATTGTTTGTAGGTTGATCAAATCAGATTGGATTTTGGTTGTTATGTTATTCAGGCTCAAATGACAAAAGTTATATGGATACTTTTTGAAGCCCATCTTTTTGCAAAATTGCAGCATGGGTTGATATGGCCGTGCATAGGGAAAGGGACTGCTACTACATGAGGTTCGGAGGCCATTTTTCTCTCCCTGTTTAATTTTTCCATTGTAACTTTGTTGATGGTAGTGACTAGCTTTACAACATAAAAAAGATTAGATAATTTGGAGAAAAATTAATGTTGGTACCGAGTAGTTTAATAAAAGATAAATCGATAGGATAAAGTAATAAAAAAAATAAAAGATATATTTCACTGGCCATGTAGCGTCCCGGCCCGATACTGGCATCGGAACCAGTGCACCCGCAGTAGTCTACTACGAGGACTACGAAGCGTCAAAGCAGATCAAGCGTACATCATTCATGACGTAAGATAAATCAGCGAAAACGTCGTAAAATTTAAAACTTCACCAACATTAATGTAACCAGAAAAAATACAGCGCAAATAAAAGGTGTTCGATCAACTGTCTAACATATCCTCCATTACAACATAATAAACATCGAGTTTTCTAACTTATAGTAAGTAATCAAACATCTATCTACTTCCATGACCATCATCCCATTGAGCTCACTCGCCATCGTCTTCGACAAATATCATTTCGTATTCTGGCTCACCTGAAAAGGAAATGGAGTATCTGTTCTTAGCGAAAATATCGCCAGCAAGTAACCCGTCTATACACCTTACGAGATCACGCACGACGAGACACCAGTGTATAAGTCATTGCCCAAAATAAGGTGCTCGGGTTAGCAAATAACATCTTTATAACAATTCCTCAAAACAGATAAATCACATAAATGATACGCGGATACGAGAACAAACATGTAACTAAAATAACATACCACATAAACAGAACATAAGCTAGTCACATTTCTTGCATGTCAAATCTTATGCTTCGTATATCATGATGCATGTACTTCTTTAAAACCACACACAGAACCCATGCATATGACTTCTTTCGTAAACATGCTATGCGTGTCATTTCACAAAAATTTTCATATTCTTCGCGTAGCAGAACTTTATACCCTATGGGTGACCAGTCCACAGCAAACAGAACTTTATACCCCGTGCTGAAAGGTCCGCGACCCCATAACATATAACTTTATATCCCGTGATGAAAGGTCCACGGCCTCGTTACATATATCTATATCCGTGCTGATAGGTCCACGGTCCCATTACATATATCATAGATCCGTGCTGATAGGTCCACGGTCCCATTACATATATCATAGATCCGTGCTGATAGGTCCACGGCCCCATAAAATACTTTATACCCTGATGTTGATTCACAAGTCACGCTTTTATACCTTGCTTTCGCAGGCGTGACTTTTATACCCTGCGATCAACCAGCAGCCATAGTTTGATTTTCGAAAACTTTAATCTTCTCTTGTAAACACATGTTCTTTTGCAAAGCAATTCTCATGTCAAATGCAAAGTGTTCATGTCATGATGCAGGATGCTCATGAAACTTCATATCAAACATGTAATATACACACACATCTTACATATCCAGTACGTGATCTTGCACCTCAAACACTCCTTGCTCGTACCTCTCTAAGTCCGTTCGTTTCACCAACCCATTTGGAATTCATTCGTATCCCTACTTAATCAAACTTAACATCTATTCCTCAAGTACACCTCAAATACCCTTGCATTGTATGACCAAAGGAAGAGAATAAAGCTATTACACATACATAGGGCGCCTATAGGGTCAAAAAGACTTCCAGTACACTTGGAACACCTACTTTAGGCGCCTAAAGTGACATGAGGCGCCTATACTAGGCGTTCGAAGTGTTCGGGGATGTGCTGTATACATCGAACGCCTACATGAAGCGCCTTATGTTGACATGAAGCGCCTAATGTAGGTGTTCGAAGTGTACGGAGATGCACTGAGACACATTGAACGCCTACTTTAGGCGTCTAATGTGACTTGAAGCGCCTAAAGTAGGTGTTCGAAGTGTTCCGACGGTTCCAAAACTGCAATTTTCTGCAGTAACTTCCTCCCATCACCTTCCTCCTTCAACCCTTTCATGTTTACACTTCAAGATCCATCTTAGCACCTAGATTCATCATGCTTAACACACAACTAACATGAGTTTAATCATTACATCTATCGGTTTGCATCAACCTTAAGTCTTCTATTATTCATATCTCTAAATGAATCATCAATCTTCTAATCAACACTCAATTTGCAGCAAAACACCTTCTACACCTTCAAACCTTTCTCCATTCATCTTTAACATCTAAGACAAGACATGGAAAACGCCATAACCTATCACAACGCAATATTTACACCAAAGATCACAGTTTAAGGGCATGTTTGTCAAGAAAGATCACAACATAATCATTTTCAGAAGTTGGCCCAAATAACATGACTTTACTCCAACAACAACAACAATTGCATATAGTAAAGCATTCAACATAAACAAATCAAATTTACTAATGAATGATCCAGATTTTCTCTTTATAAGAACATAGGGCCTATAGAATCAAAATTTATGTAAAGCGTATAGAAAGATTACTTGCTTTGGAATCTAGATAAGCTTACGAGTGTATGGTAGAATTTCGGGACGGATTGGACCTAGGTTAGCCCTCTTCTTCTTCTCCTTTTCTTCTTCTTCTTCTCCTTTCTTCTCCTAGACGGTTTCTTCCTCTCCATTTGGTCTCCTAACCTGCGGCTGATGAGTGGGAAGTTATACAAATGTTGTGTAACTTCCCCCACAGGTAGGATGGGCAACATTTGGCATTTTGTCCAAATTCCCTCAATTTCCACTTTTGTCCATTTTTCCCCCTATATTTTGTTTAACTACACTTCATATCCTATACATTTAATGAAATTACATTTTAAATTGTTTTCTCATTATTAAAAGCCTAACGCAGTCTATCCTCAATGCATTCATTATGTTTTACAATACTCTAGCATCTGTTTTTATTGTAATAATCCAATATATGCGAGAGAAGATCTTCTATCACAATCTCTATCACATTTGTTAGTTAAAATTATGATACGCGCATTAAACAGCACAAGAAGTGGAACTAAATTAATACATGCGATTTCATGATCTCACCAGGTATGATAGCGTAAGTCATAGAAATTGTGATAAGAAATTTCTACTCAATTTCGTAAATCAAATTTCCACCTAAATTACCGTTAGATCAATAATTTTGCGCACGTGTACATAATGTATTAAGCAAATAAGGAACATGGATAAGCATCCAGGAAATAACTTTCCGGTCCAGCAGCCATGTTTTCGCCTTAAACCAATGAAAAAGATCACTCTCTGGCTGTGGTGTCAGCAGGGCATTCTAAGGTATGTTTTCTTGTACTAATGGTCGAGACGTTTACGTATATATACATGTCTATATCTACACATATACACATATATATGTATATACATACGTATATGCATAATTATATATGTATATACATACAAATATACATTTACGACATCACCTTCTTATTTTCTTGTTTTGCCAAATAAATAGGATTCATACCATGAATAAATATTTAACCACCAATTCATTTGGTCACCAGCGTCCCAAATATTCTCGATTGTCATCTAACAGAGAGAATTAAAGCGTGAAAGTATACGCTGAAATATCAGTTTTGAAGTCAAACGGTTGATGGAATTCTGCTTTTATAGGATCTAATTTGAAATAAGTTCACCGGAAAGAGAATTTTAAGTAGACTGATATCTTAACAAGTCTAACCAAGGACAAAATTCTATCAGCAGGGCCGGTGACAGGACCCTCTAAAATCTGTATAACATTTGCGCTGTGTATAATCGTATATGTTAGGACAAAGTATATGAAATTTAGCTTAAACAACAAAAGAATGAACTTAGAATTTTGTATGAAACTAGAATCAAGAGATTCATCTGAGTGACAGTTTTAGGTATTTAGAATCTATACTATAGAAAGATAAATAAATCGACAAAGATATGAATCACAGAATGAAGTAGGGTGGTTGAAGTGGAGAAACACATTATATATTTTTTGTGATAAGAAAATAACTTTAAAGGTTAAAGGGATGTTTTAGATGCGACAGTAAGGCCCGTCTTGCTGTACGGGTCCAAATGTTAGACAATCAATTATACGCTTGAACAAAGAAAACGAGTAATAGAAATACGAATGTTAAGATGTATGTGTTGATATATAAGGAATGGTAAAA
>AP025050.1:4602014-4631557 GCA_036186865.1 Eustoma russellianum
TTGAGTGTTGTTGTTTAGTCCCACACACGTTTTCCACCAATTGGTTGTATCTGGTTAAGAATATATCACGGGGTGAAGCAGAAACTATGCTACCCAATCCAAAACTCTAATGATATGTATACTTTCTGCAATGATAATTCTTGGATGAGTTCTGTAAACTGAAGTACCTGCTGTTCAACCGAGGTTTATGACATCTCCAACAAATTCTTCAATGCACATGTCAGAACTTCCCCCTTTAGACATAGCCTTCATAGCCATTTCCTTAAACTTAAGAGCGTTCTTCTTAATCTCATTAGCTTTCTCCCCATGCATAACTTCTCTAATAGTGGACTCCACATCTTCTTGGCTGACATCTCCTTTGTTCCCAGCCTTAACTTGAGAACCAGCTTTCCATACATCTGCAATGTACTTAGCATCGGTTGGCTGATCAATCCACAAGGGCAGGGCTACCACTGGGACTCCTAAACTTATTGCCTCGATCGTTGAATTCCATCCACAATGTGTAAGGAAACATCCCACTGCCTTGTGTGCCAAGACCTCCAGTTGAGGACACCATTCAACTATAAGACCTTTTTCTTTAATGTCAGACATCAGGCTGCTTGGAAGTTTACCCTGTTCGGAAGCCCTGACTACCCACAAGAAGTTGAAATCGCTTCTGAGTATCCCTTCTGATATTTCCTCCATTTGATGTTGCTGCAGATCCGATAGACTCCCGAATGATACATAAACAACTGAAGCAATATGCTTCGTGTCCAACCATTTGATGCATCGTTCTGCAGGCGATTGGAAGACATTGAAGCAATAAGCTTCATCTTCCTTCAATCTGTTGTCAAGATAAATTGATGGAATAGTTGGTCCTACTGTCATGATTCGATAGAACTTTCTCATCCAGCTCAAAACCTATTTCCAGTTGGACAACAGAGAGGTAAGACTTATAATTAGACAATAATTGGACAATTTCTTTCACTAGCATGGCCTAAATCATCAAAATTCTTTTTTATGAAGTGCACTTCTACGAAGTCTGAAAGTTTCATTTAAAACACAATAGTCGCAAACTTGAGATAATAATTTACAAACTTTTTCCAACTCCTTGACTTTAGGAAAGGCTTAGAACGACCTGATGACCAGTTAAATATCCAGAAATCCTACATGGAATAAGAAAGATGCTTGCGTTACCTCACTTTCTAGATCATCAAAAGTGTTGAACAATATCCAGTCCGCCTTTTCGAGACTTTTGTTCTGGCTAAGGACTGTGTCTAAATACTGCGGATATGCACCCGGATCAGAAAGAAAAGAAGGCAGATCGTTTGCCTCCATCTCTGGCATTGAGGGTAGCGATATATTAATCTCGTGCAAAGGAATTGTAAGCGTCCCACGAAAAATGTGATTGTATATATTAGCCACGGCACAAGCCTGAGTGAAAAACACACCAGCTGGAAGGCCTAACTTTTGTATATGATCCAAAGCCCATGGGATCAGGGAATCATACAATATAACACTGACAGTATCACCGGAACTCCTCTTTTTGTCAAGAAATGTTGCTAAATTCTTTGTCATTGTGACATGAAAGCGTTCCAGAAAGGCAAAACCAGCATCTAAACCGTTAGTATCAACAACTTCCTCCTTGATAAACTCAACCTTAACGCCATTCAACCGGTTTTCTGCCCATCCACTGGCAACTGTCACCATAGTGATCATAGTGACTTTTAGACCTCGAGAAACTAAGCGCTTGCACAGCTGCATCATGGGATTGATGTGGCCTTGAAAGGGTAAAGGGAGGGCAAGAACATGAGGCTTTAGAGCATTTTCTTGTATCTGCATTTGTGTATACGTTCTTCTGCTTTATCTTCTTCAGTTCCCCTCTATATGATGGTCACTTACGAATTTCTTTCAGTTGGAAAAAAAGATATATCAGAGGATTCATATGGCTGAAATAGCCGGCATTCTGATGCTAAACAACAGAGCAAGAAACAAATGCCGGCAGCTCAAGTATTATAAGCATTTGAGAGAACAATCAGGACAAAAGGGTAGTATTTGGCTGTATCAAGCAGGCAGTACGAGACATAAGGTGCAGCGCCTTTTTTTTCACTTTATTTTATTTTTTAGTTTTGTTTTAGTTTTCTTGCTCGAAGAACTTGATTAACTGGTAGTGTCTCAATAACACGCAAGTAGGGAGCATATGCATTTGATTGGTTGAAAATTAAGAACTTCATTTCATTCAGGACAATTTAAAATTTTCCATATGTTTGACAAGACAAAAACAAATATTATTCATGAAATGAGTGGGACTTATCTACTACAATCATAGAATTTATTTTTATACCAAATCATGAGAAGTTTTATCTTGACCGACGAGCGATCAAAATGATTATGTAACTATTGGAGAAATTAGGCCAAGCCCAATTATTTCAAAGGTAAATTTGTATTGAGCTGTAATCTTTGGCCTTAATTATGATTGGTTTCATTAATTAAAAATGACAACTAATAAGCTTATCGATATAATGAGCAGATGATTTTAGGTTATTAAATCATTCAATTCTAACACGGATGAATGAAAAATTATTTCTCAAACTGGGAATAAAATTTCTAGATAAGGATAATATGTCTGCCTTAAAGAGGGCCTCGACATCTCTAGAGGGAAATGCCACATAGATTAGGAAGAACTTGTTGCTAAATATACCCCAAGTTTAAAGTTCAGGGTAGGGATGTACATGGTCTGGTTTGGCTGGTTTTTGGGCATTATTAAAAACCAAACCGTTTGCAGCGGCTTGGAAATGTCAAAAACAAAACTGGACAGAAACCGGTCAACGAACTGTTTGACCAGTTCAGTTTGGTTTGGTTTGGTTCTGGTTTTTCCTACTTTATACAATTAACTACAATTTTGAGCAATAAAAATTCAAAATTACAAACCAAATAGCCAACTAAATAAATTATAAATCAAGTATCCGACTAAATAAATTAAAAGTCAAGTAGTCAACCAGAAAAACTAGAATATATTTATATAAATTATAATTAAATTTAAATATATATTTTATACAAATAGTCTGGTCTGGTTTTTACGGTTTTAAAGTTTAGAAATTGAAAACCAGACCATATTAAAAGGTTTGGCTTTTAAATGCTACTAACTGACTATGGTTTTACAGCTTGGTTTTTGCTGGTTCAGTTCACTCTAGTTCAGTGATTTGGTGCGGTTTTATAAAAATTTTGTTCACTCGGGATGTGCCTTCACCACATAGCAATTTTGCAGAGGGGAAATACCTAGGTCCATGAACCAAAAAGGGTTTGATCGCTTGTTTGGGCAGCCCAATGGCCCAGTAGGCTTTCTGGTGTTCCTGTGTGCAGGATATAGCTTCAGCCCGCCTGCGCAATTCGCCCAGCTCTCTTCTTCAACGGATTAGAGGATCTACATGTTCTTATCTACCTACGCTGTTCCAATCGAGTTTGCTACAGTGTCTCACGTTATCACTATAAATCTTAATGCAACTAATGCACACACTACTCTCTCCTTGTCCTTTTGTATTATTCACTCTTCTGCATTTTGCATTCTGCATGTTCATTCTAGACATAATTGGGCCATCAGTTTGAAGAGAAATTCAAGACTTGGATGAACACCTCTATGCAACTCTTGGTTGCAACACCTTAGTCGCCTATTGATGTAGTCTTATAGATTTGACTAAACAATCTTACAAAAACACCAATAGAGGCGTGTAGCTCTACACTAAATATCACAAGAACACCTTGGCTACACAAAAAATGAAACAAGAATGAAGAGAAGAAGATACAAGATAATGAGCTTTCACTTTAGCTTTCAAATGTGTGTTCTTCTTCTTCACCTTTGTCTCCTATTTATAGTGTGAAATAGGCCTTGAAGATAAGACCTCCTATGTGTCAAAGCCTTCCTCATCAACTCTTAGTTGTCTTCACATCATTGGTTGGCCACATAATCACCTTGTACACTTAGCAACATAGAGAATAATGATTGATCCAACTTGGCATCCTTATGTTGGCCGAAAATTGGTCTTGAAAATGACATGGAAATTGTTTGCAATGTGAAGATAATGTAGATGGCAGATTCCACCAAAAATCCCTCAACTTCTTGCCATGATAATATGTCAAGCAATGGCTGAAATTTTGAACAAAAAATCAGCTCCCAACCTCCAAAAATAGCCGTTGGTTTCAAAATAGGAATTTCCAAGTTGACAATTTCGCCAACTAGATTGTTTTTGGGTTGTCCACTTGGCATCAAATCATAAAATGAATACGCCATTATTTTCACCTGTTTATGGACGTTTTTGAGCCAATAATAACATAAGAGAAAATAATACATAAGAGTTGACAAGATTATGTCAACATATAACATCAAAATTCCCACATTTTGTCCTTGTATGTTGTAATGAATTTTGCGCCGATAACATCCTCATATTTTCTACAAAAATATAGATGAGAAACTACAATAATATGATCATAAGAGTCTTCAACAAGAAAATAGAATGTGACATCGAAACCCGTCACATATATCGCCAATGTCGATAATATCATCAAATAGAGAAATAAAATAGAAAACCACTAACTAATCTTCAAGAAGGCCATCAATAAACTCCAGAATGAAGATAATAAGATACTCAAGAGATTCCTTGAGTAAAAATACCGAAACTGCCCTTGGGGGTAAAATGACCAAAATACCCCTGGTAAGAGAAAATTTCAGAAATGACCCCGATGGTCAGAAATAGGTATATGAACACTTTTGTGATACTAAATAAGATTAGAATAGGTCATTGAATCATATTCACCATGTCAAGTTCCTACAAAACTCAAAATGCCACCTTTACCTTTTTTGGTAAGTTGTAGAAACTTCCAAGACACATTAGTCACAAGACATTTATATTTATCAAAAACACATAATAACATCATGATAAACATATATGAATCATTTAAAAATGAAAACAACCATTTTATCACATTTTAGAAAAAATTTCTAAAAACCCTAGACATCGATCGACCGAAGTGCCTCTGCTTGAGAGATCGACATCTCACAGTGAGTTTCAGAGTTTGTCTCTGACCTACATCGATCGATCAAAGTGAGAGATCGATGTGTATATCGATCGATCGATATGTCTCAGGTTTTGGAGATCAATGTCTCACAGTAAGGTCTTGGTTTTTTTCTGCCTTACATGGATCGATCGATATGAGTGTTCGATGTACATTGATCGATCGAAGTACATTAACCTGAGAGATCGATGTCATTTTTCTTCATTTAATTGATATATTTAAACTCTTTATCATTTGTAACATCATGTGTGATATTTTTATGACATGTAACACTTAAAATCATGATTTTGAAAATTATCCAAACATATTTCTCAACAAAAACCCTAACTTAATTCACATAAAATCATACTCCCATAAGATTCACAATCAACATACACCAAGTATGCTCCTCAAACCGTGTGTGTGTATATATATATATTATGGAATCATAATATATTATTAAGAACCTTCACTTATGGCGGAGGAAAACCATATTACAAAAATTTAGCATATGAAAAAAGATAATGAAGCGAGCTTATGATTGTCAACCTCCAATCACATACGATATGCCGCATTAAAACATTGCCAAGTAAAACCACCCTTGTGGATAAAACCTTGGCGAAGGAATATACACACACACACACACACACACACACATATACAGACACACACACATGATAACAATTCTAAATTTTGTCTAAAACCCCAACAAAACCCTAACTTAATTCATATAAAATCATACTCCCATAAGATTCTCAATCAACATACACCAAGTATGCTCCTCCAACCACTTATATATATACACACACATATATGATAATATATTTAAGACGAATTTTTGTCAATTCTAAATTTTATTCTATAATGTTATTGTGTTGACTTGAAAAACGATTTGAATAGTAAATTGATTTTATTCTATTTGTTTTCTCGTCTTCTACTCCGTTTAGTTTATTTTTATTTAACCAGATTAGTTCTGATTGTTCATTTTCTGTCTCATTTGATCAAAAACAGAACATCTAGTTGAAAGCTCGAACTCAGTTCATGACTTCAATGGTGCACCTTTGATGAATGTACCGGCTGAGACCAACAACAAAATACATGATACTCGTAACATTCTTAGTGGAGTCCCTCTTGCGCGTTCTGGTTGCCACAAGTGAATGCTCCACATCATATAGTAGAAGCGATTTTCTCTTACCATGATTGGACTTGCAAGGTGGCTCAATAAGGAGCTACCAGTGGAGGAGCTCGATGATACAACAATAGAGAACATGTACGTGGAAAAGTCTTGGTAGTAACACAGCTTCGTTTGTAGAAATCATATTGTAACGTTTTTGGAGAATTCAACTTATTGTGTGTACTATACTTATAATGCTGCAAAAAAATTTTGTTGGCTTTCGATGAGAATAGAACGGGTCTGTTCTTGCTACAAAATGAAAACAAAGCCTTAATGAGCACACCAACACAACTGGATGATCATGATACCATTAGTGCAATGTACCTAAAAAAATCTTGTATAGCTGATATTTTGTTATGGCATAACAGACTGAAATTTATATCAATTAGACGTTAAAAATTCATTCTTAAATGGAGATTTAGTAGAAGAAGTTTATTTGTGCGTACCACCAGGATTTAGCGACATAACCAATCAGAATAAAGTTTATAGGCTAAAAAAATCATTTATGGACTAAGACAATCACCAAGAGCTTGGTTTAAAATATTCACTAAAACTGTTAAAGATCATAAGTATACTCAAAGTCATAGTCATCATACACTATTTACCAAGACATCCCCTAAGGAGGAGATCACAATTCTAATAGTATATGCAGACGATATAATAATAATAGGAAAGGACATTCATGGGATAGAGAATATTAAGATGCAACTATCAACACAATTCGAGAGAAAGGTCTAGGAAAGCTAAGGCATTTCTTAGGAATGAAAATTGTTAGAACCAAAAAAGGGATGTGTATATATCACAAAGGAAATACATATTGGATCTTTTAAAGGAAACTAGGATGCCAGGATGCAGACCGGCGAACAACCCAGTAGAACCTGACATAAGCCTATAGAACAGTGGGATACTACATCCACAGATAAACTTAGTTATCAGAAACTAGTTGGTAGACTATTTATCACATATTATGGCCGATTTTTTGTATGTGTGATTTTTATGACTTAAAATTTACTACTTTCCTGCGTTTTCCGGTTGGGTTCACCGTCACCGAAAAAGAAGAAGAAAAGAACGTTCTTGCTATTGTTCTCTTTCTTTTTGTTCTTGCAGATAGATCCTTTATCTTGAAGACCTTTGCTAGGGTGATAAGTGAAGTTTGAAAACTAAATTAGGCAGTATTTTGTTCTTGTTTCTGCTTGCTCTGGTTTTTTGGGCTTAGGATGTTCACTCCTGTGACCGAAATTTCTATTGAAATTCTCGCTCCACCAGCTTCCCTGACTTAGACAGGAAGCAAATTTGTGCATTGGTCTTAATTCAACGCCGTAACCTCGGTAAAACGGAGATCTGGTTAGATCTAAACCGGCACCAGCCTTTGCCGTGAGCTTGGACTGCACATGAGAAAATATAGATCTAGATCTGTTGTGATATTGAATCTTGGTGCGACACAACCCAACCAGGTGATATAATTTTATTTTGTCTTATTATCATTGAAGAAAATTTTGATTATTTACATTTAGTTTCAAACTTTCGGCATCAGTAACTTACCTTGGATTTTTAGTTTTAATTACAAAAATTGATAGAAGACGTCATGATTTTTCCCTGAGACCATGTCTAAGGAAGAGGGGTGTAAGTAAGGGGAAGGAAAAGGAAGATAGTATAAGGGTAGCCTCTTGGAACGTAGGAACCTTAAGTGGTAAATTGTTGGAGGTTATAGATACACTTAAGAGACGTAAGATAGATATAGCATGCCTCCAAGAGATTAGGTGGAAAGGGAATAAAGGTAAAGAATGTAATGAGTATAAGTTGTTATATTCGGGGTCAGATGGGACCAAGAATGGGGTAGGATTTCTAGTAAAGTTAGAATTACACATGAACATGATTGATGTGATTAGATATAATGATAGAATTATTGTGTTGAAGTTAGTGCTAAATAAGGAGGTAATGGCAGTGATTTGCGCCTACGCACCCCAAGTGGGATTAGGAGAACAGGAAAAGAAAAGGTTTTGGGATTGCTTAGATGGAGTGTTAAAGTCAATACCCAGGGAGGAACGAATTTGTATCGAAGGGGATTTTAATGGACACATTGGAAAGGATAGCGATGGTTGCGGGTTTGATTATGGAGATAGAAATGAACATGGTAGAGATCTGCTAGACCTAGCAGTGGCCCATGACCTAGGCATTATAAACTCATTTTTAAGAAAAAAGAATCGCATTTGATCACTTTTAGCAGTGGAGGACGTAAGACACAGATCGACTATTTTTTGATGAGGCGCAAAGATCGTCGGTTGTGGAGGGACTGCAAGGTTATACCAGGGGAGACATCAGTGACGCAACACCGTTTATTAGTGGTAGTTATAGCATTGATCCAAAAGCTGAGTAAGGGGGTTGGAAAATTCCCACCCAAGATTCGATGGGGAAGTTTGAAAGACGAAAAAATTAATTTATTTAGAGACAAGGTCATCTCCGCAAAACTAGATCGTCTGAGTGATGACACAAATCAGATGTGAGAGACTATATCGACTACGATTACTCACGCGGCGAGAGAAACGCTTGGGGTAACAACATGAAAGACGTCCGTACATAAAGAGACATGGTGGTGGAATGAGGATGTGCAACAAAAAAAAAGAGAAACAAAAGACTTTTAGAGAGCTGTTAAGCTGCACAGATGAGGAAGAGAAAGTGAGATTGAAGGAGAATTACAAAATCACCAGGAAGGAGGCGAAGAAAGCAGTGATAGAGGCAAAGACTGTAGCTTATAAAAGGATGTATGAAAGACTGGAAACAAGAGACGGAGAGCAGGATATGTTCAAGATTTCCAAAGCTAGGGATCGAAAAAGGCAGGACCTAGGAGGCGGAAAGTTTATAAAAGGAGAAGATGGTCATGTGTTAGTCAAAGCACAAGACATCAAGTTGAAATGACAAACATACTTTCACAATCTTTTCAACAACGGTAGTGCCGACTACGAAGAACGAGAAAGCATCACTAACCAACAACGACAACATAATAACTCCTACTGTCAAAACATCACACAAGGAGAGGTGATGATAGCACTGAAGAAGATGGGAAGAGCTAAAGCAGTTGGCCTAGATAACATACCCATTGAGGCATGGAAGTATTTGGGAGAGGAAGGGGTTCAATGGCTAACTAGTCTGTTCAATCGTATTTACAAAACAGGAAAGATGACAGATGAGTGGAGAAAGAGCGTCGTGGTCCCCCTATATAAAAACAAAGGAGACACACACTGTTGTGGGAACTATAGAGGGATTAAGTTGTTAAGCCATACCATGAAGTTATGGGAGCGAGTAATCGACACTAGAATTAGAAGAGAAACTCAGGTTACGGTTAACCAGTTTGGTTTTATGCCATGAAGGTCAACTACAGAAGCAATACACATTCTCAGGAGATTAAAGGAGAAGTATAGGGAGAAGAAGCGTGATTTACATATGGTTTTCATGGATCTAGAAAAAGCGTATGATAGTGTGCCACGTAGCCTGATCTGGGATAGCCTAGATGCAAGAGGGATACCTCTGAAGTATATAAACATAATTAGAGATATGTATGCTAAGACGACAACAATCGTTCGTACGCCTGTGGGAAATACGAACTTCTTTCCGGTGGAGGTAGGCCTCCATCAAGGGTCTGCGTTGAGCCCATTTCTTTTTGCAGTTGTCCTTGATGAGTTATCAAAGCCGATACAGGAGGCAGTTTCATGGTGTATTCTTTTTGTTGACGATATTGTATTAGTCGCAGAGAGTAGACATACCCTGAGTATGAGACTAGAGCAGTGGAGAAGTGTTTTAGAGAGAAAAAGCTTAAGGATTAGCCGTTCTAAGATCTGGTATCTACACTGCGACTTCAGCGGTGTAGCCGACATGGAGAATAGCCAGGTCACCATCGATGGTCAAGTGGTACCACAGGTACGTAAGTTCAAGTACCTAGGATCATTTGTGCAGCAGAATGGGGAAATAGATAGTGATGTAGCACATCGAGTTCAAGCAGGCTGGTGTAGATGGAGGGCGACCTCAGGGGTGCTGTGCGACAAGAATTTCCCAAATAAATTAAAGAGAAAATTTTATAGGGTGGCAGTGTGACCGGCAATGCTATATGGGACAAAATGTTGGGCCATCAAGAAGTAACAATTGCAGAAGATGGAAGTGGCAGAGATGAGGATGTTAAGGTGGATGTGCGGGCATACAAGGCTAGATCGGATCAGAAACGAGGTGTTTCGAGAAAGGTTAGGCGTGACTAGTATAGCAAATAAGATAAGGGAGGGAAGAATAAGATGGTTTGGGCATGTCAAGCAGAGACAGATAACAGCGTCGACCAGAGCAATTGAAAGCCTCATTGTAGAGGGGAATAGAAGTTAAGGCAGACCAAAACTGACTTGGGATGAACAGATTAGGCACGACCTACTAGTTTTGCACCTCTCTGAGGACATAGTCCAGGATAGGAATTTATGGAGATATAAGATTAAGGTTATAACGAGGTATAGGTCGTATATAGGGACACCTTAGAGTGTATTTAAGGCCATAGATAGACGTAGACACTATCTATGCTTTAGGTTGACTTTGCACTTGTTTGTTTATGTTTTACCATTGTTTTGCATTACATGTACATATACACTTTATGTTTATTTTAATATCGATAGCCTATTCGTTGTATTTTCTGAATTCCTTCACTAACATACTAGCACATTATATCTCTATTATTATGTTATTTATGCAGATACATATATAGCCGGGGGTCTTTGAAAGAAGACTCTCTATCCCTTGGGATAGAGGTATTGTCTGCCTACCAATTACCCTCCCCAGACCCCAACGATAGCATTTGCTATCATTGGGATATACTGGTTATGGATGATGATGATTTACGCATGTTCCTACTAATAAACATCTCCAATTTCCCTTTGAGAATCCTCATGTACCTTAAATATACACCAAGACAAGGTTTATGCTTTAAAAGTCATATAGATAGAAGTGTTAGAGTGTTGACAGATGCTGACTCGGCTGTATCCAAGGTTGATATGAAGTCAAGAACCAGTTATGGAACTTATTTACGGGGTAATCTGGTTACCTGACGGAGAAAGAAGCAACCAATTGTATCGAGGAGTAGTGGAGAAGCGGAAATAAGAGCTCTTGCATTCGGCATATGCGAAGGCATCTGGATTAAGAGAGTACTTGAAGATCTCGGTCTAAAAATACTATTACCCATCAAGATTTTTTGTGATAGTGTGTAACCTATAAGTATGGACGAGACCCAGTTCAGCATGAGAAGTCAAAACTGTAGGACCTGCAAGGGACTACTAGAGAGGGGGGGATTGAATAGTAGATGCAGAAAATTTGGTTTTTAAAATGTTTTGATCAAAAACCCAACTTTTGAAAACAGTTCCTGTTTTCAGGCCCTGTTTTGCAACGTTTAAAAAACTAGTTTACAGGCCTTCAAAAATTCTAAAATTTAGAGAGATTGTAGTCTCAGATGTTCTGAGTATATTCTAAAAATTTCAGATCAAAATTCAATCTTTAACCCTTTGAAAATTTATTTGTGGTCAGATTGCTCAAATCTGCCAGAAATGGTAGTCTGATTTGAAAAATTTATTCCGATTAAACCGTGGATTCAAATGGTCTAAAAATTTAATGACAAACCCCTTACTATATTTATTTAATTGTTTTGAAACAGTTTTGAAAAATTACTTTGGAAAGTATGTGATATACGTTCAAGTTCTTAACCTTTGCAAGTCTGAAAATCAGATTGCACTAGTCTCAGAACTATTAATGTTTGAATGACTTATACTTGCCTAAAAGGGTTGAAACTTGCACCAAGTGAAACTGAAGACGTGTCTATGTTTCTGCAAAATATTACAATTTTTGAAATTCGTTTACTATTTTTAAGATTGCGATGAAATAGATGCAAAGTACAGGAAACTGAAAGTACTGTGCAGAAAAGTAAAGAACACGAGGAATTTTATACTGGTTCGGTTAAATCAACCTACTCCAGTCTTCGAGAACACCTTCCTCAGTTATCAATAAACAAAATAACACCTTACCACACAGGTTTGATGTATTTACACACCAACTCCAACCCTTTACAATCGAAACAAGCAATCACAATGATCACGAACACCACCAGCGAGCGGATGAAGGTTTGATCACACCTTGATCAACCTTTTACAACAATAGGGCGTGTATGGTGGTATGAATGAAGACTATACAATATATTTGAATATAGATACAATAGGCTTGAGAGATAAAGAGAAGAAAGAAATGTAGAAGAAGAGAGTAGAGAGACTTTTTGCACTTTAGAACTTGTGAGACTTGTCTTGTAATTTTTGTTTGCTCTTCTCTTATTTTTATTTGGCTTTGGCCGCCCACTATAGGGCTCCATCCCATCTTGGAAATTCTTTTTTAAGTCCATGGAAGAATGCCTTGTATAGATGTGACATCAACTTGCTTACTTGGCAACACTTGATTGGATGATTGTCTTGGCCTTGCTTACTTGACACTCCTTGATTGGATGAGATTTGTCATCACTTGATGACTGTACAAATCTGAGAATTACACTTAAAACATGTGCCAAATTAGTAGTAAAAACCTTGCCAAATATCACATAATTAATCCCACATAATTTGCAAAGAAAATTTGTTACCATTAACTCCAAGAGTTCGGCCAGCTGAATATGGTAGCAGCCGTGGTAGGAAAGTAAGAAATATATGCTGTTAAGATGAAGCTGTGTTGAGCAGATGAAAGAACGCTACCGCACCTAGGTGACCAAGACAAAGAAATGAAGAGTTGAGGTGAAGAGCAGCACAAAACTATAAATGATTGAGGTGAAGAAATGCGAAGAAGAAGAGGCAGAATAAAGGTGTGCAGAACTGAGGCGGAGAAATAAAGACACAACTAGTTAGACAACAAAGCTAAAGTTAAAGAAGAGCTAGTGAGGAAATTACCAGAAGGAAGAGCTACTGAGAAAGATTAGTTGGAAAATGAGAGCCCAAAAAAGGGAAAATTTTGAATTTTGACAAGGACAATGGAGCATGAAAAAATGTGTGTGTGAAAATTGCATGTTAAATATAGGAAGAGGGGAAATATGAAAATAAAAGAGAGACAAAATCCAATCCAAAGTGGGTTGGGCAAAGACAGTTTTGTCCCTTTAGGAAATTATAATGGAAAAGCGATAACAGTCTAGCAAAATAGACGAGAATACTCATTCCTTGTCAGACTAATTTCTTACTATTATCCCTATCAAACAGTCTCGAAACACATGAAGAAAAATGACACAGAAAATTTGTCAACAAGAGTGTAGCTAAGGGATAATGTTGAAGACTCGGAAGCTGTTAGCCAATTTTTGTGCAACCCAAATTCTGGTAAGAGGAAAATTAAAAACAATTTAATTGAAGAAGATTCGATGGGATCCAAGGATCCAAAGAATCTGAATTTGGTGATGAAGATGATGCAGCTACTAATATCATATCTGCATCGGCGGAGGCCAGTGGATCCCTGGCCCGCCGGGAGGAATGGATTGCCATCTGCTGGAACTGCAGGGAAGGGGGAATCCCCAAACAATTCATGGGCTTCGGCTCTTGATCCGGAGATAAGACCACGATGTTGTTTTCTTAGTTAAACAAAAAGTAGTTCTTGTTGGAGGAAATTTTGAAAATTTTGGAAATGGATTTGTCTGAGTTGGTGAGCAACATAATTTAAGCTTAATTATGATTAGTTTTTGTTAATCAAAAATAGAAACTAATGAGTCCTAAATTGTCTACGTAATGAGTAGATGGTTTTAGGCTTTTGAATCACTGAATTTTGGTACTGGTTGAATGAAAAATTAATGCTCAAATAGGAGTAAAAATTGGTTGCAAATTAGAAAATTGGTGATGTGCTTTCATGAGAAGAAGACACATCACTTTTGTGCAAAATATATCACATTCGCCAAGTGAAGGAAAGATGCCACCAAATATATTGTTAGGAAAGGCACTTTAGATGTGTCCTAAGGGCAAGAAAATTTTTGACCAGAGGGAAGACGCAGATGGCTGCCACACATGCGCGCGCCGCCGTTGCCTGCTCGTCTGGCTCGGCTCGGCTAGTGCTCATGGCTCTGGCTCAGTTCTTATCTTTTTGGAAAAAATTCTTTTAAATATTTTCAGGAAAATAATTTACCTGATCCTACGGTTATGATTAAATCTGATGATCTAACGGCTCAGGTTAAACTGCTTGACAGTTGGCTGATCTACGGTTTGATCCGACAACATCTTCGTTCATGGCGTCGTGGCAGTCTTCGTGGTTTCATGCGGTAGTGGTGGTCGTGGGTCTCCAGGAAACTCAAAACGTCTTCCTATGAAAACAGAGCAAGACCTTTGCCTAAAAAACGTCTCTAGAACTGGGGAACGCCCTTCACTCTGCACTCCGAAATGAATTACTCCATCTGTAAACGCCTATTCTTCCTGCATTCTGCACTGCATCTTTTTTTACACTTCTATAGCAAACATTTGATTGCTACATTGCTACACTACATCCTGCTTCGTTCATTACGAGAAGTTTGAACACTTGACAGGTTCGTAGAGTTCTTACGTTGATTTGCCGCTCGTCAGAACTGATATCCGTTATATCCTGGGAGACGTTTGCTACATCCGGTTTTGCCACAGTATACTGGAGCAATTCGGTTGAAAGACACAGTCCTGGACTCGCATCGGTTTGCATTGTTATTCTGTTTCATTTTACACGAACACACGGACACACAGTACATGATATGAGTTTTCGTTTACCTATTTGTTTCTGTTGTTCTGTACTGCTGGTTTGCCTCTGATCGCAACCAGAGTCTGTATGTTGTGTTGAACTCTTTCAATTTCTATTATCGAAACAAACTGAGGCTAATGTTCTGTTTTTGCACTTGACAGAAACTGAGACGCGATGGAAAACGAAAGTTCCAATTTGTTCAATATTGTGCACGTTAGTTCTCAGGAACAAAATAGTGCTGTTCCGGTCACACCTACTGTTGTTGCGCCTGTTCCTGCTCCTGTCCCTTGCGGGTGGACAAGTTGAGAAGCCAAAAAATTTTGGAGGTAGTTTCTTCAAACACTGGCAGCAAAAGATGTTGTTTTTCTTGAGAACGATGGGTTTGGCTAAGATGCTGACTGAGAATCTGAATATGCAAAACAGTTTGATGCCTGAAGCACGGAATTATAGTAATTATGTTTGCTTGAGTCATATTTTAAGTTGTTTAGACAATTCATTGTATGGACTGTATTGTACCTTTAAAACTGTAAAGTCACTGTGGATGGCCTTAGATAAGAAGTACCGCACAGAGGATGCCGGTACAAAGAAGTTTGTTGTTGGTAAACTTCTTGATTTTAAAATGTCAGACTCCAAGACTGTTGTTTCTCAGATTGAGGAACTTCAGATCTTAGTGGCCGCAATTAGGGCTGAACAAAAATTATAAAAACCAGACCGGATAACCAAACCGCACTGAACCAAACCGTTTAAAACCGAACCACAGTTTAACAGCCGGTTTATATATGAGGGAAAAACCGGACTGTTTTTTGCGGTTTGGTTTCGGTTTTAAAAAAATGTAAACTGCTAAACCGGACCGGACCGGTTTACTATAATTATATATTATATATGTTATATATAATATTGTATTTTTATGCCAAGAAACTTCTATTCTTCCATCTACCCCCGTTGCCAGTTTCAGTTTTCACTTTTCACACCCAACCTAATTTCAAATCTTGCATTTCTGCGCAGACCCTAAATCAGTAAATCCTTAATTGCCATTTTCAATCTCCAGCTCCAGCTTCGCAGCCTCATAGGCGCAGGTGGCGCCTCCAGTTCCCAATCTGTTCCGACAGCCTGCAGCCTTCTCCCTTTCGACCTTCCGGCCTTCCGTGCTCAACTTTCCCTCCTCTTCCTCTTACCAATACCCACACAGCTGTTCTCTTCCATCATCTCAAACCCACAACCAATCAACCATAGCCACCCACCACCAGTGTTTCCCCTCTCTGTTATGCGGGAAACAAACTAGCGTGACATAACTGAGAACACTACTATTCTTTTTCGGTGAGTTTGGTAAGTTTTTTCAGCATCCCATTTAAGTTTCTTTGAAGATTTGATGATTTGGAGTCTCATATGCATTTTGTTCATTTTTGTTAAACTGTATGTGTGTTGTCTGCCTCTTTTCCCCAACCTTTTATTTGCATTTAGTAATGAGCACTTAATTCAAATTCTCTAGTTTCTTTTGTTTTCTCTCTCACATAAGCCATTTTGCTTTTTTCCTCTTACTGAGAAGATTCATGTTTTAGATTGTGAAATTATTTTGTGAATTTGACAGCATAAAGTTGGGAAAGTTTCTACCTTGGTTTAAATTGACTGGGTTTGAGCAACATAAAGTTGTGAATTTGACATCGTAATTTCACTATGTATTTCAAATCATTAGTATAAATTGACTCGGTTTGTTGGTGTTGTTTGTTTGGGAAATTGATTAGATTAAAGTTGTGATTGAATTGTCGTTGGAAAGTGGAGAAAAATACATGTAATGTGGTGTGCTATTGCTAATGGAGAATGAAACCAGAAACAAACTGGAACCAAACCGAACCAAACTGGACCGGTCAAACAGTTTGTTGACCGGTTCCGGTCCGGTTTTGGTTTGAAAAATGCCAAACCGTTGCCAAAAGTTCGGTTTTTATGATGCCCAAAAACCGGCCGAACCGAACCATGTACACCCCTAGCCGCAATGGAAGAAGAGGGCATGTCGCTCAGTGAATCTTTCATAGTGGCGGTTGTGATTGAGAAGCTACCTCTTTCGTGGAGGAAATTTAGAAGCTATCTCAAACACAAACGAAAGGAGGTGACTTTGGAGGATCTGATTATTTGACTCTGTATAGAGGAGGACAACCGCTGACCCCGAAAGAAGGCCAAGTTCTAGTTCTGGTCATGCTAGGGCTCACGTCGCAAAGGTGACGAAAAAGAAAAAGGAAAATCCTGCTGGAGTGAACTCTAAAGGCAAGAAAGTTGCCAAAACATTCACTGGAAAATGTTATAACTGTGGGATTCAGGGGCACCGCAGTGTTGACTGTCGTAAGCCCAAGCAAAAGCCAACCTTGTGAGTCAGATGGATGATCTGGATTTGTGCGATGTTGAACCGAGTGCAACATAGTAGGAAATCCTCATGAATGGTGGGTGGACACTGGAGCTACTCGACACGTCTGCGCCAACATGGCGATGTTCAGAGACTATTCTCCAGCGAACAATAATGAAAAGATGTACTTAGGGAACTCTGATAGCTCGAAGATTGAAGGTTCGGACAATGTGATTCTGAAGATGACTTCAGGGAAGGAATTGACTATGCGAGATGTACTGCACGTTTATGACATCTGCAAGAACTTAGTTTCTGGAGCTTTACTAGTCAGTCATGGATTTAGACTAGTATTTGATTGTAATAAATTTTTTCTGAGAAAGAATGAAGAGTTTCAGGGAATGGGGTATTTGACTGTTAATATGTTCAAGTTAAGTGTAATGACTGTTGTACCCAACAAAGTTATGCCCGAAGAGGCTAAAAAGAATGCTTCTACTTCTGCTTATATGCTTGAGTCTTCTTGTTTATGGCATTTTTATTTGGGACATGTTAATTACAAGTCAATACAAAAGATGATTAATCTTGACTTATTACCCAAAATGAACATTAATAAAGAAAAATGCCAAGTGTGTGTTGAAGAAAAAATGGCAAAGGCGCCATTTCCTTCAATTGAAAGAAATACTGAAGTGTTAGACTTAATTCGTACAGATGTGTGTGATTTAAATTTGATGCAAACAAGAGGTGGTAAAAAGTATTTTATAACTTTTATCGACGATTGCACTAGATACTGTTATGTTTATTTGCAAAGTAGCAAAGACGAGGCTGTTGATGCTTTAAAGATTATAAAAATATAGTTGAAAATCAACTTAGCAAAAGAATTAAGACAATTCGTAGTGATAGAGGTGGTGAATATGATGCATCGTTTAATGAATTTTGTTCACAACATGCAATTATTCATCAAACAACTGCACCATTCTTGTAGAGAAAAAGGGGTTTGAGTGATTACAAAATACATGATTTAAATATCGCCTGCAGGATTCCACTGCAGAGGCTAAATTTATTCCAGTTGTTCCTCGCTGCAAACGGCGTACAAAAAAGGATCTCCCGCCCTTGCCACCCTCCACGATCCTAACTCGTAGTGCTCTCATGCAATTCAGGGAAGTGGTTCTAACCTTGCTCAATGAATATTTTAATATAGAATATACGAGGCATGCGTGCCTCTTTGCCTCGATTGCACAACCACGTCACATTATTCGTTTTGCTATAATTGAACCGAAGCACTCACCACGTCACATTATTCGTTTTGCTATGGATCTTGGTTTTTCAAATCATTTCTCTTCTCAATCAGAACGTATTTGGTTGTTTTGGCGTGACACAGATATTCATTTGGTTGGTTCACAAGACCAGAATCAGGTCGTTCATTTTACTTTCTCAATCCGACGCCTTCAGCAAAATTTTGTCTTATCAGTGGTTTACGGCAATCATACATTATCTTTGCGTCGCTCATTATGGCATTCACTATCGGCCTTCTCTGACTCAAATGATATGCCATGGATTGTTGGGGGTGATTTTAATACTTTTCGTTCTCTCGAGGATCATGCAGGCCGCTCTCAACCGTCGCTTTCCTCCCTGCAAGATTTTAATGATTGTATTGAAGAATGTTCCTTAATGTCGCCGCAGTATCATGGGCCACGATACACTTGGACTGATGGTAGAGGCCTTGGTCGTGTCCGTCGAAGGTTAGACTGGTTGTTCTATAATTCTGCTTTTCAACGCCTTTTTGATGACACGCGCCTTTCGCATCTTCCCCGCGTTTCTTCGGATCACACTCCATTATTGGTTATATGCCGCTTGGGTACCCCAGAGACACGCAGGTCTTTTCGTTTTTTAGACTCCTGGTTACTTCATCCAGATTTTCATAATTATGTGGAAAATGCTTGGACGTCCTATCCAACAACAGGGGGTATGTATGGCTTTTATTCAAAGTTGTTCCGACTGAAGAAGGATATACAACGTTGGAATAAGGAAATTTTTGGTAACATCATTTCCAATGTCAAGCATACTGAATCAGCTCTTACCTTTGCTGAAAATGCGTGGGACATCGACTCCTCTGATGCAAATCGTGAGGCATACCGCAAAGCCAAAGCGGAGTATCTTCAAGCTTCTTTATATGAGTTCCATTATTGGAAACAGAAGGCAAGAATTCGCTGGTTGCAGGATGGAGATGCAAATACCCGATATTTTCATTTCATAGTCAGGGGTAGGCGATCTCAATTGCGCATCCAGCAAATCCGTACATCTGATGGCAGACTATGCACTAATGCTGCCGCTATTCAGGACGAAGCAGTTGCTTTTTACACATCCTTATTTACCCAGGAACATACACACAATTATGATGCCGTGCTCCATAATATTCCAGCTCTAGTCAAGACGGACGACAATATGATGCTTACGGCGATGCCTACAGAGGAGGAAATTAAGACATCTGTCTGGCACTTAGACCCTCGTAGCGCATCAGGCCCCGATGACTTCAATGGTAACTTTTATCGGTCTTGTTGGTCCATTATTCATGCTGATGTGGTTAAGGCTGTGCAGGAGTTTTTCTTGGGTATACCCCAGCCTACGGTCATGGCTAGTGCACTTATCACTCTGATCCCCAAAAAACCATCTCCTGATACTTTTAGTGATTTCAGGCCCATCTACCTCACAAATTTCATAAGCAAAGTCTGCACGAGAATCATTGCTACTAGGCTTAATACTTTGCTACCCCGAATCATTTCGCCAGAGCAAACTGGATTTCTCCCGGGTTGTGATATTTCTACGCAAGTTTGTATGGCTCGAGAGATGATTCATATGCTGGATAAAGGTGGTCCTCAATTATGTTTGAAACTAGATATGATGAAAGCTTTTGACAGAGTCAACTGGGAATATCTAAAGAGGCTATTTCGTGCTTTTGGCTTTTCAGAGTTTTTAATTCGCCTCATTTTAAACCATTTGCGTGCCACCACATTATCAATTTTAATTAACGGCCAGCCTTCAGCTTCCTTTCGTCCGTATAGGGGTGTTAAGCAAGGGGATCCGTTATCCCCTCTGCTTTTTATTATTTCATCGGAAGGTTTCAGCAGGGGATTAAAATCATTAGTCACATCGGGAGCATTACAGCCTTTCCGTCTTGGCAGAGTTCCTTTTCATATCACCCATCTAGCCTATGCAGACGATCTGTTAGTATTCTTACGGGACACGCAGCGTAATCTTCAACGTTTTCACACCTTCTTAACACAGAATGAGAATGCCTCTGGTCAGAAGATTAATTTTTAGAAGAGCAGTTTTATCCCATCAGCAGCGGTAACATCACAACAACGGCGAGATTATGCTACTATCACGGGAATGTGAGAATCGCACCTGCCATTTTGATATCTTGGGTCCTATTTGCATAAAGGCATCAATCGATCACGGTATTGTATCTCATTATTACAACATATAGACGATCGCCTTCTAGGTTGGCACTCAAAATTATTATCTTCTGCTGGTCGTCTTGTTTTGCTACGTTCAGTTGTATCCTCGCTACCTTTACATATTCTCGCAGCAGGGGGCCTGCCTAAATCGGTCATCCAGGTAATACATAGCAAAATGGCAACGTTCTATTGGGGACGTAGGCATCATTGGGTATCTTGGGCTACTATTACAACACCCCGTGAGGAGGGCGGACTAGGACTTCGTAACCTTTCTATATTACAACAAGCATATCGTTGCCGTATCTGGTGGTCATATCACCAACAGACTACACTTTGGAGTAAATACATGTACAGCAAATATGGTCGCCGCGGGGATTATTTGCCTCGGTTAACTGATTCACCTGTGTGGAAACTTATTTGTAGGATTCATCCTACTTGTATTGCACATGCCGATGGTCAGAGGGAGCATCTTTCATGGACTCCAACATCAACAGAGGAGTTCTCATTGCGCAGTGCATATGATATTTGCTGATCCCCCAGCCCGACGCTTCTTTCTGCAAAATTTATTTTGTTCAAGTATCATTCACCCGTCACTCAGATATTTCTGTGGCGCATGTTTCACTCAGCATTGCCTTTTGAAGACTATACTCGTAAGTTTTTTACAGCATGCCCCTCTCAATGCCCTTTTTGGAAGCATGATTCAGCTACAGTGGATCATATATTTTTATACTGCTTTAGCATTCGATCTATCTGGAGTTATTTTGCCAGCAAGTTACACTGTCCGCTCCTGACCTCTTTGCTACTCCGACAATATCTACTCTCATGGTGGTATCGCTCAACCTTTTCCTCTTTTCTTGGGATTTTACGCATCTCTGTCCTGGCTATTATTGCTTATAATGTGTGGCGTGTCTATGCATCTCTACTTTATGGTGAACCACGAACTTTTTCAATCCAGTCTTTAAAGTTCACCATACAGTATGATATAACCATGTGGTGTAAGTCTTTGGCGGGATCTAAGATAATGACATGCCCGCGCCAACCATTTCCTTGGCTTCCCCCGTTTCGGCACCCACGACCAATTTTGGTGCGCTGGCGATTACCGCCGTCTGGTAAATTGAAATTAAATACAGATGCTGCAGTTGGAAGACATTATAGTGCAGGTGGTGCTATTTTGAGAGACCATACCGGTACATGTTTGGGAGCACTTTCTTTTCGCTTACCGCCAAGTACCCCTATTCAAGCAGAGATACAGGCTGCGGTTTTTAGTCTGTTGTATTTCCTGCCTCTATACTGATCAATTATTCTTGAATCAGATTGTGCATTGCTGATATCTTGGTTGTCGTCCCCTCAATTGATTCACGGAAACTACTGCCTTCAATTGCTACACACATTAGTGCGTCTTCATCGCTTGGATTATCACCACATTTATCGGGAAGCAAACATGTCAGCACATTATCTTGCACAACATGCTATGTTAAACCCAAGCACTAAAGTCTATGGTTTTCGATCTCTTCCACCATTAGTCCGGAGTTCTGTCTCCTTGGATCTCTCTTCAGTACATTTGTGGGTTTCATGATATACTCAGGTCTTCCATATGGATTGGCTCAAGCAAAATTTTCCTTCCTGTGTCCTTTGGGATTCGGCAAGCTTGGTATGATTTGCTTCCTACTGTTTTCCCATTTTGACCTATACTGCTGCATTGCTAATAATGTTGCTTTATTATATCTTTGTGCATGGATTGAACATTTTCGTGTTGCTTCCAAGTGGAATCTCATTGAGATGCTGCCTCCGCATTGTCTTCACATCCTCACATTAAATGTCTTCCAAATGGATTGGCACTTTCCCACAGTCTCTGCCTGTCCTTTAGTCGGGGCAGGCAGATCTGGTATGGCATACTTTCGTTTCATCATATACATTTACCTATGTTTAATATGTCGGCTGCACTCAACGTTTAATGTTTCTTCTGCATGGAATGTCTTACACATCAACTTTGATGGCTGTGACGGCTTTCTTGGTCTCTCTGCTGAATCGATCGGTTCCCCCGTGCCACCAAACGGACCCTCACGGTTGCATGTCTTCCAATTGGACTGGCATTTATTTATTATTTCTGTCGGCCTCTTAATGGGCACTGGAAGACCTGGTATGGTTTTCATTTCTTTTGCTTTCACACTTTCAATCTGTCAGCTGCATATGCTTCACTCAGTCATACATTTACCTTGTGCATGGACGGGATTACGATGCGTATTCATCTGCTTCCTCCGGGACGGCCTTACCTTTACTGACGGAATGAGGGCAGCACATCAACAGTGGACATCTTCATGTCTTATTCTTTATTTGTTCCTTTTGTACTCTGTTTGGATTGTACCTTTTTACATTTTGTACAGTAGCGCCTATCAACTATCCATCTATATAAATATGTATGCTTTTTCCTTCGCCAAGGTTTTATCCACAAGGGTGGTTTTTCTTGGCAAGGTTTTAATGCGGCATATCATATATATTTGGATGTTGGTAATCATATGCGGCTACTATCGTCATACTTTGAAGTTTTGTAATAAGGTTTTCCTCCGCCAGAAGTGAGGGGTAATAATATTATAATCTTTTCTAATATATATATATATATATATATATATATATATATACTCTTATCTTTCATACACCTCTACACGCAGGAGTCGGCGTAAAATCTCTCGGCGTACTCAACCATGGGTAAGGTTCACGGATCGTTGGCTCGTGCCGGTAAGGTGAGAGGACAGACACCAAAGGTGGCGAAGCAGGACAAGAAGAAGAAGCCTCGTGGCCGTGCCCACAAAAGGATGCAATACAATCGCCATTTCGTTACCGCCGTTGTTGGATTTGGGAAGAAGAGAGGGCCAAACTCTTCAGAGAAGTAGATCATGAAGAATGGTAGGTTAAGTCTGTTGAATTTGAGTTAAATCTTGTAAAAGAGGAGAATTTATATTCCTTTTCATCTTTGTTTCTGTCGAGCTCTACTACATTGATATGATGACTTGTATGGTTTGGTTAACATTGTGGCACTATTAAGTTAAATATATATATATATAAGCTGGGGTTTCATCCACAAGGGTGGTTTTACTCGGCAAGGTTTTAATGCGGCATATCATATATAGCCTGGATGTTGATAATCACTTACTGCTATACTGTTCATTGTTTCATTTTGATGTACTATGGTTTTCCTCCGCCAAAAGTGAGGGGTTTACATAATAAATATATACGGTTTTAATAAAATATATATATATGCATATTTTTTTAAAAGACACTACACACATATATTCCAACGTACCGACACGTTATATATTTTACGAACGTACGTTAACTTCATACCACTATATTTACCTCATATTTATGAGTATATTCAGGGCTTATATCATATGATATAAGTCATGGTGATGACAAAATTATTACGACACGTTACAAAGTTTTAAACCAAAAATTATTGTACCGGGTGAATACCAAAATTTCATCAACGTGTCACGTACTTGCCATATATAGATGGTCAGCCCCTACACTTCAAAAATGGCCACAAATTTCGTGGCTTACATGGTATATACAGCCATAAAATCATTCCATATTGGCACACACAAATCACCACCAATTAAGGCCAAATTGTGTAGATTTCAAATTCAATATTTTGGTCACATGTAGGCGCCACTTTAATCAGCCATGAGTGCTGAATATTAAAGCTTAATTTATGTATATTATGTGTAACATAATATATATAATATGTGCAAAAAGATGGAATTTAATCGGAGAAAAATCGGGTAATCGACAAAAGTCGAAAATTCGGTTTTCTACGAACACGACACATGGAACATTTTTGGCATAACATATAACATGTGTCTAGACACTTTTTACATACTCTATACATTCTAAAGTGTTCTAGAAAAATCAATTAAGGGCTGATTGGAATATACCATATGTGTATAATTATTGTGCACTATTTTACAAAGTTTGCAAAAATAAAATTCAGCACATGTACAAGTTTGTCACACACCTACTACAGCCTTGTTGGAGCATATGTGGAGATTTTTTGGCATCTTGATTGGCCAAGAATGAAGTATAAAAGGTTGGTGAGATAAAGAAAGGAGCTACACAAGGTAACATTTCAAACTATGTCACATTTGTAACACATGCTGAAAATTTCAGCATGTGTGCATTAAGGCTGGCCGAATTTTTGAGATAAATTGTGGAATATTTATTTCTTTGAATTAAATGGATTAAATGAAAGATAAAATGGCAATGTTCTAAAGATGTTATGGAAAAAGTGTGGTGATATTTTTAAATATCACACATGTTCAAAATTTCAGCATGTGTTGAATGCATATGGCCGATTTTATGGCCTCTATGATGACAAATTTGATTCCCAAATTACTAGAGATTTTTATGTACTAAATGATGATTTATTTCTTATTTATTTTCAAGGAATTAATCTAATGCCAACATGAGAACAATTTGAATAAGTCTTGATAGAGCACATGCTGAAAATTTCAGCATGTGTCAAAGTGAGTTGGCCGATTTTTAGGTGCTTAATGGTGATGAATTGTCTTGCAAAACTTATGGAATTTATTATGTGACTTATGGAAACATTCTTATGGCTAATTGTCACATGTTTTAAGTGATATTTTTTAGATTTATCTAGTCATCAAATGATGACAACTTTCATCCAATCAATGAGTGCCAAGTAAGCAAGGGCTTAATGATCATCCAATGAGGAGTTGCCAAGTAAGCAAGTGAATGTCACAATGATGCAAAATATTCTTCCAAGGACTTAAAAGATAATTTTCAAGAGGAAAAAAAGGAAGGAGGGGCAGACAATGTTGATAAAAAGAGAAGAAGGAGAGCAAACAAAATACAAGACAAGTCTTACAAATCAAGAAGCTAAAAACGTGTTCTTCATCATCTCCTTCTACACTTCTTTCTTTCTTCTCTCTAAAAGCCTATTGTATTCATATTCATACATATTGAATAGGCTTCATAGATACCACCATACACTCTATATTTTTGTAAAAGATTGATCAATGTGTGATCAATCTTGCATCCGCTAGGTGGTGGCGTTTGTGATCGTTGTAATCACTTACAAGGTTTGTAAAGGGTTAGAGTTGGTGTGTAACTCCGTCAACCCTGTGTGGTAAGGTGATTTTTGTTGTTTTGTGATTAGTGATAACCGAGGAAGGTGTACTCGAAGACTGGAGTACTAAACCAGTATAAAATTCGTTGTGTTCTTTATTTTTCAGCACTTACTTTCATTTTCCAGCATATTGCATCATTTTTATCACGTTCTTAAAAATTGTAAACAAACTTTAAAAATCGCGAAACTTTCAGGAAACATAGCCACGCGTCTTAAGGTTCTTTTGGCATAAGTTACAACCCTTGTGCACAAGTATAAGTCATCTAGACGTCAAAATTTCCGAGGCTAGTGCAGTGTGATTTTCAGGCTTGCAAAGGTTAAGATTTTCAACATATTTGACTAACTTCCCAAAAGAATTTTTCAAAACTGTTTCAACCCAATTTAATACACCTAATAGACATTAATTTTTCAAACCATTTGGAGTCACGGTTTAATTGGAATTAAATTTTCAAATCAGACTACCGTTTCTGGCAAATTTGCGCAATCTGACCACCAACAATTTTTAAAGGGGTTAGAGGTTGAATTTTAATCTGAAATTTTTAGGAGATACTCAAAACATCTGAGACTAAGATCTCTCCAAATTTTAGAATTTTGAAGACCTGTAACCTAGTTTTCAAAACGTTTCAAAACAGGTCCTGAAAACAAAAACTGTTTTCAGAAGTTGGGTTTTTGGTCTAAAACAACTTTAAAAACCACATTTTCCGCACCCACTATTCAACCCCCTTCTAGTGGTGCCTTGCAGATCCTACAAGTGGTATCAGAGCACAGGAACACTCATAACAAAAGGATCCAACGATCTAAGTGAGATGGCAACCACAAACTTCAAAACCGAGCAAGAAGGCATGTCCAGTCAAAGGCCTCCTCTCTTTGACGGTGAGTCTTTTATTCAATCGAAGTTAAGAATGAAACTTTTCCTTATGGCTATTGATATTGATATATGGTCCATTATAGAAGATGGTCCATTTGTTCCGTCAAAATTATCCACTGTAGATGGAGTCACACTAGAGGTCGTTAAGCCTAAACAAGAGTATACTAGTGATGATAAAAAGAGACTGAGTATGAACGCTAGACCCATGCAATTACTATTAAATGTGCTAAGTAAAAGTGAATCTAGCTATGTGTCAAATTGCTCTAGTGTTCAAGAAATGTGGAGAACTCTTGAGATGAAACACGAAGGGACTAGTCAAGTAAAAGAGTCCAAAATTAACATACTTATGTCCACACTTGAGTCATTTAAATTATTGCCAAATGAGTCTACTGTTGATATGGATCTACGCTTGATTAACATTTACAATTCTCTTGAGTCTCTTGGCAAAGCCTTCTCTATGCAGGAAAAGGTCCAAAAGGTATTACGAAGCCTACCATCCGAATGGGACCCTAAAGTGACGGCTATAGAGGAGAGCAAAGAAACCAAATCAATTAAAATGGAAGAACTAGTTGGATCACTTAAGGTATATGAGAACAAACTCACTATAAGGAAATCGGAATCATCATCAAAACAAGGTAAGACTATTGCCTTTAAATCAAATGAATACATCTCTACTTCTTCCGATCACGTAGATGATAGTGATTCTGAATCAGACAACGATGACTTAATTCTATTGGCTAAAGGCTTGAGAAAATTCATGAGAAAGTCATTTAAGAACAAACCTAAGGCTACTCCACTAAAAGAAATAAGAATAAAACAAATGACAAGGATGTTAAATGCTACGAATGCGGTAAACTTGGACATTTATCATATGACTGTCCTAACAAGGACAAGCAAACAAACAAACACCTTGACAAGGATCAGAGCAAAAATAGACTCGTCTCAGAACCAAAGCAAAGGAAAAGAGCTCTCAAGGCCTCCACTTAGAGTGACACATCTGATTTGAGACTGATACAGAAGAGGAGACTGCACAGGTATGCTTTGTATCTAAAGCATCAAACGAGTTATCTTCTAACTCTAATTCTGACTCTAATTCTGACTCTGAGCCTTCATATGATGATCTTTTCAGTCACTATTTAGAATTTCATAAATTCACTAAGACTCTCGTGAAAGAAAAGAAGCGATTAATTTAAGACAAGAAGTTGTTAGAATCTTCTAACACGAATCTTGTTGCTCAATTAAACGATTCAAAAGAAGAGTCGTCATGCATCATAAATGCATTAAAATCAGAGATCACATCATTGACAACACATAACAATGAAATGAAATCCGAGATTTCAAATTTGAAATCAAGGAATACAGACTTAGAGAAAATGACAAAACAGTTTGATACGGGATCTAACATGCTAGATCGTATTATTTTATAACAAAAACATGATAGTGATAAAACTGGATTAGGATATATTTAGACAAATGAAGTATCCATTAAACCAACCAAATTTGTCTTGTCTAAGAAAGAAGACACACCTAAAGCAAACACGGCATCTAAGATGACGCAAAAACCCCATCTCACCTCATCTCGTCATGCTCCTTCTTCATATCATGCAAAATATAATTATGTGCCATATAGATATGAGAAGAAACTAGTGATGCATACACGACATTCATTCCATCCATCTAGATCACGCACTATGCACACCAACACGAGGACATATCAAAAACGAACACCATACGATGCGCATAGAGGAGTTCTCAGCCAAAGGCCTAAAGTCCACTCACCATATGTCTACTACATCGCTCCTTCATCTTCATTATTACCATTTGCTAGACCGAGAAGGATCACCCAAGTATGGATACCGAAAGGTACTTTTACTAAGAGGTGAATAACTAACTCGCAAGGACCCAAAATTAAAAGGGTACCTAAATCATTCTCGTACATTGCAGGAAACCCATACATTAAAAGATTATCAAGTGGTTCCTTGACAGTGGTTGCTCGAGGCACATGACGGGTGACCCGAGCTTGTTGACAAAGTTGAAAAAGGTCACAAAAGGCAAATTCGTGACCTTTGGAGACAACAATGAAGGAAGAATAATCGGAAAAGGTACAATCGGAAGCCCAAGCACCCTTCAAATCTCCAACGTCTTTTTCGTATGTAATTTATCCTATAATCTTCTGAGCATCTCATAATTTATTGAAAATGGTTTTGATGTGTGTTTTACTCATCCATATTGCAATATAATAAATAAAAATGGAGAAGTAGTGTTAAAAGGAAAAAGGGAAGGAAACATTTTTACGCTTTCTATGGATGACATGTTAGACGCTAAGGTTAAGTGTTTTATGTCAAATGAACCTAACGTTAACTTATGGCATAGACGTTTAGGACACATCGGCATTTCTACACTTGAAAAACTCCAACGAAAGAACCTAATACGAGGATTTCCTAAACTTGATTTAGACAACTTTCAGTTGTGTGAATCTTGCATTAAAGGCAAACAAACACGCGAGTCACTTAAACCTAAAAATGAAATAAGTACGACTAGAGTTTTAGAATTATTACACATTGATTTGTTTGGTCCTAGTCGCACTACGAGTCTCGGTGGACGTCATTTTAAATATGTGATTGTTGATGATTTTCTCGTTATACTTGGACTTTGTTTCTTGCACATAAAGATGATAGTGCTATTGAGATTGCGAAACTAATAAAACAACTTGAAAATCAATGTGGGATCAATGTGAAAAGGATTAGAAGCGATAGAGGCGGTGAATTAAAAATAAGGACATGATTACATTTTGCGAAGAAAAAGGAATCAAA
>AP025050.1:4646429-4890950 GCA_036186865.1 Eustoma russellianum
AGTGGATCCCAAAAAGATTGAAGCTACCACAGAATGGCCAAGGTCAACGAATGTCACAGAAGTGCGGAGCTTTCTTGGCCTCGCGGGCTATTATCGCGAATTTGTTGAAGGATTTTCTGGGATTTCTATGCCTCTCACCCGACTAACACGGAAAAAGACAAAGTTCGAATGGAATTCTGACTGCGAAAGGAGCTTTGCAGAGTTGAAAGAGAAGTTGACATCTGCTGAAGTTTTGGCTCAACCTATCCCTGGTGAGAGTTTTGTGGTATATAGCGATGCCTCGAAAAACGGCCTCGGATGTGTATTAATGCAGAAAGATCAAGTGATTGCATTTGCATCTCGTCAGCTAAAGCCGTTTGAACAGAATTATCTAGTACATGACCTTGAGCTTGCAGCCGTAGTTTTTGCTCTAAAGATATGGAGACATTATCTATACGGTGAAAAGTGCAAAATCTTTACCGATCACAAAAGCCTTAAGTACCTTTTCACCCAGAAAGAGCTAAATATGCACCAACGCCGATGTCTATAGGTGATAAAAGATTATGATCTCTCCATCCTGTATCATCCTGGAAAAGCCAACAGGGTTGCCGATGCTTTGAGTCGAAAAGCAAACCATCTGCGTCAACTTCCTTTGCAGCGTGATATGGAAGAGTTTGATCTTGAAGTGGTTGATTCCATTGATGATGTACTTGCTAAGTTGGTCTTGATTCCTTCATTAATTGATAAAATTAAAGAGGCTTAAGGAAAGGACGAAGCTTTGAAGAAAATCAAGGATAAGTTGAAGATGAAGCCATCTGAAGATTTTGAGGCCCGCGGTGATGACATCATATGGTTCTGGGGTCGGTTATGCATACTCAAGGATGATGTTATAAAGAATGAAGTCATTCAGGAAGCCCATAGTTCCCGCCTATCTATTCATCCAGGAGCCAACAAGATGTATCAAGACTTAAAGCAGAAGTTCTGGTGGCCTGGTATGAAGAAGCAAATTGCTAAATTTGTTGAGAAATGTCTTATTTGCCAAAGAGTAAAAGCAGAGCATCAAAGACCAGCAGGATTGTTGCAGCCCCTTGGAGTTCCTTAATGGAAGTGGGATCATGTCACTATGGATTTCGCGACTGACCTACCAAGGATAAGGAATGGATATGATGCTATCTGGGTTGTGGTTGATCGTTAACGAAGTCTGCCCATTTCATGGTCATGTCAATCAAAGCCTCTATGGAGAAATTGGCTACCCTGTATATTGATCAGATTGTATGCTTGCACGGAGTACCCATGAGTATAGTTTGTGACTGCAACCCTCGCTTCACTTCTAGATTTTGGACAGCCTTCCACAAGGCGATAGGCACTGAAATACGGATGAGTTTAGCATTTCACCCTCAAACTGATGGTCAATCAGAAAGAACAATCCAAATACTGGAAGACATGTTACGAGCTTGTATCCTTGATTTTGGAGGCAGTTGAGACAAAAGTCTAAAGTTGGCTGAGTTTTCCTACAATAATAGTTACCACCAATCCATTGGGATGGCCCCTTATGAAGCACTGTATAGAAGAAAGTGCCGGTCTCTACTTTATTGGGATGAAATTGGAGACAAGATTTTTGTAGGACCCGACCTAGTGGAGTAAACACGAGAGAAAATGATGATTGTCAAGCAAAGGTTGAAGGCACCTCAAGAAAGAAGAAAAGTTTGGGCCAACGAAAAGCGATGACCATTGGAATTCCAAGTGGGTGAGAAAGTGTTCTTAAAAGTCTCACTATCAAAGGGCGTAAGAAGATTTGGCATAAAAGGTAAACTGAGTCCAAGATTCATCGGGCCATATGAAGTTCTTGAAAGGATTGGAGAAGTTGCCTACCGGTTAGAACTACCGCCGTCGCTGTCTTAGCTGCACGATGTATTTCATGTATCCCAGCTTTGCTGGTACGTGCACGAACCCAGCCATATCATCGAGGAGCAACCGTTGAATATTGAAGCCGATGTATGTTATGAAGAAGAGCCTAAGAGGATTATTGATCGGAAGGAAAAGGCCCTAAGAAAGCGATATATCCCTATGGTTAAGGTACAATGGAAGCATCACTCTATTGATGAAGCCACTTGGGAGACTGAGGAAAGCATGAGAAAATCATACCCGCATCTCTTTGATTAGTGCCCTTAAGTTTTGAGGACGAAACTTGTGATAAGGGAGGAGGATGTTGTACCCAACGGAAATCCTTCTGTATCTCTGACTCTTATAAGGTGAGTAACTAAAATATGTTAGGAAATCCCACAAGATCACTACAAAACACTCAGCAGAAAAACAAAAACTCGATCTCTGATTTCCTACCAAGGATCCATGTTGTTCGTTTAATCGATGAATGAAACTCAAAAATTACCTCTGAAGATTCGAAATCTGCAGACGTAGGATGTGCGAACGAAGGAGGTGCGATGGCACGATCACCCTCTGTCGGTATCCACACGAATGCTTCTGCTCGGAGTGCTAGCTCTTGAACGACGCGGCTGAGAGAATTCGTTTTTCTCCAAAAACGGCTCTAGGGTTTTTCTGATGATTCTGTGTTTTTTGTATGTCTCTGTATACGAGATACACAGATATATATACACATATATGGACGTCAAAATCCGAGTCCTAATCGGATTAGTTGATGCCAATCAAAATCCATATCTGATATGGATTCTCTCGTTATTATCCGATAATACATACATACATAGATACATACATACATACATACATATATATATGTATATACAATCACCAAAAAAACGAAAATAATAATGATAATAATAATTAATATCTAATATTAATATTATTAATATTATTAATATCAACCCATACGCTTTCTTGTGTGTGACCCGATAGGCCCATATTAATTGGAAGTCGGTTAAATCTCAATTAAACCAACAAGTCGTAATTGGTCTCTAGCAAGACATTACGATTACCCAAATAATACGAGTAAAGTCCAACTAGCCTAATTATAGTGCATGCATTAATCCCTTTGTCACACGATATCTAGTTTGAACATAAGTCATGGTCAGCGTCATACTTATATTGTTCAAACATATGTTTACTCAATCTCTAAGTAGATTGATAAAACAAATGACATTGATCACACTATCAATTCATTTGAGCACGGCCATGCATTTCACAGTCTCACTAATCGAGGGGCCCAAATGATAAAACTTTCCCCATATCCAGCTTGATAATTATCAAACCAGTGTATCAATTCATTAGCAAGCAACACATGCTCAATTATACCTCTGCCTTTTTGAAAGCCTGATTGTTCCGGAGTATTCAGAGGACTAGCAATAATGCGCGTTTGTATCTTACTCATAAAAGTAGATACAGCAATCGGGCGAAAATCACTAAAGTTGTGCTGATTCGCGCCTTTCGGCAGTAAAATAAGCATCGAATGCGCCATTGCACGTGGGATTGGGAATCCAAGGAAGAATTCTTGCACCGCTTTATATACATCCAGACAAATAACATCCCAGCAACTACGAAAGAACCACCCATTATACCCATAAGGGCCTGCTGCACTGTGTGGATCTAAACTCCATACCGCTTGCTTGACTTCCTCAATGGTAGGCATATGTGTTAACATAGAATTGTCTGCATCCGATATAAGTTGTGGAATAGAATCCAAAAATTCATTAGAATCCTCTACTGGCTGTGATATGAACATTCGAGTAAAACAATCAATAGCTACTGTGCCCACACTTTCTGGGGTGTCACATAATTCTCCTGTTTCTGTATGTATATGAAGTATCCGCTAGCGTCGATGTTTATCTTTAACTATAGAATGATAAAATCGAGAATAACATTCTCCCTCCCGGAGCCATTTAACGCTATCTTTCTGCTTCCAGTATTCCATCTCTTAGATGGAAGCTTGTTGCAACTCGCCTTGTGACGCAAAGTAGGCAGCACAATTCTCATCAATGGGATTAAGATCATATATTGTTTCCAATGTTCGAGTTCGCTGCTCTGTATACTCTAAACGATGAAAGACATTGCCAAAAACCTCTTTGTTCCACTAAGATACATCCTTTTTAAAGGATTGCAGTTTAGCACATAATCCTCGCATGCTCCCTACCATAGGATATGAGGCCCTTGTGGATTGCATGAAAGTATGGAAATCAGAGTGTGCGGTCCAAGATGTGAGAAATCAAAACCGCTTCAGACCATTGAATGGATTTTGACCACATTGAATCAACAAAGGACATTGGTCAGACGTAGCCAGGCTGAGATGCATCAAGGGGACCTCAGGAAACAAATCATAGAAGCCATCGGTGCAGAAAACCCAGTCAAGACGACACCAGACGCGTCCTAATCCCAGACCCCCTGCCAAGTATATCTCGTTCAAACATGTGGCACAGTATGCCAATCACCATAATGAACCATGTCCGTAAAATCCGTTAAAGATGATAAGGAGGGGCGAGATGCACCTTTGTGATCAGAAAGAGAAAAAAAGGTATTAAAGTTGCCCGATATAAACCACGGCTCCGAATGTGCATCCATATGTTGTCGTAAGGATTGCCAAAGTGCATGTCGATCGGCCACTGTATGTCGACCATACACATATGAAATCCAAAAAATATGTTTAGTAGTAGTCATTTGAAAATGGAAGTGTGCTACCTGATCAGCAAGACAGACATCCAACAATTCCATAATAGAGGACCGCCAAAAACACCAAGCTCTACCCTCACACACACATTGAGCTGAAGTAAATCCAAGCTGAATTTTTGCTCGTTCAAGACGCAACTCTAGTTGTTGAGGCTCAATAACAAATAAAAATTGGACAGGGTAAGTATGAACCAACAAGCGCAACCGAGATAAGGAGGTGCGCAAACCTCTTAGATTCCAGGTGAGCATACTCATTGAGAAAGATTTATGTGGGGGCTAGAGGAGCGTGTAACACTACGGGTAACAACCTGACGTGGTGGGCGCGGAATCTCATAGTGGAGCCTTCGACTTTGTTTTCGGATGCATGGAACAAACACATCACCTTTAATGTCTGCAGGTGTGTAGGAGATTAGATGCAGTGATTCTGCATTAGAATTGCCTTCATTGATAGGTGGAATGCGACGTGACAAGGACTTAGATAATTGGCGATATTCATGTTGTATGTCTGTCAGCGTAGGGTTATCTGGAGATGTAACAGGCATCGCAAGTAATTCTGAATCCAAAACTATATGTATCATTGAGTTGTCCAACAAATGCATCTGTGGCTCAGTGATAAAATCATCCGACGATCGTCCTAACATAGATATATTTTGAGAATCAGAGGGCTGAACTTCTATTACCTCTTCCTATTGATCTGACTCCTTCGCTGGCAATGTCGGGATAGGCTCAGGAACGGCAGTATGTGTTGGCTAGTCAGGTGAGACAACTAGAGCAGGCTCCTGAATTTATGAATGCCATTTTTGAACCTCTGGTACTGGATCTGAGTCAGGCAGGGCAGCTTTACCACAATGATCGCGCTTATGTCCAAGAATACAACACTTATCACAAAATTTTGATACATCCTCATAAACTACAGATTGAAAATGGTGGCGATCACACTCTGAATATGAAGCTTGGATGGTAATTCCTTAGAAACATCAACCTCCACACGTACTCTAGCAACCGATGGTCTAAGAATCTTCTGTGTGGCTGCATCCATACAAATAGGCATGCCTACCATTTACGCGATCGCAAAAAGTGCGGGCTGATTGTCGAGAAAAACTGGCAGTCCTGGTAGTGCGATCCAAACGGGGACAATTGGAGCATCAAATCGAGGGTCAAAATCATGCGTGTATTAGGTAATCCGTATATGAAAACCCCAAATATTCCATGATCTATGACAAAAACAATGATTGTAGTCGTCCTCTTTTTCAAATCGCAACAAACATGAGCTTTATCCAGTAATCCTGCATGCACCGCTCCAATAAATCCGTTGCGACCATTCCAAAAGGATCCAACCAATGTGTCTTTGAATGGAGCTAACATTACCGAGACCTCAGCGGCATCAAACGTAATCGACGGGCAGCCTTTAAACCACTGAGTGGATTTGGTGGAGAATGGTGGTGACGATGGTTAGCCACCGGTGAGGACTGAAGCGAATGTCCTGGATACCGGAGCTGCCTGCCCCGGCTGCTGCATGATCGAATGGGACGATCGCAGGGTTGTGGTGCTGCGTTAGAGAGCAAAAAAATAGAAAATATGACTAATACATTTTTTTAGACGAATATATAATTTTTATAAAGAAATGCCTCACTTATGGAGGAGGAATACCATATTACAATGAATCATCATACGGGAATAGGTAATGCAATGAGCTAATGAGTGCTAGTTTCCATTCACATATGATATGCCACATTAAAACATTGCCAAGTAAAACCACCCTTGTGGATAAAACTCTGGCTAAGGAAAAAGCATACATATTTATGCGTTTGGAATGTTTAGCCAATATTACACAATGAAGGATGAAACTCTGATGATGAGGTGGTGTCGTCAAGACAAGCTTCGTGTAGACAGTCCTCGTAGCCGAGCATCCGGAGAGCAATTTCAGAACAACTTTGCAGTGGTGAATCAGATGCGCCTCGCAGGCAAAGTAATAAAGGATAGACGTAAGCAAGCTGATCTCAAAAAATATAACAATATGCCGTAGGAGATAGCACATACCCATGTCGCCTTGATTCAGTGTGAACCAAGGCGTTCCATCCATATGCTGCCTTTCTCCGCGATGAAGTAGCAAATGATCCGCTAGCATGCATCTCCGTCCCGTGTGAAGGATGCAACTCAGAAATGTCATAGCAACCATGTAGAACAAAAAGTCGTACCATGGAGAGAAATATAATCAATCACATAAGAGCAATAAGTAGAGTAAAGATGACAAGTGCAGGAAGTAGAAAATCGCACCATTGTTGCATGTGTTGTATGAAAACACAGGAAACCATTTGCTTATTTCGCCAACACATAGTGAGACTCAATGTCGGAAGGTAAGAAGCTGTACATCCATGAGAATTGCACCCCTGACCTCACAAGGAAGGCTTTGGAGTGTGTGAAATTGTTGAAGGCCTGCTGCGCAATACCCATGTCTGGCAAGTGTATGTGATGCTGTGTTCCCGTCCCTCGGACAGTACTGAATTGTCGCTTGATTTACAGTAAGAAACATAATTGCCCTATCAAATTCCGCCGCCAAGATACCAGTATATGCCCAGTCAGCATGGTAACAATTGATTTACAATCTGTTTCATCAATAATACTGCCATGGTTTTGCGCATAATGCATCAGTGCAAAGGTCAATGTAAGTAGCTCTGCTCGCAATGGACTAACTAGAGGAAACGCAAAGCAAACCGCCGAAACAAATTGACTCTGGTCATTCTGCAAGATAGCACCTCCTGAAGCCTTGAACCATCCTACTGTCGCATCAACATTGAGTTTCATCTTCCCCGATGGCGGTAATTCCCATCGTCTAATGCGCAATCGCTTTGTCCACAAGGTAGGGGAGTAGGTCAAATGAACTAAATTGTGGAATGGTTGTTGCAAACTTCTTACCATTCATCGCTAAACACCATGTGTATACTGAGATTAGGATCTTAGTCAATAGTCTGGTATTGTTAAAAGTTTCTTCTCCAAATCGGATTGTTGTGTACTCCTTCCAAATTGTCCATGTGACAATAGATGGGACGATAGCTTTCAGCTGGCCGGACATCGTTGTGGTGTTAGATTGGCGCCACCAGTGGGATAAATGGCCTTTGATAATGCGGTTATTAGGCAGCGGTCCCGAGAAGATGATGGAGATTTCTGTCCATAAAGGCCTAATGCAGGGGCAGTGAAGGAAAAGATGATCCTGCATATCCGAACTTTGACGACAAAATGCGCACTGCAAGGTAAATATCGTTTGCGAACACTGTATATTATCCACTAGGGGCAAGAAACGCATCCAGAGTCTCCATAGAAATAAACGTATAGCTGGCTGAGAGTGTGGCCATCAAATATAGCGAGATTCCGAAAAGTAATCTTCCGTATACGAAATAGTGGCATAAGCTGATTTTAATGTGAATTGGCCATTAGCATCTGGTAGCCAATATATGGTATCCGACGCATGCTCTACCTTCGACTCCATATAGTTGTGTATGATACAGAGACGCTTCTGTACCGGAGAGTCATAGATATGCGAATATATAGATGGTCGAGTACCATATTTATGTGTACAATAATCTGCCCAAAGCGTAGTAGAGTGAAAGAATTTACACCAGAGGTAGCAATCATATGCCTTCCGTAAGTGCAGCAGACTACGAATACCTAAGCCTCCAGCCTCAATGGGCAGGCACAAGGATGGCCATTGCCCTTTCCAAAGAAATGATGCCATTTTTCTATGTAGAACATCTATTACGCTTTTCGGCATGCGTGAAATCGCAATGATATGTATAGGCATGGAACTCAACACATGTTTTAACAATACAAGCCGGCCCGCCATTGACAACAATTTGTTTGACCATAGTGACAGCTTAGCATCGAAGTGAGAAATAAGAGATGTAAAGTACCTAGAGCGGTTGATGTAGGACCTGCAAGGCACCACTAGAAGGGGGAGGGGGTTGAATAGTGAGTGCGGAAAATTTGGTTTTTAAAATTGTTTTAATCCAAAAACCCAACTTTTGAAAATCGTTTCTGTTTTCAGGACCTATTTTGTGACGTTTGAAGAACTAGGTTATAGGTATTCAAAAATTCTGAAATTTGGAGAAATCTTAGTCTCAGATGTTCTGAGTATCTCCTAAAAATTTCAAATCAAAATTCAACCTTTAACCCTTTTAAAAATCGTTGGTGGTTAGATTGCGCAAATCTGCCAGAAACGGTAGTCTGACCTGAAAAATTTATTCTGATTAAACCGTGGCCCCAAATGATCTAAAAATTTAATGAAAACCCCTTACTATGTTTATTTAATTGGGTTGAGACAGTTTTGAAAAATTCTTTTGGGAAGTTAGTCAAATACGTTCAAAGTCTCAACCTTTGCAAGCCTGAAAATCAGATTGCACTAGTCTCAGAACGTTTGACGTTTGGATGACTTATACTTGTCCAAAGGGGTTGAAACTTGCGCCAAATGAAACTTAAAACGTGTGGCTATGTTTCTGGAAAGTTTCATGATTTTTGAAATTCGTTTGATATTTTTAAGATTGCGATGAAAATAATGTACTGTGCTGGAAACTGAAAGTAAGTGCTGAAAAGTAAAGAACACAAGGAATTTTATACTAGTTCAGTTAAATCAAGCTACTCCAATCTTTGAGGACACCTTTCTCAGTTATCACTAATCACAAAACACCAAACAACACCTTACCATACAGGGTTGATGGAGTTATACCCCAACTCCAACCCTTTACAAATCTTACAAAGAATCACAATGATCACAAACACCACCACCGAACGGATGAAAGATTGATCACACCTTGATCAATCTTTTACAACAATATAGCGTGTATGGTGGTTTATATGAAGCCTATACAATATGTATGAATATGAATACAATAGGCTTTGAGAGAGAAGAAGAAAGAAAAGTAGAAGAAGGAGATGATGAGCACGTTTTTCACTTGAAAGATTTGTGAGACTTGTCTTCTTTTGTTTGCTCTCCTTCTCCTCTTTTTATCAAGTTGTGGCCGCCCCCTTTTCCTTTTCTTCCTCTTGAAAATTATCTTTTAAGTCCTTGGAATAATATCCTGCATCATTGTGACATTCACTTGCTTACTTGGCAACACTTCATTGGATGATCATCTTGGCCTTGCATACTTGGCACTCATTGATCGGATAAGATGTGTCATCATTTGATGACTGTATAAATCTGAAAATATTACTTAAAAAATGTGCCAATTAGTCATAAAAACATTGCCTATTATCTCACAATTAATTCCACATAATTTGTAAGACAAAATATCTCCATTAACATCCATAAAATCGGCCATCTTGATTTTTTCACATGCTGAAATTTTCAGCATGTGCACTATCCAAGACACATTCAAATTGTTGCCGTGTTGGTATTGGATTAATCCCTTGAAAATGAAGAATCAAATATGTTAAATTCTAAGACTAAATTTTTGGCCATATTCATTAAACACATGCTGAAATTTTCAGCATGTGTACTACTCAAGACATATTCAAAACATTGCCATTTTATCATCCAATCGATCCATTTAATTTAAAGAAGTAAATCTGGCACGATTTAGATGCAATTTTCGGCCAGCTCAAATTACACATGCTGAATTTTCAGCATGTGTCACATATGTGACATAATTTGAAATATTACCTTGTGTAGCTCCCTCCTTTATGTCAGCAACCTTGTATACTTCATACTTGGCCAATCAAGATGCCAACTAAGCTCAACATATGCTCTATCAAAGCTGATCTAGGCGTGTGATGTAGGATTGGCATGTGTTGAATTTTATTTTTGCAAACTTTATAAAATAGTGCACAATAATTATACACATATGGCATATTCCAATCAGCCCTAAATTGGTTTTTATAGAACACTTTAGAATGTATTGAACATGTAAAAATTGTCTAGATACATGTTCTATGTCATGCCAAAAACGTTCCAATTGAATTCAAACTATTTGCACATGTTATATATATTATGTCACACATAATTTACATAGAATAACTTGAATATTCAGCTCTAAAGGCTGAGTGTAAGTGACGCCCATGTGCTAAAATGTTGAATTTGAAATTTTCACAATTTGGCCTTAATTGAGGGTGATTTGTGTGTGCCAACATAGAATGATTTTATGGCTGAATATACCATGTAAGCCACGAAATTTGTGGTCATTTTTGAAGTGTAGGGGCTGACCATCTATATATGGCAAGTACGTGACACGTTGGCGAAGTTTCAGTTGTCACCTGATACGACAATTTTTGGTTTAGAACCTTGTAGCGTGTCGTAATAATTTTGTCATCACCATGACTTATATCATATGGTATAATACCTGAATATACTCATAAATATGAGGTAAACATGGTGGTGTAATGTTAACGTACGTTGCTAAAATATATAACGTGTCGGTAGTACGTTAGGATATATGTGTATTGTGCCTTTTACAAAAAACTGAATATATATATATGTAAAAGCGTGTGATAGGGGAAGGAGAAGACTTTCCATTCTTCAATTTGTTGTCTTTGTGCCTTTTTCAAATATGTCTTCATTTAATGAACTACTTAGTTCATTTAGCTAAGTACTTCACTTAATGAACTAGTTTAGTTCATTAATGGTGGCAACTGAAAATAGTTCAAACACAACAAATGTTCGTCCTTTGATGTAAGATTTAAAGCTTCATGGCTCGTTAGCACGGCAACACTATATATATAATATATAAGGCAGGTTTCATGCAAAAACGTGTCAAGTCATAAAACGTGTTATAAATTTCTTGAGTACACGTTATTTAAATCATGCATTTTGTAATTACTCAAACCCTCTTTTTCTCAACAGTTGATGCCTCTATACAGAAAAGACCCAAGATATTTAATGGGCAGAGAGGATAATCGCATACCCAATATTGAAGCTGCACCACTAGGTACCCCTCGGCCTACCACCACCTGACTCTTATGATAATTGACAAGTTGTCATGAAGCCTACTGGTAGTCCGTTAAGAAAGTGCGAAACTTCAACATGTTGCATGATTGACCATTTAAAAAGGTCAATAAGTCATCTGCAAAGGCCAAATGTTAAACACAAGGAACGCGACCTGCTGCGAAACATTTTATTGAACCCGAATGTGCTAATGCCTTCAACCCATGGAGAATCCTTCAGAGGATAAAATAAACAACAATGGCAACAATGGGTCACCCTGCTTCACGTCGTGACCTATTTAGAAGGTCTCTGTGTGCTTACCATTGAGGAGGATTGAGGAACGAGTAGCCCGCAGATTGTTCATCATGAATCTAATCAGTCTTGCATCAAATCCAAAGCGCTGTAGAAGTAGCTCAAGATACCTCCAATTGACTCTATCAAAGGCTTTGGCCATATCCAGCTTTACCATCATATGGCCTCCTCTGGTGCGCTTATTTAATAGATGCACCATCTCCTGCGCTAGAAGGATTTGTTCCCTGATGCCTTGTCCCTTCATAAAACCAGCTTGCTCTAGCGAAATTAATTGAGGCAATAAGCTACCCAGCCTAGTAGCCATCAAGCGCGTAATCACTTTGGAGATAAAATTTGTCAAACAGATGGGTCTAAAGTCTCCAAATGTATGCGGATTAGGCACTTTAGGAATCAGAATGATGGTGGCTACAGCAATCGTCTGTGGTACTATCACACCCAAATAAAATTCTTCCACTGCTTTAAGAACATCGAGATGTATAACTGACCAAAAATGTCTATAAAATGAGCTCGGGTAACCATCTAGACCCGCTGCGCTAGATGGGCTGAGGTCCCAAACCGTCTGTTTAGTTTCCTCCAGCGTTGGCATTGGTAGCATCATATGATTATCATCCGCAGTAAGAAGTGCTGGTATATACCGAAGTATTGGTTCACTATCCAGTGCCGGCTCTTCTGCGAAAAGAGACAAAAAATATAGAGATGCTTCTGCAGAGATATCCTCATCAAGCAAGCATTCAGTGCCATCTGGGCACAAGATTCGACGGATAAGTTGGCGTCTTCGTTTGTCTTTAACTGCGTGATGATAGTAGGATGTATTAGCATCACCATTCATAAGCCATTTCACATTTGCCTTTTGCTTCCAATATAGAAATGCCCGAGATTGCACCAATTTTAATTTAGCCAGACTATGATGATATCGTTCTCTACACATCGGTGAAGGATCATTATCAAACTCTCCTCATGAATAGATACATCCTCCTCATCCTGGGCCACGACATCGGAAATATTACCGAACACATCCTTATTCCATTGTTTTAATTGTTGACATAAACGGCGTAGCTTATCCGAGAGACCCCATATACCTCCTATCGTCGGGAAGGACTTCCAATGGTGTTGGACAAACGCATCAAAGTCCAGACGTGTGGCCCAAATATCCAGATACCTGAAAGAGGCCGGGGCCCTGGGTTCGTCAATCTCGCAAGTCAAATAAAGCGGTGCATAGTCAGATGTAGCACGAGCAAGATGCTACAATCGTGTAATGGGGAATGAATCCAGAAATGATTGAGAGCACAAAAAACAGTCCAACGACCGTTGAACACGGCCCAAGCCACGGCCATCAGACCGTATATATATAGATCCCTGATATAATACCTCCTAGAGTTCACACTGTGTGATGCAATCATTGAAGTCCTCTAATGAGAGTAAGGTTGGTGTCGACCTTCAATGATGCTCTTCCAAGGAGCGAAACGTGTTAAAGTCACCTCCCACCATCCAGGGTAGAGATATTGTAGAGTGGAACAACTGCAAATGTACCCAAATTGGACGTCTCGCTGCAACAAAATGAAGCCCACATGCCATCGTCAACCAAAATAAATCCCCCGTTGCTAACCACTTCAATTGAAAAGAATGATTTTGAGGCCCCTCACGGTCTCCTTTTGGAGAAAATAAAGAGTCCTTCCAACAGAACCAAACATGATTATCACAGGTAGCTAAAGCTTTTGAGAAGCCAAACTGTAACTTGTAATATGGTAACAAAGAAACCCTAGCCTTTGGTTCTATAACGAGTAGTATATGCAAATGATAACGCATGTTCATCGAATGAATACACTGCATTGAGGTACGGATACCATATCAATATCTTCATTAAGATAGATCGTCTCCGGCTGGCAGCGTAGCCACCGTCAGCTGTCGCGCCATTCAGCCACCTTCTGCTGTCTACTCTCCTCTCCTCAATTCACAAAGCTTATCTTTTTACAAACCCTAATTTCATGGCTCTTAACCTTCGATAGTCTTCCCTTCGGCAGATCCGATTTTGGTGCCACCTCGCTCCTATGCATCGCTTTTTACATCGTCACCTCAGATCATACCGTCGAAACAAATCCAAAAGTTCAAGGGCAGCCCGACGATCACATTTACAGATGAGGAAATCCAATCTTTAGCCACTCCATATCGATTTACATTGGTTGGAACTTTTTGGTATGGAAAGCTGCCGCTTGCAACATTCCTATCAGCCATTGATCGGATCGGTTTTAGTTGATTGGTAAGGGTGGGCCTTTTGGACGCCACACATGTTCTCCTCCACTTTGATCATGAGCAGGATCATTTCCGATGTTTCTCACGTCGCAGTTGGATGATCTCCAGAAAACATATGCGAATCACCAAGTGGAAGCCAAATTATGATCCGGTGATAGATTTGTGGATCGTGCCAATTTGGGTTTCATTCCTGGGACTTCCCATTCACCTTCATCGACAAGGCTCATCATGCAGAATGTCGAATATGAGAATCTGCCATCATAGTGCTCAGGATGTTATCGACTAGGGCATGTTTCTTCAGATTGTGGAAAACATAATGAACCCACAGTAGAGAAAGCCGTTGCTTGTATGGAATTTATCAATCCAAAACCTGCAGATAAAGGTAAAAAACAACGTTGGACACCAAAAAATCTGGTCCAGCCAACGAGAGCCGCACGTGGAACCTCAATGTCCGGTTCAATCTGAACCAGTTCAACCGCAATCACTGGAGGTGGTTCTAGTTTAGGAGATAACAGACACACAAGATCTCTCAAGACTGAAAGGAGTTGATGATTGTATATTTGGGATACCTTTCAGAACCTACATTGTTAGTTTCTCATTCAGAGAGATTCCGTTAGATGTTAATCGTTTGGATGCGCAAGATCAGGATTTTTATGTGAATATGGTGCACATCATTGAAGCTACATACGTTGATGAACACTCTCGTGAAACTGTGGTTGTGGAGTAAACAGATCCTCAACCTAGTCATGCCCAAGGATATTGCGACGAAATCTAACGGTACCCCCTTCACTGTGGCTAACCAGGTTACGGGCAGCTCATCTCTCTAATTCTTTTGATGTCTTATCTCAACGAAGATGTTATTATGGAATTTCCGCGGCATACGTACATCAATCACATGTTTGTATTCACTGGTCCGACAGCATAACTTACATATTTTAGTTGTCATAGAACCAAAACTTAGAGCTTCGTCACTTTTATCACATCAGTTGCAATTGGGATTTTCAAAAGCTATGTCTGTATGTGATGATCAAATATGGTTTTTTAGAAGGACTCACTTTTAACCTTGGAATCGGAACGGGATGGAAATCAGAATTATTCTATAAAATATTGTTGGCTGGCATCGGGAGATTGTCTTTGGTTGACAGCGGTCTACGGACGCCATTCAGTCTCAGACAGACGTCTTTTGTGGGAGGATTTGAAGCGCTTTCACACATCAATAACAGAACCATGGTTAGTAGGGGGTGATTTTAATACATTTTGCACATTAGATGAGCATCGTGTAGATCACAACCACCATTGCGGACACTGCAAGATTTCAACGATTGTGTACAAGACTGCGACTTGCAGGAAATATCTTTTCAGGGTTCATTATATACTTGGTCTGATGGTCGTGGTCTAGGCCGTGTCAGGCGTCGCCTTGATTGGTTTTTGTGCTCTCTGTCATTCTCAGAGATATTTCCCGTTACACAAGTTCAACATCTCACAAGAGCTACATCTGATCATGCCCCATTATTTCTGACATGTGACACTGATGGTCCTAGGGGACCTGCAACTTTCAGATATCTTGTTGTTTGGGCAACACATACTGACTTTGATGCTTTTGTCATACATTATTGGCGTTCATTTTCCACAGTGGGAGGAATGTGGGGCTTCCATAATAAGCTGTGTCACCTACAAAAAGAGCTAAGGCAATGGAATAAAGAGGTTTTTGGGAACATCTTTGATGCGGTATCTCACGCAGAAGCGTATGTTCGGACTACCGAAAGAATGCTTGACACATATCCTATAGAGAGTGTGCGATCACAATACCAGCGCAGCTTAGCGCAGTTGAAACTTGTTCAAAATCGAGCATTTCTCTATTGGAAACAGAAAGCGAATGTTAAGTGGTGTAAGGAGGGAGATGCAAATACTTCATTTTATCATCAAACAGTAAAAGAGAAGCGTCGCAGACAACATATTCGTCGTATTTTGCGGCCAAATGGTACTGAGTGTGTGCAAGCAGCAAAAATAGAAACTGAAGCTATTTATTATATTTCACAGCTGTTTGCAGAAGAGGTAGTGGTGGATTGTGATGATATTCTGCAGTATATACCATCGTTGTTAACATTGGAGGATAATAACATGATGCATGAATTTCCCACACTAGCGGAAGTCATGGAATCAGTGTGGGATCTTAGTCCCACTAGCGCGGCTGGACCCGATGGCTATCCAGGTTCATTCTATATGAGATTATGGCATGTGATACAATATGATGTGCTTAAGGCAGTTCAAGAATTTTATTTGGGAGTTATGATGCCAAAGCAAGTAGTGGCAGCCACAATAATCTTAATCCCAAAGGTACCTAATCCTCAAACTTTCGCAAATTTTTGCCCTATTTGCCTTACAAACTTTATTTCTAAGGTAATTACACGGTTGATATCATCTCGACTGGGGAAGCTGTTGCCCAAAATTATATCCCCATAATAGGAAAGTTTCATGAAAGGATGCGGCATCACTGAGCAGATATTATTGGCGCAAGAGATGGTGCATGTAATTGACAAACGCACAAGAGGAGGACATGTCATGATTAAGCTAGATATGGCTAAAGCATTCGATAGATTTAGTTGGAGATATCTTGATTTGTTGCTGCAACGTCTAGGCTTTGATGAGCGCTTGGTTCGGATTTTAATCAATAACTTGCACGCGACGCGCTGCTCTATCCTCCTTAACGGTAAGCCTGTAGGTTTCTTTTCAATTGGCCGTGGGGGTAAAGCAGGGCGATCCATTGTCACCTCTACTATTCATTTTATCTTCGGAAGGGTTTTCTAGAGGGCTGAAATCGTTGATGCTGACAGACACAATCAAAGGCTTTACAGCCGGACGTGTTCCATGTATTTCTCACTTGGGATTCGCAGACGACTTGTTGATATTTTTAAATGGAGCTGTCCGAAGCCTGGGAAAATTTTGACATTTTTTGGGATCATATCAGGAGGCTTCCGAACAGCTGGTTAATTATAATAAAAGCCAACTTGTTGCGGGCTTGAGAGTCTCGGTTAGTACAACGTCGGAGATCTTAGGCATGGGATCGACATCTTTGCCTTTCAAGTATCTTGGCTCATATTTGTATAAGGGGATTAACAGATCTAGGTATTGCACTCCTCTCATCAACCACTTTGAGGCTAAATTATCATCTTGGTCAAATCAATTGCTGTCAATGGCGGCCCGGATAGTTCTCATCAAATATGTTCTAAATTTGGTTCCCAAGCATCTCATTGCAAGTTCACGCTTATCAAAAAAGTGTTATCGATGTTTTAAATCGTAAAATGGAAACTTTTCTGTGGAAAGGTAGACATCATTGGCAATCTTGGCCTTCGGTCTGCTGTGCAACTGAGGAGGGGGGCCTAGGTATTCGAAATCTTTCATATGTTCAAAAAGCCTATGATTGTCAACTGTGGTGGAAATATTTCCATTCAAACACGTTATGGGCCAAATTCTGTAGAGGTAAATATGGACAGCAATCTTCTATCTATTCGCACATTTATGATTCGCCAACGTGGAAGATGTTGTGTGTCATTAATGATTTTATGAGTCGAAAATTCAAAGGACACAAGATATCATACATTGGGGCGGATGATAATGGCCAATTTTTCATTAAATCGGCATATTCACCACTTGCGGAAGTTGGTTTGCCTATGGTTGAGACACGTTATATTTGGTGGCAATATTCGCGACCGGTCCAAAAAAAATTTCTATGGAGACTCTGGAACCGATCCCTTCCAATGGTTAACAACCTACGCTGCTGGTTGACGACATATCCATCGCAATGTGCTTTCTGCCTTAAGGATTCAGATGATCAAGATCATGTCTTTCTTCACTACTCAAAAATCCGGCCGCTTTGGACGGAAATAGCGACTATTTTCTCCAGCCCAATGTCAATTGCTCGTACAATTACGGCACATCTCTTCCGTTGGTGGTGCCTACCAACTCAGAAATCTATGATGGGACAGCTTAAAGCAACAGTGCCACCGGTTGTTGAATGGGAAATATGGAAGACATATGCGGAATCAGGTTTGGTGAGGAGCATTTCGATTATTCGCATTTATACAATAAGATCAAAATGGCTATATGCACATGGTGTTTGGCAATGAATGGTAAAAAGTTTGCCACCTCAGTGTCGCATCTGATAGACCTTCACTTTTCTCCACCATTGCGCACCAAACGTATGCGCATAATCCGCTGGCAGCTGCCTTGATCTGGCAAAATGAAATCAAATGTTGACGCAGCAATAGGCCGAAAGCAAGCAGCAGGAGGAGCGGTCTTACGAATGGATCAAGGACACATGCTTTCGGCCATATGCTTTACATTACCTCTGGTTGGGCCACTGCGGGCAGAGTTACTAGCCATGACATTTGCATTGATTCATTTTGCACAGGAATATGACAACATAATATTGGAAACGGATTGCCAACCTCTTATCACCTTGTTGGCCAGATCTCGCCCATTAACAGGTTAGTTAGCGGCGGACATTCAGCGTGCAAGGCTGTTCTTGAGCCTAAACCAATCCACAATCCAGTATTGCTCGCATGAAGCCAATACAGCCTCTCATTGGCTCGGTTGACATGGTTACAGAGCAGCCGGTTTACAACGCTATACGTCTCTTCAGGAATTACCGTGTGAAGTTCGCGGAGCACTACTCATGGATCTTCAGCTGCTTGCTTTCCGACACTGACAAATGTCTCACATTGTATTGGCACTACATCTCTTACATCGCCTGTGTCTACACAAGACACAGGCAACGCTGGTGCGTTTCTTACTAATCAGTCATCCATTTACGCTTGCGAATGTTCGTCACTTTATTTTATACTCACATGATTGTCTGATTCTTCTGTTGGCTCTCTTATTGCTGCATATGCTTCAAATGAATATCACATGCTGGTGCAAGCGCTCTCCATCAACTTGAGGTGCTCATTCATCAAGCAAAATTTTCGGCTCACAAGAAGCAAACTACAGCGGCCTGGGTATGGTTTCAGTTCGAAAATTTCCTCTCGAATATTTTTTCATTGCATCCCTAATGCTTACTTACTTTGCCTGTGCTGAGGTGCGTGCGAGTCTGGTTTCTGCACTATTACAAAGCCGGTATCATGCAGCGCTTGTCTTTCCAACTAATGGGTTTTGCGGCTACGGCATCCTTCATCCATACGGAACTCCACTGTACCTGTTTTTCCTTATAATTGACCACTTCCCCAGTAGTATAAATATGTACGCTTTTTCCTTCGTCAAGGTTTTATCCACAAGGGTGGTTTTACTTGACAAGGTTTTAATGCAGCATATGATATGCGACTGGAGATTGGCCATCATTAGCTCGCTGTTTCACTTATTTTCATACGATGATGATTGTAACATGGTTTTCCTCCACCACATGTGAGGATTTTTAAATAAAATCATTGTGTTTACAAAAAAATAATATAAAGAAAAAATTCGATGCAGGCTCTTCTTCTTGGCAATTATGGCTACGGCCGGCAGCTGTAGTTGCAGTCGTCGGTGGTTTTCTTCTTTATGCGCATTACATTGCTTTTATTTTTCCATTTTCTTCTCATATCCTTTATCAATCTGATTTCTTTTCTCTATCCTGATGGCACACGCAGAAAATCTTGAGCCGCAGAAAACCCTACGGGGTTGACATTACCAAAATCCTTCGCGTCGCTATTTCATACGTCGACTGCCCCCTCCATTGCGGCTAAATTAATTTAGAAATATAAGGGCAGTCCAATAATATTCTTTACGGATGAGGAAATTGCCTCTCTTGCTGAGCCATGCAAATTTTCATTGGTGGGAACTTTTTGGTATGGCGGGCTGCCAATTGCCACCATTCAATCTACCATTCACAGGATCGGATTCACCGGTGTAGTTTGCATCGGTCTTTTGGATTCATCACATGTGATTTTGCATTTTGTGCACGAACAAGACTACCTATGATGTTTTGCATGACAAAGTTAGACTATTGCAGGGAAATATATGAGGGTCACTAAATAGACGCCTACATATGATCCTTCAGTTGATGTTCCAATTGTGCCAGTATGGGTGTCATTTCTGGGGCTTCCAGTTCACTTTCATCAAAAATCGGCATTGTTGTAGATTGTGCGTATGTTGGGAATGCCAATGAAATTGGATAATGTGATGGCAGAGGCTCTACGGCCGTCTGTTGCTCGCTTGTGCGTAGAAATTGATGTCTCCGCAAGAGCTCCCATCAAGGGTGTTTATTCATGCTTCAAATTGGGTACTTCATCAACAGGTTATATATGAGGACGTGCCATTGTATTGTACGTGTTATAGATTGGGTCATAAGTCCTCAATGTGTGGTACACATCACACGGGAAAATCTTCAGAATCGCCAAAAGCAAAGGAAATCACTTCAAGACCTTCAAAGACTGCATTGGAGCAGAGTTGGACTCCTAAGAAAATGCAGCCATCTACAGGGCAGCATTGTGCACATCACACAGATCATCAAGTGCTGCCTTTCCCAGATTTGGCTACAACACATTTGGTTTCATATGCCCAAGATATCTCCCGCTTACAGGGAATTGATGACATTTTTTTAGCGGATATCTGTGTAAAACTCACAGCCAGTTTCGATATCTGACAGTGAAGTTAAAGTGGATGTAGAAAATCAAATGGTTGGTCCAGTCATGCAGGTTGTTTGTATGAAGGAATCTGCTGAGGCTGTCGTATTTGTTGTGCCCAATGATATTGTCCAGGCAGCTATATCCCCTGAACGCTGCCAGGCTGGCAGAGATCCTGCCACCACTCCCTCTGAAAGGAATTCAAACGAGACAGTTCAAGCTCCGCCGCGTCTCCTTCATCCCATTGTTGGAATCCAGATCTCATCTCTCCACCGTATACAAGATCAAGGGCAGCACTCTCTAACCCTTTTGATTGTTTATCATCCCAATGAAGATTATGATATGGAATGTAAGAGGTGTTCGTACTTCTGTGCAGCGTGTTTTATCTTTACTACGTCGTTATCATTTGCAGATATTAGTGATTATCGAGCCTAAAGAAAGGCCATCTTCGTTGGTTTTTTATCGTATGAAATTCGGCTTTCCTCAAGTAGTGTTGGTTTGTTAGGATAATATTTGGATTTTCTGGAGTGATGCCTTCCTTCGGTTAGAAGGAGAACGCCTAGGTGTTCAAAATCATTCCATGCATTTTAGATGGCTGCCAACAGGAGATCTTTCTGGTGTACTTTCATTTATGGTTTGCATTCAGTCACAGCGTGTCGGCCTCTTTGGGAGGATATTTTGGCCATACATGCTACAATTGACATCCCGTGGCTTCTAGGGGGAGCTTTTAACACATTTTTGACGCTTGACGAACATAAGGTCGTTCAACCCCTCCCCTTCGCACATTGCATGATTTTAATGATTGCATTTCGAATTGTTCTCTCCAGGCTATTCATTACCAGGGCTCACCATTTACATGGAGTGATGGACGGGGTCTGGGCCGAGTTTGGTAGGTTGGATAGATATCTATGTTCTTTTTGCTTCTTGGATTTATTTGCGGCAGTATCTTATCAGCATCTCAGTCCAACAACATCTGATCATTGTCCCATATATCTTGAGTATTCCAATGGAAGTTCTATCAGCTTGGCAGCCTTCATATATTTGGATGCTTTGGCCACACATTCAGATTTTGATAGTTTTGTCTCTCATCACTGGAATTCCTATGACACAATTGGCGGCATGCGGGGTTTCTGTTCCAAACTTTGACAGCTCAAGCATCATTTGAGACAATGGAATAAGGATGTGTTTCGTAATATCTTTGATGCCATTGCGCAGGCTGAATCTGAGGCAATCAGATGTGAAAAGGAGTATGATGTTAATCCATCTGCTGCGGCGCGTGAATCGTACCATTGTGGTATGGCATCCTTGAGGCAGGTGCAGATTTGAGCCACATTGTTCTGGAAGCAAAAAGCTAATGTTAAGTGGATGAAGGAGGGTGATGCTAACACTCATTATTATCGTCAGATAGTCAAAGACAAGCGTCACATACAGACAATCCGTCGAATTATAGGCGAAGATGGGATGGAATATCAAAGTGCCCATGACATTGAACGGGAGGCAATACGATATTATCAAGCTTTATTTATCGAAGGGACACCCTCACAGCCTGATTCTTTACTCCATCATATCCCCACTATATTAACGTCGGATGATAATAGCATTCTTCTTGCATTGCCAGATTTACAGGAAGTGCAGCGTGAAGTTTGGGATCTTAGTCCTACAAGTGCATCTGGCCCAGACTGTTTTCTGTGATAATTTTATAGAAGGTCCTGGCCTATAATACAATCCGATGTTCATAAAGCAGTGCAAGAGTTTTTTATTGGAGTTATGCCGCCCAATCAACTTGCTACATCTCTCATTACTCTTATTCCTAAGGTTCCCAATCCACAATCTTTCACTGATTTTTGTCCTATCTGTTTGACAAATTTTTTATCTAAAGTTATCACATGGCTGATGGCGACACGTCTGTCTTCTTTCCTCCCGCGCCTGATATCGCTCGAGCAGGCAGGATTTATGAAAGGCTGCGGTATAACGGAACAAATATTGTTGGCTCAAGAAATGGTACATATGTTAGATAAGACAGTACGTGGAGGCCATGTCATAGTCAAATTAAACATGCTAAAACTTTTGACAAGGTAGATTGGTCATATCTACGTCACCTATTAGTTAAATTGGGATTGACGCTAGGCTTGTGAGGATACTTTTGAATAATTTAGCTACTACTCGTTGCTCAATCCTTATCAATGATAAGCCAGTGGGGTTTTTTCCAGTTACCCGAAGGGTGAAACTAGGTGACCCACTTTCACCACTGTTATTTATTTTGGCCTCTGAAGGCTTTTCCCGTGGACTTAACGCTAGGATGCGATCAGGAGGAATACATGGTTTCCAGGCGGGCTGGGTTCCACAGGTTACTCATTTAGGTTTTGCTGATGACTTAGTAATATTTCTAAATGGATCTATCTCCAATATGAGGTGTTTTCGACAATTTTTAGATGATTATCAGTCTGCATCAGGTAAGCTGGCTAATTTTCATAAGAGCCAAATTATGGTTGGTAAATCGGTGGCAGGTCCAAAGGTAGCAAGAGAGCTCGGCATGCGATTAATAGCTTTGCCAATAAAGTATCTTGGATCTTATTTGCATAAAGGGATTAATAGAGCTGCATATTGCACTGCTTTTTTATCCCATTTTGATTCAAAACTTAATGCTTGGTCATCGAAGTTCTGAGGCGGGTCGATTGGTTCTAATCAAGCATGTCCTTGCAACGATGCTAATGCTTATAATAGCGAGTTCACGATTGCCCAAAGTGTTACGATAGTCCTGAATAAGAAAATGGCTACATTTTTTTTGGGAATAGACGACACCATTGGACGTCCTGGAGAATGTTTGTCGGAATTTAGAGATGGCACAAAGGGTATATGATGGTCCTTTATGGTAGAAATATCATAACTCGGGTTCATTGTGGGAAAATTTCAGCCGTGCAAACTATGGCGAAAGGGACTTGATTTATGCACATATATATGATTCTTCAGTTTGGAAGCAAATTTGTGACAGTCATTCTTATATGCAATCTAAAGTTCAGCATCCGTCGGATGGCATTAATTGGGTAGCGGAACCAACATGTCAATATACCATCAGATCCACATATTCATTAATTTATTCAGATTCACGATTGTTTGATTGTGCTAAATATATCTGGTGGCCTAGCTCTCCATCGGGTGTAAGGGTGTTCTTGTGGAAGTTATGGTGGAATTCTCTTCCGCTTACAAATAATCTTTGTGCATGGCAGATAATCTACCCTTCTCAGTGTGTGTCTTGTATGAAGCAGTCGGATACCAGGGATCATATATTCTTGCATTGCCCGAAAATTAAATCATTGTGGTGTGAAATGGCAGTTCTCTTATCGGGTCCATTGGCTCGTTAGTCGACCATTAGAGCTTATTTAATGTGCTGGTAGCGTCGTTCTTCTACAGCTTCCATGATGGGTAATCTATGGGTAGTAGCTCTTGCTTTGGTTGTATGGGTTATTTGGAAAGAATATGCTGCAATCAGGTTTGGTGACAGCAGTTATTCCTACAGGCATTCATTTGAAAGAGTTCGTGAACATGTATATACTTGGTAAGCTTTGACGCAGGGTCGTAAATTTTCTCAGCCTATTCCACAGTTAATTGGCCACGCTTTCTCGCCCCAACTGCGTGTTCACCACCACAGGTTGGTCTGGTGGACATTGCCTCCTTCAGGTAGGATGAAATAGAATGTGGATGCTTCAGTTGGACGAAAAACGGCTGTTGCTGTGGCAGTATTGCGTAATGAATTTGGGGACTTTATATCAGCAATTTGCTTTGCTTTGCCATGTGTTTCGCTACTGCACACAAAATCAATGGTGATGTTGTACGCTTTTGATTTACTATGCTCAGAATTATGATGGTCTGTTTGTTGAAACGGATTGCCGTACACTACTTAAGGTGCTGTCTAATCCTTCACAATATATGGGATCATGGCTGGCGGATATACGTCGTACGACAAGAATGCTATGACTAAATGCTTCCACAATTTGCTATAGCCTACGTGAGACAAACACCATGGCACATACATTAGCACGTTATGGTCTACGTGCGTCTGGTGTGGTTACCTATTCCTCCGTAGGTTCCTTGCCTTGTGACGTGCGTGGCTCATTGATAGTGGATACATTTCTTCCAAATCTTCGGCTATAAGTTTCTTGATGGGTCGGCGTCTTCTTCTTAGAGTTGCCTATGTCATTAGTTGGCATAGGCAACGCTGGTATGTCTCTTTTCTTTTTCATATTGTGTGCGTGCTCGTTGTTTTAGCGTTTCATATTCATGCGCCACTGGGTAGCATAATTTCTTTTTCTGGGTATTATGAGGCAATGACACATCTCATACTGGAGGCCTCTTTGCTTCTAGTGCTTCGGGGGTTTTGCGTCTCATCTTGGAGGTTGCCCGTGGTCGTTTGGCTACGTGCAACTTGGGTATGGCTTTTTTCCTCTCATCATACTTGTTTTATGGACAATTTACCCTGTTACATTAAGCGGACTTTTGTGACTTTTTTCCGAGGTGTTGTTGCCTGGATCCTGCTGTAGTGAAATAAATTACGTATGCTGCAATGGTTTCAAATGGTTGACGTTAAAGCTGTGCCTTGCTATAACCTGGAGTTGAGACAATGTCTGTTGGTGTTTGCAGCGCTTATTGTTACTTATTTTATTCCATTACATTTTTTCTTATGTCATCTAATTGTTCAATCATCCTGTTATATAAATATGTACGCTTTTTTCCTTACCAAGGTTTTATCCACAAGGGTGGTTTTACTTGGCAAGGTTTTAATGCGGCATATCATATATGATAGGAGGTTGACAATTATTAGCTTGCTACATTCGCTTTTTCATATGACGAACATTTCTGTAATATGGTTTTCCTCCGCCATAAGTAAGGTTTTCTAATAAAGTTGCTTTAAATATATATATATATATATGTATGTATGCGTTGTCTAGACCCCTCCGTCCGGAAGCTTGAAGCTAAATACAAACATGGCGGTGGGTCGCGATTTTGCGACGGGCGATGCTATTTTGCATGATTCCATTGGGGCATGTCTCTGTGCCATTACGTTCCGATTACCTATGGCTCGGCCATTTACTGCGGAAACACAAGCTGCATTTTTTGGCCTCTTATATTTTTTACCAACTCATCCTTGCATTACATTGGAGACAGATTGTCAGGAGTTGTTGAGAATGCTTCCGGATGCAGAACTTACGCCACATGTTTATCATCTCGACAGCTGTATTTTTTGATCAGATGGACTAATACTTTAGTCATGCATACATACCGAGAAGAAAACTTAGCAGCTCATTATTTGGCTCAACATGGTTTGTTGACTGCTTCGACATGGTACTTCACCCAAGGTACACTACCATCTCTTGTACGCAGTTGCGTTACACTGGATGTTACTACAGGTCATATTCGTCACGCTTGACATAAGTCATACACGTTATTGATACAATCTTCTACATGGATTGGCCCACTTATACACTTGATGCCTGCATTCTTATGGATGCAGGCAGACTAGGTACGCTTTTGCTTCTTCATGTTTTTATATTTCTTCACTCATGGAAATCCTTCTGTTTTGTTTTGCATGGGCTACTTCGGATACCACTAGTGACTCCCGAGTCTTTCCACGACGGCATCGACATTTGTTTTATGGATGTTTTCTCAAGTTATGCATTAGTGACCCAACTTGGATAAATATGTACTCTTTTTTCTTCGTACAAGATCTTATCCACAATGGTGGTTTTGCATGGCAAGGTTTTAATGAGGCATATCATATAAAAATTGGGAAGACATCCATATTCTATAGATTTCGCGGACTTCTCTCTTTTATTGCTGGGCCTCTGAGTTGTTTCATTCTTTTAAGTTTTGCACTATTATGTATTAACAGTTTTCCTCCACGATGAATGAGGGTTCATTACATAATAAAGACCGGAGGCATCGAACTCCTTTATTTAAAATATATATATTTTTTTTTAAGAAGAGATATATTTATTAGATAACCTCACTTTGGAAGAGGAATACCATAGTACAAAGCAATCATCGTATGAAAATAAATGGAATAATGAGCTAATGAGTTCCAACCTCCAATCAGATATGATATGCCGCATTAAAACCTTGCCAAGTAAAACCATCCTTGTGGATAAAACCTTGGCGAAGGAAAAAGCGTACATATTTATATAAGTCGAGGGTTGGGTCAAGACATAGAGATGCAAAAATCTACGTGATAAGGTAGCTCCCAAAAACAGATTGCGCAGCTGATAGGCTTGGATACTCCTTTGAACCGATGGCAGAGAAAAGAAACATGGGAGGATATCAGACAGCCCTCGCAAGCACATCATACTAGGTGATATAACCAAATTACGTCCATGTTGATATATCCGTCTCCTGTATCTATGAAGACCCCATGATAAAATTCTGTGCAGATCGGTCCAAATCTCCGGCATAGGACATGTAGAGCCAAACAAAAGTAAAGCACATGTGAGTAATCGATAGATAGTGGAGTTATAATTGCAAAGGATTAAAACTATAATCATACCCAGCCTGCCTGCATTCATTAGAATGCAGGAAAAATCCATAATAATACGCCAATCCATGTGAAAGACAATCGGATCAAGTATGACGGAGGTGTCCAGTAGTGACATCTAATGTGACACAACTTTGGACCATGGAAGGTAAAGATTCTGATGAGGATCAAGGGCCCGATGAGGATCAAGGGTCCCATCAAGAGGTCAAGGACCCTATGACAAGAAGGAGGGCAAGAGAACTTTGTCATCAAGTTGCCACCTTCTTGTACAAGCATGTTCAAGATGAACCTAAGACTCCTTGGGTTCATTTCATTGAACCTTCACCTTGAGCGTGTATAAGCATGCGTGTGTATGTTCTTGGTTTTTGAATTTTGTCTTGTTTGCTTATGAACCTTGTTTTATGTATTTGCTTTGTAGGTAAATTAGGTACATGAAATTTCCAAGCCAAATTGAAGCCCAAAATGGCCTTATAGGCGTGTGCTACCAAAAGGGAGACAAAAGGAATGATTGTCTTGAAGAGAATGTTTGTCTCCACAAAGACAAATTCAAATGTGTCCAAGATGGAATCTATTGTTCAAATTGAAATAAAAAATCATCTCCAAGACACAACAAGGGGCCGGCCATTGTGAAGCAAAAGGATGATTATCAAATTGAATATAAATTCAAAGTTAAACTTGAATTTAAATTCAACCTTGATTTAAATTCAAATTTCAACCAAATTGAAGCTTGCTTTTCAAGAAGAAATCTGCCATTATCTCAAGCAACCCACACGCCATCTTGGAAGAAAAAGAAGGATAATTGCCAATCCAAATTGAATCCAAGTTTGAATTCAAATTCAAACTCAATTTTGAATTCAAACTTCAACCATCTTTTGAATTCAACTCCAACCATATCATCATCATCAAATCAGATTTCAAGACATCTCTTGGGCTTGTTAGACACGGATGAAAGGAGGAGGGAGGATATCCAACAATCAAATTCAAAATGCACTCAAATTAAAATTCTACTTGAATTCAAATTTCACCCAACTTTTGAATTCAAGTTCAGCTCCATCCTACTCATCAAATCAGCTCCCCAAGGCCTCATTTGCTGACCAAATACATGCCCAAACAAAGGAGGATTCAACCGGATTTCATCTAGGAATTTTCAAGTTATTTTTGAACTCAAATAATTAACAATTTCAAATTCAATTCAAATGTTTTTCTAGCTATTTCTTCTAGATAATATCTGATTATTTTAAGTGTTTTAGGCATCTATAAGTAGGCCTTTTGGCCGATTTGTAAAACACAAGTTTGATGAATAAGAATTCTTGAGATTTCCTTCACTTTGTGCGAGACTTTGTTTTCTTGGTTTTGCATTAAAAACTAAGTTAAGGTCCTTCAAAGTTGAGCATTTTGAAGGTGTTGCCATTTCTAAAAGGTGCCGTCCAGGAGGGCCATATTGGTTTTGCCTGATCAACGACCATCTTGAAGTGTTGGCCTTGCTCGTTTGATCCACACGTTTTAATCACTAAGGAAGCAAGGGGAAGTCTTCTTCCTTGTGCCTAACCCTTTGTGAAGGTTGTTTGGAAGGTGGAATTATTGGAGCCCACGACTTGCACGCATCAAATTGGTATCAGAGCCAAGTTACTCTATTCCACCATCTATCATTTCCTTTTCGTTTGAGTCTAGTCTTTTCAAGTTCAGTTGTGTCCTTCTTCTACCCCTCACTCTACACGCTATTTGTCTTGCATTTTATACAAAAAGAAAAAATAAACAAACAAAACGTCCAGTTGTTTAAGTCATTTGCATTTTGTTGAGTCTTGTTTGAGTCATTTGCATTTTGTCTAGCATCTTTGTTGATTCTTGTTCTAGTGTCACGTTTATCCAACTTGTGCATCAAACATCTGAAATTTTATCATTCAACTTGAACAATTAGGGTTTGAGCATTTAGAGTACATTCAGCTCTCTTTTCACGGCAACCATCAGCCTATAAAGCTACCTTAGTTTCAACTCATCTTGTTGCTACCGAAGCTTTTAGTTGGTGATGATTGTATGCATCTTGTGATTCGCATTGTGATTGATTTCATGATTTAATTCAAGTTAGTCCTAAGTGTGTTTGTCTTCACAAGCCCTTTTCAACATCAAGAACACCCTAAAATCATTCCAAACCCCACGGCCAACCAGCACCCATCCCAACCCAACCCTAAAATTCACCAACCTGATTCCAAACTATCTTATTTACACTCGTAACAACAAGCCCCAACCCAATTTCACCTAACGAAATCAGCATCCAAAGTTCCCAATTCATTCAAAAAAACCCTAACCCTAGAATTTGAATTTTGGTTCAATTCTGTCCTACACTTAGCCATTATCCAAATTGACCACACAAATCATCAATTACCAACCCAAATAGACATATATACCAAACAATCAACTCCCAAGATTCCAATCCTACAAATACCCAAAACATTCAAAAAAACCCTAAATCAAAAACACTAACCCTAACCCAATTCGGCCCTACCCCAATTTCCCTCACTTTCCAAGGTTATTTTTGTTGCAAGTCAAAGTTGTAAACTGCAATTTAAAGACATTGCACTATTCTATCCAAAAACAAAAGTGCTAAGTGCAAAACGCGTGAAACTTCAATTCTGCCCCTAGTCAAAAAAAAAGAGAATATGAACCTTGCTCAATTGAAATAGCAAGGAAGAAAAAGAAAAACAAAAGAACAAGAGAAAAGAAAAAGGGCACAACTTTGTGCATTACGTGGAAAATTTTTTGGAGCAATTTCAAAAAAACCTTGGATACCGTATTTCGTTTTTGCTACATACAACTGTCCTCCCACATCATATTCTCCTTATCCTATTCTTCTTGAACCAATCACACACTTGGTTGCTCGATTATTGCATGACTTGAACCATTTTGTGGATAGTAAGTGCACAGAATCAAAATTAACTAAAGATTGCCCACGACAGCCCTTAGTTCATCTTTGGTTCAGCCTTATACATCAATTTTGGTTGTTTATTTTCTTTGAATCTTAGTAGAAAGTTCAAGTTTGTTTCCATTTTGCTTGATCCTACTTTGATACTAATTGGTGCAACTTGAAAGAAAAAGGGAGAAACAAGTGGAGATCGTTGTGATTTGGAGAAGCATTGGCAAAACACTTTCTTAATTGATCACTTTGAGCCTTCTTAACTTCAGATTATCCAAGAAACAAAGTGGAAAGAGAGTGGAAAGAAGAGAAAGAGTAGTGTTCATAGTTTGTTTTTACTAATCACTTAACGTTTGTTTCTCTTTGTATTAGTTTTCTTCTTCCCTTTTTCTTTTTGTTTTTGTTTCAATTCCTCAGGTAAAATGGAGAGCAGCACTCATTCCGCTTCTAACAAATCAAAGGAAGCCGAGACACTGGACAACACGCAACAACAAATGCTGGAGATGTTAAAGAAGCTCATGCATGACAATGAGGTGATCAAACATCGATTGGAGGATGTTGAACGGAGCTACAAGACAAGTGATGGCCAGGCCACAAGCAAGGCCGTTCCCATGCCGCAACCAAGGCGTCAACCCCCAGAAGATGTTGAAGATGACAACCTTAAACCACCACACATCGAGGCAAGAAGGTTTGTCCCTCCAACACAACCAAGAAGGTACGCTCCAAGAAGGTACAATGATGATTACATTCCATATGAGCATGATGATTATGACTTTGATGACCACCCTCCCCGTGGTTATCAAAGATGCCGAAATCCCCTTTTCCCACAAGATGACGATTTTCTCAAAACCAAAATAAATATTCCCACATTTTATGGTAAAAGTAATGCGGAGGAATATTTAGAATGGGAAACAAAAGTAGATTTAATCTTTTCTTGTACCAACTATAGTGAATTACAAAAAGTGAGGTACGCTTCTATTGAGTTTTCTGGTTATGCACTAAATTGGTGGACAAATTTGTGTCGAAATAGAACTAAGACAAGACAACCGCCAATTGCCACTTGGAAAGAAATGAAGTTTGAAATGAGACAACGTTTTATCCCAAACAATTATGAGAGTTCTATTTTCACGAGTTTGCAAAACTTACGACAAGGTTCCAAAAGTGTAGACGAGTATTACAAAGAGTTAGAAATTTTGTTGCAAAACTTACGACAAGGTTCCAAAAGTGTAGACGAGTATTACAATTATGAGAGTTCTATTTCCACACAGCGGCGTGATGACCGCACCCAACACAAGACTCCCACCAGAATTTCTTCTGATTCCTCAAACAGGTTTAGAGACATTAAATGTTATAAGTGTCAAGGACATGGTCACATAGGAAAAGAGTGTCCTAATGCAAAACGAATCATGTTAATTGAGGAGACAAACGAATATGTGTCTGAGTCCGAGCATGAAAACGAATTTGAGCATGATAATGAAATTGAACCTGAAGAGGATCTAGGCGCATTAGATGATTTTGACACTAAGCAGTTTCTTGTTGTACGTAGAGCTTTAAATGCATATCCGAAATTAGATGATCACGAACAACATAGATAAAACATTTTCCATATTCATTGCATGATAAATGGTAAAGTGTGCACCATGATCATTGATTCCAGTTCTTGTGCGAATGTGACTAGTATCGAATTGGTAAGAAAACTGAATTTGCATATGACTAATCATCCGCATCCTTACAAACTTGCATGGCTAAATTATTGCAGTGAGGTTAGCGTAAGTAAACAAGTTTTGATTTCTCTTAGCATTGGTAGTTACAAAGATAATGTTTGATGGGATGTTGCACCAATGCATGCTAGTCATATCTTACTTGGTAGGCCATGGAAATTTGATCAACATGTGGCATATGATGGTTATTTGAATCGTTATTCTTTCAAATTGAATGGCAAATTGTACAAATTGCATGCACTTCCACCACACAAAGTCCACGAGGATCACCAACGTATGTCTAAGTCTAGGGCCGATCCTAAGGAAAAAGAAGCCGAGAGAAAATTTGTGGAATGCATGAAAAGTGAGAACAAAAAACACGACAGCAAAGGAAAAGAGGTAGTGCCCCTAAGTGTCGACGATTCCAAAAAGAGGTGTGGGTATTTCGCAAAGAAAAGATAGGTCACACGAGCCCTTTATAGCAACCAAATCGTACTCATCATCATTTCCCTAGAAGAACTCCCACCAAACCTACCTACCTCTGTTGCGTCCCTTATTCAAGATTACAAAGTTCTATTTCCCTCCGAGCCACCATCCGGATTACCACCCATTAGAGGAATAGAACACCAAATCGATGTTGTCCCAGGAGCCGTGTTACCAAATCGCCCAGCCTATCGAGCCAACCCCGAAGAAACCAAGGAAATCCAAAGGCAAGTAGAGGAGCTCCTAGCGAGTGGACAAGTCCGAGAGAGCCTAAGTCCATCTGCCGTCCCAGTCATTTTAGTACCCAAAAAGGATGGAACGTGGAGAATGTGTACCGATTGCCGAGCCATAAACAAAATTACCGTCAAGTATAGTTACCCCATACCTAGGCTAGATGATATGTTGGATATGTTGCACGAATCTAAATTCTTCACCAAAATCGACCTTAAGCAAGGGTACTTCCAGGTAGCATTAGAGAAGGGGACGAATGGAAGACTGCATTCAAAACCAAGTTTGGGCTCTATGAGTGGTTAGTGATGCCCTTCGGGCTCACCAACGCCCCTAGCACCTTTATGCGGCTAATGAATGAAGTCTTACGAGCGTTCATAGGCCGATTTGTTGTTGTTTATTTCGATGATATCCTAATCTATTCCCAAACCATAGAAGATCATCTTGACCACATTAGGGCCGTTTTTGAGAATCTTAAGCAAGAACAACTTTACGCCAACTTTAAGAAGTGCTCTTTTTGTTTAGAACGCGTAGTTTTCCTAGGCTTTGTTATTTCGGCTGAAGGAGTAGAAATGGATGAGGAAAAGGTTAGGTCAATTGTGGAGTGGTCTATACCTAAGACTGTAGGGGAAGTTTGCAGTTTCCATGGACTTGCAAGTTTTTATAGACGCTTTGTCAAAGATTTTTCTTCCATAGCTGCACCCCCTAAATGAAATTGTTAAAAAAGATGTGCCTTTTCAGTGGGAAGAGCCACAACAACAGGAATTCGATGAGCTTAAACATAGGCTGACCACTGCACCCATACTTAGGCTACCAAATTTTGACGAGACCTTTGAGATCGAGTGTGATGCAAGTGGAGTGGGTATAGGCGCAGTGTTGACCCAAGCTAAGAAACCCATAGCCTACTTTAGTGAGAAGTTGAAAGGCGCGGCATTGAATTACTCTACCTATGATAAGGAACTTTATGCCCTCATGAGATTCCTACAAACTTGGCAACACTATCTTCAACCTAAAGAGTTTGTGATCCACACTGACCACGAAAGCCTTAAGTATCTTAAAGGGCAGGGAAAGTTAAACAAAAGACAAGCCAAATGGGTAGAGTACATAGAACAATTCCCTTGCGTGATTAAGTACAAACAAGGAAAGGATAATATAGTTGTCGATGCCCTCTCTAGGAGATACACGTTAGTGACTACATTATCTTTACGCTTCTTAGGATTCGAATCACTTATGGAATTTTACCCAAACGACCATGACTTTGGCACCATTTTTTAGGCTTGTAAAGACGCACCCTTTGGAAAATTTTACATACATGAGGGTTATCTTTTCAAAGAACATAAGTTGTGTGTTCCCCAAACATCCCTACGAGAAGCATTGACTAGAGAAGCCCATGGGGGAGGTATAATGGGTCATTTCGGAGTGTTCAAAACCCTTGAGACTCTTAAAGAACATTTCTATTGGCCCCACATGCGCGTAGATGTCGAAAGGTTTTGTGATAGTTGCATCACTTGGAAACAAGCCAAATCCAAGTCCCAACCACATGGCCTTTACACGCCTTTACCCGTCCCTGATGTCCCTTGGATTGACATTTCCATGGACTTTGTTTTAGGACTTCCTAGGTCTCGAGGGGGACGTGATAACATTTATGTTGTGGTTGATCGATTTTCAAAGATGGCACATTTTATTGCATGTAGGAAAGTTGATGATGCCACACATGTTGTTGATTTGTTCTTCAAAGAAATTGTGAGATTGCATGGCATGCAACGTACAATTGTAAGTGATAGAGATACGAAATTTTTGAGTCATTTTTGGAGTGTTTTGTGGGCTAAACTTGGTACACAATTGTTGTTTTCAACCACTGCACATCCACAAACTAATGGACAAACTGAAGTCGTTAATCGTACTCTTTCTCAACTTTTGCGTGCCATTTTGCAAAAACATATTAAACATTGGGAAGATTGTTTAACATATATAGAATTTGCATACAATAGGAGTGTATATCACGGTACCTTGCATAGTCCATTTGAAATCGTGTATGGCTTTAACCCCTTGCCTCCCTTTGATTTGATCCCTATTCCCGTGTATGAACGTTCAAGTATTGATGGTAAACAAAAAGTGGAAATGATAAAGAAACTGCATGAACAAGTTAAAACCAACTTGAAAAAAAAACAAAGCTTATGAAAGACGAGCTAACAAACATCGAAAACGAGTTGTGTTTAAACCTAGAGATTTAGTGTGGTTACATTTGTGCAAAGAAAGATTTCCCAATGAGCGAAAGTCAAAACTGTTACCTAGAGTAGATGGACCATTCAAAGTTTTGAAACGCATAGGTGACAATGCATACATCCTTGATCTTCTTGAAATGTATGGTTCTATTTTGCCTACTTTTAATGTCATCGACCTCACCCCTTTCACTGATGACCTTTTTGATTCGAGGACGAATCCTTTTGAGGAGGGGGGATTAATGAGGATCAAGGGTTCGATGAGGATCAAGGGTCCGATGAGGATCAAGGGTCCCATCAAGAGGTCAAGGGCCCTATGACAAAGAGGGCAAGAGAACTTTGTCATCAAGTTGCCACCTTCTTGTACAAGCATGTTCAAGATGAACCTAAGACTCCTTGGGTTCATTTCATTGAACCTTCACCTTGAGCGTGTATAAGCATGCGTATGTACGTTCTTTGTTTTTGAATTTTGTCTTGTTTGCTTATGATCCTTGTTTTATGTATTTGCTTTGTAGGTAAATTAGGTACATGAAATTTCCAAGCCAAATGGAAGCCCAAAATGGCCTTATTGGTGTGTGCTACCAAAAGGGAGACAAAAGGAATGATTGTCTTGAAGAGAATGTTTGTCTCCACAAAGACAAATTCAAATGTGTCCAAGATGGAATCTATTGTTCAAATTGAAATAAAAAATCATCTCCAAGACACAACAAGGGACCGGCCATTTTGAAGCAAAAGGATGATTATCAAATTGAATTTAAATTCAAAGTTAAACTTGAATTTAAATTCAACCTAGATTTAAATTCAAATTTCATCCAAATTGAAGCTTGCTTTTCAAGAAGAAATCTGCCATTATCTCAAGCAACCCACATGCCATCTTGGAAGAAAAAGAAGGATAATTGCCCATTCAAATTGAATCCAAGTTTGAATTCAAATTCAAACTCAATTTTGAATTCAAACTTCAACCATCTTTTGAATTCAACTCCAACCATATCATCATCATCAAATCAGATTTCAAGACATCTCTTGGGCTTGTTAGACACGGCTGAAAGGAGGAGGGAGGATATCCAACAATCAAATTCAAAGTGCACTCAAATTCAAATTCAACTTGAATTCAAATTTCACCCAACTTTTGAATTCAAGTTCAGCTCCATCCTACTCATCAAATCAGCTCCCCAAGGCCTCATTTGCTGACCAAATACACGCCCAAACAAAGGAGGATTCAACCGGATTTCAGCTAGGAATTTTCAAGTTATTTTTGAATTCAAATAATTAACAATTTCAACTTCAATTCAAATATTTTTCTAGCTATTTGTTTTAGATAATATCTGATTATTTTAAGTGTTTTAGGCATCTATAAATAGGCCCTTTGGCCGATTTGTAAAGCACAAGTTTGATGAATAAGAATTCTTGAGATTTCCTTCACTTTGTGTGAGACTTTGTTTTCTTGGTTTTTCATTAAAAACTTAAGTTAAGATCCTTCAAAGTTGAGCATTTTGAAGGTGTTGCCATTGCTAAAAGGTGCTGTCCAGGAGGGCCATATTGGTTTGCCTGATCAACGACCATCTTGAAGTGTTGGTCTTGCTCGTTTGATCCACACGTTTTTATCACTAAGGAAGCAAGGGGGAAGTCTTCTTCCTTCTGCCTAACCCTTTGTGAAGGATGTTTGGAAGGTGGAATTGTTGGAGCCCATGACTTGCACGCATCAGATTCCCACGTGTAATAGGCCGTCTGTGGAGATCGTAATGCCTGTTAAGCTAAATAGTGAGCTGCCAAATTTTCCTCCCTATAAGTGTGTTGTATGGTAACACGCATATGACACATCAGGGAATGCAAGAACTAGAGATGAAAAGCAGCTGACGGTAACAATGGATGATAGAGCAGCTGAGAAAGTTGCAGATTGTTTGTTTCCAATATGATGTTACGATATGATGGTAAAAAATAGAGTAATCCAAATAGAGCAGCTTGGACCTCCGCCATGTATGGCTCGCACAACGGCAAGCAAAAAGACAGTGCCCCTATGCAGCCTCCCCTCGTATCACGTAAAATGACCACTCCTGCAGAAATCCTACGTCCAACTCCAGCATCTATATTCAGCTTCAACCGTCCAGTAGGTGGAACTATCCATTTGACAACATGTGCTCTTTTTATACGCAGGGGAGGCATAAAATCCAAATGTTTCACTAGATGATAGTCATAAGACAGTTTGATTCCATCCAGTGTCTGAGCCCAAGAAAAAATGTCGGTGTGTATGACCGCCAAAATGGACTATGTTGCACTACAGGTGCCATCTCCATAAACAAGCGAGTCATAAGTTTGCTAGATATTATAAGTAATAATACCTGGGATAGCTATACGTAAAGTGCCAAGTAAATTGGATGATGAGCGATACCACCATGAAAGTAAATACGGCCAGATACGGAATGAATGAGGGAGTGTACCATCCAACAAAGATGCAAAAAAATTCCATATTGGCTGAATGCGATGATAATGTAAGAAAATATGATCAACTTCCACCGAAGCTTGCTTACATAATGGACATTGCGTTGGCATTATCACTATGGAACTGTACTAATAGTCTTGCAAGGGGAGCGCTCGATGGTATAACCACCAAAGAAAATTGCTTATTAGCGGTTGACGTTGTTTGTGCCAAATAAATCTAGCAGAGAAAAGCCTCGGACGATGAATTCTACAGATATCATATGCTGAACTTAAAGTAAACTCTCCTAAAGATGTTGGTGTCCAAGTCAGTCGCAGGCCCTCTTGACGGCAAAGTGAATGACAGCACAAATGATAGCGACAAATAATTTTTCAAATGGGAGAATCAGTCAAACGTGGTATATAATCTCCTCTAAGACCATACTTGGCATGCAAAAATTTACTCCATAACGTATTATGCTGATGATAAGACTACCATATAAAACAATAGTATGCTTCCTGTAACACTCGTATGCTACGAATTCCCAAAACCACCTTCTTCGCATGGTATTGCAATATTTTTCTAAGCCTTCTAATGATGTTTTGGACCCCAATAAAACTTAGCCATCTTGTGTTTAATGATTTGGATTATGGACTGTGGAAGACCTCCTACAGAAATAATATGCAAAGGAATAGAGGAAATAACATACCGTAATAAGATAAGCCTCCCCCATTGAGATAGAAGCTTGTTGTGCCAACCGTTCAATCATGCATCAATATGTTCCAACAAGGTAGAACAGTAATGGGCGCGAGGGATGCCTTTGTACAACATAGACCCAAGATATCGAAATGGCAAACTAGTAGACTGCATTTGCAGAATGTCCTCGTAGCGGTGTTTCCTTGGCACTGTTGTACTGGAAGAAGTGATGAATCTGCTTTTCTGATAGTTCACTTTTTGTCCAGAAGCTACCTCATACCAAGTCAAGAATGTCCTAAAGAAACGTAATGTATGGATATTGCCACACAGAAATGCCAACAAATCATCAGCATATGCAAGGTGTGTAATATGCATCGGTACCCTACCTAGTCTGAAAGAATCAATCGACCAGCCTCCACTTGCGCTTTTAATCTTCTGCTGAAACCTTGAGAAGACAGGATAAATAACAAAGGAGATAATGGATCTCCTTGCTTAACTCCACGGTATGGTCGAAATGTCTCCGTGGGAACTCTATTGATAAGAATCGATAAGGTTGTGCACTTGAGATGATGAAGAATGATACGGACGAGAAATGCTGAAAAGCCAAATTTGGCTAATAACTTTTCCAAGTACTCCCAGCTCACCCGATCGAACGCCTTCATCATATCTAGTTTCAAGCATAACTGATCTCCACCACTATCCATCATATGAATCATTTCTTTGGCCAAAAGTAGTTGAGCAAATATTTCATGCGCCTTTAATAATCCTGTCTGTTCCGGAGATATCAGTTTTGGAAGTAAGGAACTAAGACGTGTTGCAATAATGCGCGTACAGATCTTGCTAATGAAATTGGTCAAGCATATTGGACGATAGTCACTAAATGTTCGTGGGGCTACAGTCTTCGGTGTCAGTGTAATCATAGACGCTGACATTGCTAAAGGTTATGGAACACCTAGAAAGAATTCTTGTACTGCCAACGTAACTTCCAGACCTATAATATCCCAACAAGAGCGAAAAACCTACCATGAAATCCATCCAGACCAGCTGCACTCTGAGGGTCTAAGTGCCATACAGATTGTTTAATCTCAGTAGCTTGTGGAATACTCAGTAGATATGCATTATACTATGCAGTTATTAGCATGGGAATATGCTGTAAAATTCGATCATAATCACTTGTTGTCTCCTTGGCAAACAAAGTTTTGTGAAAGGATACGGCTTCCGCTTGAAAGGATTCTGGGGTGTCACATAATTCGTCTGAGGCAGTGTAGATTTTTTGGATTTTCAATTGTGTCCGCCGCCCCTTTACCATGCAATCGAAATAACTCGTATTAGCATCTCCATCTTTTATCCACTGAATTCGAGCTTTTTGCTTCCAATACTGAAATTCGTAATTAGACGCTTTAATATACTCCGCCTTTGCTTGCTGATATAGACTTCTGCTGATCTTCATAGGTGTTTGCTCCCAAGCCAATTCTGTCTGCTTGACTTTGGTCTCAACTAACTCCAGCTTTTGAAAGATATTACTAAATATTGTTAAATTTCAGTGCTGAATATCCCTTTTAAGACTAGATAGCTTTTTATAGAAACCATGCATTTTGCCTGTATTTGGATATGATTTCTAAGTTTCTTTGATGTACGCTTGAAAATCTGGATGACTCAGCCAAGCATCCAGAAAACGGAATGCCCGTCTGCTAGTTGTCTGCACTTGTCTACATACCAATAATAAAGGAGTATGATCAGAAGATATGCGTGGCAAATGTGTGAGTTTGAGATCATCAAACAAATCTTGAAAACGAGAATTAACAAATGTCCAGTTCAGTCTACGGTGCACTTGACCAAGCCCTCGTCCATCAGTCCATGTATATCTTGTTTTGTGATAAGGAGGATCCATCAATGAACAATCTTCTATGCAATCATTAAAATCGTGCAGTGTTGCCAGGGATGGATTAGAACGGCCACGATGATCTTGCAGTGAACGAAACGTATTAAAATCGCCACCTACTATCCAAGGAATATTCAGATGTTGAGAGTGATCCCGCAGAGATCGCCAGAGAGGTATGCAAAGAGCAACCGAATGTTGGCCATAGACTATGGAATAACCGAATGCTAGATTTAGTGGTATATAGCAAAATTGCGTTTGAACCACCTGAGTATCGTCTTGAATATTTTGAAGCCGGAAGATTTCGTCTTGCCAAAAAATCCAGATCTTTTCAGACCGTGATGCAAAGTGATGTAAGAAACCAAGATGCATGCCATAATGAACGATGCTAGCTGATGAATGTTTAGGTTCTATGATAGCCAAAAGATTTAATCTATGCAAATGAACTTAAGTGATGGAGGCGAGATAAAGAGGATCTTATGCCCCTAATATTCCAAATCATGATATTCATTGAGAAAGGGCTGCTGCACTCCGATGAGATGATCGCATCGCACAACGAGTTAAAATGGTAGAATGCGCTAGAGGAGGCCACTCCTTGCGAGTCCGTCGTCTTCTACGTGGCACAACTTGAATAAACCCCTCATCCGAAGGTAATTCAATCAAGAGAGCTAATAATATATCATCAGAAAGGGACTCTGGTAATCATTGGATCCTCTGAATTACAGCAGATGAGACTGTCGGAAGATCCAAAGGCCTATCCTTTCCTGCAAATCTGTGTCAGATGAGTGACAAACTCCTCCGTATCATCCGGTTCTTGAGGAAGTGGGTATTCAGCATCATAGCCCTAAACGAGAGAAGTCTTATGCATTCATTAGAGATCGCAATGAAGCATCAACATTAGAATCATAAATACGTACTAGTTCACCTCCTGGAAAACCTTCCTCGGAAATAATGATGGGCTCTTGAGGTTGTGACTGCAATGGGTTGGCTGAATTATTCTCTGTAGGAGCTGCTTTTTTTGGAGTCCATCTGAGATTAGGTTTCGGCTTTGTTTCAGGAATGAATGAAGGTTCTTGACAGTTTCTTGTTGCATGACCAAGTCTGCAGCATGTTGTGCAAAACATTGGAAGATCCTCATAAACAACTTGCTGTAATATTAGTTTTTGTTTTGCCTGCACATAAATCTTTTTAGGAAGTTCCTGTGAAACATCCACCTCTACACAAATACTTGCAACTAACGGTCTTAAGCCTTCTGCAGTTGCACATCAATTTAATAGGATTCCCAATCTACCGAACAATCTCAAATAAAGCAGCTTTCTGGTTAAAATGTATTGGCAAGCCAGGAAGCACAATCCAGACTGGAACAACTGGTACATCAGTGGATGGATCAAAATCTACTGTCAATTTGATAATGCGTATGTGACATCTAGAGATATTCCATGCACAACAATAAAAACATCTGAGATAATCAAGTTCATGCTTAAAATTGAGTAGAATATGGGATTGATCAATCATGGTAATGCGCAGATCTGTTTGAAATCTAATTTTTTTCAAAAACATCCTGGATCACCTTCAATGGTGGCTGGCCATACCAAAACGTTCCCACTAACAAGAATTTAAATGGAGTAGATAACGCATCAGTCTCATCATCAGTGAATGTGATCATAGGAATACCTTTATGGCGGTTGATTGTTTCTGGGGAGATGGCGATAGAAGCTGCATTGTTTCTGGCAACAATCGACGCAAACGTGGGATGGTGCGCTGGATTATCCATCAATCGTAGGTTGTTATTCGTAGAAATCGTAGAATGAAGAACAGATGATTGCAGATTGCAGAATGATTAACAGCGAATCTGAATTAAAAACAATGGATGAATGATCGAAAGTAAAGCATGATAGGAAAAAGGTGTAAAAGAGAGACTTCAATTTTAGTTGATAACATCAGCCGCTTGAAAGAACAGTTTTTGTTCTTCTTCTTCAACCTTTGATTCAAGGGCTTTTGGATCCCTTCAAGGCTTGAACAACCTTGTTTGTAGGCTTATATACTTGGGGTGAATATCATTTGGAAGGGTTGAGGCTTGCCTAGATGAGTTGAAGCCATTTGTTAGCCATTGTTCAACAACACAGCAAAACAGAACTGGTTTGTTGCAAGGTCTTCTTAGCAAGGTTGTACTGGACCCATTCTTTTTCCAGCTGTGTAAGGAGTTAAAGGAAGGTCCCTTCTTGTGCCCTCATCAATTGGTATCAGAGCGTAAGGTACACTTTAACTCCAATCATTTTGTTTTATAAACTATTTGTGTTTCAGTTTCTATTTTATGTTTTGTTCTTTGTTTGTAGCTACTGTACATTTTTTAGACTAACTCCCCAGCCCTTAAACTTTGTTCAAACAGACCTTAAGGTGTTAGGATATGTGTGTTAGTGTTGCGTAAAACATTTTTTTAGTAGTTCTAATCAGAAAACCAAAGCAGATTATTTTAGTTCATAGGTTCTCTTTTCGTTTTTTTTTGTTCTTGTTTGTAACTTGTGTGTTTCTAGTCAAGCTTGAATATAACCTGGAGCAAATGTCACTTAGGTGTTTGAATATGTTATATTGAAGTTTGATTAATGTCCTGTTGTTCCTAAAACTCATAAAATATAAAAACAATCTAAGTAGATTTCAGTCATGTTTTCAATCTTTGTTCTATTTGCATTCTGTTGTGTGTATGTTTTGTTTTTGTTGTTTTCCACGTTTTCTATATGATTCCAGCACTTGAATTTGTTCCAAAACAGATTTCAAGATGTTAGAAAGTGGTGTTAAGTGTTTGTTAGACGTTCTGAAAGCCACATAAATTCAGAAAACCAAAACAGTTGTAGTTGTTCTTAAGTTTTATTTTTTTTCCTTATCAACTTCTGCCCAAACTTTGCATAAACATCCTTAACATGCTTAAATATGATGTGTTAGAGTTTGTTTAAACTTTAGTTGTAGTTTGAAATAAGAAAATAGCAAACAAATTATCTGGTTCAATTCAGTTTTATAGCCGTGTACCTATTGTGTTGTTTTAGTTTAAACTTTGTTAAAAAAACCAACAACCCCTAGCCTAGATTCTGTTTATATGTCCTGGGTTTATGTTTTTTTTAATGTTATAAGCTGAAATTAATCACAAAAACAAAGTGCATGTATACTGTTATGATCAAGAAACAGTAGCATGTAAGACCTTGATACAACTTGTTTTTGAATCAAACTTTCTGAACCGAGTTGCAGGTGTTGCAAATTGATCCAGCCATCTCAAACTTACCTTTAAGTCATTAAACAACGATAAACACTCCAAGGTTGGCTGAACTTTTAATGAAACGTTTATTGACTTTAAAGCTGTAAAAAGTGAAGTAAACTTGAAAGAAAACAAGAATTATCAAGTTTTAACGTTGGCTTTGCGTTTATATTTACTTTGGGTTGTTTCAATTGATTAAAGACATTGTTGGACTTAAGTTCTTACTTAGGATCAAGTTGTCTAAATTTCAGCCCCACATTGTTATATTGTCAACCCTGTTTATCATCTTGTTGTCTTTACACTTCTTCAAACTTGCATTGGACTTTCATTCATATTTGGTTGTTAAAATTGTGAAATACTTGTCACTTCATTAGCGTTTAGTCGTGTTGTAAAGGGAACTTTTTCACAAAAGAACAACCAAAACTTGTGCAAGCAAACCCAAAGCTGTGAGCAAAGTCTCATAAAGGCTGTGAGCAGTAGTCTCAAAAACAAACAAGCCAAAAAAGCACAAAGAAAGAAAATAGAGCTTGTTTGAGAAAGAAACTGAGAGAAAAGCCAATTTACGTCACAAAAGTAAGAGGCAAGACGCATGAGAGATTGCACAAGAGGAGAGGAATAGCCTTATATCAGAAAAGTTCCAAATTCTCAAAAGGAACTTAGAAACAAAATTTGTGCAAAAAGAGAAAGTACCATCACCCAAAGTGTTGATCTTTGTTGAAAAAGTTTCAAGAACAAATCCTTACTGAGCACTTCTGTGTGTGTACTTAGCTTTCACTTTATTTACAATTGAATTTGCATAAAAGTTTAAAGTAATTTAAAGGATTGTCTTGAACAAACCCTTAGCTTTCTTGGTTCAGCCTGAAACATCACTTCCTTCTATCTTTCTTTCAATCTTAGATAGTCCAAGATTGTTGTTTATTCAATTGTCAGCTTAAAGTAGAAATTCATGTTTTGTTGAAGTTATAATTTGATTTTACTTGCTTGTGATCTAACTTGGTTACCTCACTGTTTTTACTTCTTTGGTTGATTGTTTTGATTAAACATGATGCTTAGAACCATTTGGGGAGTTGAATGTCATAGAAATGATTTTGATGAACTCAACCTACGTATGGACTCTTTTGGACATACGAATGGTCTTTGGGTGAGATATTGGGAGTGTAAAACTCCAAGGTATCAAATCATTCCTCAATATAGTAAAGATGTTACAACATATTATAATGAAATGCTCAATGATTTGTATTATGCTAATGTTAATGAGCATGAGGAACTAAGCATGATTAGGTTCTTTGCTGGATTAGATAAAGGGATTGCGGATTGCTTGTTACATGAGACGTTTTCATCCCTTCATGACATGCTTGAAAAGGCAAAACTTATTCAATCGAACCTGATCCTTTGGCGTTTTAATCAAAACTATGGGCATGAACAGAACTTACGTGATTTGCAAAGTGACAAACCAAACGATCAAACTGATTCGGATAAGTTAAGCAATTTGATTATGAACATGAATGCATTTGAAAAGGAAATGCTTAGACTTAATGATATGTTGTATACAATGAAAAAGGATTCTAAAACAACAAAAGATTTGCAACCCAATGTGTTTGAAAGTAATGGTTTGTGTGAGCTTAAATTGAACCCCGACATGCATGAAACTGAAATTCCTTTACATGATTTGCATGTTCAACCATATGAGGTATTTGAATTGGAAGAAGATACTTCACTTGAGACAGAAATTGGTGGCTTACAAAGTATTAACAACATGCTTACAGTTGATATTGAACATGATAATGTAGGATCTGCAAGGCACCACTAGAAGGGGGGGTTGAATAGATGGTGCGGAAAATAAGGTTTTTAAAATTTCTTTAAACCTAACCAATTCAAGTTCTGAAAACAGATTCTGTTTTCAGGACCAGTCTTAAAACGTTTCAAAAACTAGGTTAGAGGTCTCCAACAATTATGAAATTTTGACAGAACTTAGCCTCAGATGTTATGAGGGTCCCCTAAAATTTTCAAATCAAAATTCAACCTTTAACCCCTTCAAAAACCGTTGGCACTCAGATTGTGCAAATCTGCCAGAACCGGTAGATGGTTTTGAAAAATTAATTCCTATTTGTGTGAATGTCCAAATGATCTGAAAATTTGACCAATAACTCTTCACACACTATAATTAAATGGGTTGAAACAGTTTTTGAAAATTCTTTTGGGAAGTAGGTCAAATACACCCAAAGTCTCAACCTTTGCAAGTCTGAAAATCAGACTGCACTAGTCTCAGAACTTTTGATGTTTGAATGACTTATACTTGTCCAAAATGGTTGAGACTTGTGCCAAATTAACCCTAGAACGTTTATGTATGTTTCTGGAAATTTTTATAATTTTTGGAAAACGTTTACTATTTTTACGAACGTGAACAATATGAGTAAACAGTGCAGAAACTGAAACGTAAATGCAGAAAGTAAATTGCACCGAGATTTTTATACTGGTTCGGTTATAAACAACCTACTCCAGTCTTCAAGGAACACCTTCCTTGGTTCACACTATTCACACACACCACACACCTTACCGCAGGGTTGATAGAGTTACACCTTAACTCCAACCCTTTACAAACCTTGTATTGTGAGTACAATTCACACGAACACCACCACCTCGTAAGAATGAAGATTGATCACACCTTGATCAATCTTGTACAAAGATGAATGAATGGTGGTTTCTATGAAGCCTATTCAAGAATGAAAGAAGTAAAACAGAATAGGCTTTTTACAAGAGAAGAAAGAAAGAAAGTGTAGGAGAAAAGAGGCTTGGCACTTTGATCACTTTAGAATGCAAATCTTGGTGTTGTTTTTGTTTTTTTCTTCTCTTCTCCTTATACAGCCGTCCCCCTTGAGCTCTTCCCCCTCTTGAAAATTTGCTTTTAATTGCTTGAGAGAGTGTAAGACATCATGGTGACAATGCTTTGCTTACTTGGCATCATTCTATTGGACCATCATTTAGTCATTGCTTACTTGACACCTCTTGATTGGCTCAATGTTGTCATCATTTGATGACATGGAAAATCTGAAATAAACACTAAATATTTGCCAAATAATCAATCATCAAATCATGCCATAATTCTCAATTTTTGTCATAAAGTGCAAGACACACAAATATCTTCTTTCCATCTCATAGAAATCGGTCACACCCTTATTTTCAATGCTGAAATTTTCAGCATTTACAACATGAGATAAATCCAGATTTCTTCCAATTTCCTTTGAATTTTTTTTCATAAAATAAAATCAACTATATAAGGTAAGTCTTGCTACCAAATGAAGAGTGAACTTGGACACAATAAGGAGCAACATTCGGCCAGCACATCCCCTCACACATGCTGAAAAATTTCAGCATGTGTGATATGAAAAATATCACACTTAATTACCTTACATAACATTCAAATCATTTCCATAACTCCTTTAATTAATCCTTTAATGAAAGATTGACAAAATATCTTGCTTAACCATGAATAATTCGGCCATGGTATGTGTAACATGCTGAAATTTTCAGCATGTGACATAAGAGAGGTATATGTTGAATACTTACCTTTTGTAGCTTCTCTCTTTGATTTCTCAACATTGTATGATTGATCCTTGACCAAACAACATGCCAACAAGGCTCCACATGTGCTCCATCTCAGCTGTAGTAACGTTGGAATGTGTATATACATGTGCTGAAATTTATTTTTGCTAACTTTGTAAAATAGTGCACATTTAGTAATACACATATGTAATATTCCAATCAGCCCTTAATTTAATTTTCTAGAACACTTTAAGATGTATATTATATGTAAAAAGTGTCTAGATACGTGTCACATCATGGTCAAGAAAAACGTTCCATGTTAAGTGCGTAGAAAACCGAATTTTCGATATTTATCGATTACCCGATTTTTCTCTAATTTAAATTCCAACTTTTGCACATGATATATATATTATGTTATACATAATATATATAATATATATTTTAAATTTCAGCTCTTGGCTGATTTAAAATGGTACCATAAACATGTGACAAAAATAAAATTGGAATCTTCACATTTTGGCCTAAATGTGGGGTGATTTGTGTGTGCCAACATGGAAAGTATTTTTGCCTGATTTTTCAGTGATGTGCACGAATTTTACATCAATTTTTGATTTATATGGGCTCGCCATTTAATTATGGCAAGTACGTGACACGTTGGCGAAGTTTCGGTATTCGCCCGATACGACAAATTTCGGTTTAGAACCTTTTATCGTGTCGTATTTAATTTGTCATCACCATATCTTATATCATATGATATAAGACCTGAATATACTTATAAATATGAGTTAAGTATGGTGGTGTGACGTTAACGTACGTACGTAAGATATATAACGTGTCGGTAGTACGTTGGAATACATGTGTATGTGCCTTTTATAAAAAAAATCTGAAAATATAGTATATATATGTGTAAAAGGCGTGTGGAATGAATGTGGGGAGGAGAAGAAGACTTTCCTTCCATAGCCATGTTGCCTTTGTGCCTTTTCCAAATGCATTTTCCTTTAATGAACTACTTAGTTTATCAAACTAAATACTTCACTTAATGAACTACTTTAGTTCATTAATTGTGGCACCTGAAAATAGTATAAACTCAACAAATGTTCGCCATATGATGTAAGCTTTAATGCTTCATGGCTCGTTAGTACGGCAACATAATACATAAGCTAAATAAGGCAAGTTGTCATGCACACATGTACACTTGTGTGTATATATATATATATACTCAACGTTTATATATATATATATATTCAAATTTCTTATTTTGAAATCACTCAAACCCTCTTATTTCTACAATCTCCCCCTTTTGATGATTTTCAAAATAACTAGTGTATATGATTTAAGTGTTATCTCTCCCCCTTGAATTATGCACAGATTTGAAATTTGAATTTCGAATTTCAAATCCGGCTCCCCCTTGATTTATGCAATTAGAATCAATCAGTGATCTCTCTCTCCCTTAAATCTCTCTCCCCCTTAAATCATGCTTCTCTCTCCCCCTTTATTTTGTAAAGTTAATCAAAAGATTCCTGTCAAAAAGGAAAGTAAATCAAATAATATCGCATTAAATCACATCAACAGGAATCATGCCTAATTTAGAGCGAAGAGATTCAAATGTGGCTTGATTTAAGGCCTTTGTAAAGATATCCGCTACTTGTGATTCTGTGCGTACGTGATCTATGACAATATTACCATTGTTAACGTGATCACGAAGAAAATGATAGCGAACTTCTATATGCTTAGCCTTAGAGTGTAATACGGGGTTCTTAGACAGATTTATTGCACTCATACTATCACAATATATAGGAATTTTATTTACGGTAATTCCAAAGTCCGAAAGTTGTTGTTTTATCCACAACAACTGTGTGCAACAAAGGCTAAGAGCCATATACTCAGCCTCAGTAGTGGACAAAGCAACACTGGCTTGCTTTTTGGAAAACCATGAAATAAGGGAATTTCATATAAATTGGCAAGTTCCGCTCGTGCTTTTTCTATCTATCTTGCAGCCACCATAATCTGCATCAGTGTAAGCATGTAAGTCGAATGTAGAGTCCTTATCATACCAAATACCTAAGGTGGGCGTGTGCTTAATATAGCGGAATATTCTTTTTACCGCATTTAAGTGTGACACCTTAGGTTGACTTTGAAAACGAGCACACATGCATACGCTAAACATAATGTCAGGCCTACTAGCAGTTAAATATAGTAAAGAACCTATCATAGATCGATATAATCCATTATCAACGTCTTTACCATGTTCGTCTTTGTCTAATTTAGTAGTAACACTCATAGGCGTGGGAGATGGTTTCAAATTTTCAAAATTGAACTTCTTGATCATGTCATTTACGTACTTAGCTTGGCTTATATGAATTCCTTTACTCGTTTGCTTAATCTGCAAGCCAAGAAAATAATTAAGTTCACCAACCATAGACATTTCAAATTCAGCTTTCATACAATTTTCAAAATCTTTAACAAGTCTATGTGAGGTAGAACCGAAAATAATGTCATCTACGTAAATTTGAATAATAAGTAAATCTGATTTTTCTTGTTTCAAAAATAGTGTACTATCTATAGTACCACGTTTAAAATTATTTTCTAAAAGAAAAGTGGCAAAACGATCATACCATGCTCTCGGCGCTTGCTTTAGACCATATAGTGCCTTCTTTAGTTTGTACACGTGATCAGGATGTTTCAAATCTTCAAAACCGGGTGGTTGCTTCACGTATACTTCTTCTTGTATAAATCCGTTTAGAAAAGCACTTTTGACGTCCATTTGATATAATTTAAAATCTTTCATGCAAGCAATAGCAAGTAAGAGTCGTATAGCTTCTAAACGTGCTACGGGTGCAAATGTTTCATCGTAGTCTATTCCTTCTTCTTGATTATATCCTTGAGCTACGAGTCTTGCTTTATTTCTAACGACCTTTCCTTCTTCATTCATTTTGTTCCTAAATACCCACTTTGTGCCTATTATTGTCTTATCTTGTGGTCGGGGCACTAAATCCCATACATCATTTCTAACGAATTGATTCAGTTCGTCATGCATAGCATCAATCCAAGATGAATCACTCAAAGCATCATGCACATTTTTGGGCTCAATTTCAGAAATCATAGCATAAAATTCATTTATTTCATCCGAAGTGATTCTTCTACGTGGTCGCACACCGTGAGTGATGTCGCCTATGATGAGATCATGTGGGTGATCTCTATGCCATCTTGGTTGATTATTTTCTAAGTTATCATGCATTTCTAGTGTTTCATTCATCTCATGCATATCAAAAGAATCATTATCTTCATCCAAAACGGGTTTCAATTCAAAATCATCATCATATTCCTTTTCTTTATCAATCTCTCCAAATTCATTGAATTTAACATGAATAGATTCTATGATTTGTCTAGTGAGAGGATCATAACATCTATATGCTTTTGAGTTTATGGAATACCCAATAAAAATGCACTCAATTGATTTGGATTCAAATTTATCTAAGTTATCTTTTGTATTCAAGACAAAACATTTGCATCCAAACACACGAAAATAATCAATCTTAGGCACGCGATCATTCAAAATTTCGTAAGGCGTCTTGTTTATTTTCTTTCTTATAGATAGGCGATTTACAATATAGCATGCACAATTTACGGCTTCCGCCCACAGAAATCTAGGCAATTTATTTTCGCAAAGCATAGTTCTAGCGATTTCTTGTAGTGTGCGATTCTTTCTTTCTACTACTCCATTTAATTGTGGAGTTCTAGGTGGGAAAACTCATGTTTAATTCCTTTTTCTTCACAAAATGAAATCATCTCTTTATTTTTAAACTCACCGCCTCTATCGCTTCTTATTCTTTTCACATTTACGCCGTCTTGATTTTCAAGTTGTTTAATTAATTTAGCGATTTCTACGGCGCTATCATCCTTATGTGCAAGAAATAAAGTCCAAGTATAGCGAGAAAAGTCATCAACAATCACGCATGTATAGTGACGCCCACCAAGGCTTGTCGTGCGACTAGGACCAAACAAATCGATATGCAATAGTTCTAGTATTATAGTCGTGCTTATCTCATTTTTAGGCTTAAGTGACTCACGTGTTTGTTTGCCTTTTATGCAAGATTCACACAACTGAAAGTTGTCTAAATCAAGCGTAGGCAATCCCCGTACTAGGTTCTTTCGTTGCAATTTTTCTAGTGTAGAAATACCTATGTGTCCTAAACGCCTATGCCACAAATTCACATTGGGTTCATTTGACATAAAACATTTAACTTTGGCGTCTACTACATCATCCATAGATAGTGTGAATATATTTCCTTCACGTTTTCCTTTTAAAACGGTTTCTCCATTTTTATTTATTATATTACAATAGGGGTGAGTAAAACACACATTGAAACCATTGTCAACAAATTGAGAAATACTAAGAAGATTGTAAGATAAGTTGCTTGCCAAAAACACGTTGGAGATTTGAAGTGTATTCGGATTGCCAATCGTACCTTTTCCAATGATCTTGCCTTCATTGTTGTATTCAAAGGTCACGGATACGCCTTTTGTGACCTTCTTTAATTTGGAGAATAGGCTCGGGTCACCCGTCATGTGCCTCGAGCAACCACTGTCAAGGAACCACTTTATTGATGTGTCTTTTGATGAGTGGTCTCCCTGCAATGTGAAAAGGTGATTTAGGTACCCTTTTAATTTTGGGTCCTTTTGAGTTAGTTAATCACCTTTTGGTAAAGGTACCTTTCGGTACCCATACTTAGGTGATCCTTCTCGGTCTATCAAATGGCAAGAATGTAGATGAAGGTGCGATATAGTATACATGTGGTGCATGTACTTTGGGTCTTTGCCCAAGGACTCCTCTATACTCATTATATGAAGGACGTTTGTGATGTGTCCTTGTGTGCGTGTGCGTAGTGCGTGGATGATATGTATTTCGTGTATGCATTGTTCTTTTCTTCTCATATCTATATGGTACAACGTTATATTTCACATGATATGAGGGAGTGGGGCGTGTGGAAGGGGGTGCTTTTTGCGTCATTTTAGACGCCATTTGATGCTTAGGGGTGTCTACTTTCTTAGACACAACAAACTTGGTTGGTTTGGTTGATACTTCATTAGTATCAACGTATCCCAATCCAGTTTTGTCACTGTCATGCTTTTGTGATAATATGATGCGATGCAGCATGTTTGACCCTGTATCGAATTGTTTCATCATTTTCTCTAAGTCTATATTCCTTGATTTCAAATTTGAAATCTCGGATTTCATTTCATTATTTTGAGAAGTTAATGATGAGATCTCGGTTTTTAATGCAGTGATGACACATGAAGACTCTTTCTTTGAATCGCTTAATTGAGCGACAAGATTCTCGTTAGAAGATTCTAACAGTTTCTTGTCTTCAATTAAACGTTTCTTTTCTTTGCGAGAGTCTTAGTAAATTTATGTAACTCAAGATATTGACTAAAAAGATCATCGTAAGAAGGTTCAGAGTCAGAGTCAGAATCAGATGATACCTCATTAGACGCCTTTGAAGCGAAGCAAACTTGAGCGGTCTCCTCTTCGGTCTCAGTTTCAGAGTCTGATGAGTCACTCCATGTGGAGGCCTTTAGTGCACGTTTCCTTTGTTTAGGATCTGAGACGAGTCTATTTTTGTTCCGCTCCTTGTCAGGGTATTTATTAGTTTGCTTTTCTTTGTTAGGGCAGTCATATGATAAGTGTCCGAGTTTGCCGCATTCATAACATTTAATGTCCTTGTCATTTGACTTGTTTTTGTTTCTCTTAGATGTAGTGCCCTTGTTTTTATTTCTAAATGACTTTCTCATGAATCTTCTTAGTCCTTTAGCCAATAGAATTAAATCATCATTATCTGATTCGGAAACACTATCATCTACGTGATCGGAGGGAGGGGAGACGTATTCATTTGATTTAAAAGCAATTGTCTTACCTTGTTTAGATGATTCCGATTTCCGAATAGTAAGTTTGTTTTCATAAACTTTGAGTGAGCCAATGAGTTCTTCCATTTTTATTGATTTAGTCTCCTTACTTTCTTCTATAGCAGTCACTTTAGGGTCCCATTCCGAAGGAAGGCTTCGTAGGACTTTCTGTACCTTTTCCTGCGTAGTAAAAGCCTTACCAAGAGACTCAAGAGAGTTATAGATGTTAGTTAAACGAAGATCCATATCTACAATCGACTCATTAGGCAACAATTTAAAAGACTCAAGAGTAGACATGAGCATATTAATTTTTGACTCTTTTACTTGACTCGTGCCTTCGTGTTTCATTTCTAAAATTCTCCACATTTCTTGTGCACTCGAACAATTTGACACATAACTAGACTCACTTTTACTTAATCCGTTTAAAAGCAATTGCATAGCCCTAGCATTCATACTAAGTTTCTTTTTATCATCACTCGTATATTCTTGTCTAGTTTTAATAACTTCTAAAGTAACTCCGTCTACAGTGGATACATTAGATGGGACATATGGACCATCTTCAATTATTGACCAAAGATCTATATCTATAGCCATAAGAAAAAGTTTCATCCTAAGTTTCCATTGAATAAAAGACTCACCGTCAAAAAGTGGAGGCCTTTGGCTCGACATACCTTCTTGTTCGGTTTTGAGATTTGTGGATGCCATCTCACTGAATCGTTGGATTCCTTGTAGTGAGTATTCCTGCGCTCTGATACCACTTGTAGGATCTGCAAGGCACCACTAGAGGGGGGGTTGAATAGATGGTGCGGAAAATAAGGTTTTTAAAATTTCTTTAAACCTAACCAATTCAAGTTCTGAAAACAGATTCTGTTTTCAGCACCAGTCTTAAAACGTTTCAAAAACTAGGTTAGAGGTCTCCAAAAATTATGAAATTTTGAGAGAACTTAGCCTCAGATGTTATGAGGGTCCCCTAAAAATTTCAAATCCAAATTCAACCTTTAACCCCTTCAAAAACCGTTGGCACTCAGATTGTGCAAATCTGCCAGAACCGGTAGATGGTTTTGAAAAATTAATTCCTATTTGTGTGAATGTCCAAATGATCTGCAAATTTGACCAATAACTCTTCACACACTATCATTAAATGGGTTGAAACAGTTTTTGAAAATTCTTTTGGAAAGTAGGTCAAATACACCCAAAGTCTCAACCTTTGCAAGTCTGAAAATCAGACTGCACTAGTCTCAGAACTTTTGATGTTTGAATGACTTATACTTGTCCCAAATGGTTGAGACTTGTGCCAAATTAACCCTAGAACGTTTATGTATGTTTCTGGAAATTTTTATAATTTTTGGAAAACGTTTACTATTTTTACGAACGTGAACAATATGAGTAAACAGTGCAGAAACTGAAACGTAAATGCAGAAAGTAAATTGCACCGAGATTTTTATACTGGTTCGGTTATAAACAACCTACTCAAGTCTTCAAGGAACACCTTCCTTGGTTCACACTATTCACACACACCACACACCTTACTGCAGGGTTGATAGAGTTACACCTTAACTCCCACCCTTTACAAACCTTGTATTGTGAGTACAATTCACACGAACACCACCACCTCGTAAGAATGAAGATTGATCACACCTTGATCAATCTTGTACAAAGATGAATGAATGGTGGTTTCTATGAAGCCTATTCAAGAATGAAAGAAGTAAAATACAATAGGCTTTTTACAAGAGAAGAAAGAAAGAAAGTGTAGGAGAAAAGAGGCTTGGCACTTTGATCACTTTAGAATGCAAATCTTGGTGTTGTTTTTGTTTTTTTCTTCTCTTCTCCTTATACAGCCGTCCCCCTTGAGCTCTTCCCCCTCTTGAAAATTTGCTTTTAATTGCTTGAGAGAGTGTAAGACATCATGGTGACAATGCTTTGCTTACTTGGCATCATTCTATTGGACCATCATTTAGTCATTGCTTACTTGGCACCTCTTGATTGGCTCAATGTTGTCATCATTTGATGACATGGAAAATCTGAAATAAACACTAAATATTTGCCAAATAATCAATCATCAAATCATGCCATAATTCTCAATTTTTGTCATAAAGTGCAAGACACACAAATATCTTCTTTCCATCTCATAGAAATCCGCCACACCCTTATTTTCAATGCTGAAATTTTCAGCATTTACAACATGAGATAAATCCAGATTTCTTCCATTTTCCTTTGAATTTTTTTTCATAAAATAAAATCAACTATATAAGGTAAGTCTTGCTACCAAATGAAGAGTGAACTTGGACACAATAAGGAGCAACATTCGGCCAGCACATCCCCTCACACATGCTGAAAAATTTCAGCATGTGTGATATGAAAAATATCACACTTAATTACCTTACATAACATTCAAATCATTTCAATAACTCCTTTAATTAATCCTTTAATGAAAGATTGACAAAATATCTTGCTTAACCATGAATAATTCGGCCATGGTATGTGTAACATGCTGAAATTTTCAGCATGTGACATAAGAGAGGTATATGTTGAATACTTACCTTTTGTAGCTTCTCTCTTTGATTTCTCAACATTGTATGATTGATCCTTGACCAATCAACATGCCAACAAGGCTCCACATGTGCTCCATCTCAGCTGTAGTAACGTTGGAATGTGTATATACATGTGCTGAAATTTATTTTTGCTAACTTTGTAAAATAGTGCACATTTAGTAATACACACATGTAATATTCCAATCAGCCCTTAATTTAATTTTCTAGAACACTTTAAGATGTATATTATATGTAAAAAGTGTCTAGATACGTGTCACATCATGGTCAAGAAAAACGTTCCATGTTAAGTGCGTAGAAAACCGAATTTTCGATATTTATCGATTACCCGATTTTTCTCTAATTTAAATTCCAACTTTTGCACATGATATATATATTATGTTATACATAATATATATAATATATATTTTAAATTTCAGCTTTTGGCTGATTTAAAATGGTACCATAAACATGTGACAAAAATAAAATTGGAATCTTCACATTTTGGCCTAAATGTGGGGTGATTTGTTTGTGCCAACATGGAAAGTATTTTTGACTGATTTTTCAGTGATGTGCACGAATTTTACATCAATTTTTGATTTATATGGGCTCGCCATTTAATTATGGCAAGTACGTGACACGTTGGCGAAGTTTCGGTATTCGTCCGATACGACAAATTTCGGTTTAGAACCTTTTATCGTGTCGTATTTAATTTGTCATCACCATATCTTATATCATATGATATAAGACCTGAATATACTCATAAATATGAGTTAAGTACGGTGGTGTGACGTTAACGTACGTACATAAGATATATAACGTGTCGGTAGTACGTTGGAATACATGTGTATGTGCCTTTTATAAAAAAAATCTGAAAATATAGTATATATATGTGTAAAAGGTGTGTGGAATGAATGTGGGGAGGAGAAGAAGACTTTCCTTCCATAGCCATGTTGCCTTTGTGCCTTTTCCAAATGCATTTTCCTTTAATGAACTACTTAGTTTATCAAACTAAATACTTCACTTAATGAACTACTTTAGTTCATTAATTGTGGCACCTGAAAATAGTATAAACTCAACAAATGTTCGCCATATGATGTAAGCTTTAATGCTTCATGGCTCGTTAGTACGGCAACATAATACATAAGCTAAATAAGGCAAGTTGTCATGCATACATGTACACTTGTGTGTATATATATATATATACTCAACGTTTATATATATATATATATTCAAATTTCTTATTTTGAAATCACTCAAACCCTCTTATTTCTACAGATAACACTTTGTCTGAAAATGTTTTGAACTTTGACATGCATATAAATGGAATCCATGTGCATGATTCGTATACTTCTGAGATGCTTATTTTTGGGTTAGAAAATAACATACGTCCTGAACGAATTATCGATGACATTGATGTAATTGTGCCTAATGAGAATGACATTGAGAAACTAGATCCATATGATGATTTGCTAGATGAATTAGATAGTCTACTTGATGTAGAACTTGATAATGTTTTCCTTGGATGATCTAGTTGATGAATTACTTGACCTATTCACCTTAGATAAAGGCATTGATGAAACGTCACCTAGCCCTAATCTAGTTGAATATATTCATGCTGGCATCTCATTTGTTACATCTGGTCTAAATATTGCTCGTGTGCGTATAACATGTACATTTGATGCAAAATTGATGCAATATGTCTTTTGGATGTTGCTTTACTTATTAGGATGTTCCTGGTGCAAACTTTTTGCTGTCTTACTTTTGGTACATCCTAAACACTTTAGGAAACGTGTACACACCTTATACTTTCCTTGGAAAGGATAAGGATGCACCAAGGTATATCATCTTCACCCTACTGTTTCATAATGCTCATATTTAATTCATGTGGAGTTGAACATATGTGTACATCCTTGTATCCTATCCCCTATTATTGTTTAAATTCGAGACGAATCATTTTCGAAGGGGAAGAGAATGATGCACTCCCATGATGCATCGACCACATGTCAAGCATGTTAAACATTTCACTTGTTAGTTCTTTAAGACATGTTACACTTGTATGAACGTTTAAGGGTCACCCGACCATTCATAACTGCAAGTTAGTGTCTCTTATAGTCTAACAAACCCTAGGACATGTTTTATATGTTGCATATGTTGTTTTGTATGTTTATGAACTCATTTAGGCTCAAGGAAGCAAGAATTAAACGGATACAAAGTTCAAACACAAAGCTGATTCCAAACAGTCAAGCAGGCAGCTGGACACCCTGTTGGTATTTTGACCATATCTCTCCAAGCACAAGTCCAATTGACCTGATTCAAGTTGGAGGTGAAAGTTAAGAAGTTTATCTACAACTCTCTAATGTATCATTTTCCCAGAAGAGGCCTCTATCAAGCCCAAACAGCGTTTCCGAAAAGCAGGCTGCTTAGTAAGCAGCTTCAAAGGTCCACATCTGAAGCAGGTCAATTTGAGACGTCTGTAACTCACTCTTCCGAGATCCAAACCAGATGATTTTGGTGTCTAAACTCATCAACAGAAAAAGCTCTAGATATTTTATTTGCATTTGAAAGCCTAATTCGGAGTGGAAGATGATCAAAAAATTCAAAACAGTTTGTGTCAAAACTGGACAGATTGTGAACAAGTTGCTTTGTCACCTGGTCGCATGTCACCAGCCTGCTTGGACCACCTTGAAACAAATCAGATGCACCACCTACTGGCCTAAGGAGCTCACCCAGCAACTAGATCAAGTTGCTACATCATCAAAGTCAAGCACACAGCTTATGCACCAGCTTGTAAGCAAAATAACAACAAGAACATTCCTGAACTACTGGACGTTTTTCAGCTACCTTTTTGACCAATCAGATTCAAAAACTTCAAAAAAACATTCAAGGATGACTAAGGAAGCTTTCTAAGCTGCTCCTTAAGCTAACCAATCAAATTGAAGAAGCTAAAACAATTATCAAGGCAAACTGACGCAAAGCCTTATAGATTCAGATTTCTAATTGTTTTGTCTAGTCTTGTTAAACCAATTTTCTTGCTTTATTTTCATTGGACCTTTTTGTAAAAATATTATCAGATTGTCTAGGATATATCGATATATAAAATAGATAGGAAAAAGGTGTAAAAGAGAGACTTCAATTTCAGTTGATAACATCAGCCGCTTGAAAGAACAGTTTTTGTTCTTCTTCTTCAACCTTTGATTCAAGGGCTTTTGGATCCCTTCAAGGCTTGAACAACCTTGTTTGCAGGCTTATATACTTGGGGTGAATATCATTTGGAAGGGTTGAGGCTTGCCTAGTTGAGTTGAAGCCATTTGTTGGCCATTGTTCAACAACACAACAAAACTGAACTGGTTTGTTGCAAGGTCCTCTTAGCAAGGTTGTGCTGCACCCATTCTTTTTCAAGTTGTGTAAAGAGTTAAAGGAAGGTCCCTTCTTGTGCCCTCATCAATTGGTATCAGAGCGTAAGGTACACTTTAACTCCAATCATTTTGTTTTATAAACTGTTTGTGTTTCAGTTTCTGTTTTGTGTTTTGTTCTTTGTTTGTAGCTACTGTTCGTTTTTTATACTAACTCCCCAGCCCTTAAACTTTGTTCAAACAGACCTTAAGGTGTTAGGATATGTGTGTTAGTGTTGTGTAAAACGTTTTTTAGTTGTTCAAATCAGAAAACCAAAGCAGATTATTTTAGTTCATAGGTTCTCTTTTCAGTTTTTTTTGTTCTTGTTTGTAACTTGTGTGTTTCTAGTCAAGCTTGAATATAACCTGGAGCAAACGTCACTTAGGTGTTTGAATATGTTATATTCAAGTTTGATTAATGTCTTATTGTTCCTAAAACTCATAAAATATAAAAACAATCTAAGTAGATTTCAGTCATGTTTTCAGCCTTTGTTCTATTTGCATTCTGTTGTGTGTATGTTTTGTTTTTGTTGTTGTACACGTTTTCCATAGCGATCATGCTAAAAATGATGTGCAAGTACATAAGGTGTAACATCCATAGAATCACACCTACTTAGACCATGATCATCAAGATACACATCATGATGATGGTGATGATTTCATGACCTATGCTGGAGGCTCATAAACCGTCCCCTCTAGGAAGGAAAATGGTGATTCTATGATGTTTATGATCAAAGATAACATCTTTTATGACATGCATTGTGAAATGGTTTGTTTTATACATCATTGTACTATACTATGACCATAATTATGTGAATCTCTTCTATTACATATGATGATGAGGTACAGGTGCCAAGCGGCAACAAAGACGAGGCATGTCGAGGATAAGAGACAAGAAGTATGACAAAGAGTTTGAGCCAAGAAGTTGATGCATTCTTGTTCAGACATGTGCGAGACGAGCCTGTAAACAAATAGTGTTGTTGGGTTCACTTACTTGAGCCCAATCTTTGAGTTTTTATGTGTTGTAACATATATGAGTCGTTTGTATTATTTCTTTCATTCCTTGAGTCATTTGCTTAAAGTTTCTTGTTTGTAAAGGTTTTTCTTTCGGTCTTGCATGACCAAACCTTGAGTCTTTTAGCTTGTTAGGCCTTTAGGGTTGTTTATTATGTTTCCATATTTATTAGAATTATTTTAAGGACTTGTAAGGTTGCTGGAGACGTTTGAAGACCAAAGGAGTTGAAGAGAAGCAAGCCCATTTCAGAATATAATTTTCTGGCAGAACAAGTTTTCGTAAAACAGGCGTATCTCTTCAACCACAAGGGAAAAAAAGTTGAAAAATTTATTCATAAGAATTCTTGGGCAAAATTAGCCTATTTTCTCTTCATAAACACTTGTGAGTTTTGCTTTTGATTCTTCTTAAGAACAAGTTGAGTGTTTTCTTTGTTTCTTTGAAGATCAAAGTTAGAATCCAATCAAGGAGTGGGCAACCTTATGGGGGATATCCAAAATCAAAGGTGTGGTCGTCCAAGAGGGTGCAAACTTGGCTGGGAAACGGGTAACTTTTGATGGAGGAAGGCTCAAACAAAAACCTTGGTGATCAATGGCTAGGAGGGAGTTAAACTCTTGCCTACAACCGTTAAGGATCCAAGTGTTAAAAGAGACGATTCGTATTAGGCGTGACAACTACGCATCAGTTTGGTATCAGAGCCAAGGTTCTCCTTTAATCTATCATTCATTTCGTGTCTTTTTTTTGTTTTCATTTTTGTGTCATCGGAAAAAAAATCTGTTCCAAAAAAAATTCAGCCTTAAAACTTTCATCCAACTTGATATTTTATCAAAAAAACGCAACCTATCTTTCTGGACTTGACAATATCAATATCTTGACATATTGAACAAAAGACCGAAATTTCCTTGAGATATTGGACTATTGGACACTTTGTACCTATTTGAAATATTGGACCTATTGGACACTTTGGACCTATTGGACCATATTGGACAATTTGGACATATTGGACAGGACCAAATACCGAACTCCTTGGACATTTTGACAAAGGACCGTGACATATTGGAGTTACCTTGACAAGGACCCTAATACAAGGACAATGACAATCTTCAAAACATCTTAAAACATTCAAAAGATTGCATCTTTGTTGTTCACAACTATTTTCGTTTGGGTTACTTTGTCTTGTATCCACTCATGCTTGAATACATACTTGGGTATTAGAATCGTTGCATAGAGAGCTTTCATTTCAGCCACACTTATATTGCTTCTACTAGCCTAAAAAGCTACCGTTGTTAGCTTTAAATCTTGTTGCTATTTGAAGCTCTTAGTCATGCTTGGATCTGTGCATCTTACTTGCAATGTATGTTGTGTTTATTGATGCATACAAGTGATCCATTCTCATACAATCCTTACACTACAAAAGATTGAGTTCTTTTCACAAGGGCATCTTTAAACATCCTTTTGTATAAGACTCGGCTTAGAACAAAAAAAAATTTAGAGCAAGAAGGTTGTTGTGTTCTTTGATTAATCCTTTGGTTACTTTGAGTTTCTTGTATTTCGGCCCCTAAAAAAACATAAAAAAAAGCGTTACAAGAAAAAGGAATACAAAATAGCCGTTATTCAAAAGAGGCTATTTGAATTGCTTGAAACGGTCTCCTTGCACAATCAAAACACAAAAACTTCCTACAACATTCACGACCAAAAAAAAACACCCTTTTATATAAAACTTCGGACACTTCTTCCTTTATGCATCTTGGACATTGCATACGTGTGATTAAGTGCATTGAGTCTAAGTGTGGTTAAGGATTGCCCAAGGCAACTCCTTAGCAATTCTTTGTCTCAGCCCTTTACATCACATTTGGTTTCATAATTTTCTTGAATCTTAGAGTTTGTCCAAGTGTTTTTTGTGTCCTTTTCTCGGTATCCATTCTTACTTTGGTGATACTAACCCCGTTTTTTAAGATTGTACAAGCTTCTGAAGACCTCCACGTTGTTGCTCGTCTTGGTTGCTTCTAGCCCACGATTGGATTAGAGGCACAAGAAAAGAGAGGTAAAAGGCTTGTAAGGGATTGAAAGGACTTAAAGAGGGGAGGTAAAAGCCTTGAGTGTCAAAATACGAGTAAGAAAGGACAAGCACAAGTTGAAATTCTCTTTACACTAACGTAACAAAGCTTCTTTAGTCTTTGTGTTAGTTTTCCTTTTTCTTTGTGTTCTTTTAATTTTGTTTCAGGTTTAGATGGATGAGACATCGTTTAAAAATTCCAATACTGCCCCACCTTTGGAGGATATGAGGAATTCCGTGACAGAAGAGAATGTACTTGGAATGCTTAGAAGGATTACCGAGAGGTTAGACCTATTGGAGGCTGAAAGATCTGACCCCTGCCACCAAACATCTCAACCAGGAACCATCGAAGGAAATGGCTCCATGATTAGAAACATGGCTACCCAATTTGAGGGTCCAAGCTGTATTCCAGTTGATCCACCACGGCAAGCATTCGTAGTCAAATGATGGGACAAAGAGGACGAGGCAAAGGAGGCCTACAACACGCTCCAGTGTACATGCCACCATTAGAAGAGAGGTATCCTAAGGATGATCCACATATGCATGATGGTCAACGGGGAAGAGATTATGAGGAGCCATTTGATGTTGAAACCTGTAACTTTCAACGTCAAAACCGTGACTATGATGTTCTTAATCGTGGGTACTATCCTAGGCACAATCAGCATGATGATGATTCCCATAAGGTCAAGATGAACATTCCTCCATTTTAGGGGCGAAATGATCCCGAAGCATACCTCGAATGGGAAAGAAAGATAGAACTCATTTACTCTTGTACTTCCTTTTCTGAACTAAGTGCGTTTTGCAGCCATTGAGTTTACAAAATATGAACTTCTTTGGTGGGATCAAACGCTAAGTTCAAGAAGAAGGAGTGGAGAAGGTCACATTCAAACATGGGAGGAGATGAAAAGAGAAATGAGAAAAAGGTTTGTGCCTCAATTTTATGAAAGAACTATGATTCAAAGACTAACCCAACACAAGCAGGGAAATAGAACTATTGATGAGTACTATAAAGAAATGGAGTTGTTGATGATGAGAGCACAGATTGATGAAAAAGAAGATGCTACCATGGCAAGGTTTCTAAAAGGACTGAATAAAGAAATTGCCCTTCTTGTGCAGTTGCAATCTTGTGCAACCTTAGCATCGATGGTACACTTGGCAAAAAAGGTGGAAAGACAGTTGAGGAGGCCTTCAACACAAGGTAATATTCGGCCCTCTACCCAACCCATGAACAGGTTTAGCACACGACAGAATCCACTGTTTACACGGTCAAGCCAAGCTCTACACCGTCCACCACCACCATTTCAAGGCCGTGTGCAGTAGCCACTACACCGTCCACCTCAGCAGCAAGATCGTACACCACAAGCTCCCTCCCGAATCGACAAAGGCAAACAAAAGGTTGGTGAACAACCTCAAGGTAAATCTTCTAACTCTTCTAGTAGATCTAGGGACATTAAATGCTTTAGATGTCAGGGTTTAAGTCATATTGCATCTGAATGTCCTAATGTTAAACGTATCATGTACATAGAGGAGAGTGGAGAGTATTATTCTGATTTTAAGCATGAAGAGGAAGAGCATGTTGACGAGGGAGTAGAAGAGAATGAGGTTGAGGAATGCATTATTGAGGAAGAACTTGCATCTAGTGAGCTTTTAGTTGTTAAAAGATCACTTAACGCACAAACTAAAGTAGATGAGCATGAACAAGAGAGGGAGAACATATTTCATACACATTGCATGATAAAAGGAAAAGTGTGCACCATGATTGTAGATGCAGGATCTTTTACTAATGTTGCTAGTGCAGAATTAGTTTGGAAACTTGACTTACCCATGACTAAACATCCACGACCTTATAGTTTGACATGGCTTAATGACTGTGGTGAAATTAAAGTGAGTAAGCAAGTCTTGGTTTCGTTGTCCATAGGTAATTATAAGGATGACATTCTTTGTGACGTTGCACCCATGCATGCTAGTCATATTCTCTTGGGACGACCATGGCAATTTGATAGGAGAGTCATTCATGATGGTTACCTTAATACATATTCATTTAAGATGGATAATAAGACGTATAGATTGCGTACATTGCCCCCGCACAAAGTCTATGAGGATAAAAAATGCATTGCGCAAAAGCGTTCAGATCCTACTGAAAGAGAGGCTGAAAAGAAGTTTCTTGAAAGCCTCAAGCAAGAAAAGACTTGGCTCGATTCCCGTAAGGGCTTGACCAAGGAGGGGACAACAAAAGAGGGTTTGGCCAAGGCTGAATCTTCGGCGAAGAAAAACTTAATCAAGCAAGAAAAGAAGCATGCATTCTTTGCTAGTCATTCTGAGGTTTCACATGCTTTATATGATCGAAAGACTGTTTATAAGTTGCTTTACAAAGAATCATTGTTTTCTCTAAGTAACTTACCATCTACATTGCCTAGTGGAGTTGTATCTTTGCTTGAAGAGTTTTCAGATTTGTTTCCTGAGGAGGAACCTGCTGGATTGCCACCTTTGCACGGGATAGAGCACCAAATCGATTTCATACTCGGTGCTATGTTGCCTAACAGACCAGCCTATAGGTCAAATCCCAAGGAGACAAAGGAGATCCAACGCCAAGTAGAGGAGCTACTAGCCAAGGGCAAGGTGAGAGAGAGCATGAGCCCATGTGCTGTACCAGTGATTGTCGTGCCCAAAAAGGATGGCTCATGGAGAATGTGCACTGATTGCCGTGCTATTAATAAGATCACGGTAAAGTATCGGTACCCTATTCCTAGACTCGATGACATGTTAGACGAATTGCATGGAGCTAAATACTTTACTAAAATTGATTTGAAAAGTGGGTACTTTCAAGTGCGCATCAAAGAGGGAGATGAATGGAAGACTGCATTTAAGACTAAGTTTGGTTTGTATGAGTGGTTAGTAATGCCTTTTGGTTTAACTAATGCACATAGTACATTCATGAGGTTAATGAACGAAGTCTTACGTGTATTCATTGGGAAGTTTGTTGTTGTCTATTTCGACGATATCTTGATATATTCTAAGACATTGCATGAACATATAGGACACTTAAGAGCTGTGTTTGAGACTTCACAGAAAGAACAACTATATGCTAATTTTAAAAAGTGTTCATTTTGCTTGGACAAAGTGATATTCTTAGGATATGTTGTTAGTGCAAATGGCATTGAAATAGACCAAGAAAAGGTGAAGTCAATCCTTAAGTGGCCTATCCCTAAAACAGTTGGTGAAGTTAGAAGTTTTCATGGCTTAGCCAGCTTTTATAGGCGGTTTGTTAAGGATTTTTCATCTATTGTTGTCCCTTTAAATGAGATTGTAAAGAAAGATGTTGGATTCATTGGGGGAGGCACAACAATTGGCATTTAATGAGCTTAAAAGAAGATTAACGACAGCACCTATTCTTAAACTACCAAGCTTTGAAAAAACATTTGAGATTGAATGTGATGCTAGTGGTATAGGAATTAGAGCCGTGTTAACACAAGCTAAACATCCCATTGCATACTTCAGTGAGAAATTAAAAGGTGCCCAATTGAATTATTCTACATATGATAAAGAGTTGCATGCATTGGTAAGATCTTTACAAACTTGGCAGCATTACTTGCAACCTAAGGAATTTGTGATTCACACGGATCATGAATCTCTTAAGTATCTTAAAGGCCAAGGTAAGTTGAATAAAAGACATGTTAAGTGGGTAGAATTCATTGAACAATTTCCTTATGTGATTAAATATAAGCAAGGAAAAGATAACGTAGTAGTTGATGCATTGTCTAGGAGGTATTCCTTGATTACTACATTGTCTTCTCGTTTGCTTGGATTTGAACTGATTAAGGAGTTATATGTTAGTAATCATGATTTTCATTCTATCTATGCAGCATGTGCTAAATCATCTTTTGGTAAGTTCTATATTCATGATGTATTCTTGTTTAGGGAAGGTAAGTTGTGCATACCACAATCATCTTTGCGTGAATTGCTTGTTAAGGGCACATGGAGGCAGCCTTATGGTCACTTTGGTGTCTTTAAGACTTTTGAGGCATTGCGTGAGCATTTCTTCTGGCCCCACATGCGTCCAGATGTAGAAAAGATTTGCGCTCATTGCATTACATGTAAGCAAGCAAAGTCTAAGGTGCATCCACATGGTTTATATCATCCACTACCCGTACCCCTTTCACCTTGAGTTGATGTTAGTATGGATTTCGTTCTAGGACTGCCTAGATCAAAGACGGGTAAGGAAAGTATTTTTGTTGTTGTGGATCGTTTCTCTAAGATGGCTCACTTCATATCATGCAGAAAAGTTGATGATGCATCCCATGTTGCTGACTTGTTCTTTAAGGAAGTTGTTCGTTTGCATGGTATGCCTAGAACTATTATTAGTGATAGGGATACAAAATTTTTGAGTCACTTTTGGCGTGTCCTTTGGGGTAAGTTGTGTACTACACTCTTATTTTCTACTACTGCTCATCCACAGACTGACGGTCAAATCGAAGTAGTAAATAGGACGTTGTCTCAACTTTTACATTCTCTAATTCAGAAGAACTTAAAGAATTGGGAAGATTGTTTGCCACATATAGAGTTTGTATATAATAGGAGTGTGCATAGTGGTACTTTGTATTCTCCTTTTGAGATTGTTTATTGCTTCAATCCCCTTTCCCCACTTGATTTGCTATACCTACAAATGAAAAATTAAGCCTAGATGGTAAGGCAAAGGCTGAATTGGTGAAGAAGTTGCATGCCAAAGTGAGATTACAAATTGAAAAGAAGAACAAGTAATATGCTAAGCAAGCTATCAAAGGAAGGAAGAGAGTTGTCTTTGAGCCAGGTGACTTAGTATGGTTGCACTTGCACAAAGAGCGGTTTCCTAATGAAAGGAAATCCAAGTTGATGCCAAGAGGTGATGGTCCTTTCAAGGTGCTTGAGAGGATCAATGACAATGCCTACATCATTGACCTCCCGCAAGATAAGTATGGTTCTGTCTCAAATACTTTTAATGTTTCTGATCTATCTCCTTTTAGTGATGCTTTAGATTCGAGGTCGAATCCTTTTGAGGAGCGGGGGAATGATGAGGTACAGGTGCCAAGCGGCAACAAAGACAAGGCAAGTCGAGGACAAGAGACAAGAAGTATGACAAAGAGTTTGAGCCAAGAAGTTGATGCATTCTTGTTCAGACATGTGCGAGACGAGCCTGTAAACAAAGAGTGTTGTTGGGTTCACTTACTTGAGCCCAATCTTTGAGTTTTTATGTGTTGTAACATATATGAGTCGTTTGTATTATTTCTTTCATTTCTTGAGTCGTTTGCTTAAAGTTTCTTGTTTGTAAAGGTTGTTCTTTCTGTCTTGCATGACCAAACCTTGAGTCTTTTAGCTTGTTAGGCCTTTAGGGTTGTTTATTATGTTTCTATATTTATTAGAATTATTTTAAGGACTTGTAAGGTTGCTGGAGACGTTTGAAGACCAAAGGAGTTGAAGAGAAGCAAGCCCATTTCAGAATGTAATTTTCTGGCAGAACAAGTTTCGTAAAACAGGCATATCTCTTCAACCACAAAGGGAAAAAAAGTTGGAAAATTGATTCATAAGAATTCTTGGGCAAAATTAGCCTATTTTCTCTTCATAAACACTTGTGAGTTTTGTTTTTGATTCTTCTTAAGAACAAGTTGAGTGTTTTCTTTGTTTCTTTGAAGATCAAAGTTAGAATCCAATTAAGGAGTGGGCAACCTTGTGGGGGATATCCAAAATCAAAGGTGTGGCTGTCGAAGAGGGTGCAAACTTGCTTGGGAAATGGGTAACTTTTGATAGAGGAAGGCTCAAACAAAAACCTTGGTGATCAACGGCTAGGAGGGAGTTAAACTCTTGCCTATAACCGTTAAGAATCCAAGTGTTAAAGGAGACGATCCGTATGAGGCGTGAAAACCGCGCATCATATGAATATAAATAAAATGATATAATTCTTCTCATGCATGTATGAAGTTGATGATTGATGAAGTTCTTAGTACACTTTCTAGTATAATGTACTCATTTTCTTACAATTTGCATCAAGGTGATGAATGAATGATAAAAGTTCAACTCTTCTTCCCATGCAACACCCTTGATAAAAGTTCAACTCTTCTTCCCATGCAACACCCTAAAAGGGCTGTTTATGCTTCATTTATGCCATGCATGTTACATCTAAGTATCATCCTAGTTATATTGATGAATCCATTCAAGAAAAGTACACATTCATACAAAAATTGAACATGCAAACATACTTTTCATCAATTGGTGTTAAAATATTCATTTTAGTTGTTGCATGCATGATCCATTACTTAATTATGAACATAAGAAACTTCATTTTTAGTTCTTTTGAAAGAGGTAGAAAGAATACTTGCCTTGGATATATTCCATTAATTCTCCATCTTTCTTATTTGGTACTTTCTTTAGATAAGTCCATATACAATATACATTATACATATCCTTTCATATATTTAATCATGTAAATACTCAATAACCCATTTGGTATATGTTTGTGGCCATAAGGCCGAAAACATATAGCAGCACATATACTCATGATTTCCAACTTGTTCATGGTGACATACATGTAAGAATGGTCGTATTTACTTGGTTCTTTCACTTATCATGCATATATATACATGCCACATGATTTTACCATGATGATACATGAAACTTGTGGTTTGACATATAAAAACTCATGCATGATACCTTCCATCACAATCATGATCATAAGGTTCATGATCATGGTGATGATAATGATGAAAATCACATACAAATACATATGAAGATGCAACACACGAAAATACCTATTCTTAGGCCCTGATCATCAAAAATACACATCAAAATGATGGTGATGAATCATGCCTAATGATGGAGACCAAAACAACCCCATCTTGGAATGGAACTACATGAAAATACGATGATGATTCTCAAAGAGACCATCTTCTGTGGCCATGCATTGTATCATAGTTTAAGATGCACCATAATCATGCTAAATCATGTCCATAAACATCCAAAAACAATAAAAATCATAGAGAAGCAAATAGGTGATGATCATCATAAATATATACATGAAAATGAAGGCAAGTGAGGTTCTTAGTACACTTTTTCAATAAAGTCTTTTAAGCCACCAACACTTTTCATGAAAAGGAAACATGCATGCCTATCTTCCATTTCATATAATGTGTCTAAACATATGAGACCAAAACATGCCAAATTCTTAACATGCATGACACTTTTTATAGTCACATGGTCATAAACATAATCACCTTCAAGTACTACACACTAAGACTTCATCAAATTGGCATGCACGCTCACTTTCTTCATGTTTATGGTGAAACATCATTTTAACATATGCATGCATGATCCAACTTTATATATGAACATAGATGGCTCATTTTCAAGCATGCATAAAGAAGCTAAAAAGAATACTTGTCTTTTCTTTGATTCTTACACTTAAGAAGGAAAAGATTTCTTCTTTTCCTAGTCTTGAGTACCACAGAGTCAAGAGGGCTAAAATGGTGGAAAGTTTTGGTCATTTTGAGGAAGAAGACAGTAGGAAGGTTCAAACATTCAATCTTAAGAAGACTCACCTTTTGAACCACTTGAAGATTCCTATTTTTCTTAGTTTTAAAAACTTCTTCCCCTTGCTTGCTGCAATACGGCATGACTTTACGAAATTCTTTATCTCACGAAATGTTTAAAAACAGGATATATTTGAAAAGATTTTCTCACACGATTGAGTTACGGAAGTGTTAATCACGTGAAATGTTTCAAAAAAATTTTACGCGGCATATTTGACGAAGATGTTTTTATCATGTGATACGTTTTAAAAAGAATTTTAAACAAACCGTACCAGGCGCCGACTCATTCCAACGACATAGTTAAACGATGATATGATTCGCTGTTTTCACAGCTTATGTTATACGATATGTCACGCTATCTTTACAGATCATGTTTATGATTAGAGGCCAGAATGACATCAGGTGTAGTAGAGAGGATGTCAAGGGAATATGTCATGATGCGCCTCATGACACTGGAATCTAGGTGAGAGGTTGGTGTCATGTGGCATAGTGATGTTTCATCTGTGGGCCGGCTGTAACACCTTGTCCGAGACAAGGGATCTTCGCCTTACAGATGACATCTATGTTTTACATTTTGGCAGAGTGTAGCACCGTGTCTGTGACTTGAGATCTCCGCCATAATACGTTACCTTGAGATCTATGTACACATGATGTAATACTATGGTTGGACCATCGGGATTCCTGGTTGGTACATAGGACTATATGGAGAACTCAGTCAGTGTGCCGTGTGTTAACGTTTGTGTGTGATGAAAGATTCTATGTAAATGTTTGTGACAGATATGATACGATGGTTAAGAAAGTGATTACGTTTTGAAAAGCTTTCTGAAAAATGATGTATGTCATTACTTCATGCGAGCATATGCATATATTAACTGAGTCACCTTATCGGATACGTGTTTAGACCATTAGTACACTTAAGGTGAATGGATAGAATATGTGATTCGTGACATAGACATGACCAAAATGGGGTTAGCATAGGATATTGGTTAAAAGCTTAATGGATAAGTAAGAAGAAAGGAACACGGAAATGATATAATCTCTTTGTTGACTTTATTTTTTCCACACTTTACATGTTTACATGATGTTGATGCTACTTGTCTTATCTGTCATTGTATTTGTGAAACAGAGACGCAGTATGTTATTATCTCACTGTATTTATTTTTATTAATCCGTCTCCGATGCATGATACACATAACGAACCTAGGCAGAAATACTTGCTGAACGATTTGTTATCGCTCACCCCTATTTTTTAGTTTCCATCATAGGTATGAACTGAAGAGCCATGATCATGATAATGATCACGATGAAAATGACATGCAAATACATAGGATGATGGAATCCATGAAAACACACATCCTTAAGAATGATCAACAAGATTATACATCATCATGAAGGTGATGAGTCAATGGTAAGGTGGCAGCCCCAAAACAGACCCCAACCATGGATGTTTAATCATGAAAATGGTATGATAATCATCAAGAAGCAATCAGTTATGGTCAAACTTTATAGCAAAAATTATGATACATCATAATCATGCTAAATCAAGACCATCAACATGTATGAACACCAAAAATCACCAAGAAACATAAAGTGATGATTATCATGAAAACACATAAAAATATACTTCAAAGTAGGGTTCTTAGTACACTTTTTTAAGAAATAAGACATGCAACCCACACTTTCCATGGAATGAGACATGCATGCCTATTCTCTCATTTCATATGACATGCAACTACATATGAGACCTCTACTTTTCTTAAACTTCACATGCATGACACTTTTTCATATCATCATAGTCATATGTACGCACATATTCAAGGATCACATACAAGTCTTCAAATAAGAGGAATGCAAGAACACTATTTACATTTTCATAGTAGAAAAGTAATTTGAACATAATGCATGTATGATCCAAATTTGTAGATGAACGTAGATGTTTGATTTTTCAACATGCATGAAGAAACCAAGAAGAATACTTGCCTTTTCTTGGACTTAAGACTTTAAAATGGAAAGATTTTTTCTTCCTACTTCTTAATGGTAGCCACTGCCTAAGGGCCTAAAAAAAGGTGATTTAGATATCTTGACACAAGAATGTTTGAAATTCTCTAACATCAATTCTTAAGAAAGATTTTACCTTTGGAGATTCTTAAGCTTTCCTCCTTCTTCAACTTAGAAGGACTCTCTATCTTCTCCTAAATCTCTCAGCCTCGGTTGCCAAAATAGGGAAGAAGTGTTTAGCAATTTGAAGAGATGAAGAAAAAGGAGTTAATAGAATAGAAGGTTGTAAAATCTTACCTTAGTGTTGGTTGAAGATTTCCTAGGCTTGCATGTCTCCCCCTCACTTAAACTTGTAGGAATCTTCCCCTCTTCCTCTTGTATAACCCACGGTTTTGGGGGCTATTTGGGCTATTTGAAGAATTTGTTTTTGTCTTGGTAAGAAGAGAGAGAGATATTCTTGAATTAGCATGGAATTTGGAATAAAGAATAGTAGAAGAAATAAAATATAACTCTCCTCAACTTCAACATGGTGTCCACGGGTTTGGCCTTTAAGAGGGGTAGAGGTGTCTTGAATTTGAAGAGGGAGAGACTTTAGTGGAGAGAAAATGTTTTCTTTGTTTGAGATGAGAGAAAATGAAGGAAATGAATGTAATTGGATGAAAGTGAGGTGTTTTTCCCCTTTCTCTTGATTTGGCAAAAATGGGTGAAGAGGGGGAGAGAAACTTGAATTTTTGCTTGGTGAGGGAAAGAGAGTGGTTGATTTGTTGCAGGATGAATAAAGGATAATGAAGTGTAAATGAAGTATTTTTTCTTCTCCTTCTTTGCTTATGGCCGAATTTACAAGGTAGTGGGGGAGGAATCTTCATCATGACTTTTTGTTAGGAAAGAGGGAGAATGATAGTGGTGTAAGAGTGCATGTAATCAAATTGGGTAAAGAAGGGCATGCTTATGACAAGTGAGAGGAATGGAGTATAAGAGAATACATGGAAGGGATACCTCCTTTTGTCTTGCATGGGGCTGGCCAAATGGAGAGAAATAGGAGAAAAGATGGTGTTTTATGACATGTATGAATATGGCTTTGTGTAAGAATTGCATGTATTCTGAGTTGGTGAAAATGGATATTGGAAGAAAATATTAATTTCTCCTTCCTTTGTCTTATATGGTCGGCCTACATAAGAAAAGGAAGGAAAATGGTGTTGTGTAGGAAGAAAGTGGGGTATATGTTGTACACTTGTTTATTTCTTAAAGTGATTTAGGAAAGTTAATGTTAGTCGAAGAATAAAATAATCCTCCAATCAAGGTAGGGGGCGGCCAAGCATGTGGTGTGGAAGAAAATGACATTTTCTTGAAGTGTTAAGAATGTGACATGGTGGAAGGATGCATGGTAATTGGATAGAGTTTTGAATGTGTAAGACAATATTCTCTTCTTGTTACATGCAAGAATAAGGCAAGTGAGGGTGTAAGAAAAGAAATGATTAGGCTTGGAAGGTTGAAGGGAAAAGACAAGGTGGGAATTGCATGAAATATACGTGGTTGAATGTGGAGAAATGCAAGACATTATTTTTCTTTTCTTCCCTTGTGTAGGGCGGCCAAGTGCCTTTTGGTGGGTATAATAGGACAATTTTGTTGTAGCGCCCCGCTCCCGAACCCTAGCATCGGGAACAGTGCACCCGCCGTATCTCGCTGAGGAGAATACAAGGCGTCGAATCAATCTCTTACGCGTCAGAAATAATGTAGAAATTTTTCTCGCGGAAACGTAAATCATAGCTTAAATTAAACTCCATTAATCGTCATTACATTACTGAACAAAACTCTGATAATAAAAGTACTAAAGAAGTCTGTGAAAATTCCCAAAAGATAACTACGAAAAATCAGCTGCAGAGTTCCCCTCGTATCCTAGCTGCAGCTATCAACCAGCCCACTCAGCTATGTCCGTCCCGTCCTCAACAAAGATGTGCTCGAAGTCCTCATCCGGCTCACCTGGGAAGTAGGGGCGAGTGACAAGAATCACCCAGTAGATGCCCGCCTCAAACCAATACAAAACGTACATACCGAAATGATATAGCCACATAGCACATAAACACGATATAACACATAACACATAAATATAAGATAACATGCATAAGATAAAGTAAATGCGGTAAGTAAAGCACTCCACATAAGAATGCGCAAGTACGTGATGCATGCTAATTAACGTGTCACACGCAACAAGAATCATGTCATGCAATATGCCCTAGACCTATATGCAATGCATGATCCCGGGATTGACTGGATGCCTGTAGCCCGTACACTACAATCCACCCTGACCGATGCCCGTGGCCCGTACACCACGACCCACCTTAACCGATGCCCATGGCCCGTACACCATGATCCACCACACTCGAGCGTCTGAGACCCGTACATCTCAACCCACTCCAAATGCAATGCACGTGCCATGAATGCAACAACAAAATCGCCTGGGGCCCGTACGCTCATCCTCACCGTCTCCGGCACTCAATATTTGGCTTCGTAAATTTTTCGAATATTGGAAAGTTGTTATTTATTACCACCCTTATTTTTTTCCTTAGCTTGTATTAATTTACTAGAATTTTCTACTAATTTACCCTGTGTTTTCCTTATTTAATTCTATTTATTACTATTAATTTTTAATTACTTAAATTTACCAAACTTCAGAAATTAAGTGAAAATAATTTAATTTTAACCTTTTATATTTTCTGAAATTTATTTGAATTTTATTGGTATTTAATTATATTCTCCTGGCCTGATCCACCAGACCTGATACATTTTTTTTTGAGAGGTAAGTAGGCCGCCTTCGGTCCGACCCGCTGACCAGCCGACCCGATCTGTTGGCCGGCCTGTTCTCTATTTTAATTTAATTATTTAATTAATTTTTTATTTATTTAATTGGATGTTCCACCAGTGGCAACGCGCGCTGTGATTTGTTTTTTGATCCCAACCCCCATTTTCTCCTATTTCCAGTCTATAGGAACCTATTATAAGGCTAAAACACAGCTTTTTAAAGGATCCTAATGTAAAAGTTCCTTTTTTTCCCCCAATTCTTTAAGGGTATTTTGTTTTCGATTCAATCATACCATCAATTTCACACACATACACGCACATAGCAGACATAAACAATATATCTCATGCTTTCCAACATATACAAAATTTACAACTTAAACAAATAAAAACAACGAAACAAAATTTACAACTTAAACAATTAAACAACAAAACACATTAGTATACCATCAAAGCATGCAAGAATCATACCCGTTTGAGGGGGAAGAGGCACCTACCTTTTTGACGAATTAACTTCCTTTTCTTCCATGCTCGAATCTAAACAATGGTAGTATAAACATCAAAGCCTAATAATAAAGGTTAATTTGGCTTACTTAATATAATTAGTTCCTAGCTTTCTATTATTTTTTTCCTATTTGCCATACCAACATATACACACACACACACATAATATACATATGTAAAATCTTGCTATTAATTCAATGAAATTCTGCATAAGCCAGGTGGCTACCTACTATGGCCGAAATAAACACTGCCAAGAATTTTATTTACTTTCCATCAGCATCATCCACTTTCTCCTTTTTTTTGGCCCTTACACACAAATTGCACGTAGCCTTTTGCACCCTTAAATACCACACCGGCCAAAATATAACAGATTCCTGGTTGCGAATATTCTTAGCCTTGCGGTTAAGCAGATGCAAACAAACATATGCACTTTATATGAATTTACATTGTAATTTGTAATTCCATACATATTTATATGTTACATTGTCAAAATTATATATATATAGAAGAAAGTGTACTGCTGGAGCAAACTCTCCACTTGATATATATATTGAAATCTAATACATATAAACCTTTAAAGAAACAGCACCAGTGGTCCAAAAAGAACCATCGGCCCTTATATATGAATTTTTGTTTTACATAGAATTTCAATTTGAAATTAGTACAGGTACATTTGGAAACTTTGTTATTCTTTTCTTTTTTTTTCGTTTATGCCTGTACATATTAACACATTAATATCACAATGGAGCACTTACGCAAAACATCTTTTTCTTTTGTTTTTTTTTCCTGTTTATACACATACATATTAGCACACGGTATACATACATTAAATACATCCGTCTATACACGCAATTATACGTATGCATAATCTGAAGTTAATATCAAAAATATAAACATATGTTTTACAAAATCACAACAAATATAGTAAGGATACTTGCCTCGATCTAAGTATACTATATCATAAGTCGAATCGGAGTTGAAATCGACAAAACATAACTTTTTTTTTCCTCTTTCTACTTGCTTTGGTGTTGCCTGGGGGTGTCAAACGGCAGCATCTCCATGGGAAAGTTCAAGGGTTAATTGGGGGAGGGCTGCCGAGGGTAGAATCTTAGGTTTCTATCTTTTTTTTTGTTGAGGGAGGCGGCAGGTATGGGGGAATAGGGTTTGGGGTCATAGTGTATAAATAAGCAATTAGGTAGTTGTTAAGGTTAGGAAGTTTCCTTATAGATAAAGTTTAATTTAGATAATTCTAATCTCTTTTGGAATTTGATTACTACTTACTCTTTTAATTCTAATCTAGTTAGGATAAGTGTTTTAATATATATATATATCTACCCACATAAATATTTATATATGTTTTTCTTTTTTTTCTTTTAAAAGTAGCGGTCATAACATTCTCCTCTCCTTACAAAAAGTTTCGTCCTCGAAACTTGCGTATTACGTAATCAACGGCTTAGTATGGTTCTACTTAATCCTCCACGCTTCTACGCACCGCTCTAATCTACCGTATATCTTTAAGTGTTATTTCAACCGCTACTGGTTCCTGCTTAGTTTATACCTATTAGATTCATTAATGCTTACGTGTTCGTATGTTCATCTTAATTCTCTATAATTACAACTTATAACCTTCTACTTATCCACTTGACATGTATCATCCAACTAATTGCAATCTATGATTCTGAATTCTTAACTCCTCATATATGATTCTTCTCCTAGTTATATGACCGTCCAAGATATCCATTAAGTCCTTCGACGTATTAATCGTTACACTTCATAAATATAGAATCAAGTTTTCAACATCAATTCTTATATACTTACGAACTAGTTCTATGATCATGTCCTTACTTTTCTCAGAGATATCATCCACAACCTAATATACGAAGTATGTATATGGACGTATTTTTCTTCAACTTAAAAGAAAAGTAGCTTACGTAGCTATAATTCGGAATATGGCTACTTACTATTATTTTTTTTAAAACACAAAATTAAAGTATCATATATTTGTTTTCGCAACACAGTGTCTCCATTGACCATTTATGAAACAATCATATAACTTGTTCGCAAAAGTATTACGGTTAAAACAACTTTAAAAAAATTGGGACACAAAAAAAAATTTTTAAAAATTTCTTTTTTTTTTACAAAACGATTTGAACACGGTGTCTTTTTCTTTCCAGTGAAATATATGTTTTGAAGGCTAAGTTTTATTTTGCAAAATACAACGATCAACAATTCAGCAAATATAAAGTTTTAGAAAACAATTTTGAGTAAGGTACCTCTCATTTTCGAGAAGAAATATATATATTTTGAAACTATTTCTAGTTCGCAAAATTGAACAAGTTCATCGCAAGCAGATACATTATTTCAAAAACATTTAATGGGTAAAATACTTGTAATATTTATAGTTGGCAAGTAAAATTATTTTAGCAAAATTAACATGGCTAAACAAAAATACGAAATATACAAACATATCGTTCTTCGAAAACATCGACGTTTAAAAATATATCTATTTTTTTTTGAGTTGTCAGGGGTAATTGAAATTCAATTATGTTGATATACAAATACGGAAGAAAGTATAGCCTTGTAAGATTAATAGGCCATACAAAGAAATGAAACTAGTTGGAATACTTAGAAGCGAAAATCTTTGGAAAAACATATAAAATATAGAATATATCTTGGTATACGTTCTTAGATGACAACGTTTAACTACTTGAAAAAAATGTTGTCCATACTTCGTATAATTTTCTAAGTCACCCCTTAATGTCAAATGAAAAAATCCACTTAGGTACCGTTTCTTATAAATCTTTAACTTAAATTGTCTAATCCTAGTATGACACACTAAACATTGATCAACTTAGATCATTCTAATTTACCATGCTTCCGCGCGCCACACTGATACATTGTACTTCTTTACTTGGTTATTTCAACAGCTAATTTTAACTTGGTTAGATCTCATCTGGAAATCAACCACTGCTTGTTCATACTTACTCTATTTCAATTTAAGCCTACTCGATACGTTAGTACTTACGTGTTTCTAGGAATCCAACTTGGTACTTTGTTATTCCACTGTATTTACTTTAGTATTGCTCGCTTATCACTATCAATCGATATCCTTGATAAGACTAATATCTTCGGCTTATTTGATACTCTAAAATTCAACTCTTAATTGTAACTATGCCTCACTCTACGGATCATAACACTAATAAATCTTTTCTTAGCGGTTATCATTTTACTACAAATCGTCTCTTACAAACTACGATTCCAACTTAGACCTATTCACATTCCGACACTACCATCAAGGTAAGGACGTGACCCTGCTTCATTTATCATAATGGTACGGGGTTTGCAGGGGTCAGATCTAAGAATTATACAAATGATTATAATCAGCACTTAGGTAAGGCAAATAAGTCAGAGTCGTATGGAGTACCCTAGGTATATGTGGGCATATCCCTTATCCGATCATCACTTAGGTCTAGTGTCATGAATTATTTCTATAATCCATACTCGGTATCATTATTCGTTACGTCTACAATCATTTCTTATTTCTAAGTTCAGTGCTTAGAATATAATCACAGCTTATGACTAAAATCAGTGTTTATGTTTAAGTCATGTCTAAGATCACTTCTTAGTTACACATCGTACTTAGTATATAATCAGCGTTTATGACTAAAACTAATACTTAAGTCGAAGATCAACTCTTAATCAAGATCGTCGCTTATGTCTAAAATCGTGACTTACGGGTAGGATCATCACTTAATTTCTAAGGTCACGTCTTACTTCCAATAAGTCATTGCTTACGACTAAAAAATCAGTGCATATGTCCAAGATCAGGATTCAGGGGTAAAATCGTAACTTACTTACAAAGATCATGGTCTAAATCTACGTTACCCCCGTGGATCTAGAGCCATGCTCTGACATATCGCACTGTCAAACACGTAGTACTTCTTAAACTCATTTTGAAATTAGATCCAAGGGATCGGCGGTGTCAGTTGTGCTGCGCCATTACTCCTCCGCATCTCCTTGTCGAAGAATCTCTGGTCCGAGTGCAATGGTGGTGGAGGCGGTGCATGCTAGTTCAGCAGCTGGTGTTACTGTGCTAAGGTGTTGGTCATGGTGACTATGACATCTTCAAGTGCTTGGGGATGATCCCTTGATTCTGTTGGTTCCCACCACCGTTCCCAACTGGCTCACGTCGTGGAGGCATTTCCTGTTATCAGAGTTCATGAGAAGAAATCGCATTAGTCAATAATAAATTAAAAGGTTGTACGCCGATAAATCGATAGTTAGACAAGGAAAGCTCACCACCGGCACACACCTCCCATAACCCGATCATAACTTAGGTCTAAGATCATATCTTAAGTCTACTTTGTTTATTAGGGGTAAAATCGAAATTTTATAAAAAGATCGTAACTTATGTTTAAGTGATCTAATTAAGCCTGTGTTTCTGAGGCGGATCTGAAGTCTGGGCTCTGATACCACCTGTAGCGCCCCGCTCCCAAACCCTAGCATCGGGAACAGTGCATCCGCCGTATCTCGCTGAGGAGAATACAAGGCGTCGAATCAATCTCTTACGCGTCAGAAATAACATAGAAATTTTTCTCGCGGAAACGTAAATCATAACTTAAATTAAACTCCATTAATCGTCATTACATTACTGAACAAAACTCTGATAATAAAAGTACTAAAGAAGTCTGTGAAAATTCCCAAAAGATAACTACGAAAAATCAGCTGCAGAGTTCCCCTCGTATCCTAGCTGCAGCTATCAACCAGCCCACTCAGCTATGTCCGTCCCGTCCTCAACAAAGATGTGCTCGAAGTCCTCATCCGGCTCACCTGGGAAGTAGGGGCGAGTGACAAGAATCACCCAGTAGATGCCCGCCTCAAACCAATACAAAACGTACATACCGAAATGATATAGCCACATAGCACATAAACACGATATAACACATAACACATAAATATAAGATAACATGCATAAGATAAAGTAAATGCGGTAAGTAAAGCACTCCACATAAGAATACGCAAGTACGTGATGCATGCTCAATTAACGTGTCACACGCAACAAGAATCATGTCATGCAATATGCCCTAGACCTATATGCAATGCATGATCCCGGGATTGACTGGATGCCTGTAGCCCGTACACTACAATCCACTCTGACCGATGCCCGTGGCCCGTACACCACGATCCACCTTAACCGATGCCCATAGCCCGTACACCATGATCCACCACACTCGAGCGTCTGAGACCCGTACATCTCAACCCACTCCAAATGCAATGCACGTGCCATGAATGCAACAACAAAATCGCCTGGGGCCCGTACGCTCATCCTCACCGTCTCCGGCACTCAATATTTGGCTTCGTAAATTTTTCGATATTGGAAAGTTGTTATTTATTACCACCCTTATTTTTTTCCTTAGCTTGTATTAATTTACTAGAATTTTCTACTAATTTACCCTGTGTTTTCCTTATTTAATTCTATTTATTACTATTAATTTTTAATTACTTAAATTTACCAAACTTCAGAAATTAAGTGAAAATAATTTAATTTTAACCTTTTATATTTTTTGAAATTTATTTGAATTTTATTGGTATTTAATTATATTCTCCTGGCCTGATCCACCAGACCTGATACATTTTTTTTGAGAGGTAAGTAGGCCGCCTTCGGTCCGACCCGCTGACCAGCCGACCCGGTCCGTTGGCCGACCTGTTCTCTATTTAATTTAATTATTTAATTATTTATTTATTTAATTGGATGTTCCACCAGTGGCAACGCGCGCTATGATTTGTTTTTTGATCCCAACCCCCATTTTCTCCTATTTCCAGTCTATAGAAACCTATTATAAGGCTAAAACACAGCTTTTTAAAGGATCCTAATGTAAAAGTTCCTTTTTTCCCCCAATTCTTTAAGGGTATTTTGTTTTCGATTCAATCATACCACCAATTTCACACACATACACGCACATAGCAGACATAAACAATATATCTCATGCTTTCCAACATATACAAAATTTACAACTTAAACAAATAAAAACAACGAAACAAAATTTACAACTTAAACAATTAAACAACAAAACACATTAGTATACCATCAAAGCATGCAAGAATCATACCCGTTTGAGGGGGAAGAGACACCTATCTTTTTGACGAATTAACTTCCTTTTCTTCCATGCTCGAATCTAAACAATGGTAGTATAAACATCAAAGCCTAATAATAAAGGTTAATTTGGCTTACTTAATATAATTAGTTCCTAGCTTTCTATTATTTTTTTCCTATTTGCCATACCAACATATACACACACACACACATAATATACATATGTAAAATCTTGCTATTAATTCAATGAAATTCTGCATAAGCCAGGTGGCTACCTACTATGGCCGAAATAAACACTGCCAAGAATTTTATTTACTTTCCATCAGCATCATCCACTTTCTCCTTTTTTTTGGCCCTTACACACAAATTGCACGTAGCCTTTTGCACCCTTAAATACCACACCGGCCAAAATATAACAGATTCCTGGTTGCGAATATTCTTAGCCTTGCGGTTAAGCAGATGCAAACAAACATATGCACTTTATATGAATTTACATTGTAATTTGTAATTCCATAAATATTTATATGTTACATTGTCAAAATTATATATATATAGAAGAAAGTGTACTGCTGGAACAAACTCTCCACTTGATATATATATTGAAATCTAATACATATAAACCTTTAAAGAAACAGCACCAGTGGTCCAAAAAGAACCATCGGCCCTTATATATGAATTTTTGTTTTACATAGAATTTCAATTTGAAATTAGTACAGGTACATTTGGCAACTTTGTTATTCTTTTCTTTTTTTTTCGTTTATGCCTGTACATATTAACACATTAATATCACAATGGAGCACTTACGCAAAACATCTTTTTCTTTTGTTTTTTTTCCTGTTTATACACATACATATTAGCACACGGTATACATACATTAAATACATCCGTCTATACACGCAATTATACGTATGCATAATCTGAAGTTAATATCAAAAATATAAACATATGTTTTACAAAATCACAACAAATATAGTAAGGATACTTGCCTCGATCTAAGTATACTATATCGTAAGTCGAATCGGAGTTGAAATCGGCAAAACATAACTTTCTTTTTTTTTCCTCTTTCTACTTGCTTTGGTGTTGCCTTGGGGGTGTCAAACGGCAGCATCTCCATGGGAAAGTTCAAGGGTTAATTGGGGGAGGGCTGCCGAGGGTAGAATCTTAGGTTTCTATCTTTTTTTTTTGTTGAGGGAGGCGGCAGGTATGGGGGAATAGTGTTTGGGGTCATAGTGTATAAATAAGCAATTAGGTAGTTGTTGAGGTTAGGAAGTTTCCTTATAGATAAAGTTTAATTTAGATAATTCTAATCTCTTTTGGAATTTGATTACTACTTACTCTTTTAATTCTAATCTAGTTAGGATAAGTGTTTTAATATATATATATATATATCTACCCACATAAATATTTATATATGTTTTTCTTTTTTTTCTTTTAAAAGTAGCGGTCATTATTTTTCTTTTCTTCCCTTGTGTAGGGCGGCCAAGTGCCTTTTGGTGGGTATAATAGGACAATTTTGTCCACCTTATTTTTTCATCCTGGATTTCTTTTTTACTTTTACTTAAAGGTAAAATAAAGTTTGTGTCCTAATTTTATTTCCATTTAGTTATTTCACCTAAGTCACTTTGTCACCTAGGGTTTACTTATTAATTTTAATGTGTACTAAAATTCTTACCGGTACCACTTGGTGTGGCTCCATGATTTAATCAATTCTATTCGGCATGCCTTAACTTAATAACCATAATTTCCATTTTTTTCTTTTACTAAAGGCTCGGGGTGGGGTCGTAACATTCCTCCACCTTACAAAAAATTTTGTCCTCGAAACTTTTGAGTTAGAATCATCAGCTTAGTGTAGTTCGACTTAATCCTCCCTTAGTATATATCACTAACATCATCAATAACCTAGCACACCGAATAAGGGTATACATATGTTTCCCTAAAACCATAACTTAAGTGGTTACGCTTTGGGATACAGACCTATCTGTTTACAATAACACCTATTCTATTTATGAAAACACAAAACTATAGTAACTTCTGATGGTTCTACTGAATTCTTCCCTATCACATGTTACAAATATCATCCATAATCTTGTATACTAAATCAGTGTTTGGACACATTTTTCTAAAATCATAACTTGTGTGGCTCTACTTGAAAATATATGTTTATTTGGTTACACAAACATCCATTTTATATTTGAAAGCGCAAAACTAAAGCGGTATGATTTTGTTTGCAAAATATTACGGTTAAAACCATTTTAAAATTTTTGAGATATAATAATCATAAATAATCTGAACAATTTGAAACAATTTGAACACGTGTCTTTTTCTTATTCTCAATCAAAACATTCATTTTGAAAACAACTTTTTGCTTGTGTGATCTGGATACAACCTTCAACTTAGATTGCCCAATTCTGACAGGGTACACCAAAATTAAACACTTAGGACATTTCAAATTCCCATGCTTCCTCTATGCTACTCTGATCCACTCATCTCTTACCTGGTTATTTAACCAACAGCCATAGTTTAGTGGACTCCTATATGATCAACTATTGTTACTCGCTCATAATATTGATAAATCATTCTTAGTAACCATTACTCTACCAAGATATTAATTCTTAGCAGCTACGATCTTTTCTTAGCCTGAAAACCAATTCTCAACATTTTTATCCAAAGCAAGGTCATAGTCCCGTTCCATTTTGTAATACTGGATTTTGTATTGTTGTTGTGATCAGAAATATTTCTGCGACATCCTTTCTAATTTAAGGTTCTTGATTAGGGTTGTCTAAAGTGTTTCTTATCTCACCATACTTCAGGGGGTTAATTTCCAGTGTTTATCATTACTTGTGAACTTTTGATCCAAGTTGGCTATTCAATCTCTATGGAGCAATTCTAGTTGGTAGGGTTCAGAGGTAATCATCCTTTGACTAAGTAGAGATAAGCTTCTTTGTCCATTCATCTCTAAACTTTCTCTAGGGAACTTAGTCTAAGGCTGTCGCTCTAGTTCTAAGATCATCCTTATGTCCAAGATTATCACTTAGATCTAGGATCATAACTTAAGTATCATGTCTTCGTTTACTTTATGTTTTCCACTGTGGATCTAGAGCCTAGGCTATGATACAACATGTAGCACCCTACCCCAGATTAAGGTCTCGGAATGGTGCATCCGCATATACACGTATAGAAATAGTAGAAGCATCATAAAATACACAAAGGAAAATTGACATGCATCATACATCTTAACTAAATCTGAATACATCATAAGTATCATTAGTACAAAAGATCAAGTACATGTATGAAGTAATCATAAGTACACAAAGTCATAGGGCCCACTAAGCTCCTCACAGGTATCATACCCTTGCCTCGTCATCTATGAAGTCCAAGTCCAGATCATAAGGATCTGCATCACGGCAAAAATAAGGAGCGAGCGATGATGAATCGCCCAGCAAGTATGTTCGCTCAGGTTTGTTATGTAGATCATGCATGGGAGACCGGGTGATAAAATAAATACAAGCATAAATAATGAAATACAATTCGTCTCCATTTACAAATAAAGTAACAAGCGGCGAAAGTAAACATAAGCATCACATAAACATTTAAAGTGCGTAAAGTAAAGTCACCATTTGAATGTATGTCTAAATTCTGTAGAAATCAATCCATCACTTGTTCATTCTTATTTCTAATCCATGTCTCAGGCTAAATCCCAATTTCTTATATTCACATCATGCATCACTTTCTATTTGTTCAACATAATCATACCGAAGGCTTATAAATGTATCAATAATGGTGGCTCAGGATATATGGCATATGCTCGTTAAAGTTTGCAACATAATTCATTTTTCATAAAACGTTTCAAAACACAACCTTTTCATAACATTTGTATCATTTCCATAACTTTCATAACATGACATTTTAATAAGGTGGCTATAGAACTTTGATAACGTTCTAATGGTAACATACGACATGCCGCATGATTTCTCATATAGTCGCATGCACAAATATGAATCACAGTGTTTCAAACACGGTGTTACATCATATGTGCATGGATCTAACTGTGACGCGTTATGGTGGAGATCCTGTGAACCCAGACAAGGTGTTACACTCGGCCATAACGCAAACATATATGTCCCTGACATCTACCACTCCGGTCCCAATGTCAGGCTGGTGCACCAATAACATAACATATCGTAACATCATAAAACATATCATATATAAGTCGTTGGAATCATTCCTCTCATGGTACGGCTCGTTACGTCTAAAATCCTTTAAAATGTATCATGCAATAAAAACATTTTGTTTCAAAACTTTGATTCATTTATGCATGCATGTAGGCTCAGATTTGGCTCATTTGATCATCTAAAATTTCAACACCTCTAACCAACACTTGTTTACTAATGCATGAACCTTGTTCAAAAGGCATTCTGAATTTCCATCTTTATAATTTCAATACTTATGCCCATAATGTATGTCATAAACTCGGAAAATTCCATTTTTACACTTTACATGTGGCTCTCGGATTTTGACTCCGAAATAGCCCACTTATTGGGCTTTGTCAACACTATTATCAAATCCTTAACCAATATACTTAACACATCATCCACTTAGCAAATGAAATAATACTGATACACGTAATTGTAGATACATATATCTAAGTAAATATCAAAACAACTTTATCGGTACCCACATACACATTCTTGGCCAAATTATGCCAAGTCCATACACCACGTGATTATTCACTTTGTGCATCATTATATGCATGTGTAATGATTATACCCCTAAGAACTTCAACATATCATGATTATGAACATGCATTCTTGATGTAGGGACATATGACATATAACATACTTGACTTATGCATTTTTGTTCATGATCATGTATTATACTTTTGACTCTATCTCATTTAAACACAAGCATGTTAGTTTCCATCATAGGTATGAACTGAAGAGACATGATCATGATGATGATTATGATGAAAATTACATGCAAATAGATAGGATAATGGAAACTATGAAAAAAACACAAACTTAAGCCATGATCATCAAGATTACACTTCATCATGAAGGCGATGAGTCAAGGATAAGGTGGCGGCCCTAAAATGCCCCCAACCATGGATGTTTATGCATAAAAATGTCCTGATGATCATCAAGAAACAATTTTTTATGGTCAAGCGTTATATCAAAACTTATGATGAATCACAATCATGGTAAATCAAAACCATCAACATGCACGAACATCAAAAATCATCAAGAAACACATAACTGATGATCATCATGAAAACACATTAAAATATACTTTAAAGTAGAGTTCTTAGTACGCTTTTTCAAGAAATGAGACATGTTGGAATGAGACATGCATGCCTATTCTTTCATTTCATATGACATGCAACTACATATGAGACCTCTACATTTCTTAAACTTCACATGCATTACCCTTTTTCAAATCATCACAGTCATATTTATGAACATACCCAAGAATCACATACAAGTCTTCAAATAAGAGGCATGCAAGAACACTTTTTACATATTCATAGTAGAAGAGTCATTTGAACATAATGCATGTATGATCCGAATTTGTAGATGAACGTAGATGTTTGATTTTTCAACATGCATGAAGAAACTAAGAAGAATACCTGCCTTTTCTTGGACTTGATACTTAACATGGAAAGATTTCTTCTTCCTACTTCTTGATGGTAGCCATGGACAAAAGTGCTAAAAGAGAGGTGATTTGACATCTTGACACAAGAATATTTGAAATTCTCTAACACCAGTCCTTAAGAAAGATTTTACCTTTGCAGATTCTTAAGCTTTTCTCCTTCTTCAACTTAAAGGGACTTTATTCTCGTAAGTCTCTCGGCCTTGGTTTCCAAAATGGGGGAAGAAGTGTTTATCAATTTGAGGGGTATGAAGAAAGAGGAGTTAATAGAATAGAAGGTTGTAAAATCTTACCTTAGTGCTAATTGAGGATTTCCTAGGCTTGCATGTCTCCCCCTCACTTAAACTTGGAGGAATCTTCCCCTCTCTTCTTGTATAACCCATGGTTTTTGATGAGGATCAAGGGTCCCATCAAGAGGTCAAGGGCCCTATGATAAGGAGGACAAGAGAACTTTGTCATCAAGTTGGAACCTTCTTGTATAAGCATGTTCAAGATGAACCTAAGGTTCCATGGGTTCACTTCATTGAACCCACTCTTTGAACGTTGATGCATGTGCGTGTGTGTTTTTTTATCTTGTTTCTTATGATCTTTGTTTTGTGTTTTCTTTGTAGGTAAATTAGGTACGTGGAAATCCAAAATGAAATGGAGGCCCAAAATGAGCAAGCTAGGCGTGTGTTGCAAAAAGGGAGATAAAAGGAATGTTGTCTTGAAGAGAATGTTTGTCTCCATAAAGACAAATTCAAATGTGTCCAAAATGGAATCTCTTGTTCAAATTGAAATCAAAATCATCTCCAAATACAACAAGGGGACCGATCATTTTGAAGCAAAAAAGGATGATGATCAAATTGAATTTAAATTCAAAGCTAAACTTGAATTTAAATTCAACCATGATTTGAATTCAAGTTTCAACCAATTTGAGCCTTAAATTTCAAAAAGAATTCAGCTATTATCTCAGCCAACATACACACCATTTTGAAGGAGAAAGGAAGGATAGATTCCAATTCAAATTGAATTCAAGTTTGAATTCAAATTCAAACTCAATTTTGAATTCAAACTTCAACCATGATTTGAATTCTATTCCAGCCAGCTTATCAACATCAAATAGGATTTTCTAATCTCCATTCATCAACAAAGACACGGCTGGAATGATGGGAAAGGATATGCAAGAGCCAATTTCAAAGTGAGCAAAAATTGAATTCAACTTCAGGCCTCATCCTACTTATCAAATCAGCTCCTCCAAGACATTATTTGGACATCAAAAACGGCTGATACATGGGAGATAACACCTTGCAAGCAATACAAGTTTTAGCTAGGATTTATCTTAGTTTGAATTTCACTCAGATTTTAAATTTAAGCAGTTAGTAGCTAGCATTATTTGAAATAATTTCTAGCCATTCTAAGGCTTAAGGAGCACGTTTTCTAGTCTATAAATAGGGCCTTTTGGCTGAATGCTAGGAATTATTTTTGATGAATAAAATTTCTTGATATTTCCTTCACTGTGTGAGACTTTGTTTTCTTGGTTTTGCATTAAAAACCTAAGTTAAGATCCTTCAAAGTTGAGCATTTTGAAGGTGTTACCATTGCTAAAAGGTGCCGTCCAGGAGGGCCATATTGGTTTGCCTGATCAACGACCATCTTGAAGTGTTGGTCTTGCTCGTTTAATCCACATGTTTTTTATCACTAAGGAAGCAAGGGGAAGTCGTCTTCCTTGTGCCTTACCCTTTGTGAAGGACGTTTGGAAGGTGGAATTATTGGAGCCCACGTCTTGCACGCATCAGTATGGTTCGACCTTTAATTAGTTAAAGTTTAGTGGCTACACTCATAGGGTGGTAGATGGTTTCAAGTTTTCAAAATTAGATTTCTTAATCATGTGTATTCATTTACTAGTTTGCTTAATTTGTAAGACAAGAAAATAATTTTGTTTGCCTACCATAGACATCTCAAACTTGGATTTCATGCAAGTTTCAAATTCTTCTACTAATTTATCACATATAGATCAAAAGATAATATCATCAACATAAATTTGAATAATGAGTAAATCCGATTTTTCTTGTTTCAAGAATAGAGTACTATCGATGGTTCCTCTTTTGAATCCATTTTCTAAGAGAAAAGTCGCAAAGCGATCATACCAAGCTCTAGGAGCTTGTTTTAAACCATGTAGCTTCTTTAAATTATAAACATGATTTGGACACTTCATATTCTCAAATCAGGGTGGTTGTTTTACATAGACTTTTTCTTGTATATCTTGACGATCATGGCCATGATTTTATCATCATGATGTGTATCTTGATGATCATGGCCTAAGGAGCTGTGATTCCATGAATGTCGCACTCTATGTGCTTGGATGTAACTTTTATCATGATCATCACCATAATCATGGTCTTTGTGATAATGAATACGTATAAGATGTGATTTGAGCATGTTAAAATTATGGATTTTGATGTTCATCATACATCATTATAAAAGTATTCATGGTAAGTAGGACATGAAAATAGATGTCATCATCTTCACACCAAGCATGCATTCTACATGTTGAAATGTCCATGTTGAAACACCCCCCAACTTTCGGCCAAGAGGCCTGAATCATGTCATGTTGATGTATAAATTTCCATTGGAATATACTTAAATAATTATGTATAAGGATGATGCGTAAATAAAAGAAAAATTGCCATAAGTGTAATAATTACATAATGTTGAAATTCCAAGAATTGGGCATAAATTTTACCCAATGGCCATTTTTGGCACCCAAAATGATGAATTACAACCATGTGACAATATCTATGTGACTAAATATTTATAATGTGTCATATATATGAAAAATTAACACAATGGAAAACTACATGAAATTGAGGAAATTTAATTTGTATAATTGGTCACTTTTCGGCCCTAGGCCAAAATTGGATGCCTTGTCATGGATTAACATCTTCCAAGCGTAGTCATGTAAATGCATGTATATTATGTGTTGAGATTATATTATCATTAAAAGACAAGCATAAATGTATCACTAGATAGAAAGAGAAATTAGAAAAAGAAAAGAACTTACATCAACTTTCGGCCCTAAGATGTATGGCCCTATCCAACATGACTTTTACCACTCATACTGTCTTAACTCAATATAAGTATGATATGTTTATATATGTGCAATCAAATAGCATAAATTCCATATATTATATGTGTAAATATATCCAACATGACTTATTACCACTTGTACTCTCTTAGTCTCAAGCCTATCATTCTTATATTCCATATATTATATAGCTTTGATTATACCACCTACACTCGTTCATTTCTTGTAAAAGATTGATCAAGATCTGATCAAGCCTTCATTCGATCGGTGGGGTGTTCGTGATTGGTTTGTTTGATTGTTTGATTGTGAAAGGGTGGAGGTGGTGTTTAACTCCAGTCACCCTTGTGCTAAGGTGTTTTTTGTTTAGTGAAAACCGATGAAGGTGTCCTCGAAGACTGGAGTAGGTCGTTTTAACCGAACCAGTATAAAATTCTCGGTGTTCTTACTTTTTAGCACTTTTACTTTCAGTTCCTGTTTTCTGCATCGTTTTCGTTGCAATAGTAATAATAGAAAACGATTTTCAAAAATCACAAAATTTTGCAGAAACATAGCCACACGTCTTAGATTTCATTTAGCACAAGTTTCACCTCATTTGGATAAGTATAAATCAGTCACACGTTAATAGTTCTAAGACTACTGCAATCTGATTCTCAGATTTACAAAGATTGAGAACATCAACGTGGTTGAGATACTTACCAATGGGATTTTGAAAAACTGTTTTAAACCAGTAAAATAAAAATAAACATCTTGAGGGTCATACCATTAAATTTTCAAGTCATTTAGAGTTCCCAATTAATAGCAATAAAATTTTCATTTCGGAGCACAGTTTCTAACAGATTGACACAATCTGTGAAAAAATGTTTTTTTAAGGGGTTAGACTTTGAATTTTAATCTGAAATTTTTGTGAGACATTCATAACATCTGAGAGCACATTGTCATCAAATTTCACAGTTTGAGGTCCCTAACCTGTTCATCTAATTAATCCAAAACAGGATCTGAAAACAGAATCTGTTTTCAGAAGTGAGTTAATTGGTAACGAAAGTTTTAAAAACCAATTTTTTTCTGCACTCAGTATTCAACCACCCTTCTAGTGTAAGAAGGCGAGAATGTTATATCTCATTTTTTTATCAGAACGCAGGCACACTCACAATTAAAGGATCCAACAATCTTTGTGAGATGGCATCCACTAGGCACAAGACCGAACAAGAAGGTGTGTCGAGTCAAAGGTCTCCTCTTTTTGACGATGAAGAAGAAAATATATTCAATCGAGGATGAAACTTTTTGTAAGGAGGGGAGAATGTTATATCTCATTTTATTTAAAAGGGGCAAAATTGGTATTTAGGTTAATTAATTACTAAACCTAATTTGATTAGGAAATTTTTCCTAAACCCTAATCAAATTTCTATTTAATCACGTGGATTCCCCTCCTTCCTTCACAAAACGTACGCCGTCATCAACCAGTCTACGTGTCCCAATGTGCCCATTCAGAGTCCTCTCCAACCCATATGTAATCATACCCTGAATCGTCTGCAATAAAACAAAACGAACGGTGTGAGCGACAAAAACGTCACTCAGTAGGTACCCTGCCTGCATCGGCCTTGTGAGATCATACATGCTAGGACAGTAGTGAAATACATATAAGTACGGTGATACGAAAATAGACTGTCCACGTTTTCACAAATACGTATAATGGTCGTAACTTCTTAAAACAATCAAACACGTAATCATGCGAAATGCATGTGAAATGCAATGTCACATACATGATGCATGATAAGCCTACATTATCAAAAAAATACATACTATCGTGTAATGCATGACCCCGGGACCTAACAGAATGGAGCGGAACAGAATGGAACAGATATGCGATTTAGATCTCGCATATCCTAGCAGAACAGAACAGATATGCAACTTAGGTCTCGCATATCCAAACAGAACAGAACAGATATGCGACTTAGGTCTCGCATACCTTAACAGAACAGAACAGATATGCGACTTAGGTCTCGCATACCCTGACGGAAAATAACATATATGCGACTTAGGTCTCGCATACCCTAACATAACAGATATGCGACTTAGGTCTCGCATATCCTAATGCAATGTCGTGATGCATTGATGCACATAAATCACATACGGAATGTTTCATTTACTTTTCCTTTCCTTTTCTTTTTCTTTTTCTTTTCCTTTTTTTATGCCTTACGCCCTAAGCTTCCTGCGTCACAGCAATTCATTCCCCTGCTAAACTTTCGTCCCTTTTCCTATTCAATTCCTTTTTCTTTTACCTTTTTCTTTTCTTTTTTTCTTTATTCTTTTTTCTTTATTCTTTTATTTTCTATTTCCTTCCTTTCCTCAGTAACAATTTCGTACCCTGTCCCTTCTCTGATTTCGAACGAACATCCCCCAGCCGACATCCCTCAGCCCCGAACCCCAGCTCCTTCAGCCCCGGCTCCCTACTCCCCGCACCCCTCCCCCATCCAGCCGCACCCCCGTTCAGCCCCCCTCACCAAGCCCACTCCTTCAATCCGGTAGCTCATGTCCATAGCCCACCACCACCGGCCACGCGCCGCCGCCACCAACACCCCTTCTTCCAATTCCGGTATTCATATACCAATCAAAAAAAAATGAAATCTTTTCATGCTGTTCATACGAAAATAATACCATACATATATACGAATATAGAATTAATCACATACACCTATAATCAAATAAGCAGTCATCTATACAGTCACAAACTAATGCACGATCTCGATTTCGTAAAGAAATTAAGGATTGTACCGTTTTCATACAAAGGATGTTAAGGGGGCAACTACCTGATAATTTCTACACGTTTGAAGAGTTGTTCGGGTTCGTAGTGCTCTCCCAGAACCGGCGGCCTAGAAGCTTGGAAGAATCAAGAACCGTTTTTCTCTCTAGTAGAAGACGGCGTACGTTTTGTGAAGGGAGGAGGGGAATCCACGTGATTAAATAGAAATTTGATTAGGGTTTGGGGAAAATTTCCTAATCAAATTAGGTTTAGTAATTAATTAGCATAAATACCAATTTTGCCCCTTTTAAAAAAATGAGATATAACATTCTCCCCTCCTTACAAATAGTTTCGTCCTCTATTGAATATATTTGTCTCAAATAGTATCAGAACGCAGGCACACTCACAATTAAAAGATCCAACAATCTTTGTGAGATGGCATCCACTAGGCACAAGACCGAACAAGAAGGTGTGTCGAGTCAAAGACCTCCTCTTTTTGACGGCGAGTCCTTTATACAATGGAAACTTAGAATGAAACTCTTTCTTATGGCTGTTGGTGTAGACTTGTGGTCCATTATAGAAGATGGTCCTTTTATTATTACTTCTAAGTTATCCACGTTGATGGTGTCACACTAGAAGTCATAAAACCAAGAATATACTAGTGATGACAAAAAGAAATTAAGTATGAATGCTAGAGCCATGCAACTCCTTTTAAATGGTTTGAGTAAAAGTGAATCGAGTTATATGTCAAATTGCTCTAGTGCCCAAGAAATGTGGAGAATTCTTGAAAAGAAACATGAAGGCACTAGTCAAGTTAAAGAGTCCAAAATAAACATGCTTATGTCTACACTTGAGTCTTTCAAGTTATTACCAAACGAATCAATTGTTGATATGGATTTATGCTTGACTAACATTTACAACTCCCTTGAGTCTCTTGGAAAAGCATTCTCTACACAGGAAAAGGTACAAAAGGTGCTAAGAACCCTCCCATCCGAATGGGACCCCAAAGTCACAGCGATTGAGGGAAATAAAGAAACAAGATCAATAAAAAGGGAGGAACTAATCGGATAATTAAAGGCATACGAAAAAAACTCATACTAAGAAAATTGGAATCAACACCAAAACAAGGTAAGACTATTGCTTTTAAATCAAATAAATATGTCTCTACCTCTTCCGATCACGTACATGATAGTGACACGGAAACGGATTACGAAGATCTAATATTATTGGCTAAAGGGTTGAGAAAATCATTAAAGAATAAACCTAAGGCTGTTCCAACTAGGAGAAACAAAAATAAAAGTAACGATAAAGATATAAAGTGCTATGAATGTGGAAAACTTGGACATTTATCATATGACTGCTCGAACAAGGACAAACAAACAAACAAGAACCGTGACAAAGATTGGAACAAAAATAGACCCGTCTCAGAACCTAAACAAAAGAATACAAGAAGAGCTCTCAAGGCCTCTACTTGGAGTGACTTATCTGACTCTGAGACTGATGAAACCGAGGAAGAGATGGCACAAGTATGCTTTGCATCTAAAGCATCAAACGAGATATCTTGTAACTCTCATTATGATTCCGAACCCTCTTATGATGATTTACTTAGTCAATATCTTGAACTACATAGATTCACAAAGACAATTGTGAAAGAAAAGAAAGGGTTAATTGAAGACAAGAAGTTGTTAGAATCATCTAACACGAACCTTGTATCTCAATTAAACAATTCAAAAGAAGAGTCGTCTTGCAAATTTAATGCATTAAAATCAGAGGTCTCGTCATTAACCTCAGAAAATAATGAAATGAATTCGAGATTTGAAATTTGAAATCAAGAAATGCGGATTTAGAAAGAATGGTAAAACAGTTCGATACAAGTATGAACATACTAGATCACCTTCCTTCCTCACAAAAGCATAAAAGCGCAAAACCGGATTAGGATACGTTGAGAAAAATGAAATACAAAATAAGTGAACCAAATTCATTTTATCCTCATCTAAGAAACCGCATGCATTTAAGGCAAATATACTACCTAAAAGGACGGCTAGATCACCACTCATCTCATCTCATCGTGCTTCTTGTTTTTCATCTCATACAAAATATAATCATGTGCCATATATATATATATATATATATATATATATATATATATATATATATATATGAAAAGAAACCATTAATGCATACACGACATTCATACAACACAAATGCATCTAGATCACAGACCATGCACACTAACACAAAGGCATATCAAAAACGAAAATCTTATCATGAGCATGATGGCATTCTCGGCCATAGGACAAATGGATTTGCATCTAGTATCTATTATATTCCTTCTTCATCTCTTTTCATATCATTTGTAAGACCGAGGAAGGTCACCCAAGTTTGGGTACCAAAAGATACTCTTACAAAGGGGTGAAGAACTAACTCTAAGGACCCAAAATAAAAGGGTACCTAAATTGTTGTTACACATTGCAGGGAACACATACATCAAAAGATACATCAATCAAGTGGTTTCTTGACAGTGGTTGCTTGAGGCACATGACGGATGACCTGAGCTTGTTTTCAAAATTGAAGAAGGTTAAAAAAAGTGGATCGGTAACCTTTGGAGACAACAACGAAGGAAGAATCATCTAAAAAGGCACAATTGGAAATCCAAGCACTCTTCAAATCTCCAACGTCTTTTTGGTAAGTAATCTATCCTACCACTTGCTTAGCATCTCACAATTTCTTGGCAACAGCTTTGATGTGTGCTTCACTCATCCATATTGCAATATTGTAAACAAAAACGGAGAAACGATATTAAAAGGAAAAAGAGAAGAGAAATATTTTTACACTTTCTATGGGTGACATGATAGACGCTAAAGTAAAATGTTTTATGTCAAATGAACCTAGGCGGTTAGGACATATTGGCATCTCAACTCTTGAGAAACTTCAACGAAAGAATTTAGTACGAGGATTGCCTAAACTCGATTTAGACAACTTTAAGTTGTGTGAATCTTGTCTTAAAGGCAAACAAAAACGTGAATCACTTAAATCTAAAAATGAGATTAGCACGTCTAGAGTCTTAGAATTATTACACATTGACTTGTTTAATCCTAGTCATACTAGAAGTCTTGGTGGGCTGTAGGATCTGCAAGGCACCACTAGAAGGGGGGGGGGTTGAATAGTGGGTGCGGAAAATGTGGTTTTTAAAATTTCTTTAAACCTAACCAATTCAAGTTCTGAAAACAGATTCTGTTTTCAGGACCAGTTTTAAAACGTTTTGAAAACTAGATTGTAGGCCTTCAAAAATTCTGAAATTTGGAGAGAACTTAGACTCAGATGTTATGAGTGTCCCCTAAAAATTTCAAATCAAAATTCAACCTTTAACCCCTCCAAAAACCGTTGACACTCAGATTGTGCAAATCTGCCAGAACCGGTAGATGGTTTTGAAAAATTAATTCCTATTTGTGTGAATGTCCAAATGATCTGAAAATTTGACCAATAACTCTTCACACACTGTATTTAAATGGGTTGAAACAGTTTTTGAAAATTCTTTTGGGAAGTAGGTCAAATACACCCAAAGTCTCAACCTTTGCAAGTCTGAAAATCAGACTGCACTAGTCTCAGAACTTTTGATGTTTGGATGACTTATACTTGTCCAAAAGGGTTGAAACTTGCGCCAAAAGAACCCTAGAACGTGTGGTTATATTTTCTGAAAGTTTCGTGATTTTTGAAATTCGTTTACTATTTTTACGAACGTGATTAAAAACAGTAAACAGTGCTGAAACAGAAAATCAGTGCTGAAAGTAAATGACACCAAGAATTTTATACTGGTTCGGTTATCAACAACCTACTCCAGTCTTCAAGGAACACCTTCCTTGGTTCACACTAATCACACAACTCAAAAACACCTTACCACAGGGTTGATGGAGTTACACACCAACTCCAACCCTTTACAAACCTTGTATGTTCAATACAATTGCGCACGAACACCACCACCTCGCAAGAATGAAGATTGATCACACCTTGATCAATCTTTTACAAAGATATATGAATGGTGGTTTATATGAAGCCTATTCAAGATTGAAAGAATATGAATACAATAGGCTTACAAGAAGAAAGAAAGAAAGAGAGAATGTAGAAGAAGAAGAACTAGGCTTTTGATCTCTTTAGAATGCAATGCTTGTTCTTGTTTTTGTTTGCTCTCTTCTCTTCTCTTTTAATGCTTCCAGCCGTCCCCCTATGAGCTCTCCCCCCTCTTGAAAATTTCCTTTTAATTGCTTGAGAGAGTGTGAGACATCAAGGTGACAATGTTTTGCTTGCTTGGCATCACTCCATTGGACCATCATTTAGTCATTGCTTACTTGGCACCTTTTGATTGGCTCATTGTTGTCATCATTTGATGACATGGATATTCTGAAAAAACACTTTAAACATGTGCCAAATAATCAATTATTAAATCATGCCAAAATAGTCACAATATGTCATAAAGTTTGAGACACAAAAATCCTCCCTTCCACCCTTGAAAAAATCGGCCATATCATAGTTGTTAATGCTGAAATTTTCAGCATTTTCCATGTGTGACAAATCAATATTTCTTCCATTTTTCTTTGAATTTCTTCCATAAAAATACAACCAATATTTAAGGCAAGTCTTGCTACAAGTTTGAGAATGAATTTGGACACCAAAAGGGGATGAAATTCGGCCACACCATTTTCACACATGCTGAAAAATTTCAGCATGTGTGATATAAAGAATATCACACTAAATACATTTCAAATCATTTCCATAACTCATTTGATTTATTCCTTAATGCAAAATTAACAAAATATACTCCTTAATGATGAAGAAATCGTCCAACACTAGTGTGACATGCTGAAATTTTCAGCATGTGACATAAGAGAGGTGTATGTTGAAAACTTACCTTTTGTAGCTTCTCTCTTTGATTAATCAACATTGTATGATTGATTCTTGACCAATCAACATGCCAACAAGGCTCCACATGTGCTCCACATCAGCTGTAGTGTCGTTTGAATATGTTTGTGTATGTGCTGAAATTTATTTTTGCTAACTTTGTAAAATAATGCACATTTAATAATATACACATGTAATATTCCAATCAGCCCTTAATTTAATTTTCTAGAACACTTTAAGATGTATATTATATGTAAAAAGTGTCTAGATACGTGCCACATCATGTACAAGAAAAATGTTCCATGTCAAGTGCGTAGAAAACCGAATTTTCGATATTTATCGATTACCCGATTTTTCTCTAATTTAAATTCCAACTTTTGCACATGCTATATATATTATGTTATACATAATATATATAATATATACTTTAATTTTCAGCACTTGGCTGATTTAAAGTGGTACCATAAACATGTGACAAAAATAAAATTGGAATCTTCACATTTTGGCCTAAATGTGGAGTAATTTGTGTGTGCCAACATGGAAAGTATTTTTGTCTCAATATACAGTGTATGGCACGAAATTTTTAATGAATTTTGATGTATATGGGCTGGCCATTTATTTATGGCAAGTACGTGACACGTTGGCGAAGTTTCGGTATCGCCCGATACAACAAATTTCGGTTTTGAACCTTTTATCGTGTCGTATTTAATTTGTCATCACCATATCTTATATCATATGATATAAGATCTGAATATACTCATAAATATGAGTTAAGTATAGTGGTGTGACGTAAACGTACGTTCGTAAGATATATAACGTGTCGATAGTACGTTGGAATACATGTGTATGTGCCTTTTATAAAAAATCTGAAAATATAGCATATATATATATAAGTGGCGTGTGGAATTAATTGTGGGGAGAAGGAGAAGACTTTCCTTCCATAGCCTTGTTGCCTTTGTGCCTTTTCCAAATGCATCTTCCTTTAATGAACTACTTAGTTTATTAAACTAAGTACTTCACTTAATGAGCTACTTTAGTTCATTAATTGTGGCACCTGAAAATAGTATAAACTCAACAAATGTTCGCCATATGATGTAAGCTTTAACGCTTCATGGCTCGTTAGTACGGCAACATAATATATAAGCTAAATAAGGCAAGTTATCATGCATACATGTACACTTGTGTATATGCACGTTTTATCTTATGCTCATTTTTGTGCACATTTAAATCATGCATTTGAAAATCACTCAAACCCCTTTTTCTCTACAATCTCCCCCTTTTGATGATTTTCGAAATAACCTATACTCATGATTTAAATCCTATCGCTCCCCCTTCAATCATGCATAAAATCAAAACTTGAATTTTAAATTCCGAGTCGCTCCCCCTTAATTTATGCAATGAATTTTAAATTCCGAGTCGCTCCCCCTTGATTTATGCAATTAGTCTTTCTCTCTCCCCCTTAAATCATGCTTTCTCTCCCCCTTTATTTTGAAAAGTAAATCAAAAGATGCCTAAAAAATCATGCATTTCATATAACGTGCGTTCGTAAGGGTTATTTATTCAACCCTTTGAAAATGTCCCTTTTGGTACCCAAATTTGGGTGACCTTTCTAGGTCTTCCAAAAGGTGAGAAAGATGATGAAAATGAAACATAGTATCCGTTGGGGGCCAATGCGTTTGGCCTTTGGCCAAGGACTCCTTTATACGTATTATATGTATGACGCTTTGGATATGTCCTTGTGTTTGTATGCATAGCGCGTGGATGGATTGAATGCCGTGTATGCATCACTCTTTTCTTTTCATATCTATATGGTATAACATTGTATTTTGCATGATATGATGAAGAAGTGGGGCGTGATGAGGGAATATGCAATTTTCGCGTCATCTTAGACGCCACTTGAGGCTTTGGGGTGTCTATTTTCTTAGACATAACAAACTTTGTTGGTTTGCTTGATACTTTATTTGTATCAACGTATCCCAATCCCGTTTTATCACTGTCATGCTTTTGTGATGATATAATGCGATGCAGCATGTTGGATCCTGTATCAAACTGTTTCACCTTTTTCTCTACATCGGCATTCCTTGATTTTAATTTTGAAATCTCGGATTTCAATTCAGCGTTCTCGGATGTCAATGATGAAATTTCAGATTTTAATGCATTGATGATGCATGATGACTCTTCTTTAGAATCGTTTAATTGAGCGACAATATTTTCGTTAGAAGATTCTAACAATTTCTTGTCTTCAATTAATCGTTTCTTTTCTTTTGCAAGTGTCTTTGAAAATTTATGCAATTCTAAATATTGACTAAATAAATCATCATATGAGCATTCAGAATCGGAATCAGAGTCGGAAGTTACCTCATTTGATGCTTTAGATGTAAAGCATGCTTGTGCCTTGTGTTCTTCCGTATCATCAGTCTCAGAATCCGATGTGTCACTCCAAGTGGAGGCTTTGAATGCTCTTCTCCTTTGCTTAGGTTCTGAGACGAGTCTATTCTTGTTCCAATCCTTGTCAGGGTATTTGTTTGTTTGTTTTTCTTTATTAGGGCAGTCATATGATAGATGTCCGAGTTTGCCGCATTCATAGCACTTTATTTCTTTATTTTTATTTTTATGATCCTTAGATGAGGTGGACTTATGTTTAATCGATTTTCTCAATATTTTTCTTAATCTCTTAGCCATTGTGATTAAGTCCTCGTCATCGGAATCTGTATCACTATCATCTACGACGTATTCATTTGATTTAAATGCTATGGCCCTATCATTATTAGAAATAGACTCAGAATGTCTTAAAGCAAGTTTGTTTTCATATACCTTAAGTGATCCGATTAGTTCTTCCATTTTAATTGATTTGGTCTCTTTGCTTTCTTCTATGGCCGTTACTTTAGGGTCCCATTCAGAAGGAAGGCTTCGTAGAACTTTCTGCACCTTTTCCTGCGTAGTAAAAGCCTTACCAAGAGACTCAAGAGAGTTGTAGATGTTAGTCAAACGAAGATCCATATCTACAATAGACTCGCTGGGCAATAATTTAAAAGACTCAAGTGTGGACATGAGCATGTTAATTTTGGACTCCTTTACTTGGCTAGTCCCTTCATGTTTCATTTCAAAAATATGCCACATCTCTTGAGCACTAGAACAATTTGACACGTAACTAGCCTCACTTTTACTTAGGCCATTTAATAATAGTTGCATGGCTTTAGCATTCATGCTAAGTTTCTTTTTATCATCACTTGTATATTCTTGTCTAGTTTTAATGACTTCTAATGTGACTCCGTCTACGGTGGATGACTTAGATGGAACAAAAGGACCATCTTCTATAATCGACCAAAGATCAATATCTATTGCCATAAAGAAAAGTTTCATTCTTACCTTCCATTGAACGAAAGACTCACCGTCAAACAGAGGAGGCCTTATGGTTGACATTCCTTCTTGCGCGGTGCTATGACTAGTGGATGCCATCTCACTGAATCGTTGGATCCTTTGTAGTGAGTGTTCCTGCGCTCTGATACCAATTGTAGGATCTGCAAGGCACCACTAGAAGGGGGGGGGGGTTGAATAGTGGGTGCGGAAAATGTGGTTTTTAAAATTTCTTTAAACCTAACCAATTCAAGTTCTGAAAACAGATTCTGTTTTCAGGACCAGTTTTAAAACGTTTTGAAAACTAGATTGTAGGCCTTCAAAAATTCTGAAATTTGGAGAGAACTTAGACTCAGATGTTATGAGTGTCCCCTAAAAATTTCAAATCAAAATTCAACCTTTAACCTCTCCAAAAACCGTTGACACTCAGATTGTGCAAATCTGCCAGAACCGGTAGATGGTTTTGAAAAATTAATTCCTATTTGTGTGAATGTCCAAATGATCTGAAAATTTGACCAATAACTCTTCACACACTGTATTTAAATGGGTTGAAACAGTTTTTGAAAATTCTTTTGGGAAGTAGGTCAAATACACCCAAAGTCTCAACCTTTGCAAGTCTGAAAATCAGACTGCACTAGTCTCAGAACTTTTGATGTTTGGATGACTTATACTTGTCCAAAAGGGTTGAAACTTGCGCCAAAAGAACCCTAGAACGTGTGGTTATATTTTCTGAAAGTTTCGTGATTTTTGAAATTCGTTTACTATTTTTACGAACGTGATTAAAAACAGTAAACAGTGCTGAAACAGAAAATCAGTGCTGAAAGTAAATGACACCAAGAATTTTATACTGGTTCGGTTATCAACAACCTACTCCAGTCTTCAAGGAACACCTTCCTTGGTTCACACTAATCACACAACTCAAAAACACCTTACCACAGGGTTGATGGAGTTACACACCAACTCCAACCCTTTACAAACCTTGTATGTTCAATACAATTGCGCACGAACACCACCACCTCGCAAGAATGAAGATTGATCACACCTTGATCAATCTTTTACAAAGATATATGAATGGTGGTTTATATGAAGCCTATTCAAGATTGAAAGAATATGAATACAATAGGCTTACAAGAAGAAAGAAAGAAAGAGAGAATGTAGAAGAAGAAGAACTAGGCTTTTGATCTCTTTAGAATGCAATGCTTGTTCTTGTTTTTGTTTGCTCTCTTCTCTTCTCTTTTAATGCTTCCAGCCGTCCCCCTATGAGCTCTCCCCCCTCTTGAAAATTTCCTTTTAATTGCTTGAGAGAGTGTGAGACATCAAGGTGACAATGTTTTGCTTGCTTGGCATCACTCCATTGGACCATCATTTAGTCATTGCTTACTTGGCACCTTTTGATTGGCTCATTGTTGTCATCATTTGATGACATGGATATTCTGAAAAAACACTTTAAACATGTGCCAAATAATCAATTATTAAATCATGCCAAAATAGTCACAATATGTCATAAAGTTTGAGACACAAAAATCCTCCCTTCCACCCTTGAAAAAATCGGCCATATCATAGTTGTTAATGCTGAAATTTTCAGCATTTTCCATGTGTGACAAATCAATATTTCTTCCATTTTTCTTTGAATTTCTTCCATAAAAATACAACCAATATTTAAGGCAAGTCTTGCTACAAGTTTGAGAATGAATTTGGACACCAAAAGGGGATGAAATTCGGCCACACCATTTTCACACATGCTGAAAAATTTCAGCATGTGTGATATAAAGAATATCACACTAAATACATTTCAAATCATTTCCATAACTCATTTGATTTATTCCTTAATGCAAAATTAACAAAATATACTCCTTAATGATGAAGAAATCGTCCAACACTAGTGTGACATGCTGAAATTTTCAGCATGTGACATAAGAGAGGTGTATGTTGAAAACTTACCTTTTGTAGCTTCTCTCTTTGATTAATCAACATTGTATGATTGATTCTTGACCAATCAACATGCCAACAAGGCTCCACATGTGCTCCACATCAGCTGTAGTGTCGTTTGAATATGTTTGTGTATGTGCTGAAATTTATTTTTGCTAACTTTGTAAAATAATGCACATTTAATAATATACACATGTAATATTCCAATCAGCCCTTAATTTAATTTTCTAGAACACTTTAAGATGTATATTATATGTAAAAAGTGTCTAGATACGTGCCACATCATGTACAAGAAAAACGTTCCATGTCAAGTGCGTAGAAAACCGAATTTTCGATATTTATCGATTACCCGATTTTTCTCTAATTTAAATTCCAACTTTTGCACATGCTATATATATTATGTTATACATAATATATATAATATATACTTTAATTTTCAGCACTTGGCTGATTTAAAGTGGTACCATAAACATGTGACAAAAATAAAATTGGAATCTTCACATTTTGGCCTAAATGTGGAGTAATTTGTGTGTGCCAACATGGAAAGTATTTTTGTCTCAATATACAGTGTATGGCACGAAATTTTTAATGAATTTTGATGTATATGGGCTGGCCATTTATTTATGGCAAGTACGTGACACGTTGGCGAAGTTTCGGTATCGCCCGATACGACAAATTTCGGTTTTGAACCTTTTATCGTGTCGTATTTAATTTGTCATCACCATATCTTATATCATATGATATAAGATCTGAATATACTCATAAATATGAGTTAAGTATAGTGGTGTGACGTAAACGTACGTTCGTAAGATATATAACGTGTCGATAGTACGTTGGAATACATGTGTATGTGCCTTTTATAAAAAATCTGAAAATATAGCATATATATATATAAGTGGCGTGTGGAATTAATTGTGGGGAGAAGGAGAAGACTTTCCTTCCATAGCCTTGTTGCCTTTGTGCCTTTTCCAAATGCATCTTCCTTTAATGAACTACTTAGTTTATTAAACTAAGTACTTCACTTAATGAGCTACTTTAGTTCATTAATTGTGGCACCTGAAAATAGTATAAACTCAACAAATGTTCGCCATATGATGTAAGCTTTAACGCTTCATGGCTCGTTAGTACGGCAACATAATATATAAGCTAAATAAGGCAAGTTATCATGCATACATGTACACTTGTGTATATGCACGTTTTATCTTATGCTCATTTTTGTGCACATTTAAATCATGCATTTGAAAATCACTCAAACCCCTTTTTCTCTACATGGGCGACATTATGCATGTGTCATCGTTGGCGATTTTTCTTGCAATACATGGACTTTATTTCTTGCAAATAAAGATGATAGTGCCGTTAAGATTGCTAGATTAATAAAACAACTTGAAAATGAGCATGGTCTAAATGTGAAAAAGATTAGGAGCGATAGAGGTGGCGAATTTAAAAATAATGACATGATTGCATTTTGTGAAGAAAAAGGTATTAAACACGAGTTTTCACCACCTAGAACACCATAATTAAACGGAGTAGTAGAAAGAAAGAATAGGACACTACAAGAAATTTCAAGAACCATGCTATGTGAAAATAAGTTGCCTAGATTTTTGTTGGCGGAAGCCGTAAATTGTGCATGCCATATAGTTAACCGCTTATCGATTAAAAAGAAAATAAACAAAAGTCCTTTTGAATTTTTGAATGATCGCATGGTTAAGATTGATTATTTTCACGTGTTTGGTTGTAAATGCTTTTTTAAAATACAAAACATAATCTAGATAAATTTGAGTCTAAATCCACTGAATGCATTTTTGTTGGATATTCTATGAATTCTAAGGCGTATAGATGTTATGATCCTATCACTAGATAGATTTTAGAATCTATTCATGTGAAATTTAATGAATTCAGTGAATATGAAATAAATAAAGAATATGACGATGATTTTCAACTAAAGCCCATGTTAGATGATATAGAAGAAACTATCGTACATGATAAAAACGACACGCTAGAAATGCATGATCACTTAGAAATGCATGAAATAATCAACCAAGATGGCATAAGGACCACCCAAATGACCTTATGATAGGCGACATAACACAAGGTGTACGACCACGTAGAAGAATAAATCAAGATGAAATAAATCAATTCCATGCTATGATATCTGAAATTGAACCCAAGAATGTGTTTGATTCTTTGAATGATTCTTCTTGGTTTGATGCTATGTATGATGAATTAAATCAATTCACAAGAAAGATGTGTGGGATCTAGTGCCAAGACTACAAGATAAAACGATAATAGGCACAAAGTGGATCTTTAGAAAAAAGGAATGAAGATGGTATAGTCGTTAGAAACAAAGCGAGGCCTGTAGCACAAGACTATAATCAAGAAGAGGGAATAGATCACGAAGAAACATTTGCACCCTTAGCACGCTTAGAAGTCATGCGATTATTACTTGCTATTACTTGCATGAAGAATTTTAAACTTTATCAAATGAACGTAAAAAGTGCATTCTTAAATGGTTTTATACAGGAAAAAATATATGTAAAACGACCACCCGGTTTTGAGGATATAAAATATCCTAATCATGTGTAAAAGTTAAAAAAGGCACTATATGGTTTAAAACAAGCACCTAGGGTTTGGTATGATTGTTTTGCTACCTTTCTTTTAGAAAATGGATTTAAAAGGGGTACCATAGATAGTACTTTATTCTTGAAACAAGAAAAATCGGAATTACTCATTATTCAAATTTATGTTGATGATATTGTCTTTGGATCCACATTTCATAAGCTAGTCGAAGAATTTGAAACATGCATGAAATCCGAATTTGAGATGTCTATGGTTGGTGAATTAAATTATTTTCTTAGTTTGCAAATTAAGTAAACTAGTAAAGGCATACATATAAGTCAGGTTAAGTACGTGAAATACATGATTAAAAAGTTGAACTTTGAAAACTTGAAACCATCTCCCACCCCTATGAGCGTAACCACTAAACTCGATAAAGATAAGAATGGAAAAGACTTTAATAATGGTTTGTATAGGTCTATGATTGGTTCTTTGATTTATCTTACTGCAACTTGACCCTATATCATGTTTAGTTTTTGTTTGTGTGCTCGTTTTCAAAGCAACCCTAAAGTGTCACACTATAATGCTGTGAAAAGGATATTTCGATACATTAAGCATATTCCCACATTAGGAATGTAGCGACCCGCACCAGCCTGCCCGTATACGGTGCGCTGGTCGTACTTCGCTATGGAGAGTACCAGGCGTCAATGCATAACAGTCACAGTCCATAACAAAGTTTATGGACTTTCATGCCTTCATCTTAACAGGTATGCAAAAACTTAGACAGAATAAGAACTTTTAAACAAAACATTCCGAACATCCGACATAAAGTTTACAACCATATTCGCAAAATAAAGGAAAGTCCGAAATTAAAGTCCCCAACATAAGCCCATCAAAAAATAAACTCATTATAAGAAAATCCTTAAGCTGCCGTCCACACGCACATCTATGGATATGGAACTCTAGGCTCATCGTCAATCCACTCTACCCCGTTTCCTACAAGCTCTAGGGGAAAAATAAGAGGGTAGGTGAAAAAGTCACCAGAAAGTACACCATAAACAATCAAGAATTAAATAGAAAGTATACACAAGAACCAAATCCCAAGAATTTGGATTCCCAACTTACCTGACCTTCAATCCATCAGCCGCAAAGGAAATAAGATCATAACTTAGGTAACAAAAGATAATAAGGTAATAACTTAGGTGACGAAAGATAATAAGATCATAACCTAAGTAACAGTACATTTAGCACTCGACTAGCAACTAGATGCAATGTGTATGAATATGCAAATGTGATGCAACATGATAAAATGAGAATTAATTCGATCATTCTTTCTTTCAAAACATCATCGTCGTAAAACCAAAATAGAGAGTGTTCAGATCTATTATCTTCGGATATGAGGCGGTCATACCATTCCCTTCAGATCTATTATTTCCGGATCTAAAAACGGTCATACAATCAATCATCATCAGATCTAATCTCTCCAGGCCTGAACGGTCATAAATCGTCATCATCAGGTCTATTCTCTCCGGGCCTGAACGATCATAAATCATCATCATCAGGTCTATTCTCTCTGGTCTGAATGGTCGTAAATCATCATCATCAGGTCTATTCTCTTCGAGCCTGGACGGTCATACTCATCATCAGATTAATTAACCCGGGATCTGGAGCGGGTTGCGCTGGCCAATAATTAATGGTACCAATAGGAGTCTTTCTTTCAAAACTGAAATCTTTTCTTTAAAAGAGCTTTTCTTAAATTTCTTTGGCATAAAATCAGTCTCATAAATGGATGTGCACATCTATGTCTTGGGTGATTAAAACCCTCAAATCATTAAATTACTGAAAAGGGGTACTGCTGAATCCAGCAGTGCAGTATCCCGAGCTTGTTTTAACCCTTAAAACAGTGGTTTCAAACTGATTTCCTTACATGGAAGTGCACATATATGTCTTAGGTAATTACCATAAAAATTTCAAGGCAATCCAATAGGCTTAAGAGGATCATTTACTTATTTGTCTAAGTCTAGGTACATGCAGAATCTGTAGTGACCAGTTTTCATTAAAAATTCCATTGAGATCAAACCACAAGTCCTTTTACCGAAATTCCAACTCACAAATTTAATAAGCATATAATGCTACCATCATACCAAAATTTACCAAATTGCACACTCCTAAGGTTCGTTTTCAGGTCAAATTATCAGCTACTCAAAATTGTCCAGTTCCAGTAATTCTGCCTTTCATCACATTTTTTTCTTGTTCAACACTTTCCAACTACTTTCTTTCCCTAAAATAACTTACTAACCACTAAATACACACTTTAACATAATCATTCCAGGTTTCATAATATTCTTTAGGCTACACATGAATCATGCCAAAACAGCCTTGCAAAGTTACACACATAGCACACGCCATTTTCATACCTTTCATGCTTCAGAAAATCTATTCTTAACAAGAATTAGTTCATCATCCATCTAGCCACTAAAACCGTCCCTCATTGTGAAGAATATGTCTCATACCAAGTTTAAATTAGACATGCATTACATCCATAAAGAGAATCACTTCACATGCAAACACTTTCTTTTATGAAACAACCAATTCTCATGCTTTTCAGTTAGCACTTCAACTAAGATTCATGACTTAAAAATAGCTAGTCATCCAAGCATATAATTTCACAATCAAGTCAAGATTGCCTATAGTATACTTGCTTCTTTGAGCTAGAAACATTCCTTAGCTTGAGCCTTGGTTGAAATAGATTGAAGTTTTCCTCCAACTTCAACACATAGCACACGGTTTTGGGAAGGGGAGAGGGATGAACATTAGCTACCATTTTAAATAAAGAAAATAACTAGATTGAGGCTAGAATCCCCTTACCAAAATAGAGCTTGGATGGAGATTGAAATGAATTCAACCCACCAAGATGCTAGCACCACCTAGTAAGTTGAAGAATCTTCACCTAGTAACCCTTTTGAAGGCCACAATTTTGGCAAGGAGAAAGAGGTACAATGTGAGCTTTACCATTTGAAATGTGGAATTCACTTGGGAATTTTAGCATGCAATTTACCTAGATGAATCTTTAAAGTTTGAAGATGAGAAAAGCCTTGACACTCCTAAGCTTGAAGTTGGTCGTATGACATGAAAGGCTTGAAGAGGAGTTTAAGTGTGCAAGAGGCTTTTAGTTCTTGACTTGGTATGAACCTTGAGAGTGTTGGGAGGGATGGAGGATAGAAAGCTTATAGGATAACTTGAAGAAATCATCATGGTGTAGAAGAAGGGGGGTGGCCGGCGGTTTGGGTCAAAAGAGGAGACAAGGAGATTCCCTTGTGTGCATAGAAAGCTATAAATGTCTCCTTAGTGTCTTGAACCTCTTTTTGACCATTCTTTTCCATTTATTTTTATTATTTTCCAAGAGTAGTCTTATAATTAAATGGAATATTAAGAATTTATGGAGGGTTCTAGAACCCTTATGTTGGTCGAATTCTTCTAAGGGTTGGGAGGGTATTTTTTTCATTTCGCTTGTGCTATGAGACACACTTATATAATTATACTATTTCTTATAATATCCATTTTAAGGAAATTTAATTAAAGAAGCAATAATAAAACTTAATAAAATGCACTTTGAAGAACTAACATTTTATTAGACCACTTCATATGAGTCTTAAGTACATAACGATTTCCGTTGGGTATAACAAAGAATTTAATATGATAAAAATTGTGAATTTAACTTGCATGCTCATACTATGCGGATTATGATGGATGTAAAATAGATAGAAAAAGCAGAAGTGGTACATGTCAATTCATTGGCAATTTATTGATATCTTGGTTTTTGAAAAAGCAAGCAAGTGTAGCATTATCTACCACTCAAGCGAATACATGGCACTTAGTCTTTGTTGCACACAACCTTTATGGCTAAAAAAACAACTATCTGATTGTGGAATAACTGTAAATTGCATCCCTATATATTGTTATAGTATGAGTACTATCGATTTGTCTAAGAACCCCGTATTACACTCTAAGGCAAAACACATAGATGTACAATATCACTTTCTTCGTGAGCATATAAACAGTGGTGATATCGTTATAGAACATGTACGTACTGAGACACAAGTAGCCGACATATTCACCAAAGCATTAGGCACGATTTCGGTTGATATGCTATAAACTGCTATTTCTTTCCATTCTTACATTTACTTTTGATGACATTTACAAAAAAAGGTGGAGAGGAAAGCATGATTTAAGGGGGAGAGAGAAGCATGATTTAAGGGGGAGCATGATATGAAATTCAAATTTTAAAGTTGTGCATAATTGTAGGGGGAGCGACCACATTTAAATAATCAACCAATGTTATTTTGCAAATCATCAAAAAGGGGAGATTGTTGAGAAAAAGGGTTTGAGTGATTTACAAATGCATGATTTAAATGTTACGTACTTACGAAATGCATAAACAAATTGTTACTTGACACGCCTATGTGATAAACATGCTTTACATGCTTATATATATTGCCGTACTTACGAGGCATGAATAATTAAAGCTTACATCATACAGAAAACATTTGTTGTCTATACTATTTTCAGGTGCTATGATTAAAGAACTAAACTGGTTCATTAAGTGAAGTGCTTAAGTTAATGAACTAACTAGTTCATTAAGTAAAGACATATTTGGAGAGAGCTATATGGCAACAAATTTGAAATGGAAAGTCTCCTCATCCATTCATTTCACACGCCATTTACATATATAATATATATATCCATTTTTTGAAAGGTACTATATACTTATATTCCGACGTACCACCGACACGTCACATATATTATAAATGTATGTCGATGTCACACCACTGTATACACCTCACACTTGTGAGTATATTCAGGTCTTATATCATATATTACAAGTCTTGGTGACGTCAAAATTATAACGACATGTTACAAGATCATAAACTGAAAATTGTCATATCCGGTGACTACCGAAACTTCACCGACATGTCACGTACTTGCCATATAAAGATGGTCAGTCTATATACATCAAAAATATTAAACAATTTTGTGATCCACATGCTACATTCAGCCACAAGCTCATGCAATGTTTGCACACACAAATTACACACAATTTTTTAGCCTAGAATTGTGGGGAATTCAAACTCAAGTATTTTTGGCATATGGGCATTTTATACTCAGCCATTGGAGCTGAATATACACCTCATTTTATGTATATTATGTGTTACATAATATATATTATATGTGTAAGAAGTTAGAAAATAATTGGAGAAAAATCGCGTAATCGACGAAAGTCGAAAATTTGGTTTTCTACATCCTACACACATGGGACGTTTTCTTCATTGATGTAACATGTATGTAGACACTTTTTACACATTCAAGACATGTTAGAGTGTTCTAGAAAATTCAAAATAGGGCTGATTTCAATTTACCATATATGTGTGAATATTGTGCATTATTTGACAAAGTTGACATAAAAAGAATTTCAGCACATGAAGCCTATTTCACACACCATTTTCAGTATTTTTTGAGCCTATGTGGAGCTTATTTGCCACTTCAATTGGTGAAGGACATGCCACACATGATTGCTGACATTGAAGAGGGAAACACACAAGGAAATAATTCAAATAAACCACATGCCGAAAATTTCACCACATGGAAAAGGAGCTGGCCGGTTTTTACCTAGTATTTGTCTTCAATCGTCTTCCAAAATTTAAGGAGATTAAATCATGATTATTTGGAAGTCAATTACATTGTTTTTTAGCACATGTTCAGATTTTTTGAAGAAATTCCAGCTCATTTAAAGTGTGCCAAGGTGGATTAAAGACAATCAAGAAGTGACAACTAGGCGAAGACAAGTCACTCGTCCAATCGTGTTGCACTAAGTAAGCAAGGTTGTGTCATCATTTACACAAGGCAATCTTTCAAGGGCATTCAAGACAATTCTCAAGGAAGAAAATGAACCCTATAGGGCGTCCACAGTGTTATAAAAGGAGCAAGATGGTGCAAGACAAGGCTAAGATAAAGTTGATATTCTTACAAGTTCAAAAGCAAGACTACTCTCTTCTTCTTCCTTTCTTTTCTCGTGCTCTTAGCCTCAATCCTATCATTCTTATATTCCATATATTATATGAGCTATGATTATACCACCTACACTCGTTCATTTCTTGTAAATGGTTGATCCAGGTGTGATCAAGCTTTCTTTCGATCGGTTCGTGATTGGTTTGTTTGATTGTAAAAGGATGGAATTGCTGTTTAACTCTAGTTACCCTTGTGTTAAGGTGTTTTTATGTTTAGTAAAAACCAAGGAAGGTGTCCTTGAAGACTGGAGTAGGTTGTTTTAACTGAACCAGTGTAAAATTCTCAGCGTTCTTACTTTTCAGCATTTTTACTTTCAGTTCCTGTTTTCTACATTGTTCTCATTGCAACGGTAAAAATAGCACACAATTTTCTAAAATCACAAAATTTTGCAGAAACATAGCCACACGTTCTAACTTTTATTTGGCACAAGTTTCACCCTATTTGGATAAGTATAAGTCAGGCAAACATTAATAGTTCTCAGACTAGTGCAATCTGATTCTCAGATTTGCAAAGGTTGAGAACATCAACATTGTTGACATACTTACCAAGGTAATTTTGAAAACCTATTTTAACCCAGTAAAATACACATCCTGATGGTCATACCATAAAATTTTCAAGTCATTTAGAGTTCCCAATTAATTGGAATAAATTTTTTATTTTAGGGCACAGTTTCTGGCAGATTGATGCAATCTGTGCAAAAACGTTTTTTAAAGGGTTAGACTTTGAATTTTAATCTGAAAGTTTTGTGAGACATTCATAACATCTGAGAACATATTGTCATCAAATTTCACGATTTGTGGAGGTCTCTAACCTATTCATCTAAGTAATCCAAAACAGGATCTGAAAACAGAATCTGTTTTCAGAAGTGAGTTAATTGGTAACAAAAGTGAGTTAATTACTTACCAAGAATACATTAGAAATCTGAAGGGTACTTGGATTTCTAATTGTGCCCTTTCTAATTATTTTCCCTTCATTCTAACCTCCAAAGGTTACGGATCCTCTTTTTCTAACCTTCTTTAATTTTGAAAGTAAGGTTGGATCACCCGTCATGTGTCTTGAACAACCACTATAAAGAAACCACTTGTTTGCTACATCTTTTGCTTTATATGATCTCTACAAAGTGTAACGATCATTTAGGTAAACTTTTTTTGGATCCTTAAGGGTTAGTGATTCAACCATTCATAAGAGTATCTTTAGGTACGAAACTTGGGTAACCTTTCTTGGTCATACAAAAGATGAGAGAAAAGATGAAGAACGAATATAGAACATGTCGTGAGCACTTCTATTTGTCCTATAATGGCCGAAACTTACACTGTAGAAATAGGATGAATTTTGACTTTGATGTGTCTCTCGGTTTGCATGCACGTTACGTGATCTAGATACATTAGTATGATATGAATGTTAGGTATACATCAATGGCTTTATTTCATATTCATGTGGCACGTGATTGTAGTTTCCATGTGATGAAAAGTAACTAGTACGATGATATACAATAGATAACTCATTGGTTTATGTCGTTGCCTTCTTAGGCTTTACAGTCGTTTTGAATACGTGTGGTTGCTTAGATGAAGATAAAACAAAATTGTAGATTTGTGTTGTATCCGATTATCTTCAATGTGCCCTAATCTGGTTTTGTCAGATTCATGTTTTAAGAAAAAATGAGATGATCTAACATACAAGTTCTTGTATTGAATTGTTTTATTGTCTTTTCTAAATCTGTGTTTCTTGATCTCGGATCTGAGATCTCTGCTTTCGTTACAACATTTTTGGATGTCAATCAATTTCAGATCTCAATGCATCAATCAAACCAGAAGACTCCCTTTTTGAATCGTTTAATTGAGATACAAGATTTGGATTAGAAGATTCTAACAATTCCTTATCTTTAATTAAGCGTTTCTTTTCTTTTAAAAGAGTCTTAGTAAACTTATATAACACAAGATATTGAACATACAAATCATTATAGGATGGTTCAGAATCAGAATCAGAATCATAATTTACCTCACTGGACGCTTTCGATGCAAAGCATACTTGAGCCGTTTTCTCTTCAGCTTCTTCACTTTCAGAGTCATATGAATCACTCCATATAGATGCTTTGAGGGCTCTTCTTGTACCCCTTTGCTTAGGTTCATAGACAGGTCTAGTTTTTGTTCATTCTTTGCCAAGGTTTTTGTTTATAGTTTTGTTTGAGTCCTTATTCCGGCAGTCATAAGAGATGTGTCCAAGTCTTCCACAATCATAACACTTAAGGTCTTTATCATTATTCTTATTCATATGTTTCTTAGATGAAGTAGGCTTAGGTTTACTTTTAAAAGAATTTCTCATAATCTTTCTTAATCCTTTAGCCAACAGATTAGATCTTCATTATTAGAATCCATGTCACTATCATATACACGATCAGAAGAAGTGGGGATGTATTCATTTGATTTAAAAGCTATGGTCTTTCCTTGTTTAGAAGTTGATTCAGATTTCCTTAGAGTGAGTTTGTTTTCATATACCTTTAGAGATCCTATCAATTCTTCCATTTTTATTAACTTCGTTTCTTTACTTTCTTCAATTGCAGTCACTTTAGGATCCCATTCGGATGGGAGGCTTCTCAAAACTTTCTATACTTTTTCCTGTGAAGAAAAAACTTTCCAAGAGAATGAAGAGAATTATAGATGTTAGTCAATCTCAAATCCATATCAACAATAGATTCATTTGGCAATAATTTAAAGGATCAATGTCAACAATATATCTTAGAGTCTTTTACTTCACTAGTTCTTTCATGCTTTATTTCTAGACACTTCCACATCTCATGAGCACTGGAGCAATTAGTGGCATAACTAGATTCACTTTTACTCAAACCGTTTAAGAGAAGTTGCATGACTTTAGCATTCATACTCAACTTCTTTTTATCATCACTAGTATATTCTTGTTTAGGTTTTACAATCTCTTAAGCAACACCATCAATAGTGGTATTTTAGATGGAACAAAATGACCATCTTCTATTATAGACCATAGATCTATGTCAATAGCCATTAAAAAAAGTTTCATACGAAGTTTCCATTGATTAAAGGACTCACCATCAAAAAATGGAGGCCTTTGGCTTCACATAACTTGCTCGGTTTTGTGACTAGTGTATGTCATCATAAAGATTGTTGGATCTTCTTGTTGTGAGTCAATCTCATTCTGATACCACTTATAGAACCGTACAGCACCACCAGAAGGGGGTTGAATAATGAGTGCAGAAAAAATGGTTTTTGAAAAATGTTATTCACCAATACTCACTTTTGAAAACAGATTTTGTTTTCAGACCCCGTGTTTGAATGATTAAATGAATTGGTTTTGGACCTCCAAAATTCGTGAAATTTTGTCACACTGTACTTTAAGATGTTATGTATATGTCATAAAAATGTGAAATCAAAATTCAAAGTCTAAGGCCCGGAAAAAGGGCATTTTCTCAAATTCAAAATATATAAAAAAGTGGGTTGAATAAAGGACCATAAGATACGACAAAGAAATGGACAAGAAAAGGTAAATATCTTAGTGGTTAAAGCCCAAAAGTAGGCTGTTTTGGAGGTCCAAACTGAGTGATGCGTGCAAGACGTGGGCTCCAACAATTCCACCTTCCAAACATCCTTCACAAAGGGATAGGCACAAGGAAGAAGACTTCCCCTTGCTTCCTTAGTGATAAAAACGTGTGGAGCAATGAGCAAGACCAATACTTCAAGATGGTCGTTGATCAGGCAAACCAATACGGCCATCCTGGACGGCACCTTTAAGCAATGGCAACACTTACAAAATGCTAAAATTTGAAGGATCTTAACTTAGGTTTTTAATGTAAAACTAAGAAAACAAAGTCTCACAATAAGTGAAGAAAATATCAAGAAATTTTATTCATCCAAAGTTTTTTTTCCTAGGCGCCCCAAAGGCTCTATTTATAGGCTGCTACTCGTCCTTATTCATCCTTACAATGAGTAGAAAACATTTCAAATAAGCTAGCTAACAAGTGTTTAAAAATTGAAACTTGCTTGTAGCTAAAATTTGAATTGCTTGTAGATTGCCATCTTCTCTCTTCCATCCATGTATGATGACTCAATGGAGGTGTTTGAGACGTGATTTGATGATGATAAAGTGGTTGGAGTTGAATTCAAAGGTTGGTTGAAGTTTCAATTCGAATTGAGTTTGAATTTGAATTCAAATTTGGGTTCAACTTTGAATTGTGATCTCATCTCCTCCTTGCTTCAAAAATGGTGTGTAGATGGATTCAAGGTGGCTAGTATGTTGAATTCAAATGTTGGTTGAAGTTTGAATTCAAATTGAGTTTGAATTTAAATTCAAATTTGGGTTCAACTTTGAATCGTAGACTCATCTTCCTCTTAACCTCCAAGATGGAGTGTGGAATGGACCAAGATAAGGCTGAGAATTTCTTGAAATATAAATCTCAAATTGGTTGAAACTTGAATTCAAATAATGGTTGAATTTAAATTCAAGTTTGTCTTCAAGTTTGAATGCGATTTTGTCTCCATCTTTGAACTTCAAGTTGGGTGCCACTATGGAGATAATTTGAGCTGGATTTTTGAAAATGGATTCCATCTCGGACACATTTGAATTTGTCCTTGTGGAGACAAACATTCTTCTAAAGACAACATTCCTTTTGTCTCTCTTTTTGAAGCACACGCCTATAATGTCCTTTTTGAGTCTCCATTTGGCTTTTAAATTCTATGTACCTAATTTACCTACAAAGCAAACACATAAAACAAAGATCACAAGAAAACAAGACAAAATTCAAAACAAGGAATACTCACACACACGCACACACATACACGTTCATAGTGTAGGTTCAAGGAAGTGAACCCAATGAACCTTAGGTTCATCTTGAACATGTTTGTACGAGAAGGTTCCAACTTGATGACGAAGTTCTCTAGCCTTCCTTCTTGTCATAGGACCTGTGACATCTTGATAGGATCCCCGATCCTCATCAATCCCCCCTCCTCAAGAAGATTCGTCCTCGAATCTAAGGGTTCATGAGGGAAAGGTGTGAGGTCACACAAATCTAAACATACAATTAGATAAGATTAGTTGGTGATGATTGTATGCATCTTGTGATTCGCATTGTGATTGATTTCATGCTTTAAATCAAGTTAGTCCTACGTGTGTTTGTCTTCATAAGCCATTTCCAGCATCAACAAAACCCTAAAATCAGCACCAATACCCACGGCCAAAACAAATCCAACCAAACCCGACCCTAAAACTCACCAACCAGATTCCAAACCACCTTATTTACTCTCTTAACAAAAAGCCCCAACCCAATTTTGCAAACAAAATCAGCATCAAAAGTTCCCAACTCATTCAAAAAAACCTAACCTTAGAATTTGAATTTTGCTTCAATTCTGTCCTACACTCATCCATTATCCAAATTTCCCACACAAATTATCAATAACCAACCCAAATAGCCATACATACCGAACAATCAATTCCCGAAACCCCAATCCTGCAAATACCCAAAAACGTCCAAAAACCCTAGATTGAAAAACCCTAACCCTAATCCCAATTCCGCCCAACCACAATTTCCCTCACTTTCCAAGGTTATTTTGTTGTCATTCAAGGTTGCAAACTGCAATTTAAGGTCATTGCACTATTCTGCCCAAAAACGAAAGATCTGACTGCAAAAAGCACGAAATTCCAATTCTGCCCCTAGTAAAAGAAGAATCTGAACCTTGCTTACGTTGAAAAAGAAAGGAAGGAAAGAAAAACAAAAGAACAAGAGAAAAGAAAAGGGCAAATCGTTTGTGCATTACTTGAAAATTTTTTTTGGTGCAATTTGAAAACATTGGATACCGTATTTCATTTTTGCTACACACAACTGTACTCCCAAATCTCATTCTCCTTATCCTGCTCTTCTTGAACCAATCACACACTTGGTTGCTCGATTATTGCATGACTTGAACCATTTTGTGGAAAGTAAGTGCATAGAATCAAAATCAACTAAAGTTTGCCCATAGCAACCCTTAGTTCATCTTTGGTTCAGCCTTATACATCAATTTGGTTGCTTATTTTCTTTGAATCATAGTAGAAAGTTCAAGTTTGTTTCCATTTCACTTGATTCTATTTTAATATTATTTGGTGCAACTTGAAAGCAAAAGGGAGAAACAAGTGTAGGCCGTGGTGATTTGGAGAAGCATTGGCAAAACACTTTTTAATTGATCGCTTTGAATCTTATTAACTTCAGGTTATCGAAGAAGCAAAGTAGTAAGAGAGTGGGAAGAAGAGAAAGCGAGTATTTATATTTGGTTTCTACTAATCACTTAACGTTTGCTTATCTTTGTGCTAGTTTGGTTCTTTCCTTTTTTTCTTTTTGTTTTCGTTTAAATTCCTTAGGTAAAATGGAGAGCATCACTCATTCCGCTTCTAGTAAATCAAAGGAAGCCGAGCCTTTGGACAACACGCAACAACAAATGCTGGAGATGCTCAAGAAACTCATGCATGACAATGAGGTAATCAAACATCGGTTGGAGGACGTTGAACGGAGCTACAAGACGAGTGACGGCCAAGGCACAAGCAGGGCCGTTCCCCTACAACAACCTAGGCGTCACCCCCAGAAGAAGTTGAGGATGAGAACCTTAGACCACCACACATCGAGGCAAGAAGGTTTTTTCCTCCAACGCAACCAAGAAGGTACGCTCGAAGAAGGTACAATGATGATTACATTCCATTTGAGCATGATGATTATGACTTTGATGACCACCCTCCCCGTGGTTATCAAAGACGCCAAAATCCCCTTTCCCCACAAGACGACGATTTTCTCAAAACAAAAATAAATATTCCCACGTTTTATGGTAAAAGTAATGCGAAAGAATATTTGGAATGGGAAACAAAAGTGGATCTAATCTTTTCTTGTACCAACTACAGTGAACTACAAAAAGTGCGGTACGCTTCTATTGAGTTTTCTGGTTATACACTAAATTGGTGGACAAATTTGTGTCGAAATAGAACTAAGACAAGACAACCTCCGATTGCCACTTGGGAATAAATGAAGTTTGAAATGAGACAACATTTTATCCCAAATAATTTTGAGAGTTCTATTTTCACAAGTTTGCAAAACTTACGACAAGGGTCCAAAAGTGTAGACGAGTATTACAAAGAATTAGAAATTTTGTTAGAAAGGACTAACTTGCAGGAACCCGAAGAAGCCATCAAGGATTGTTTCTTACATTGTCTAAACAGGGAGATTGCGCAAAGGGTTGAGCTTGAACCTTACCTCGACCTCACAGCCATGGTCCATATGGCTGAGAAGATTGAACACCAGCTCAAGATACGTAGTTTCTCCAATTTCAATTCCACTTATCATACTAATCAGTCTTCATCAAGATTTTCAAACAAGTCTCCAGAGACGGAAACACTCGGAACTGCAGGAGACCAAACACGTGACCAAGGCGCATCTCAAAGGATGCCCCACTATGTGCAGGGCACACAAAACCAATACAAGCAAGGCAAGCAAAAAGCCTCCAAAGGGAATTCCTCTGATCTCTCAAACAGGTTCAGAGCCATTAAATGCTATAAATGTCAAGGTCGTGGTCACATAGGAAAAGAGTGTCCTAATGCAAAACGAATCATGTTAATTGAGGAAAGTAATGAATATGTGATTGAGTCCGAGCATGAAAATGAAACTGAGCATGAAAATGAAACTGAACCTGAAGAGGATCTAGGCGCACTAGATGATTATGACACTAAGGAATTTCTTATTGTGCGTAGCGCTTTGATTGCACAACCAAAATTAGATTATCATGAACAACATAGAGAAAACATTTTCCATATCCACTGCGTGATAAATGGCAAAGTGTGCACTATGATCATTGATTCCGGTTCTTGTGCGAATGTGGCTAGCATTGAAGTGGTAAGAAAATTGAATTTGCCTATGACTAATCATCTGCATCCTTATAATCTTGCATGGTTAAATGATTGTGGTGAAATTAGCGTTAGTAAGCAAGTTTTGATTTCTCTTAGCATTGGTAGTTACAAAGAAGATGTCTTATGGGATGTTACACCAATGCATGCTAGTCATATTTTACTTGGTAGACCATGGCAATTTGATAGACATGTAACATATGATGGATATTTGAATCGTTATTCTTTCAAATTGAATGGTAAACTTTACAAGCTGCATGCACTTCCACCCCATAAGGTGATGAGGATCAAAGGTCCGATGAGGATCAAGGGCCCCATCAAGAGGTCAAGGGTCCTATGACAAGAAGGAGGGCAAGAGAACTTTGTCATCGAGTTGCCACCTTCTTGTATAAGCATGTTCAAGATGAACCTAAGGTTCCATGGGTTCACTTCATTGAACCCACTCTTTGAACGTTGATGCATATGCGTGTGTGTTTTATTATCTTGTTCCTTGTGATCTTTGTTTTATGTCTTTTCTTTGTAGGTAAATTAGATACATGAAAGTCCAAAATAAAATGGAGGCCCAAAATAAGCAACATAGGCGTGTGTGGCAAAAAAGGAAGACAAAAGAAGAATGTTGTCTTGAAGGTAATGTTTGTCTTCACAAAGACAAATTCAAATGTGTCCAAGATGGAATCTCTTGTTCAAATTGAAGTCAAAAATCATCTCCAACATTCATCAAGGGGGCGGCCATTTTGAAGCAAATGGATGATGATCAAATTGAATTTAAGTTCAAAGCTAGACTTGAATTTAAATTCGACCATGATTTGAATTCAAATTTCAACCAATTGGAGACTTAAAATTCAAGAGGAATTCAGCTACCGTATCATCCAATCCACACGCCATTTTGAAGGAGAAAGGAAGGATAAAACCCAATTCAAATTGAATCCAAGTTTGAATTCAAATTCAAACTCAATTTGAATTCAAATTTCAACCGTCTTTTGAATTCAACTCCAGCCATATTATCATCATCAAAATCAGATTTCAAGACCTTCTTAGACTTGTTAAACGCGGCTGAAGATAGATGGAGGATAAACAAACAAACAAATTCAAACTCCACTCAAATTCAAACTCAATTTGAATTCAAACTTCACCCAACTTTTGGATTCAAGTTCAGCCCTATCCTAGTCATCAAAATAGCTCCACAATGCCTCATTTCCTGATCAAACACATGGCTGGAAAAGGAAGAATTCAATCATATTTTAGCTAGGATTTTTCAAGTTATTTTTGAATTCAAATAATTAGCAAATTCAAGTTCAATTCAAATGTTTTTCTAGCTATTTCTTTTAGATGATATCTGATTATTTTGAAGTGTCTTAGGCATCTATAAATAGGCCCTTTGGCTGTTTTGTACAAGCACCTTTTGATGAATAACAATTCTTGACATTTCCTTCACTTTGTGTGATACTTTGTTTTCTTGGTTTTGCATTAAAAACCTAAGTTAAGATCCTTCAAAGTTGAGCATTTTGAAGGTGTTGCCATTGCTAAAAGGTGCCATCCAGGAGGGCCATATTGGTTTGCCTGATCAACGAACACCTTGAAGTGTTGGTCTTGCTCGTTTGATCCACACGTTTTTTATCACTAAGGAAGCAAGGGGAAGTCTTCTTCCTTGTGCATAACCCTTTGTGAAGGACGTTTGGAAGGTGGAATTATAGGAGCCCACGAGTTGCACGCATCATAAGGTCCACGTAGAACACCAGCGCATGTCTCAGTCTAGGCCGACCTTAAGGAAAAGGAAGCTGAAATTTCAATTGATAGGCATGTTGTTCATGATGAAAAAGTTGATGTGCTGAATGAACATGACCGTATGAAGTTCTTAGAACATAATGCTAACATTCATAAGAAACTTCTAGCACAAAAAGAATGCAACTTTGATATCCTTTTAGACGTAGAAGAACAAAAGGTACAAAGATTAGATCTCCTTAATAAATTGCAAGGTCTTAGGAGACTTGTTGATGTTCATCGTGTTCATATGCATGAGATTGACTTGCGTGCTGAAAGTGATGAGCTTGAATTTAAATTTGTTTGTGCTTCGCATGATTCACATGATTTGCTTGATTTATATGCTGATTTACAAGATGATTGGAGTGACATTTCAACTGAGAATAATGATGTCTTAGGTGACAAGCATGATAATGTTGAGAAGCATGAATGGGTTGTCCATAATAACCCTTTGTTTGAGTGTCTTGATAGTGACATTCCATATGATAGTGTTGAGACTTCTAATTTGCGTGCGTATGAATCTGAAATTCCACTTGAGGTTACGTTGCAAGCTGATTTTGAGGATGGTAATCTGCATGTTAGTGCTAATTTGTGCTTTGTTGAGCATGATGCCTCAAATACATCTGATTTGGAAGTTCTAAGGAGCGTACAAGGTACGTTGCTTATTCCTTATGTTTTACATACATTCTCTTTCATGCATGACAAACCTTATGTCAGGAGTCTTCTACCTACCATGTTAGTGCATCCTAAACAAATTAGAAAGAGGTGCTTCTCGTTGAGTGCTAATATAGATATGTGCTATGATGTGTCATTATTTGCATATGTCGTCATTCAATTGATTGCTCACCCTAAGCATATAAGACTTAAATTATGTATGATCATTACACTCTTATCCAATTGTGTGTTTAGATTTGTGTGACCTCACACCTTTCCCTCATGAACTCTTCGATTCGAGGACGAATCTTCTTGAGGTGGGGAGGATTGATGAGAATCAGGGATCCTATCAAAAGGTCATGGGTCCTATGACAAGGAGGGCTAGAGAACTTGGTCATCAAGTAGGAACCTTCTTGTACAAACATGTTCAAAATGAACCTAAGGTTCATTGTTCTTTATTGAACTTCATTGAACTTTTACAAATTTCTTGATATTTCCTTCACTTATTGTGAGACTTTGTTTCATTGGTTTTGCATTAAAAACCTAAGTTAAGATCCTTCAAAGTTGAGCATTTTGAAGGTGTTGCCATTCCTTAAAGGTGCCGTCCAGGAGGGTCGTATTGGTTTGCCTGATCAACGACCATCTTGAAGTGTTGGTCTTGCTCATTGGTCCACATGTTTTTATCACTTAGGAAGCAAGGAGAAGTTTTCTTCCTTGTGCCTAACCCTTTGTGAAGGTGATGAGCCAACGAAGGCTAGATAAACGTTCCAAGGACTTTGTCTCCTATTCCAAATTGATTTGAACCTCAGCTATGGCAAAGAACATCACAATGACGCCCCTTGAACTGTAACCATTTGTTCTTGGCTCAATTTATACCAACACCTCTTCCTCTTTGGTATTCCAACACATCTAAAACCTCATTGAGACCCTAAGATGCTGTTAACCAAAAATTAAGTGAATACTAACAAGTTCTAGGCTATGAACTTGGAAGAAAACCGTAAGTGGTCTTAAAATTCAACTAGAATAAGTTGAGAATTCCTTAAAGGAAGTTTTGATTGAAATGTATTTGAATTGTGGTTTGTACATTCAGGTTCCTACATTACTTATAGCAAACGAAAATTAAAGAGTACAAGTTTTAAAATACAAAGTACAAGACTAAATTAACATGCTTGCTTGGAACTTGTTTGAACAATTTTGGTTCCAAGAAATCTGGTTGCTTTTGTTGTGTAACTCATGCGTGTGTTCAGCTTTCTTTCCCCATCAATTTGATTGGATAATACATGGAGCAGCATGCTTGAGAAATGCCTTTGATTGGTTGCAATTTGGTGTTGAATTTTCAAACAAATTATGCATAGACCAGCCGCCCTTCTTGAAGGATTTTGATTGGTTCATTTGTTGTGCAGCTTGCTAGTTTGTTTCCTTGCTTGTTTTTGATTGGTTTGAAGATTTGCAAGACTCCTTCCTATTGGTTCTTGAAATGAGCAGCTTGTTCATCCATTCCAACGTGAAGAACAAATCTGATTTTGACATGAGTGCTTGTCACCACCTTGCTTGTAAGCTACTTGCTTATCACCTCCTTGCTTGGACAAAAATTCAGGTTCTAATTGCATCTTCAAGCTAAGTATGTGTACCTGAAAGACAAGGCAATAATACAACACAAACTATCCTAAAACAAGGTTAACCAACCAACAATAATAAAAAGAACAACTAAAGATATGTACAACACGTTTTTGATACAACTAGATCATAGCTTGTATCATATAAACCCAATGGACATCATCTCTGCTTGGTTCATCCTCTTCATGCCTGTAAAGAAATGATTCAACACAATGTAATAACTTCTTAGCCATACTCCTTGTTATGGGACCTGTGTGGGGCATTGAGGTGTCATCGTCAGTGTTTGTATCCACAAGGTTAGGCTGTAGCTCATCAGAAGGACGTTTGGAAGGTGGAAGTGTTGGAGCCCACATTTTGCACGCATCACCCACGCCCCTATAAATTGTCTTGGCTAAATGATTATGGTGAAGGTGTGTGAGTAAGCAAGTTCTTGTTTCATTGTCCATAGGGAGTTATATGGATTAAAATTTGTGTGATGTCGCCCCTATGCTGCTAGCCATATCTTGTTAGGTAGACCTTGGGAACATGATAATAAAGTTACGTATGATGTTTACCTTAACAAGTGCTCTTTTAAGTTTCATGGAAAGCTGTTTAAATTGCATGCCTTACCCCTTATAAAGTCCATGAAGACCAACGAAGAATGCATGAGAATAGAAACAAACCTGGAGAAAAAGAGGCTCAGAAAAAGTTTTTGGTATGTATAAGAGAAGAAAGAAACTAAAGGAAAGGAATTGGCTATAGTGGAACTCAAGAAAATGTGTGCCTTCTTTGCTAAGCAAGGTGAAGTAACCCATGCCTTACAAAACCATAAAATTGTATATATGTTTCTCTTTAAAGAGACCTTGTTTTCTAAGGATGAGTTAGCCCACACCTTGCCCACTGAAGTAGGTGACTTGATTGAGGAATACTCTAGCCTATTCCTAGAAGAAGAACCTGCAGGATTACCCTAAATAAGAGGCATTGAACATTAAATGCCATACTCATCCGAATCTCCGTACCCATAGCACACTGAAACACTGTCCAGAATCTCAAGTTGATACACGGGTCTTGGTCGCAAACGATACTCACCGGTACTCCATGCAGGCTCACTATATCATACATATACATCTGTACCAACCTCTCCATTGACGTCTGAATAGTCATGTGTAGAAAGTGCGTCGATTTAGTGAGTCTGTCTACAATCACCTATATCGTATCACTGCCACTCCGAGTCCTTGGAAGTCCGGTGACGAAATCCATATGACGTTCTTTCACTTCCACTTGAGAATCTCCAATTGTTGTAGAAGACCGGTGGGTCGCTGATGCTCCGCCTTCACCTAGTGACATACCAAACACCGCTCAACTTACTCAGCAATCTAGCGCTTCATTCTACTCCACCAGTATTGCTGTCTCATATCCTGGTACATCATTGTGGCCCCTGGATGAATCGACAGTCGCAAACTATAAGCCTCCTTCAGAATTTCTCTCTTAAGCTCATCATTGTCATATACGCATAGTCTGTCTCTTAACCATAGACTGCCATCACTACGTATCTGGAAATCATCAGTCTGTTCTTGCTTAACCCTCTCGGCAATCCTCAACAAATATGCATCACCTCGCTGGGCGTCCTTAATCCGGTCAATCAAAGTCAAAGAAATCACCAATGCTGCTTGAATATTAGTTGTAGACTCAGCCACATCTAATCCAAACTCAGCATCTCTCGCTCTACAGGGTCTGCCTTGCATGACTGGACTTCCTATTTAAAGCATTCGCCACCTTATTAGCTTTACCCGGATGGTAGTGAATTGCCAGGTCATAATCCTTGATCAGATCGAGCCATCTAAGCTGGCTCATATTTAACTCCTTCTGGGTGAGCAGATACTTTAGACTTTTGTGATCAATATACACCTTGCACCGTTCCCCATACAAATTATGCGTCCAAATCTTCAACGCAAATACTACGGCTGTTAACTCCAGATCATGTACTGGGCAATTCTGCTCATATGGCTTCAGCTGTCTAGATACGTAAGCGATAACCCGATCCTTCTACTTCAGCATGCAACCTACAAGAAAAGGGTTAACGTATTTATGAAATATGGCATTCACAAAGGGGAGTCGTTATTCACTTACCTAGACCATTTCTGGAAGCATCGCTGTAGACAATTTAACTCTCGCCGGAAACAAGCTGTGCTAAGACTGGGGTTGATGTCAACCTCTTCTTAAGCTCCGTAAAGCTCCTCTCACAGTCAGTAGCACACTCAAACATTGTCTTCTTCTGTGTTAGCCTGGTCAGTGGAACCGTTCCTAGAGAACCCCTCTACAGACTTCCAATAATAGCCTGCTAATTGCAGAAAACTCTGGACCTTAGTGACATTCGTCGGTCGCAGCACTTGGTAATTGCCTCGATCTTCTTGGGATCAACTGATATACCCGCCTCTGAAACGACATGTCCCAAGAATGCAATGCAGCCAACCAGAACTCACACTTGCTAAATTTGGCGTAAAGGTGCTTCTCTCGCAATATGCTTAGAACAATCCACACATGCTCGGTGTGGGTATCCTCATCCAGTGAATAAACAAGAATATCGCGATGAAGACCACTATGAACTTATCCAACTGCTCACAAAACACCGTATTCATGAGGTCCATAAAAGCGGCTGGGCCATTAGTCAACCCGAACGGCATCACTAGAAACTCGTAATGTCCATGTCAGGTCCGGAAGGCAGTCTTCGCAACATCGCCTGTCTTGATCTTCAAATGCTGATATCAAGAACGAAGATTGATCTTGCTAAACAGTTTAGCTCCCTACATTCAAGTGTACAGTTATATTTGACGTAACATAGCAACTAACGAATCGTTAACAAAAAGAATTGCTTACTCTCAGTTGGCCGAAGGGATCGTCGATCCGAGGAAAGAGGTACTTATTTTTAATGGTGATCTTGTTCAGCTCCCTGTAATCAATATATAACCGCATATTGCCATCCTTTTTCTTCACAAATAGTACAGGTGCTCCCCAGGGTGAGACGTAGGGTGGATGAACTTCTTATCAATCGACTCCTGCAACTGTACCTTTAGCTCCTTCAGCTCAGCTGGAGCCATCCGATATGGAGCTTTAGAGATCCACTCTTCTCCGGGTGCCACATTAATCTCGAAATCAATTTCCCTCTCCGGTGGAAATCAATCTCCGTGTCTGGGTACCTTTAGAGATTCACACGTCAAGAAACTCTTGAACCACCAGGATACTGCCGAGTGACGGTGCCTCGACCCAGCATCGAGAGCATATACAAGAAAACTTGCATCTCCTTTTCTCAACGCTCTGAAGGCCTGTGCTACGGTCAAATAAATATTCTATGGAGCCTTCTTCATCTTGCTGCTACCCTGATAGGTAACCTCCTCTTGTCCCAGACTATGAATCATCACTTGCTTCCTTCGGCAATCAATTTGGGCATGGTTGTGAAACAACCAGTCCATACCTAGGGTCACATCGAAATCTCCCATTTGTATTGGAATCAATGTCGCCTCGAACTTCTGACCTTCCATCTCGATGTCGCAATCCTTATAAAGATGGTGCAAAATGATGATCTGGTCTCCAGCTGCCTGAACCCTATAAGGAGTCTCCAGCCAAGTAGGGTAATTGACTCAGGTTCTTGGCGAACCTCTTAGACACAAATGAGTGACTGGTGCCACTGCCGAACAACATATTCGCCAGGATGTTGTTCACTGAAATCGTACCTGAATACATTTACAGTACAAGTATATGGTTTCTAGATTAAGCACATAATGGTCACAATTTAGGGTTTATGAAATAGATAGTCACATCACAACTTAACATTTAAAATAGGTAAATATCAATAGCATTTAACTACGTAATCGAAAAATACCTGTCACAACGTCTGGTGCATCCTCTACCTTGGCTTCTGTTATGACAGGCTCGGGCATTAGCCCATGGACGTCCTCCATACTGCTACGCACATCCTTGCAGCCTATTCTTCCTCTCTGGACAGTCTCTGATCATATGCCCAGTCCTACCGCATCCGAAACATGCTCCTGTCCCCATGCGGCACTCACCGGTATGCTGCTGCAGGCAAGTCTGGCATCTCGGAATAGCTGGTGCTTGGGGACACTATGGTCGCAGAGGTTGGCACTAAGGTGGGGGTTGTCGCCGGACCTGCTACTGGTGCGGTGGTTGAGACTGGCGCTAAAAGTGGGGTCGTCTGCTAAAACATAGTATGCTGCCCAGACCGATCATTTGTAGCATCATGAGGCCTCTTACCTCTGGCCTCCTCATCTCTCCGAGAAATGTCCTGCTCCACTCTGTAGTAGGCATCTAACAGCTAACCAATATTGCATGGATTTGCATTGACAATCCAGGTTCTCATCCTCGAATTCAGGCCGCGCTCAAACTCGATCATCTTGTGCCTCTCATCTGTCATCATGGAAGGAACATAGCGGCCAAAGCAGTAAATCGATTAGTATACTCTGAAACAGCAACACTGCCCTCCTGTCTCAGATCTTCGAACTCTTCGATCTCCCTGATAGTCACCGACGAGGGAATGTAAAATTCCAGAACTCCACAAATTTGGCCCATGCAGCTGTCCTGGTCAGTGGCTGGATATTCGCCTTCCACCACTAATTGGCGTTGCCAATCAGAAACAACAGGATAATCTAAGCCTTAATCTCATCCGGCACCTATATTAGATCAAAAAAATTCTCCACCTCATCAAGCCACTTCTCGGCCTCATTTGGATCTGGTCCCCCTCGAAACTTGGCACTCAGGACCTCTTGACCTCCTCGAAAAAGAATCAGGTGCCATCTACTGCTACGGCTGTGGGGGTAATGGTGTAGGTGCAGCCTGCGCATCCCCAACTGCTTGACCCAGCTATATCAGGGTGTCGAGAAATGCGTGTGGTATACCTCCAAAGACCTATGCCTGCGGAGGTGGAATATGGTGGTGGTGGTAGCAGATCCTTAGCTAGTGGTACCTGCGATGGCGGAGGTAACTACGCCTGTCTATTAGCTCGCGCTCTAATACGTGATCGCGATGCCATCCTATCGGAACAATCATTTTCACATAATTAGTCACATATAACATAAATAAAATTTTGAATTATTGATCTGTGCATATTCTGAAAGAAATAGTCGGTGTTTTATTCGGTACTAAGTAAGGCAAGATTACTCTACTCATCCCTACTAAATCATTCTAAGTGATCTATGCTATGTCTGACATACGCAGTCTAAAATCACAACTTAGACACGAAGACCATAGCCTGACTATATGTCAGTGTTTATCTTATGTTGCCTACTGTGGATCTAGAGCTAAGCTATAATACCACCTGTAGAGCCCTGCCCAGGACGGGTCGCAGCATGGTGCATCCACCGTGCTCTGCTATGAGAAGTACAAGGCGTCGATAACATCTATGTGCATGCCAACATAAACATGTACCGGATAGCAGAAGCATCATAAAATAGACAAAATAAAAGATAAGCGACATGCATGCATCATAAACTAACTTTGAGTACAATATCATCCGTACATCAAGTATATGAATGCATGTCCGAAACAGTAAAAATACAAAAGCTAGATCAGCTGGGCCCATTAGACGTCTCACGAATGTCCTACTTTTGGCTCGTCGTCTATGTAGTCTAGGTCCTGATCCTGGGGCTCTACAAGATGGTAAGAATAAAGTGAGCGATAACGAATATCCCCATCAAGCATTTCTGCCTAGGTTCGCCATGTGGATCATGTATGGAAGACGGGGTGATAGAATAAATACAACAAAATAATGAACATAACACGTCTCTGTTCACATTAGAAAATGACAGGTAAAGTAAGTAACGTAAGCAACACATGAGCAGATAAAGTGCGTAAAAAGAATAAGTCTTAACTTTCATTTATCAATATCCTGAAGGATTATTTAGGCATCATTAATCTCTTAAATTACAAATTATGCGAAGTCCCAATTCTAGGTGGTTGCCTTATGCCCATCTTCCTATCATACTGATGAGTATATGATATGTACGTGGTGATGGTTCGAAATTCATGTCAAATGCTAATGCAAGTACGTAAATGGTTTTTGTGTCATAAAACGGTTTGAAAACAAGGTATATCCGTATCATTTTGTAACTTTCATAAACATGACATTTCATAAGTTGGCTATAGCACTTTTCGTATCATAAGAACGGTACTCACGACATACCGAATGATCCCCGTGTAGTCTTATGTACCAAGTATGAATCATGATGGTCAAACCACGGTGTTACATCATACATACATAGATCTAACAGTGACGCGTTATGGAGGAGATCTCGGGTCCTAGACGTAGTGTTACACTCAGCCATAACGTAGAATATGCCCTTAACATCCTCCCCCAGGGCCTGATGTTAGGCCGGCGCACCGTAAACATATCGTAATATCATGAACATATCAAAATCATATCATATAAAAGTCGTATAGAATCATTCGTCTCGTGGTATGATTTGTTATGTGTAAAATTCTTCAAAAAAAATTTCATGCGGTAAAACATTTCGTAAAATTGCGTCGTATGATAAAGCTTTTCGCTTCAAAACTTTGTTCCGTGTATGTATGCTTGCAGACTCGGTTTTAGGACTATTTTAAATACCTAACACTTTCAGATTCTAAGTCCATTATTTGTCTCACGTTTCATATCATAATCTTATGTGAAATACTCATTTTGCCCTTATTGGGAAGCCCTCACTGATGACGATTGGGGATCCCATCAAGAGGTCACGGGTCCTATGATAAAAAGGAAGGCTAGAGAACTTCGTCATCAAGTTGGAACCTTCTCGTACAAACATGTTCAAGATGAACCTAAGTTTCATTGGGTTCACTTCCTTGAACCTACACTATGAACGTGTATGTGTGTGCGTGTGTGAGTATTTCTTGTTTTGAATTTTGTCTTGTTTTCTTGTGATCTTTGTTTTATGTGTTTGCTTTGTAGGTAAATTAGGTACATGGAATTTCCAAGCCAGATGGAGACTCAAAAAGGACATTATAGGCGTGTGCTTCAAAAAGGGAGACAAAAGGAATGTTGTCTAGAGAAGAATGTTTGTCTCCACAAGGACAAATACAAATGTGTCCAAGATGGAATCCATTTTCAATAATCCAGCTGAAATTATCTCCATAGTGGCGCCCAACTTGAAGTTCAAAGATGGAGACAAAATCGCATTTAAACATGAAGACAAACTTGAATTTAAATTCAACCATTATTTGAATTCAAGTTTCAACCAATTTGAGATTTATATTTCGAGAAATTCTCAGCCTTATCTTGGTCCATTCCACACGCCATATTGGAGGCTAAAAGGAAGATGAGTCTACGATTCGAAGTTGAACCCAATTTTGAATTCAAATTCAAATTCAATTTGAATTCAAACTACAACCAGCATTTGAATTCAACATCTTAGCCACCTTGAAGCCATCTACACGCCATTCTTGAAGCAAGGAGGAGATGAGATCACAATTCAAAGTTGAACCCAAATTTGAATTCAAATTCAAACTCAATTCGAATTCAAACTTTAACCAACCTTTGAATTAAACTCCAACCACTTTATTATCTTCAAATCAGGTCTCAAACACCTCCATTTAGTCATCATACACGGCCGGAAGAGAGAAGATGGAAATCTACAAGCAATTCAAATTTTAGCTAGAATTTATTTTAGTTTTGAATTCAAACAAGTTTCAATTTTTAAACACTTATTAGCTAGCTTTTTTGAAATGTTTTCTACTCATTGTAAGGCTGAATAAGGATGAGTAGCAGCCTATAAATAGAGCCTTTGGGGCGCCTAGGAAAAAAACTTTGGATGAATGAAATTTCTTGATATTTTCTTCACTTATTGTGAGACTTTGTTTTCTTAGTTTTACATTAAAAACCTAATTTAAGATCCTTCAAAGTTGAGTACTTTGAAAGTGTTGCCATTGCTTAAAGGTGCCGTCCAGGATGGCCGTATTGGTTTGCCTGATCAACAACCATCTTGAAGTATTGGTCTTGCTCATTGCTCCACACGTTTTTATCACTAAGGAAGCAAGGGGAAGTCTTCTTCCTTGTGCCTATCCCTTTGTGAAGGACGTTTGGAAGATGGAATTGTTGGAGCCCACGTCTTGCACGCATCACTCAGTTTGGACCTCCAAAACAGCCTACTTTTGGGCTTTAACCACTAAGATATTTACCTTTTCTTGTCCATTTCTTTGTCGTATCTTATGGTCCTTTATTCAACCCACTTTTTTATATATTTTGAATTTGAGAAAATACCCTTTTTCAGGGCTTTAGACTTTGAATTTTGATTTCACATTTTTATGACTTATACATAACATCTTAAAGTACAGTGTGACAAAATTTCACAAATTTTGGAGGTCCAAAACCAATTCATTTAATCATTCAAACACGGGGTCTGAAAACAAAATCTATTTTCAAAAGTGAGTATTGGTGAATAACATTTTTTAAAAACCAATTTTTCTGCACCATTATTCAACCCCCTTCTGGTGGTGCTGTACGGTTCTATAAGTGGTATCAAAATGAGATTGACTCACAACAAGAAGATCCAACAATCTTTGTGAGATGGCATACACTAGTCACAAAACCGAGCAAGTTATGTGAAGCCAAAGGCCTCCACTTTTTGATGGTGAGTCCTTTCATCAATGGAAACTTCGTATGAAACTTTTTTTAATGGCTATTGACATAGATCTATGGTCTATAATAGAAGATGGTCATTTTGTTCCATCTAAAATACCACTATTTATGGTGTTTCTTAAGAGATTGTAAAACCTAAACAAGAATATACTAGTGATGATAAAAAGAAGTTGAGTATGAATGCTAAAGTCATGCAACTTCCCTTAAACGGTTTGAGTAAAATGAATCTAGTTATGCCACTAATTGCTCCAGTGCTCAAGAGATGTGGAAGTGTCTAGAAATAAAGCATGAAAGAACTAGTGAAGTAAAAGACTCTAAGATCTATTGTTGACATTGATCCTTTAAATTATTGCCAAATGAATCTATTATTGATATGGATTTGAGATTGACTAACATCTATAATTCTCTTCATTCTCTTGGAAAGTTTTTTTTCTTCACAGGAAAAAGTATAGAAAGTTTTGAGAAGCCTCCCATCCAAATGGGATCCTGAAGTGACTGCAATTGAAGAAAATAAAGAAACGAAGTTAATAAAAATGGAAGAATTGATAGGATCTCTAAAGGTATATGAAAACAAACTCACTCTAAGGAAATCTGAATCAACTTCTAAACAAGGAAAGACCATAGCTTTTAAATCAAATGAATACATCCCCACTTCTTCTGATCGTGTATATGATAGTGACATGGATTCTAATAATGAAGATCTAATCTGTTGGCTAAAGGATTAAGAAAGATTATGAGAAATTCTTTTAAAAGTAAACCTAAGCCTACTTCATCTAAGAAACATATGAATAAGAATAATGATAAAGACCTTAAGTGTTATGATTGTGGAAGACTTGGACACATCTCTTATGACTGCCGGAATAAGGACTCAAACAAAACTATAAACAAAAACCTTGGCAAAGAATGAACAAAAACTAGACCTGTCTATGAACCTAAGCAAAGGGGTACAAGAAGAGCCCTCAAAGAATCTATATGGAGTGATTCATATGACTCTGAAAGTGAAGAAGCTGAAGAGAAAACGGCTCAAGTATGCTTTGCATCGAAAGCGTCCAGTGAGGTAAATTATGATTCTGATTCTGATTCTGAACCATCCTATAATGATTTGTAGGTTCAATATCTTGCGTTATATAAGTTTACTAAGACTCTTTTAAAAAAAAGAAACGCTTAATTGAAGATAAGGAATTGTTAGAATCTTCTAATCCAAATCTTGTATCACAATTAAACGATTCAAAAAGGGAGTCATCTGGTTTGATTGATGCATTGAGATCTGAAATTGATTGACATCCGAAAATGTTGTAATGAAAGCAGAGATCTCAGATCCGAGATCAAGAAATGCAGATTTAGAAAAGACAGTAAAACAATTCAATACAAGAACTTGTATGTTAGATCATCTCATCTTTTCTTAAAGCATGAATCTGACAAAACCAGATTAGGGCACATTGAAGATAATCGGATACAACACAAATCTACAATTTTTTTATCTTCATCTAAGCAACCACACGTATTCAAAACGACTGTAAAGCCTAAGAAGGCAACGACATAAACCAATGAGTTATCTATTGTATCTCATCGTACTAGTTACTTTTCATCACATGGAAACTACAATCACGTGCCACATGAATATAAAATAAAGCCATTGATGTAAACCTAACATTCATATCATACTAATGTACCTAGATCACGTAACGTGCATGCAAACCGAGACACACATCAAAGTCAAAATTCACCCTATTTCTACAGTGTAAGTTTCGGCCATTACAGGACAAATAGAAGTGCTCACGACATGTTCTATATTCGTTCTTCATCTTTTCTCTCATCTTTTGTAAAACCAAGAAAGGTTACCCAAGTTTCGTACCTAAAGATACTCTTATGAATGGTTGAATCACTAACCTTAAGGATCCAAAAAAAAAGTTTACCTAAATGATCGATACACTTTGTAGAGATCATAGAAAGCAAAAGATGTATCAAAAAAGTGGTTTATTTACAGTGGTTGTTCAAGACACATGACGGGTGATCCAACCTTACTTTCGAAATTAAAGAAGGTTACAAAAGGAGGATCCGTAACCTTTGGAGGTTAGAATGAAGGAAAAATAATTAGAAAGCGCACAATTAGAAATCCAAGTATCCTTCAGATTTCTAATGTATTCTTGGTAAGTAATTAACTCACTTTTGTTACCAATCAACTCACTTCTGAAAACAGATTCTGTTTTTAGATCCTGTTTTGGATTAATTAGATGAATAGGTTAGAGACCTCCACAAATCGTGAAATTTGATGACAATGTGTTCTCAGATGTTATGAATGTCTCACAAAACTTTCAGATTAAAATTCAAAGTCTAACCCTTTCAAAAACGTTTTTGCACAGATTGCGTCAATCTGCCAGAAACTGTGCTCTAAAATAAAAAATTTTATTCCAATTAATTGGGAACTCTAAATGACTTGAAATTTTATGGTATGACCATCAGAATGTGTATTTTACTGGGTTAAAATAGGTTTTCAAAATTACCTTGGTAAGTATGTCAACAACGTTGATGTTCTCAACCTTTGCAAATCTGAGAATCAGATTGCACTAGTCTGAGAACTATTAATGTTTGCCTGACTTATACTTATCCAAATAGGGTGAAACTTGTGCCAAATAAAAGTTAGGACGTGTGGCTATGTTTCTGCAAAATTTTGTGATTTTGGAAAATCGTGTGCTATTTTTACTGTTGCAATGAGAACAATGTAGAAAACAGGAACTGAAAGTAAAAATGCTGAAAAGTAAGAACGCCGAAAATTTTACACTGGTTCAGTTAAAACAACCTACTTCAGTCTTCGAGGACACCTTCCTCGGTTTTTACTAAACATAAAAACACCTTAACATAAGGGTAACTAGAGTTAAACAACAACTCTATCCTTTTACAATCAAACAATCAAACAAACCAATCACGAACCGATCGAAAGAAAGCTTGATCACACCTGGATCAACCATTTACAAGAAATGAACGAGTGTAGGTGGTATAATCATAGCCCATATAATATATGGAATATAAGAATGATAGGATTGAGGCTAAGAGCACGAGAAAAGAAAGGAAGAAGAAGAGAGTAGTCTTGCTTTTGAACTTGTAAGAATATCAACTTTATATTAGCCTTGTCTTGCACCATCTTGCTCCTTTTATAACACTGTGGCCGCCCTATAGGGTTCATTTTCTTCCTTGAGAATTGTCTTGAATGCCCTTGAAAGATTACCTTGTGTAAATGATGACACAACCTTGCTTACTTAGTGCAACACGATTGGACGAGTGACTTGTCTTCACCTAGTTGTCACTTCTTGATTGTCTTTAATCCACCTTGGCACACTTTAAATGAGCTGGAATTTCTTCAAAAAATCTGAACATGTGCTAAAAAACAATGTATTTGACTTCCAAATAATCATGATTTAATCTCCTTAAATTTTGGAAGACGATTGAAGACAAATACTAGGTAAAAACCGGCCAGCCCTTTTCCATGTGGTGAAATTTTCGGCATGTGGTTTATTTGAATTGTTTCCTTGTGTGTTGCCCTCTTCAATGTCAGCAATCATGTGTGGCATGTCCTTCACCAATTGAAGTGGCAAATAAGCTCCACATAGGCTCAAAAAATACTGAAAATGGTGTGTGAAATAGGCTGCATGTGCTGAAATTCTTTTTATGTCAACTTTGTCAAATAATGCATAATATTCACACATATATGGTAATTTGAAATCGGCCCTATTTTGAATTTTCTAGAACACTCTAACATGTCTTGAATGTGTAAAAAGTGTCTACATACATGTTACATCAATGAAGAAAACGTCCCATGTCCTATGACAAGAAGGAAGGCTAGAAAACTTTGTCATCAAGTTGGAACCTTCTCGTACAAATATGTTCAAGATGAACCTAAGGTTCATTGGGTTCACTTCCTTGAACCTACACTATGAACGTGTATGTGTGTGCGTGTGTGTGAGTATTTCTTGTTTTGAATTTTGTCTTGTTTTCTTGTGATCTTTGTTTTATGTGTTTGCTTTGTAGGTAAATTAGGTACATGGAATTTCCAAGCCAGATGGAGACTCAAAAAGGACATTATAGGCGTGTGCTTCAAAAAGGGAGACAAAAGGAATGTTGTCTTGAGAAGAATGTTTGTCTCCACAAGGACAAATTCAAATGTGTCCAAGATGGAATCCATTTTCAATAATCCAGCTGAAATTATCTCCATAGTGGCGCCCAACTTGAAGTTCAAAGATGGAGACAAAATCGCATTTAAACATGAAGACAAACTTGAATTTAAATTCAACCATTATTTGAATTCAAGTTTCAACCAATTTGAGATTTATATTTCGAGAAATTCTCAGCCTTATCTTGGTCCATTCCACACGCCATCTTGGAGGTTAAGAGAAAGATGAGTCTACGATTCAAAGTTGAACCCAATTTTGAATTCAAATTCAAACTCAATTTGAATTCAAACTCCAACCAACATTTGAATTCAACATCTTATCCACCTTGAAGCCATCTACACGCCATTCTTGAAGCAAGGAGGAGATGAGATCACAATTCAAAGTTGAACCCAAATTTGAATTCAAATTCAAACTCAATTCGAATTCAAACTTCAACCAACCTTTGAATTAAACTCCAACCACTTTATCATCATCAAATCAGGTCTCAAACACCTCTATTTAGTCATCATACACGGCCGGAAGGGAGAAGATGACAATCTACAAGCAATTCAAATTTTATCTAGAATTTGTTTTAGTTTTGAATTCAAACAAGTTTAAATTTTTAAACACTTGTTAGCTAGCTTATTTGAAATGTTTTCTACTCATTGTAAGGCTGAATAACGACGAGTAGCAGCCTATAAATAGAGCCCTTAGGGAACCTAGGAAAAAAAACTTTGGATGAATAAAATTTCTTGATATTTTCTTCACTTATTGTGAGACTTTGTTTTCTTGGTCTTGCATTAAAAACCTAAGTTAAGATCCCTCAAAGTTGAGCATTTTGAAGGTGTTGCCATTTCTTAAAGGTGTCGTCCAGGATGGCCGTCTTGGTTTGCCTGATCAACGACCATCTTGAAGTATTGGTCTTGCTCATTGCTCCACACGTTTTTATCACTAAGGAAGCAAGGGGAAGTCTTCTTCCTTGTGCCTATCCCTTTTGTGAAGGACGTTTGGAAGGTGAAATTGTTGGAGCCCACGTCTTGCACGCATCAAATTGGTATCAGAGCCAGGTTACTCTATTCCACCATCTATCATTTCCTTTTCATTTGAGTCTAGTCATTTCAAGTTCAGTTGTGTCTTTCTTCTACCCCTCATTCTACACGACATTTGTCTATCATTCATATAAAAAACATCCAGGTTGTTTGAGTTGTTTGATTTTGTTGAGTCTTGTTCTTCATCATTATATCATCCTTGTTGAGTCTTGTTCTAGTGTCACGTTTATCCAACTTGTGCATCAAACATCTGACATTTTATCATTCAAACTTGAACAATTAGGATTTGAGCATTTAGAGTACATTCAGCTCTTTTTAATTACTACAACCATCAGCCTATAAAGCTACCTCGGTTTCAAATCATCTTGTTGCTACCGAAGCTTTTAGTTGGTGATGATTGTATGCATCTTTTGATTCGCATTGTGATTGATTTCATGCTTTAAATCAAGTTAGTTCTACGTGTGTTTGTCTTCACGAACCATTTTCAACACCAACAAAACCCTAAAATCATCCCCAACCCCACGGCCCAACCAAAAACCACCCTAACCCGACCCTAAAACTCATCGACCAGATCCCAAACTACCTCATTTACACTCTCAACAAAAATCCCCAAACCAATTTTGTCAAACAAAATCAGAATCAAAAGATCCCAACTCATTCAAAAAAACCCTAACCCTAGAATTCGAATTTTGTTCAATTCTGTCCTACAATCCATTATCCAAATTGACCATACAAATCCTCAATTACCAACCCAAATAGTTCATTTATCCCGCCCATTCAGTTCCCAAAACCCCATTCCGCAAATCCCAAAACATTCAAAAACCCTAAATTGAAAAACCTAACCCTAATCCCAATTCTGCCCTACCCCAATTTCCCTCATTTTCCAAGTTCATTTTTGTCGCAATTCAAGGTTGCACACTACAGTTTAAAGTCATTGCACTATTCTTCCCAAAAACGAAAGTTCTGAGTAAAAAAGCGTGACATTCCAATTTTGCCCCTAGTCCAAAAAAAGGGGAGGAATCTGAACCTTGCTTACGTTGAAATAGCAAGGAAGGGAAGAAAAACAAAAGAACAAGATAAAAGAAAAAGGGCAAAACGTTGTGCATTACATGGAAATCTTTTTGGTGCAATTTGAAAATCTTGGATACCGTATTTTGTTTTTGCTACATACAACCGTCCTCCCACATCATATTCTCCTTATCCTGCTCTTATTGAACCAATCACACACTTGGTTGATCGATTATTGCATGACTTGAACCATTTTGTGGATAGTAAGTGCAGAGAATCAAAATTAACTAAACATTTCCCACAGCAACCCTTAGTTCATCTTTGGTTCAACCATATACATCAATTTTGGTTGCTTATTTTATTTGAATCTTAGTAGAAAGTTCAAGTTTGTTTCCATTTCGCTTGATCCTACTTTGATACTAATTGGTGCAACTTGAAAGCAAAAGGGAGAAACAAGTGGAGATCGTTGTGATTTGGAGAAGCATTAGCAAAACACTTTCTTAATTGATCACTTTGAGCCTTCTTAACTTAAGGTTATCCAAGAAACAAAGTGGTAAGAGAGTGGAAAGAAGAGAAAGTGGAGTGTTCATAGTTTGTTTTTACTAATTACTTAGCGTTTGTTTCTCTTTGTGTTAGTTTGCTTCTTCCCTTTTTCTTTTTGTTTTCGTTTCAATTCCTTAGGTAAAATGGAGAGCAGCACTTATTCCGCTTCTAGCAAATCAAAGGAAGCCGAGACAGTGGACAACACGCAACAACAAATGCTGGAGATGTTAAAGAAGCTCATGCACGACAATGAGGTTATCAAACATCGATTGGAGGATGTTGAACGGAGCTACAAGACAAGTGATGCCAGGGCACAAGAAGGGCCGTTCCCATGCAGCAACCAAGGCATCATCCCCCAGAAGAAGTTGAGGATGACAACCTTAGACCACCACACATCGAGGCAAGAAGGTATGTTCCTCTAACACAGCCAAGAAGGTACGCTCCAAGAAGGTACAATAATGATTATATTCCATTTGAGCATGATGATTATGACTTTGATGACCACCCTCCCCGTGGTTACCAAAGATGCCAAAATCCCCTTTTCCTGCAAGATGACGATTTTCTCAAAACAAAAATAAATATTCCAATGTTTTATGGCAAAAGTAATGTGGAGGAATATTTGGAATGGGAAACAAAAGTGGATCTAATCTTTTCTTGTACCAATTACAGTGAATTACAAAAGGTGAGGTACGCTCCTATTGAGTTTTTTGGTTATGCACTAAATTGGTGGACAAATTTGTGTCAAAATAGAACTAAGACATGACAACCGCCAATTGCCACTTGGGAAGAAATGAAGTTTGAAATGAGACAACTTTTTATCCCAAAAAATTATGAGAGTTCTATTTTCACGAGTTTGCAAAACTTACGACAAGGTTCCAAAAGTGTAGACGAGTATTACAAAGAGTTAGAAATTTTGTTGGAAAGGTCTAACTTGCAGGAGCCCGAAGAAGCCACCAAGGCTCGTTTCTTACATGGTCTAAATAGGGAGATTGTGCAATGGGTTAATCTTCAACCTTACCTCGACCTCACAACCATGATCCATATGGCTGAAAAGATTGAACACCAACTAAAGGTACGTAGTTCCTTCAATTTCAATTCCACTTATCGTATTAACCAGTCTTTATTAAGGTTTTCAAGCAAGCCTTGAAGAACGGGAAGCTCACGGCCTACAGGAGGCCAAACACGTGACCAAAGCACGTCACAAAAGTTTGACAACCGAGTGCAGGGCACACAAGAGCGAGACGCCGATCCCAACATAAAGCTCCTACAGGGAATTCTTTTGAACTCTCTAACAGGTTTAGGGACATTAAATGCTATAAATGTCAATGACGTGGTAACATAGGAAAAGAGTGTCCTAATGCAAAATGAATCATGTTAATTGAGGAGACTAATGAATATATGACTGAGTCCGAGCAAGAAAATGAATCTGAGCATGATAATGAAACTGAACTTGAAGAGGATCTAGGGGCACTAGATGAATATGACACTAAGGAATTTCTTGTACGTAGAGCCTTGACTGCATATCCAAAATTACATGATTTCAGTGATGATACTGCGCATGATTCTTATGATGATAATGCTGAAATCTCAATTGATACACATGTTGTTCATGATAACGTTGATGTGCCAAATGAACATGACTTACATGATAAGCTTCTTGAATTGCATGATCCTAGATTGTCTAAATCTTCTTTGTTCGAATCTGATTCCAGTAATGATGTTGTTTTGCACTCTAAAGTGTGCAAACTTGAAAAGCAATTGCGTATTTGTTTCCATGATGATGTTGAAGTTGAACATGACTGTGTGAAATTCTTAGAATGTAATTCTAACATTCGTAAGAGACTTCTAGCGCAAAAAGAACGTAACTTTGAGATCCTCACGGAAATAAAAGAACAAAAGGTGCGTAGAATAGCATCCTTAATAAATTTCAGGGTCTTAGGAGACTTGTTGATATTTATCATGTTCATGAGACTGTCCTGCTTGTTGAAAATGATAGCTCTCAATTCTATAGGTTCATTTTCAGTATTAGATTCTTCTTCATCATCAGTGTAATACTCATTAGTGTCCTCAGCTATCATTATTCTTTTAGTGTTAGGACATTCTCTCCCTATGTGATGATACGTGCAACTCATGGGCTCCAACAATTCCACCTTCCAAACGTCCTTCACAAAGGGTTAGGCACAAGGAAGAAGACTTACCTTGCTTCCTTAGTGATAAAACGTTTGGATCAAATGAGCAAGACCAACACTTCAAGATGGTCGTTGATCAGGCAAACCAATATGGCCCTCCTGGACAGCATCTTTTAGCAATGGCAACACCTTCAAAATGCTCAACTTTGAAGGATTTTAACTTAGGTTTTTAATGCAAAACCAAGAAAACAAAGTCTCACACAAAGTGAAGGAAATATCAAGAATTGTTATTCATCAAAGTTGTGTTTTTCCAATCGGCCAAGGGTCTATTTATAGGCTATAACAAACGTCCTATCAGCCTATAAAATGTCTAGAAATTAATTTAAATAAGCTAGCTAACAATTGTTTGAAAATTGAAAATTGTTTGAATTCAAACTAAAAGAAATTCTAGCTAAAATATTCAAATCTTGCAAGACATTATCCTTAATGAATCTGGCCGTGTATGATGATGAAGTTGGCGTTTTGAGACTTGATCTTGATGTAGATGAAGTTGTTGGAATTGAATTCAAAGGTTGGTTGAAGATTGGATTCAAATTGAATTTGAATTTGACTTCAAACTTGAATTCAATCTTTGAATTGTGATCCCATCTCTTTTGATCTCCAAGTTGGCACGTGAGTGTATGATATGGCATGTGGTAAGGCCTTCAAGTGGCTGATATGTTGAATTCAAATGTTGGTTGAAGTTTGAATTCAAATTGGATTTGAACTTGAATTCAAACTTGAATTCAACTTCGAATTGTGATCTTATCCTCATCATTATTCAAGTTGGCATGTACAAGGCTGGAAAATAAGCTGAAATCTTCTTGAAATTTAAGTCTCTAATTGGTTGAAACTTGAATTCAAATCATGGTTGAATTTAAATTCAAGTTTATCCTCAAGTCCAAATTCAAGTAGAGCTTCATCCTTGCATTCAAATTGGCCGGCCTCTTGGTTGATATTTGGAGACATTTTTTATTTCAATTTGATCAAGAGATTCCATCTCGGACACATTTGAATTTGTCTTTGTGGAGACAAACATTCTCTTCAAGACAACATTCTTTTTGTCTCCCATTTTTGTAACACATGGCTACAACCTCCTTTTTGGGCCTCCATTTTATTTGGATCTTCCATCTACCTAACTTACCTACAAAGCAAACCATAATACAAAGATCACAAGAAACAAGACAAAAATTCAAAACAAAGAAAGCACACACATGTTTGCACACGCTCAAGGTGAAGGTTCAATGAAGTGAACCCAAGGAATCTTAGGTTCATCTTGAACATGCTTGTACAAGAAGGTGGCAACTTCGTGAGAAAGTTCTCTGCCCTCCTTCTTGTCATAAAACCTTTGACCTGTTGATGGGATCCTTGATCCTCATCGGACCCTTGATCCTCATCACGTGACCTCTACCTTGGCATTTAAAGCAGAAGATATCTCTATAACCAGAAGGGAGATTAGAAGACTTACCTCCAAAGGCCATAGCCTTGCCTTTATCTTCAATTCTGGGGTCTTCTTGCCCACGACTTTGGCTACTCCCTTGGGGCCTATTTTGCCAACCTTGGGCACAGATTTTTTGGCCACTTTGGCCAAGGCTTGGTACTCCAGATTTGGTTGTATCTACTTTGCATTATGTTGTACGAAGAAGAATTTGTTCTAAAACCTAAATTGAAAGATCAAGAATTTACTTGACGTTCAACTTTCTTAGCCATGTGCACTGTTGCAGTCAAGTTTCCGTAATTCAACTTTATGTGCTATGTCTTTTTTGAAAACCTTGCAAAAATCTTGCCATTGTACCTTAAGTTGGTTCATTAGTGTTATTCTTTACTAACAACATTTCTAGCTCCTTGAAGTATTCATCAACACTTTTATTGCCTTGAGTCAAAACTTGCAACTTTTGGAACATGGATTGTGGGTAGTGGTCAGGGATGAATCTTCTCCTGAGCTCAAATTTCAAGTCTTCCCATCTTGTGATGGGTGGTTATCCGATTCTTTCTCTCAAGATCCTGGTTTGATTCCACCAATGTAAAGCATAATCAATGAATTCAACAATTACACAACATACCTTTTGGACCTCGGAGTAGTTAGATGAGGTCCACCTTTATATGCCCCCTGCAAATAGGCTTCTGGATCACTATTCCCTTGGAATTGAGGTATGTTCAGCTTGCCTTTCAATAAGTCATCTTCTTGAGGGTAAAGTGGGTTATCTCTTCTAATGTAGACTCGAGCATTGAAGTCTTCATGCTCTTTATCATCAAAAGGGTTGTGATGATCGTCTTGAAATGTCCCTTGAACATGTGGTTGCCTCCTTCCATTATATGTTCCCTCTTCATACGTTTGATGTACTTGTTCACTTCTAGGTTTTCATAGTTGTTTTGAGGAATAAAGGGCAGCCTCCTTGATTCTTGAGGGGTTTGAGTTTGAGCAACCCCCTGTTGTTCTACACTCATTAGCCTCTTAGAACTTTTGACTTTGTGTGTGCTTCGCTCCTACATTGATGAGCTACACCCTAACCTTGTGGATACAAATACTGATGATGACACCTCACTGCCCCGCACAGGTCCCATAACAAGGAGTATGGCTAAGAAGTTGTTGCATTGTGTTGAATCGTTTCTTTATAGGCATGAAGAGGATGAACCAAACAGAGATGATGTCCATTGGGTTTATATGATACAAGCTTTGATCTAGTTGTATCAAAAACATGTTGTACATATCTTTAGTTGTTCTTTTTAATATTGTTGGTTGGTTAACCTTGTTTTAGGATAGTTTGTGTTGTATTATTGCCTTGTTTTTCAGGTACACGTACTTAGCTTGAAAAAGCAATTAGAATCTGAATTTTTGTTCAAGCAAGGAGGTGATAAGCAAGTAGCTTACAAGCAAGGAGGTGACAAGCACCCATGTCAAAATCTGAATTATTCTTCACGTTAAGAATGGATAGACAAGCTGCTCAAAGCATGAACCAATTGGGAGAAGTCTTGCAAATGTTCAAACCAATCAAAAACAAGTTGGAGACAAGCAAGCAAGCAGCACAAAATTGATCCAATCAGATTGAGGCTGTTTAAGGCATAGTTCACGCAAGATTAGTTTGAAAATTCAAAGCCAAACTTACAACCAATCAAAGGCAATTCAAACCAAGCTGCTCAAAGTATTATCCAATCAAAATTGATCAAGAAAGATGGCTGAAAACAAGCATGGAAGCACGGCAAAGCAAACCAGCTTTCTTGGAACCAAAATTGTTCAAACAAGTTACCAAGCAAGCATGTTCCTTTTAGACTTGTACTTTGTACTTTAAACCTTGTACCCTTGTAAATTCCGTTGGTTTTAAATAGCTTAGGAACCTGAATGTAAAGATAACCACATTTCAAAAACATTTCAATCAAAATTTCCTATAAGGAATTCTCAACTTTTCTAGTTGAAGTTTAAACCCACTAAACGGTTTCTTTCAAGTTCATAGCCTAGAACTTGTTAGTATTTACTTCATTTTTGGTTTACAGCATCTTAGGGTCTCAATGAGGTTTTAGATGTGTTGGAATGCCAAAGAGGAAGAGGTGTTGGCATGAATTGAGCCAAGAACAAACGGTTACAGTTCAAGGGGTGTCATTGTGATGTTCTTTGCCATAGCTGAGGTTCAAATCAATTTGGAATAGAAGACAAAGTCTTGGAAATGTTTTCTAGCCTTTATTTGGCTCATCAATTGGTATCAGAGCTTTGGTTAGTCTTCTATTCATGATTACATTGTTTAACTTGCATAAAATGATGCTGCCCAAAAATCGTGTAGTAAACTGTTTTTATGTCCATTTAGAACCTGTTTATTTAGGTAGTTAGTTTATGTTTAAAAGTGTTTATTAGTTAGTTTACAACAGTTTGGTAAGTTAGTTTAAGTAGCAAAAAAAAATCAAAACACCACAAAAAGAACTTAGAATAGTCTTAAGTGTTGTTAGAATCTGTCTGTGTAGTTTAGTTAAAACCGTGTGTAACTTGTTGTTCTTGTTCAATCTAGCTTAGACAATGTTCATTAGGTCCTAATCTAGAAGTTTAAATGGTAGTTTAGTTAAGCCCTTAAAACAGAAAACTTTGAACACAAAAATAGATTAGTTGATAGTTTAGTTTGTAATCAAGTTGTTAAAATCTGTTTTTAGTAGTTGTGTGCAAACTGTTTTAGACGTTTTAGTTGCTGCCTTATTTAGCTTAGTTAGACTAGTTTACAACATAATTTAAAGGTTTAGTTGGTTGTTTAGTTTAGAACAAGAAAATCCGAAAACTAAAGAACAAAAAAAGTAGTTTTAGTTAACTATGTTTGCTGCCTAGTTTCTAGTTGATAAACGTTTGTTGTGTAGAATATAAAGACTTGCATCTAGTAATATCTAGTTTAGAAACTGATTGCATCATACAAACGAAAACCAAAACAAAAACAAGGTAGAATAGATAACTTAAAAACAAAACAAAACAAGTTAGTTAGTGCATCAAAACTGATTTCCATTAGTTGTTATAGTAATCAGCCCTTACAATTGCATTTAGAAACAACTAAGTTGCATTTAGCTATCTTAAGATTAGTTACATCATTTGCATCAAAAACAGAAAAACAATTGCCAAAACCATGTGTTTAGAACAAGTTTTTGAAGCTCATTTGAAATCTTGGTGAATGCTAATAGCTATATCTTTTTGTTGATTTCAATTGTTTCAAACAACTTGTTGGACTTAGATACATCCTGGAAGTTAGGAATTGTTTAAACCCCCACACTGTTAAAAAGCTATCCAATTGTTGTTTTAGATCAATTTCTGAACTTACCTTGCACTATAATCAATTTGAACTTGTTGTAATTGTGAATTGATTTCTCACTACATAGTGTTTAGCTGTGTTGTGTACGAGAAACTTTCAAGTTCCAAATACAACAAAGCTTGTGCAATTAAAGGCCGTGAGCAATGACTCATGTAGGCCGTGAGCAGTAGTCTCACAACAATCAAACAAACACCCCAAAGAAAGAAAATTAAGCTTGATTGAGAAACACACGAGAGAAAAGCCATTATTTGTCAACAAGTAAGAGGCAAGACAAGAGAGAATTGCACAAGAAAGAAAAGTGAGGAAAAGCCCAAAATTGAACATTGCAAAAGGGAAATTCCTGTGCAAAGCTCAAAAGAAAGAAAGTGCCAAAGAAAAACCCAAAGTGTTGTAGATTTGAAATACTGAAAGTTTCTAAAGCAAACCCTTGCTGACACTTTGTTTGTGTGCTTTACTTTCACTTTACTTCAATTGATAATTGCATATCATTCAGCCAGAACAACAATTTGACTTCTGTGATTTTCTTGAATCCTTAGGAGAAATAGTCCAAATTGCTGTTTTGAACAATTGTCAACATAAAGTAGAGTATTTGCATCTTGTCAATATTTTAATTGGCTTTTGAGATTGTTTTCTGAATCATGGGTCCCCAACAGAAAGATAATGCACCATCCCCGTCCCCATCTACTCCTGTCCCATCCCCAGTCCCTGTTACCCTAGAGAATATACAACAAACACTCACTTTCCTTGTTAATCAGTTTGGTTTAATGAGAAGTGACATAGAGGATAACAAACAAAGGATAAGCAAAGTAGAAAAGCCAACCTCAGATCAAAAGGAGCCTAGTATACCTTTTCAAGAAGGCACCTCTTATGGTAATGAGTCTCATGTTGAACGTAGAAAAGTCACATCACTTAGAGGTAGAGGTAGAGGTCGAGGTAGTAATGGTGGTCGTAGGAACATTTCTTTTGAGGAGAGATTTGATAATCTCCCTTAGTACAATGAAGAACACTATCCGAAAGAACGGTATGATGAACGTCAGCCTGAAACAGATGAACATCTTGAAGAAGAGTTCATTACTACTAAACTGACAATACCCACCTTCCAAGGGAAAAGTGATCCTGAAACATATCTGCAATGGGAAACAAAAGTAGAACATATGTATTCTTGCACTAACTATTCTGAATTGGCCAAAGTGCAGTATGCAACTTTTGAATTCGTAGATTATGCTTTACTCTGGTGGGAGAAATTGAAGAACACCCAGAGAAGAACAAGACAGCCCCCTGTTGTTACTTGGTCCGAGCTGAAACAAGAGATGAGGAAGAGATTCATACCTCCTTCCTATGAAAGAAGCATTTTCCAGAAATTGCAACAACTTTCTCAAGGTAATAGATCTGTTGATGAATTTTATAAAGAATTAGAACATCTGCTTACCAGGGCTAACATAGAAGAAGCTGAGGAAGCCACAATGGCTAGATTTCTAGCTGGTTTGAACAAAGAAATTGCATTTAAGGTGGAACTTACACCTTACTCTGATCTAGCTTCTATGGTTCACATGGCTGAGAAAGTGGAAAGACAATTGAAGGTTAAAACTTCTAACCCTTCTTTTCGGACTAATCCTTTGAGTTTTCCTAGAACACAGCCCAGGACGCCTTTCCGTCCACAACAAGGTCAAGGCCGTGGATTCCAAGGAAAATCAACCCAGAATATCCAAAATCGTCCATAGCTTCCAATCACTGATAAAGGCAAAGCTAAGGTGGAAGGTACGCCTAATTTTAAGACTCGTGATATTCAATGTTTTAAATGCTTAGGAAAAGGTCATTTTGCTAATCAATGTCCCAACCCTAAACGCATCTTGTTTATTGAAGAGTCTAATGAGTATTATTCTGAGGAAGAATTGGAAGAGAGTGAAGAAAACAATGAAATTGAACAAACATGTGAGGAAGAAGAAGAGCTTAGTGAAGAGATTAATGAGTGTGAAACAAAAGAGTTCTTAGTTGTCCGTCGAGCTCTAAGTGCCCAAATTAAAACTGAAGAACCTGAAATACAAAGAGAGAACATATTCCACATTCACTGTATGGTTAAAAAGAAAGTCTGCACTTTAATCATTGACTCCGGTTCATGTACCAATGTTGCAAGTTTTGAACTTGTTAGGAAACTTGAGTTACCTTTAATTAATAACACCCGTCCTTATAGACTTACATGGCTTAATGAGTGTGTTGAAGTTAAAGTAACAAAGCAAGTCCTAGTTTCTTTATCAATTGGTGGGTATTCTGCTGAGGTGTTATGTGATGTAGCCCCTATGCAATCAAGTCATATCTTATTAGGTCGACCGTGGCAATTTGACAACAAGGTTACATATGATGGTTACCTGAATAGATATTCCTTTAGGCATAACAACAAACTGTTCAAATTAAATGCCTTGCCCTCGCACAAAGTCTTTGAGGATCAACAACGAATGTTAAAAAGCCATAATGATCCAAAAGAAAAGGAACTGGAAAGGATTTTCATCAAAGAAAACTAACTGAAAACTTCTCATCTTAAAATTGAACCGAAAGAAATCAAAGTTTCTGTTGAACCATCACTAAAGAAAAGTGCATTCTTTGCATCTCAAAGCGAGGTATTCCATGCTATCAATTCAAACAAAACTGTTTATATCTTGCTTTACAAAGAAACTCTGTTCTCTTCATCTGAAATACCATCTACTTTACTAAGTGGAGTTGCATCTTTACTTCAAGAATTTTCTAGCTTGTTTCCTAAAGGAGATCCCCCAGGTTTACCACCTCTAAGAGGCATTGAGCATCAAATAGATTTCATTCCAGGAGCTGTTCTACCAAACAGACCTGCCTATAGAGCCAATCCAGAGGAAACTAAGGAAATCCAAAAACAAGTTGAGGAATTATTGACCCAAGGTAAAGTAAAAGAGAGTATGAGTCCTTGTGCTGTTCATGTTATCATTGTCCCTAAGAAAGATGGAACTTGGAGAATGTGTACTGATTGTAGAGCCATCAATAAGATCACTGTGAAGTATAGATACCCTATTCCTAGGTTGGATGACATGTTGAATATGTTGCATGGGTCTAGATGATTTAGCAAAGTAGATCTTAAACAAGGTTATTTCCAAGTGAGAATTAGGGAAGGTGATGAATGGAAAACTGCTTTTAAGACTAAATTTGGATTGTACAAATGGTTAGTTATGCCCTTTGGTTTAACCAACGCCCCTAGTACTTTCATGAGGTTAATGAATGAGGTCTTAAGGAAATTCATAGGGAAATTTGTAGTAGTTTACTTTGATGACATTCTTATCTACTCCAAAACCCTAAGTGAACATCTGATCCATCTTAGAGCTGTTTTTGTCACCCTACAGAAAGAAAAGTTGTATGCTAATTTCAAGAAGTGTTCTTTCTGTCTGGAGAAGGTTACATTCTTAGGATTTGTGATTAGTGCTGAAGGAATTAAAATGGACCAACAGAAAGTTAAATCCATAACTGAGTGGCCAACCCCTAAGTCTGCTAGAGATGTTAGGAGTTTTCATGGATTAGCTAGCTTCTATAGACGTTTTGTGAAGGATTTCTCTACCATAGCTGCACCCTTGAATGCGTTAGTCAAGAAAGATGTAAGTTTTGAATGGGGAGAATCACAACAACAAGCCTTTGCGGAACTTAAGAAACGTCTAACTTCTGCACCTATCCTGAGATTGCCCAACTTTGATGAAATGTTTGAAGTTGAATGTGATGCCAGTGGAGTTGGCATTGGAGCTGTATTGCATCAAGGTAACAAACCTGTTGCCTACTTTAGTGAGAAATTGAAAGGAGCTTCCATAAATTATTCAACCTATGATAAAGAATTGTATGCCCTCGTCCGTTCTTTACAAACTTGGCAACATTATCTACAACCTAAGGAATTTGTGATTCATACTGATCATGAAAGCCTTAAGTATCTAAAAGGTCAAGGAAAATTGAACAAAAGACATGCCAAATGGGTTGAATTCATTGAACAATTCCCTTATGTGATCAAGTATAAGCAAGGAAAAGAAAATGTTGTTGTTGATGCATTATCTCGTCGCTATACTTTGATTACTACTCTTTCATGTAACATGTTTGGTTTTGAATCTATCAAAGAGATGTATCATTCTGATCATGACTTTAGTTCTATCTATCAAGCATGCAATGATTCACCTTTTGCTAAATATTACTTGCATGTTGGTTATTTGTTTAAAGAACATAAGTTATGTGTACCAATGTGTTCATTAAGAGAGTTGTTGATAAAAGAAGCTCATGGAGGAGGTTTAATGGGTCATTTTGGCTCGTTAAAAACTTTGGAAACACTTAAGGAGCATTTCTTCTGGCCGCATATGAAAGCACATGTTGATAAGGTATGTGACCAATGTATTACTTGCAAACAAGCAAAATCTAGAACACAACCACATGGATTGTACACTCCCTTATCTGTTCCAAGCTCACCTTGGACTGATCTTTCTATGGACTTTGTATTGGGATTGTCTCGATCCAAAACTGGTAAAGATAGCATCTTTGTTGTTGTTGATAGATTTTCCAAAATGGCACATTTCATTGCATGTAAGAAAGTTGATGATGCTATTCATATTACTGATTTGTTCTTTAAGGATATTGTTAGATTGCATGGCATGCCACGTACAATTGTTAGTGATAGAGATACAAAGTTTCTAAGTCATTTCTGGCGTGTTTTGTGGAGTAGACTTGGTACTAAATTGTTATTTTCTACAACTGCTCACCCACAAACTGATGGTCAAACTGAAGTTGTTAATAGAACTTTGTCTCAACTATTACGTGTTGTCATTCAAAAGAACTTAAAGAATTGGAAAGACTGCTTAGCTTATATTGAGTTTGCATACAATAGAGTTGTTCATAGTGGAACATTGCATTCTCCTTTTGAAGTTGTTTATGGCTTTAACCCTTTGTCCCCGCTTGATCTTGTTCCCATACCTGTTCATGAACGTGTTAGTTTAGATGGTGAACAAAAAGCAAAACTTGTGAAATAATTGCATGAAAAGGTTAAGTCACAACTTGAAGCTAAGAATAAAGTGTATGCCAATAGAGCCAACATGAATCGTAAAGTTGTTATATTTGAACCTGGTGATCTGGTTTGGTTACACTTGAGGAAAGAAAGATTCCCTAAGGAAAGGGACTCAAAGTTGAAGCCAAGAGGCGATGGACCGTTCAAAGTGTTGAAACGGCTTGGTGATAATGCCTATGTTCTCGATCTTCCTTAAGAAAGGTATGGTCCTATCTCTAAAACTTTTAATGTTGCTGACCTTTCTCCATTTAGTATTGATTCAGATTCGAGGACGAATCCTTCTCAAGTTGGAGGGAATGATGAGCTACAGCCTAACCTTGTGGATACAAACACTGATGATGACACCTCACTGTCCCGCACAGGTCCCATAACAAGGAGTATGGCTAAGAAGTTGTTGCATTATGTTGAATCATTTCTTTATAGGCATGAAGAGGATGAACCAAGCAGAGATGATGTCCATTGGGTTTATATGATACAAGCTTTGATCTAGTTGTATCAAAAACATGTTGTACATATCTTTAGTTGTTCTTTTTAATATTGTTGGTTGGTTAACATTGTTTTAGGATAGTTTGTGTTGTATTATTGCCTTGTTTTTCAGGTACACGTACTTAGCTTCAAAATGCAATTAGAATCTGAATTTTTGTTCAAGCAAGGAGGTGATAAGCAAGTAGCTTACAAGCAAGGAGGTGACAAGCACCTATGTCAAAATCTGAATTGTTCTTCACGTTAAGCATGGATAGACAAGCTGCTCAAAGCATGAACCAATTGGGAGAAGTCTTGCAAATGTTCAAACCAATCAAAAACAAGTTGGAGACAAGCAAGCAAGCAGCACAAAATTGATCCAATCAGATTGAGGCTGTTTAAGGCATAGTTCACGCAAGATTAGTTTGAAAATTCAAAGCCAAACTTACAACCAATCAAAGGCAATTCAAACCAAGCTGCTCAAAGTATTATCCAATCAAAATTGATCAAGAAAGATGGCTGAAAACAAGCATGGATGCACGGCAAAGCAAACCAGCTTTCTTGGAACCAAAATTGTTCAAACAAGTTACCAAGCAAGCATGTTCCTTTTAGACTTGTACTTTATATTTTAAACCTTGTACCCTTGTAAATTTCGTTGGTTTTAAATAGCTTAGGAACCTGAATGTAAGGATAACCACATTTCAAAAACATTTCAATCAAAATTTCCTATAAGGAATTCTCAACTTTTCTAGTTGAAGTTTAAACCCACTAAACGGTTTCTTTCAAGTTCATAGCCTAGAACTTGTTAGTATTTACTTCATTTTTGGTTTACAGCATCTTAGGGTCTCAATGAGGTTTTAGATGTGTTGGAATGCCAAAGAGGAAGAGGTGTTGGCATGAATTGAGCCAAGAACAAATAGTTACAGTTCAAGGGGTGTCATTGTGATGTTCTTTGCCATAGCTGAGGTTCAAATCAATTTGGAATAGAAGACAAAGTCTTGGAAACGTTTTCTAGCCTTTATTTGGCTCATCATACATGTTGTGCAACCTATTGTTGATGTCACCTAGCTTTACGTTGTCATCCACAATGTAAGTTCTCATCATATCTTGTTATTGGAAGATTCATTCAATAGCTTGCATCGTTTGACTCATTGTGGTCTCTTTCTCCCCTGATTTAACATGGGAACTTTGAGGAGTGCTTATCACACTTTGAGAAACGCTATCCATGGGTATGACCAGAGATCAAAGTAAAAGAAAACAAAAGAAAAAAGATAACTGACACAAAGATCAAACAAAAGTTAGACGTTATTGAAAATCAAGTGTATAGCTCTCGTTTCTCTCACTCCTTTCTCCCAATCTTTTCTCTCACACTCACATTTTGTTTCTCAGCACAATATAGGGTTAGAAACACTAAAGAAACATTTGGTGGACTGTCAAGACACAAAAGTAGTCCAAAAATTTTTTTGCACAACCTTGTTTTCATGACCTTTAAGTCGCGGCTTTTTGATCCAATTTTCACCAAATTTCCCAACTTAAAACCAGTACACAATGTTCCTTTAAACGGCCTAAAACAGTCCTAAGATAGCCTTAAGACGTGCAAAAGCAGTCCACTCAAACAAAAACAAAAACATTCCAAGCAACTTCTTTAAACAACTTCAATCAACTCCAACCTTTTGTCAACTCAAAACCAACATAAGGAAGAATGAATTTGCACAAAAAATTCTAAGTTCAAAGATATGATAAACCAAAAGTTATGTTAGGGGCTGGCCAAAGAGAAATTTAAGGGTTGTCCTAGGCAATATTTAGTTATTCTTAGTCTTTTCTTACTTAATTCACCTCATGTTCAACCAAGATTTAACCAATTGTGTTCAAGAGTTATGGTATGTGTTTAAGTCTTTCTGAGGATAAGTGTGGGGTTGTTTGAAGGTGGATGCCATGGCTTTCAATCACGGACCAAGATGAGCACAAGTGTTCAACGTTTTGTTCACTTTTCCTCTCTTGCCCTTCTTGAATCTTTTTCTCTCTCTTTTCTTTTGTCTTTCCCTTTCTTCTTTGTTTTTTGACCTTTTTTTCATTTTTTATACAAAACCCTTTTTTGACTAAGGGCAAAATAGTAAATTGACACTGTCTATGGTTTTTCTTGCAACACTTGTGCTTGGGCAGCCTTCAACCAACCCTTCCTCGTGTTTTCGTGAATATCTTGATTAGGTTCTTGAGTTTCTTGAAAGGATCTTCAATGCCATAGGGTTTAGTGGATAGGACTAGGGTTTTCTTTGCCTTCCTTTGTAGTTTATGGTACGGCTAGGGTTTCTTTGTGTATTGTGGGTTTATGCCATGTGGGTTATGGGTTTTTTAGGGTTAGGGTGTTTGTTGTAGGGGACGGCTAGAGTTTCAAGAGTTAGGGTTAGGGTTACTTGAGAGGGTGAGGCTTATGCAAACCAAGGATCCCCATCAAGAGGTCATGGCACCTCAAGGGCCTATAACAAGAAGCAAGGCCAAACAACTTTGTTTGAAGTTGGAAACTTCTTGTTTAGGCATGCTCAAGATGAACCTGAAGTTCATTGAATTCATTTCATTGAACCAGCTCAGTAAAAGTTTTCCTTACCTTTGGGTTTCTTGCATTTTCATTTATTATCTCTTTCTTTATTTGTTTGATGCTTGATATGTTTTTGTTTACTTTGTAGGGGCTGTTGGAGCTGCCAATCCTGTGTTGAAGTTCTAGACAAAGTATGCTGAAAAGAGGTGAAAATGCATGGACTTTTTGAACGCATAACCTAGTCATACAAACTCCAAATTGAGTCATTCAAAAGCCAAATGTCAAGCTCAGGACGTGAGTTAAAATTTGCAAGAAGGACTCTTCTTCATATTCGGCTTGTATCCATGGGAAACGGCAAGTCAACCAGAGGCGCTACTTCAGCCTAAAATCTAGCAGCTTTGTTTACTTCTTGAAGATTGACTTCTTTAAGCCAACTAATGTGGTTCCAGCCATTTTAGTCTGGTCCTAAGACCAGAACATTTTCTTTTTATTGTACTTTTGACTAGGATAAGTGTTAGAATCAAGTTTTATTCTAATTTAATCCGTGTAAACCGAATGGGAAACTTCAGCTCATTTTGAATGAAAATTTCGTTGCTTTTCTTTTGAGAAAGCTTCACTTTGTTTTCTTAGTTTTGCATTAAAAATCAAGGTTAAGAGACCTATCATAGATTGAGCTATTTGAGGGTCATTGACATTGCCAAAGAATACCATATAGGAGGGTTGAAATCAACTTTCCTACCAACTATTCCTTTTTGCCAAACCGTTTTGATGGAGGAAGCTTAAGGTGGAGAGTGGATTGCGCACCGTTCACACATCAGAGGCCGTAGGGTTTTAGGTGTGTATAGGTTAGGGTTTTGATCAAGAATTAGGGTTTTGTTACGTAGGGTTAGGGGGTAAGACTAGGGTTAGAAGATTAGGGTTTCAAGGCTAGGGTTTGAAAAAACGTTAGGGTTTTTATCAAGAACAATATTAAAAATCAATCCTTTGATCAAAGAGAAGGTCACACAAGATCAAAGATAATCTAAAAGCTTCGTTAACAATAAGAAAGACACATTAAAGGTAGCTTTTTAGGCAGTGTGGCTGAATTAGGCTTTAAGAAAAAAAGAATCTACTTGTCCAAATTTGTAAGAATTCAACCAAGAAGCATGCAAGGTTTAGTCTTCATGAAAGATCTCCCTAGATCATGCAAACAACATCAATTTCGATCAAGAAAACCGTACAAGAATAGTCCAGGATTTAGGGTTTATTCACGGATCTTAAGCATGCAATTTCAATGTATATGTGCGTCAGATGGAAGTAAATATTCCAGCAACAATAGCAATGTCAAACAGTCTCAAAAGATCGCAACTTTAAGGGTACGGGGGTATTCAAAAGCCCTTGGCTTTTTGTGTGAGACCGCACAATTTTTTTTTTTTGTTTAGGGTTTGACATATTGGGTGATAAAGGAAGGGGATGAGAAACAGAATTTGGGGAATGATCTAGATGCAAGAAACGAAAGATATGGAGTTTATAAGGATGACCTTGGGCTCTGATACCAAATTGATGTGATTCCTCACGCAAGAACATATCTTTTCCTTCAAACTCTCCTTCAAGGCTTGGTACAAAGGGATAATCCCCCTCCTTGTGATGCATGTTTTTACACAAAGGAGGACCTCCCTTTAACTCCAAAGGCAGCTTAGAACAATGGAGGATTGAAGTAAAACGGATCCAAGTCCACCAAGCCTCTTATCAAACTGTTTGTCAGCGCTGGGTATTTGAACAACACTTCACAAGTGATTTCAACTCATTTTGGCAAGAATTAACCCTCCTATATGATATCTCTCCCATTTATATAAAGCATACAATCAAGATTTTTCAGTTCTTGAAGGGAATCAAAGCTTGATTCAAAGCAAAGAAAGACAAGCCTTGAAAACTAGCTCTCGGCTGAGTGTGTATATATTTTAGAATTGGATCGGTTTTTACAAGGGTAGATGGGCTATTTATAGGCTAAATATAAGTTAAAAAATAATATATGAGCCTAACTAATAGCCAATGAAATATATTTCAGTTTGCTAGCAGATTGTCCAATCCGATTTGTAAGTCTTTTGCAAGTTGCCTTGAATCCTTTCTCCTTATTGGACCAACTATAAATCTCCCTTATGATGACTTTTGATGTTCTTTGTAAGCATCGTCCTCCCTTTGATTCGTTGGGTTTTGAGGCTAATTTAGCAAGTAGGTCAAGTTGTGTGTTTTCAGCACACACCAAGATGTTCCATGTCATTTAGGTTCCTTCCAATCATATATAGCCAATCATGTCTTCAGCAATATTGTAGATAATTAAAGTATCTTCAATTTTGGATTTTGAATCATTTGATTTGGAGTTGAGAGGAAGGAGATATGACATGTTGAATTTCAGCTGCTTCCGGATGGTCTTTCAAGCAGGCAGTTGATCAGCTGCTTCATTTTCCTTGCGATATGTGAACCTGATAAAGTCATTGTCTAAAGCTGTGTTGAACACTAAAGTTGTAGCTTGGTCTCTTATGGTGAAGCTCCAATTAGAATCAGGTCAATTAGAGTTGTGGTTGTGGAGATATGGTTGAAATACCATCAGTGTGTCACGCTGCTTACTTGACAATCTTGGTTCAGCATCATGTTTGAACGTTGCCTTTTCTTCAATCATTCTTTATTGGCCTAAAAACAGTTCAAACTCGTACAAAAAAAACATATACAACATGCTAGGACATATCTAGACTATATTACAACAAGTCATTAAGAAAAGAAAGCTAAATGGAAGGAAAGGTAAACAACATTCTTACATCTACTAATATATTACAGACTTTGTACATGAACGATAACAAGGCTTGCATTAAATGGACCCAATGGATGCTTTCTTCACTTGGTTCATCCTCCACATGTTTATAGAAAAAGGTGCCCACCTCATGCATCAGTTTCCTTGCCATGCTTCTTGTTAGGGGACCCTTGTCTTTTATTGGTGTAGTATGAAGTGTGATTGTTCCTAGCTTGGTTGGGCCTGATCATTCCCCTACCTTGAGAAGGATTCGACCTCGAATCTAAATCAACACTAAAAGGCGTAAGATCAGCAACATTCAATGTACGAGAAACAGAACCATACTTATCTTCAGGGATATCAAGCACCAAGTCTTTTGAGAACTATGAACGGTCCATCTCCTCTTGTCATTAACTTTGATTTCCTCTCTTTAGGAAATCTTTCTTTCCTCAAGTGCAGCCAAACAAGATATCCAGGTTCAAATATAACAACCTTACATTTTTATTTGCTCTTTTGGCATACACTTTATTCTTTTCTTCAAGATGTGACTTAACCTTTTCATGCAAGCTTTTTACAGGTTCAACTTTACGCTCACCGTCAACGTTAGTGCACTCATGCATAGGAATAGGGACTAAGTCAAGTGGTGATAAAGGATTAAAGTCAAAAACAACTTTAAATGGTGAATGTGAAGTACCACTATGAACATTCCTATTGCATGCAAACTCTATGAATGCTAGACAATCTTCCTAATTCTTCAAATTCTTTTGGATTATGGCACGCAACATTGTGACAAAGTTCTATTGACTACTCAGTTTGGCCATCAGTTTATGGGTGAGCAGTGGTAGAGAAAAGAAGTTTAGTTCCAAGTTTACTCCACAATACATGCCAAAAATGACATAGAAACTGTACCTTTATCACTTACAATGGTGCGGGGCATGCCATGTAATCGTACAATCTCTTTAAAGAATATGTCAGAAACATGTGTAGCATCATCTACCTTTTTACATGCAATGAAGTGAGCAACAACATCATTACCCTATTGCATTAAAGTTTTCTGCCTATCCATGTGTTAGAAACACATAAAGGTTGTTTCCCGATTACCCATAATAAAAATTGCATGTCGATCAACTGCTACTTCACAATATAAGAAACACAACTAATTTAGTGAGTCATTTTGCTTTATTCTATCTATCCCAAAGTTAAGGAAGAGTGTGTCCTTAACTCCATTAGAAATTGAAAGAATGCAATGAAGTGAGCCATTTTTGAAAATCTATCAATAACAATAAAAGCACTATCTTTACCAATTTTGAATCTAGGCAACCCTAGTCCATAGAAAGATCAATCCAAGGTGAGTCAGGTATAGGTAAAGGCGTGTACAATCCATGTGGTTGTGTTCTAGACTTGTCTTGCTTAAATGCGATACAATTTGCACATACCTTATCAACATTCACACGCTTGTGTGGCCAGAAGAAATGCTCCTTCAATAATTCCAATGCCTTGAATAAGCCAAAGTGACCCATCAAGCCTCCTCCATGAGCCTCTTTGATCAATATCTCCCTTCTAGTCCCAATAATATTGTTGCTAAAAATTGTGATACTTGTCATCGTGCAGAGCAAACACAAGAGTCATTTCTTTTGAGTGATAATAATTCAATTGTTGTCTTGCTACTCTACTATTTATAAGGACTCTAACCAAAAAGAAAAATTCAACAACGCCGTACCTTTTTAAGCCTCAAAATACATAAATTCTTCATTGCCTTTCACTTGGATACTTGATTGTTGTAATTTGATCAAACAACTTTGTGATTCATTAGCATAAGGCTAAGGTTAACTAAAGATTGCCCAGGGCAACCCTTAGTTTTCTTTGGCTCAGCCTTTGACATAATTTTTGGTCTCATTTTCCTAGATTTTTAGAAGTTTAAGTGTGTTAAATTGTCTTGTTCTTGGCTTGATACCTTTGCTTATTGGTTGCTGAAATTTGGGTGACACATTGGAGAAAAAGGTGCAATTGATCATCGGATTGTGTTAGCCACTTGAGAAGCTTGCTTTGGTTGTATCTAGCTCAAGATTGGCCGAGAAAAGCACAAACTTGAGTGACTGTACAAGAGCGAGAGAGGAACATACACCTTGATTTTGATTTTCACTAACGTAACGAAATCTCTTTTGTCTTTGTGTTAGTTTTCCTTTTCTTGTTTTCTTTATTTCATTTAAGGAGAAAATATGTCGTCAACCAATGCCGTAGCGGAGGAGACGAGGGTTGAAGTGTCTCTTGAAAAGGTGTTGGAGAAATTGCAAGAAATATCCAACAAGGTGGAAGAATTGGATTGGAGAACCTTGAATCAACAAAGTTCACAAGTCGAAGAATTGGATTGTATTCTGTTATCTCTGATCTTGTTTTCACACAAGCACATAGTGATCACACATTGTTTGTTAAAACTGAAAGGAACCATATGTGCACAATTATATTAGTTTATGTGGATGATATAATATTAACTAGAAACAACCTAACTAACATCTATGAAACTAAAAGGCAGTTGTCCAATGCCTTGGAGGTTAAGGATCTTGGAAAGTTAAGGTACTTCCTTAGAATGGTAGTAGCCAGGATCTCTGAAGGGATATGTATCTCAAAAAGGATGTATGTGCTTGATTTATTGCAGGAAACCAACATGGCATGTGTAAACTATCAAGCACTCCTATTGAGCCAGAACACAAACCAGTTGAGGTATGAGATTCTAACTACACTGATAAACGTAGTTATCTGACTTTGACAGGTAAACACATCTACCTTTCACACCCAGGCCTAACATTTTTTGTGGCGTAAGTTTTATTAGCCAATTTACGCATAATCCATCTGCTGAGCACTACAATTATGCACTCAGGATCCTGAGATACTTCAAAGCTACCCCTAGACAAGGCTTATACTTCAGGAAAAATGATGACAGAAGCCACAAGGTCTTCATAGATGCTTGTTGGGCTGGTTCCAAGAGTGATATAAGATCTACATCTGGCTATGCCTCATACCTAGGGGGAATTTAATCACTTGCGAACGCAATAAACAACCTGTTGTGTCAAGAAGCAGTGCTGAGGCAGAATTAAGGGCACTGTCACATGGAGTCTGTGAAGGAATTTGTGTTAACAGCCTAACGCAGGACTTGAAGCTAGCTGTGGAAACTCCTATCAATGTGTTACGTGACAGTATATCAGCCATCAACATGATAGAGAACCCGGTTTAGCATGATAAGTCTGAAATATTGAAATTGACAGGCGTTTTCTGAGGGCAAAAGTTGAGGACAAGGTTTTGACGCTGCATCACAGCCAGTCTAAGCATCAGGTGGCTTACATACTCACCAAGCAAGTCACAGTGCAAGTTTTCAGGTCCCTTCTTGGCAAGCTGGGTTGTATAAATATATACAGTCCTAGCTTGAGGGGGAGTGTTAGAATTCATGAGGACCCTGAAGTACTAGAATGCACCAGGTTGTTTCTGATTTCAACTAGTTTATCGTTGAGGCCTTTTGTCGAGCAGGAAGCTGTTTGTGTTTTTTTCTTGCACAATTCTTCTCCTTTATTGCATAATTCTGTAAATAATCTCCTCATATGCATTTCTTCATCATCATACGTTCGATGCATTCTAGCCGTTAGGATGTGTCACATCAAGGCTTCTAGCCATTGCCCGCCTCTTGTATATAAGCATTGCATCCCCTTTATTCAATTCAAGTGTGTCAATAATAAGTGTTTTAATCTACATTTCAAGTATGATCAAGTGTTGTTCAAGTGAATTTTCTCTATACTATATTTTGTCACTTTGAGCCAAGATCCGAAGGTTACAAACAAAAGGAGGCCAAACAAAGAAAAATCCTATCCATACATTGGCCAAACTGAAACTACACCAAGTTATACCAAAAGCCAAAACAAAAGAAAGATCATTCCCTCCTAAATAAGTTCCAAAAGGGAAGGTTTTGCAAAATTATCATAAAAAAAGATAAGGAAAGCCCCCTTACACCTCACAGGTACATGTGCTCCAGGAAGAACCAAAAGCTTACTTTGAACAATTGGTTGCATCTATCTTCACTTACTATATCCATTTGAGTTGCATAAGGCTTAAAGTAAGTTAAGGATTGCCTAGAGCGACCCTTAGTTTTCTTCACTCAGCCTATAACATACTTCTTGTTTTCTAGTTTTTCTTGAATCCTAGATAGTCCAAGATAGTATCAAATCAATGCATCTTAAGTGGAGGCTGTGTGGAAGCTATTTGAAGCACTTGAGGAGTATTTGGATATATTATCCGTTGATAAAGCCGAGATTCTACCAAGAAAGCAAAACAAGGTTGAATGAACTTATACGCGAGAGCTATAGAGGAAACAGTTGCTTAAAAGTTGCTTTAAACTAACGTAACAAAGTCTCTTCTGTCTTTGTGTTTGTTTTGTTTTCTTAATCATTTTCAGGAACAATGGTTGAATCACATGGAAAGGAGAAACCCTCCTACTATCCCTACCATGCCACAAGGTCCTATGATTATTAATACATTGCACCAAATGATGTCCAGCCATGGTCCATGCTTTCGGATGCATGAAGAGTGACATTGAAGATCTTAAACACAATGCTGGCCAAAGCAAGGGAGGAAGCGCCACTCAAGAAAGGATAGGACAACCAAGCATGTACTTGAATGAAAGAACATCCTATGGAGGTGAAACAAGGCAGGAGAGCCGAGGGAACCAGCCTCAAAGAGGGCGTGGACCAAATGGTGGCCATAGGAACATATCCTTTGAAGAAAGATTTGATGATCCCCATGCTACAATGACCACTTTTAAGAAGAAAGGTATTATAACCCTAGGTATGAAAGGAATGAACCTCCTGAAGAGGAGTTTATTACAAGCAAACTGAATACACCTTCCTTCTAAGGTAAAAGTGATGTTGAAACTTACTTAAAATGGAAATTAAAGGTAGATCATATATATTCTTGCACTAACTATTGTGAGTTGGCCAAAGTTCGATATGTCACATTTGAGTTTGTAGATTATGCCTTAAAGTGGTGGGAACATCTATAGAAATACAAGGAGAAGGACTAGGCAATCACCTATTATCACGTGGGAAGAGCTAAAACAAGAAATGAGGAAGAGATTCATCCCCCAATCCTATGGAAGAACTGTCTACCAAAAACTCCAACAACTCACTCAAGGTAACAAAAGTGTTGATGAGTTTACAAAGAATCAAAACAGTTGCTTACTAGAACCAACATGGAAGAAGCTGAAGAGGCCACAATAGCTAGATTTCTGGCTGGCCTAAACAAACAGATAGCCTATAAAGCTGCACCCACACCCTACTCAGACTTAGCTTCTATGGCACATATAGCAGAAAAGGTAGAAAGGCAGCTGAAAGTACGTACCCCTATACTTTCTTTTCGGCCTAACCCTTCAAACTTTTCCAAGGTACAACCTAGGAGAAGTTTTAGACCCCCCAAAATCAAGGCCATAGATTCCAAGGGAGGAACCAACCTAACTTTCTCAAACATCCAATAAATAACTCTCCAACCATGTACAAAGAAAAGGACAAGGTGGAAGGTACTACCCCTAACTCTAATACTAGATTCTGTGACATGCAATGTTGCAAATGCTTAGGTAAAGGTCATTTTGCAAATCAATGTCCCAACCCTACACGAATTATGTTTATTGAGCAGTCTAATGAGTATTATTCTGAGGAAGAGTTGGAAGAAACTGAGAAAACTAAGGAAATTTTTAAGGAAGAAGAGGAAGCCATAGATGAAACAAATGAATGTGAAAACAAAGAATTCTTGGTTGTGAGATGTGCCTTAAATGTAAGGAAGAAGAGGAAGTCATAGATGAAACGAATGAATGTGAAAACATTTTTCACATCCATTTCATGGTTAAAGGAAAAGTTTGCACACTTATCATTGATTCTGGATCTTGTCCAAATGTAGCAAGTGCGGAAATTGCTAGGAAACTTGATTTAACTTTAATCGATCACCCACACCCTTACAAGCTCACTTGGTTAAATGATTGTTGAGAAGTTAAGGTTAATAAAAAAGTTTTGATTCCTTTTGTCAATTGGTAGGTATAAAGATGAAGTATTATGTGATGTAGTACCTATGCACTCAAGTCATATCCTGTTAGGTAGACAATGACAATTTTATAACAAGGTTACATGTGATGGTTACTTGAATAGATATTCTCTTAGGCAAAACAAGAAACTTTTTAAGCTGCATGCATCACCCCCACAGGAAGTGTATGAGGATCAAAAGAGAATATCCTAGAGTAGAAATGATTCTAAGGAGAAAGAATTGGAGAGAATTTTTCTTAAGAACATTCGCCCTGAATCAAAAGGAAAAGAACTTGTCACTATAGAAGAAAACAAACCCAAGAAGAAAAGTGCTTTTTTTGCTCCCAAAGTGAGGTGTTACATTCAATCAACTCCCACAAAACTGATGCAAACGTGAGGATGATCCATTCATCCACCTTTAACGTCCTCATTCACAATTGTGTTTGGCACAAGAAAGATCCCTTCTCCTTGCTTCTTTTGTGTAGAACTCAATTGAATTGAGAAAACACCAAAACCGACGAATGGATGTTGATAGGCAAACCAATGAGGACCTCCTAGACAGCACCCATATCTATGTCAAGCACCTTCAAAATGCTCACCCTAGAAGATGGTTAACCTTGATTTTTAGTGCAAAATCACGAAAACAAGTCTCACACAATTTGGAGAGGAAACAGAATTTTCATTCATCAAAATTAAGGTACTGCATACACGGCCTCTTTGGCCTTTACTTATGCTGATCTTATCTACATAAGGGACGCCTAGATGGATCAGATTCCATCTCAAAAGGTCTAACAAAAATCTGGTTGAAAATAAACTAGAATTTGAAATAACGTTTGAAACTTGGATAAGTTGAAATCTTGTCTTCAAATTTGATTTGTTGTGTCACCCATTGAGCCTCATCTATGCCGTGTTTTAGAGAGCCAATGGGATGCTTGTTGGTTTAATTTTAAAGTTGGAAGATGCTTGGAGTTGAAATTCAAAAGTTGGTTGAATTTTAATTTGAATTTGATTGAATTTGATTTCAAGTTTGAATTCAAATTTGTCTTCAAACCTGAGCTATCTTTGGCCAGTCAAAGGAGATTGAAATCATGATAATCTTGGCTTCACAATCTAGATGAGTTGGCTTCCAAAAAGCCAGCAAAAACCGTGTAGAAGGAATGGGGAAACATTAAGACAAACATTCCTTCTTAAGACAAACATTCCCTTTTTGAACAAACAATATTTGGACCAAAGCCCAAATATTCTCTAGAACATGCCTTTGTTGCCTCATCTTTGAGAACATTCTTTTTGTCTTCCAAAACAGCAACATTTCTTTTGTCTCCTTTTGAATTGGATTTTTGTATGCACCTTCTTCCCTACATAACAAAGACACGAAAGCAAGGATCATAAAAAACGAGACAAGGAATAGGCGAAAACACACACACACGCACAAGGTACCCAAAAAGGTTCACTTTTTGGGCTCAATAAGGTGAACCCAATGAAGCTCAGGTTCATCTTGCACATGCCTATACAAGAAGGTACCAACTTTGTAACCAAGTTGTTTGCCCTAGCTTCTTGTCATAGGGCCATTGACCTCATAATGGGATCCTTTATCCGATCAAAAACTGTTTACATCTTGCTGTATAAAGAAGACTTGTTCTCTTCAAATGACTTACCAAATACTTTGCCAAGTAAAATCACCTCTTTATTACATGAGTTCTCTAACTTATCCCCTAAAGGAGATCCCTTCGGATTACCACCTTTGAGAGGCATTGAACACCAAATAGATTTCGTCCCTAGAGCTGTCTTACCAAATAGGCCTGCCTATAGAGCCAATCAAGAAGAAACCAAAGAAATCTAGAGATAAGTTGAGGAACTCTAAGACCAAGGTAAGGTGAGGGAGTGTATGAGCTCTTGCGTTGTACCCGTGATTGTAGTCCCAAAGAAAGATGGAACTTGGAGAGTGTGCACGGACTGTAAGCAATCAATAACATTATTGTGAAGTATAGATACTCTATTCCTAGGTTGGATGACATGCTTTGTATGTTATATGGGTCTATATACTTTACCAAAGTAGATCCTAAGCAATGGTACTTCCAAGTGAGGATTAGAGAAGGAGATGAGTGGAAGACTTCCTTCAAGACTAAGTTTGGATTGTATGAGTGGTTAGTCATACCCTTTGGCCTAACCAATGCACCTAGTATCTTTTTGAGGTTGATGAATGAGGTGTTGAGGAAGTCCATTGTGAAATTTGTCATAGTATTCTATGATGATATCCTTATCTACTCCAAATCCATAAGTTAACACCTTATCCATTTGAGGGCTGTATTTAAAACTTCGCAAAAGGAACAACTCTATGCCAATCCTAAGAAATGTTCATTCTACTACGAGAAAGTCGTGTTCCTAGGTTTTGTGATTAGTGCTGCGGGAATAGAGATGGATCAAGAGAAGATCAAATCCATCACTGAATGGCCAACACCTAAGACTGCTGGAGATGTTAGAAGTTTCCATTGCCTAGTAAGTTTCTATAGACATTTTGTCAAAGATTTCTCTACCATTGCAGCACCCCGAAATGAGCTAGTCAAAAAGGATGTAAGTTTCCAATGGGGAGAATCCCAACAACGAGCCTTTTATGAACTTAAGCAAAAACTGACCATAGCACCAATCCTAAGATTGTCCAATTTTGAAGAAAACTTTGAGGTAGAATGTGATGACAGTGGAGTTGTCATTGGAGACGTTTTGGACCAAGGAAAGAAACCAATAGCTTACTTTAGTGAAAAGTTAAAAGGAGCTGCCTTGAACTATTCATATAATAAGGAACTTTACGCTTTAGTAAGATCGTTGCAGACATGGCAACATTACCGTCAACCTAAGAAATTTGTGATACACACTGATCATGAGAGTCTTAAATACCTTAAGGGGTAGGGTAACTGAACAAACTACATGCTAAGTGGGTAGAATTCATTGAGCAATTCCCTTATGTCATCAACTATAAGCAAGGAAAAGATAACATAGTTGTTGATGCTTTGTCTCGTAGATACACTTTGATTACAACGTTATCCTTGCACATGTTTGGGTTTCAGAGTTTAAAAGAGTTGTATGCCACTAATCATGACTTTAGTTATATCTATGAAACATGTCTTGAATCCCCATTTGTAAGTTTTACTTACATTAAGGAACCTTGTTTAAAGAACGAAAGTTAACACTGAATGCTTTTGTTGGACCATTTAAATAAACAAACGATTGATCGTTTGTATTACGCTAGTTTTTTTTGCTTTTAGTTTTGAATCTTGGAATGAATATTTTCCGTCGACATTTCGTGGCAAAAACAAATGGTACCTCGGTGTTTTTTTGTTAGATTTCGTCCAAGCAGCTTTTGTCTCCGGGATTAAGCCTTTTGGTGCAATGTATTAATAATCATAGGACCTTGTGGCATGGTAGGGATAGTAGGAGGGTTTCTCCTTTCCATGTGATTCAACCATTGTTCCTGAAAATGATTAAGAAAACAAAACAAACACAAAGACAGAAGAGACTTTGTTACGTTAGTTTAAAGCAACTGTTTCCCTATAGCTCTCACGTATAAGTTCATTCAACTTTGTTTTGCTTTCTTGGTAGAATCTCGGCTTTATCAACGGATAATATATCCAAATACTCCTCAAGTGCTTCAAATAGTTTCCACACAGCCTCCACGTAAGATGCATTGATTTGATACTATCTTGGACTATCTAGGATTCAAGAAAAACTAGAAACCAACAAGTCTGTTATAGGCTGAGTGAAGAAAACTAAGGGTCACTCTAGGCAATCCTTAACTTACTTTAAGCCTTATGCGACTCAAATGGATGTAGTAAGTGAAGATAGATGCAACCAATTGTTCAAAGTAAGCTTTTGGTTCTTCCTGGAGCACATGTACCCGTGAGGTGTAAGGGGCTTTCCTTGTCTTTTTTATGATAATTTTGCTAAACCTTCCTTTTTGGAACTAATTTAGGAAGGAATGATCTTTCTTTTGTTTTGGCTTTTGGTCGTGCAACTCGTGGGCTCCAACAATTCCACCTTCCAAACGTCCTTCACAAAGGGTTAGGCACAAAGAAGTAAACTTCCCCTTGCTTCCTTAGTGATCAAAACGTGTGGATAACGAGCAAGACCAACACTACAAGATGGTCGTTGATCAGGCAAACCAAAACGGCCCTCCTAGACGGCACCTTTTAGCAATGGCAATACCTTCAAAACGCTCAACTTTGAAGGATCTTAACTTAGGTTTTTAATGCAAAACCAAGAAAACAAAGTATCACACAAAGTGAAGGAAATATCAAGAATTGTTATTCATCAAAAGGTGAGATTACAATCAGCCAAAGGGGTCTATTTATAGGCCTCTAACCCATGCCTATCAGCCTTTAAATGACCAGATTTTATTTCAAAATAAGCTAGCTAATAATGTTTGAAACTTGAAAACTATTTGAATTCAAAAAGTAAAACAAATCCTAGCTAAAATTTAAATTGCTTGCAAGGTGTCTTCCCTTCTATCTTCAGCCGTGTATGTGGACCAAAATGGAGCTTTGGAGGAGCTGATTTGATGAGTAGAATATGCTTGAGCTTGTTTTCAAAAGTTTGGATGAGGTTTGACTTAAAGTTGAGATTTAATTTTGAGTGCACTTTGAATTTGATTCTAGGATATCCTTAATCCTTCCAGCCGTTTTTGATGAGTGATGAGGGTCTTGAAAAATCTGATTTGATGAGGATAAGGTGGTTGGGGTTGAATTCAAAGGATGGTTGAAGATTTAATCCAAATGGAGTTTGAACTTGAATTCAAACTTGATTCAATTTTTGTGTTGTTGATTTATCCTCCAAAATGGCGTGTATATCAAGAAGATAGGAGCTGAAATCTTCTTCAACTTTAAATCTCAAATTGGTTGAAACTTGAATTCAAATCATGATTGATCATTATCCATTTGTTTCAAACATGGCCGGCCCCCCTTTGTGGATAATGGAGATGATTTTGATTTCAACTTGATCAAGAGATTCTATCTTGGACACCTTTGAATTTGTCTTAGCGTAGACAAACATTCTCTTCGAACATTCTCTCGAAACATTCTCTTCAAACATTCTCTTCAAACATTCTCTTTAACATTCTCTTGAAACATTCTCTTCTCTTGAAACATTCTCTTCAAACATTCTCTTGCACCTAATTTACCTACAAAGCAAATACATAAAACTAAGATCACACGACACAAAATAAATTCAAAAACAAAGAATGTAGACGTGCATGCTGAGACATGCTCAAGTTGAAGGTTCAATGAAATGAACCCAAGGAGTCTTAGGTTCATCTTGAACATGCTTGTACAAGAAGGTGGCAACTTGATGACAAAGTTCCCTTGCCCTCCTTCTTGTCATAGGACCTTTGACCTCTTGATGGGGCCCTTGATCCTCGTCGGACCCTTGATCCTCATCATGTAGTTTGAGTTTGGCCAATGTATGGATAGGATTTTTCTTTGTTTGGCCTCCTTTTATTTGTAACCTTCGGATCTTGGCTCAAAGTGACAAAATATAGTATAGAGAAAATTCATTTGAACAACACTTGATCACACTTGAAACGAGATTAAAACACTTATTATTGACACACTTGAATTGAATAAAGGGGATGCAATGCTTATATACAAGAGGTGGGCAATGGCTAGAAGCCTTGATGTGACACATCCTAACGGCTAGAATGCATCAAACGCTTAATTTAAACAACAAATTAGTGATTAATCTAATGTATGATGATGAAGAAATGCATATGAGGAGATTATTTACAGATTATGCAATAAAGGAGAAGAATTGTGCAAGACAAAAACACAAACATCTTCCTGCTCGACAAAATGCCTCAACGATAAACTAGTTGAAATCAGAAACAACCTGGTGCATTCTAGTACTTTCAGGTTCCTCATGAATTCTAACACTCCCCTCAAGCTAAGACTGTATATATTTATACAACCCAGCTTGCCAAGAAGAGACCTGAAAACTTGCACTGTGACTGGCTTGGCGAGTATGTAAGCCACCTGATGCTTAGACTGGCTGTGATGCAGCGTCAAAACCTTGTCCTCAACTTTTTCCCTTAGAAAATGCATGTCAATTTCAATGTTTTAGACTTATCATGCTGAACAGGTTTCTCTATCATGTTGATGGCTGATATATTGTCACATAACACATTGATAGGAGTTTCCCCAGCTAGCTTCAAGTCCTGCGTTTGCCTGTTAACCCAAATGCCTTCACAGACTCCAAGTGACAGTGCCCTTAATTCTGCCTCAGCACTGCTTCTTGACACAACAGGTTGTTTATTGCGTTCGCAAGTGATTCAATTCCCCCCAGGTATGAGGCATAGCCAGATGTAGATCTTATATCACTCTTGGAACCAACCCAACAAGCATCTATGAAGACCTTGTGGCTTCTGTCATCATTTTTCCTGAAGTATAAGCCTCGTCTAGTCGTAGCTTTGAAGTATCTCAGGATCCTGAGTGCATAATTATAGTGCTCAGCAGATGGATTATGCGTAAATTGGCTAATAAAACTTATGCCACAAAAAATGTTAGGCCTGGGTGTGAAAAGTAGATGTGTTTACCTGTCAAAGTCTGATAACTACGTTTATCAGTGTAGTTAGAATCTCATACCTCAACTGGTTTGTGTTCTGGCTCAATAAGAGTGCTTGCTGTTTTACACATGCCATGTTGGTTTCCTGCAATAAATCAAGCACATACATTCTTTTGAGATACATATCCCTTTAGAGATCCTGGCTACTACCATTCTAAGGAAGTACCTTAACTTTCCAAGATCCTTAACCTCCAAGGCATTGGACAACTGCCTTTTAGTTTCATAGATGTTAGTTAGGTTGTTTCTAGTTAATATTATATCATCCACATAAACCAATATAATTGTGCACATATGGTTCCTTTCAGTTTTAACAAACAATGTGTGATCACTATGTGCTTGTGTGAAGACAAGATCAGAGATAACAGAATCGAACCTTCTAAACCAAGATCTAGGCGATTGCTTTAGGCCATATAAAGACTTCTTTAATTTGCATACCAAGTTTCTGTTTTTATGAGTGACAAAACCAGGAGGAATTTTGATACGATCTTACATCGTATGGAATTGACGATCGCTTTTTTCAACTCCAAAAGACACTTTTGATCAATTCTTGAGTGGGACAATGGAGCAAACACCACCTTCTTGGACAAGAGAAGTCAACAACGCCTACGTCGAGCAATTCAAATCTCCCAATCCAACACGTCGTTCCATATCCTTGGATTGTGATTCACCAATTAGGTTTGCTCAAACTTTGATTGGATCTAGCCTTGATTTTACTTTGTGAAAACAAAAGGAAAAAACACCAAAAGAAGGCAACACACAGCTGCACAAATTGCTGGAATTCTGAAATTGAAATTCTGAAAACTGATTGTGTACCCTACATATTTAAGACTATAATTTGATTTTCCTAAAGATAAATAATCAATCAAAGTCCTCAGATTACTACGTATCAATCTTAATCTAATATACATAAAAGATAAGTCAAAGCTAATCAAAGAAGATTATATAATTCAAATCCCTAAAATCTCGCCCTGGAATTACACCCTGTTGGTTATTGGCTTCTATCCGATTCTAGACACCGAATTACGGTTTGCACTCTCAGCAAAGTTGTAGCTCACAAAATTCCCTTGAATATGGGCTTTTGAATCATCTCATTTGGACTCTTCTTGACAGAGATACGGGCTTCCAAAGACTAGGTACCCATCAAGTGAACTTCAGTACTTTCTATTCTGGACTCCCACTTGCATCTGATTTTCGTCCATCTTCTAGCCCGAATTAAGAAAAGTGCAAAATACAAAAATCGTCCTAAATTGAGTTATCTAAGACCTCCAAGTGGTTTGAATGCAATTGAATCAGTAGTCTGACCTGGGCATCCAAAAAACCGACTAGTGTTCGGCTGCCTTCCTGAAAAATAGGGACTCTTCAAGCCACTTTCCTTATTTTGCCTTGTCACCTTAGAAAACACTCAAACACAGCCATTAGCACTATAAACACATTAAAAAAGCTATAAAATATCCTAGACCAAAACAAAGGCAAAACAAAAAACTAGACTCGATATTACGATGCTAACGCATGAAATGACCATCCTGCCCTCCCTTTAACTCTTACATCTTATCATATGCATTGAAAAACTTGGACAATCAGATCATAGCCTCAATAAACATAGAAAAATCATTCATATACATCCCTTGGCTCATCTTGTACATGTTTGGATAAGAATCTCTTTAGTTTACATATTGTATTTGTGCAAAAGCTTCTTGTTTGTGGAGTTTGTATGTTTAAGTCTAACAAGATTAGGATGACCACGTACTCCAATGATGACACATCTAGACAGCAATAAACACCTCTTCCTAACATTTTTAGGGTGTACAAAGACATGCACCTTAAACTCTAACTCAATAAATGCATTTCTAGGATCATGAACAAGTAAAAGATGATGGCAAAGAGATAAATAAGGAGTAGAGTCATACCTCTTTTGTATCTTCACTTTCACTTGTTTAGGATGCATTAACAAAGTACAAGAGAGACACTTATGAAGCTTCCAAAAGAAAGACTTAGCACACATTAGATCCCAACTCTACGTCAATACAAACCTCTTCTTGATGTGTTTAGGGTGTATAGTCATGCTTCTCTCAATCAAACATGAATGTCTAGGATGCGACCAAAATCCATCATGCAACAAACATTCAAACTCAATCAACACATAGGCCAACAATTTATCATGGTAAACAAAGTCACATGTCACCAAGATTTGGAAAGGGAGACAAGACAATGTGATATGGCATCTCTCAGGAGCAAACATGACATGAATCATCCTATGAACAAGCATACTGTGGGAATGGATCATGCTAAAGTCCGTGTGTATATGATTTATATAAAAAGGATCATGAAAACAGTGTAGACTAGGGAGACCAACACGCATTTTAAAAGATTCAACAACAAATGATCCAACAATCTTAACTATCAACTCAGATTTATCCAAATTAATTGCATCCGATTCATCATTTAAATCATCATCTAACTCATGTGACACAAGCTCAATTTCTGGTTTCAATTCAAGATCACACAATGCATGTGGTTCACACAAATCAAGACAAATAGGCGATGCTACTTCAACATGTAAATCATCCTCATGTTCACTCGTTTTCTCATGCAATTCAACCAAGATTTCGCCATGCAATTCAGTTGTATTTTCATGCAATTCATGCTCATTAGATGCATTAACTTTGACCTCATTCAAGTCATGTGGGAACAAATCAACTTTCGATTTTGTGTTAGCATCAACTTTAGGTATAATTTCAGCTTTTTGCTCCTTTTTAGAAACAATTTCAGCTTTGCCACGCTTATGCATTTTAGCAAAAATATCATCCATGACCTTCTTAAATTTTATCCTATTTTCAATGTCGGTTGCATGCTCATACATAGCTTCAAGTGCTTCATATCTACAATGCATCATTTCATGTGCAATCTCTTTATTTAACCCAGCAATGAATCTAACATGGTTAATTCTTCAATCTCTTCAATGTAAGCATAATATAAGTCATCTAGCAATTTATTGTAATATGCTTTAATATCTTTATCATGTTGTGGATAATTTTGAAACTTAGGCACTTTGCAATGCCAATTTCTTACCCAAATACCGTTTGATTTTCCAAAGGTAATCATGCGTTTTTCAACCTCGTTGTACTCATGCTCATAAAACATGACTCCCCAAATGGTGCCAACAAACTCTTCGACTTGTGAACTTTGTTGATTCATGGTTCTCCAATCCAATTCTTCCACCTTGTTGGAGATTTCTTGCAATTTCTCCAACACCTTTTCAAGAGACACTTCAACCCTCGTCTCCTCCGCTACGGCATTGGTTGACGACATATTTTCTCCTTAAATGAAATAAAGAAAACAAGAAAAGGAAAAGTAACACAAAGACAAAAGAGATTTCGTTACGTTAGTGAAAATCAAAATCAAGGTGTATGTTCCTCTCTCGCTCTTGTACAGTCACTCAAGTTTGTGCTTTTCTCAGCCAATCTTGAGCTAGATACAACCAAAGCAAGCTTCTCAAGTGGCTAACACAATCCGATGATCAATTGCACCTTTTTCTCCAATGTGTCACCCAAATTTCAGCAACCAATAAGCAAAGGTATCAAGCCAAGAACAAGACAATTTAACACACTTAAACTTCTAAAAATCAAGGAAAATGAGACCAAAAATTATGTCAAAGGCTGAGCCAAAGAAAACTAAGGGTTGCCCTGGGCAATCGTTTGTTAACCTTAGTCTTATGCTAATGAATCACAAAGTTGTTTGATCAAATTACAACAATCAAGTATCCAAGTGAAAGGCAATGAAGAATTTATGTATTTTGAGGCTTAAAAAGGTACGGCGTTGTTGAATTTTTCTTTTTGGATAGAGTCCTTATAAATAGTAGGGTAGCAAGACAACAATTGAATTATTATCACTCAAAAGAAATGACTCTCGTGTTTGCTCTGCACGATGACAAGTATCACAATTTTTAGCAACAATATTATTGGGACTAGAAGAAAGCATAACACTGAATTCTTTTGTTGGACCATTTAAATAAACAAACGATTGACCGTTTGTATTACGCTAGTTTTTTTTGCTTTTAGTTTTGAATCTTGGAATGAATATTTTCCGTCAATATTTCGTGGCAAAAACAAATGGTGCCTCGGATTTTTTTTGTTAGATTTTGTCCAAGCAGCTTTTGTCTCCGGGATTAAGCCTATTGGTGCAATGTATTAATAATCATAGGACCTTGTGGCATGGTAGGGATAGTAGGAGGGTTTCTCCTTTCCATGTGATTCAACCATTGTTCCTGAAAATGATTAGGAAAACAAAACAAACACAAAGACAGAAGAGACTTTGTTACGTTAGTTTAAAGCAACTGTGTCCTCTATAGCTCTCGCGTATAAGTTCATCCAACTTTGTTTTGCTTTCTTGGTAGAATCTCGGCTTTATCAACGGATAATATATCCAAATACTCCTTAAGTGCTTCAAATAGTTTCCACACAGCCTCCACGTAAGATGCATTGATTTGATACTATCTTGGACTATCTAGGATTCAAGAAAAAATAGAAACCAACAAGTATGTTATAGGCTGAGTGAAGAAAACTAAGGGTCGCTCTAGGCTATCCTTAACTTACTTTAAGCCTTATGCGACTCAAATGGATGTAGTAAGTGAAGATAGATGCAACCAATTGTTCAAAGTAAGCTTTTGGTTCTTCCTGGAGCACATGTACCCGTGAGGTGTAAGGGGGCTTTCCTTGTCTTTTTTTATGATAATTTTGCTAAACCTTCCTTTTTGGAACTAATTTAGGAAGGAATGATCTTTCTTTTGTTTTGGCTTTTGGTATAACTTGGTGTAGTTTGAGTTTGGCCAATGTATGGATAGGATTTTTCTTTGTTTGGCCTCCTTTTGTTTGTAACCTTCGGATCTTGGCTCAAAGTGATAAAATATAGTATAGAGAAAATTCACTTGAACAACACTTGATCACACTTGAAATGAGATTAAAACACTTATTATTGACACACTTGAATTGAATAAAGGGGATGCAATGCTTATATACAAGAGGCGGGCTATGGCTAGAAGCCTTGATGTGACACATCCTAACGACTAGAATGCATCAAACGCTTAATTTAAACAACAAATTAGTGATTAATCTAATGTATGATGATGAAGAAATGCATATGAGGAGATTATTTACAGATTATGCAATAAAGGAGAAGAATTGTGCAAGACAAAAACACAAACATCTTCCTGCTCGACAAAATGCCTCAACGATAAACTAGTTGAAATCAGAAACTACCTGGTGCATTCTAGTACTTTCAGGTTCCTCATGAATTCTAACACTCCCCTTCAAGCTAGGACTGTATATATTTATACAACTCAGCTTGCCAAGAAGGGACCTGAAAACTTGCACTGTGACTGGCTTGGTGAGTATGTAAGCCACCTGGTGCTTAGACTGGCTGTGATGCAGCGTCAAAACCTTGTCCTCAACTTTTTCCCTTAGAAAATGCCTGTCAATTTCAATGTTTTAGACTTATCATGCTGAACAGGTTTCTCTATCATGTTGATGGCTGATATATTGTCACATAACACATTGATAGGAGTTTCCACAGCTAGCTTCAAGTCCTGCGTTAGCCTGTTAACCCAAATGCCTTCACAGACTCCAAGTGATAGTGCCCTTAATTCTGCCTCAGCACTGCTTCTTGACACAACAGGTTGTTTATTGCGTTCGCAAGTGATTAAATTCCCCCCAGGTATGAGGCATAGCCAGATGTAGATCTTATATCACTCTTGGAACCAGCCCAACAAGCATCTATGAAGACCTTGTGGCTTCTGTCATCATTTTTCCTGAAGTATAAGCCTCGTCTAGGGGTAGCTTTGAAGTATCTCAGGATCCTAAGTGCATAATTATAGTGTTCAGCAGATGGATTATGCGTAAATTGGCTAATAAAACTTACGCCACAAAAAATGTTAGGCCTGGGTGTGAAAGGTAGATGTGTTTACCTGTCAAAGTCAGATAACTACGTTTATCAGTGTAGTTAGAATCTCATACCTCAACTGGTTTGTGTTCTGGCTCAATAGGAGTGCTTGCTGTTTTACACATGCCATGTTGGTTTCCTGCAATAAATCAAGCACATACATTCTTTTGAGATACATATCTCTTCAGAGATCCTGGCTACTACCATTCTAAGGAAGTACCTTAACTTTCCAAGATCCTTAACCTCCAAGTGATGCATGCAACTCGTGGGCTCCAACAATTCCACCTTTCAAACGTCCTTCACAAGGGTTAGGCAAAAGGAAGAAGACTTCCCCTTGTTTCCTTAATGAATAAAACGTATGGATTAAGAATGAGCGAGACCAACACTTCAAGATGGTCGTTGATCAGGCAAACCAATATGGCCCTCCTGGACGGCACCTTTAAGCAATGGCAACACCTTCAATATGCTCAACTTTGAAGGATCTTAACCTAGGTTTTTAATGCAAAGCCAAGAAATAAAGTATGACACAAAGTGAATGAAATATCAAGAATTGTTATTCATCAAAAGGTGCTCTTCCTAGGCGCCCAAAGGCTCTATTTATAGGCTGAGATTGAGCCTTAAAATGTCTAGAACTAATTCAAAATAAAGCTAGCTAACAATCTTTGAAACTTGAAAACTATTTGAATTCAAAACTAAAACAAATCCTAGCTAGAAACTTCAAATCTTGCAAGACATTATCCTAAATGAATCTGGTCATGTTTGGTGATGAAATGGCGTTGGAGGCTTGATCTTGACATAGATGAGAAGGTTGTGTTTGACTTCAAAGGCTGGTTGAAGATTGAATTCAATTTGAATTTGAACTTGACTTCAAACTTGAATCTAATCTTTGAATTTTGATCTCTCCTCTTTTGCTCTCCAAATTGGCGTGTAGCTATAGAAGATGGCGTGTGATAAGGTCTACAAGGGGTTGAGATGTTGGATTCAAATGCTGGTTGGAGGTTGAGTTTAACTTGAACTTGCATTTAAACTTGGATTCAAATTTGAATTGTCATCTCATCTTTGTTATCCTTCAAATTTGACTTCATGTTGGCGTTTGGAGTGGATGTAGATTAGGCTGAAATCTTCTTGAACTTGAAGTCTCCAATTGATTGCGATTGAATTCAAATTAAGGTTGAATTTTAAATTCAAGCCTAGCTTTGAATTTAAACTCAATTGATCATTATCCATTTGCTTCAATCATGGCCGCCCCCACCTCTTGTGGATAATGGAGATGATTTTGATTTCAACTTGATCAAGAGATTCTATCTTGGACACCTTTGAATTTGTCTTAGCATAGACAAACATTCTCTTCGAATATTCTCTTGAAACATTCTCTTGAAACATTCTCTTCAACATTCTCTTCAAACATTCTCTTGAAACATTCTTTTGAAACATTCTCTTGAAACATTCTCTTGTACCTAATTTACCTACAAAGCAAATACATAAAACTAAGATCACACGACACAAAATAAAATCCAAACAAACAAAAATGTAGACGTGCATGTGATACATGCTCAAGTTGAAGGTTCAATGAAATGAACCCAAGGAGTCTTAGGTTCATCTTGAACATGCTTGTACAAGAAGGTGGCAACTTGATGACAAAGTTCCTTTGCCCTCCTTCTTGTCATAGGACCTTTGACCTCTTGATGGGACCCTTGATCCTCATCGGACCCTTGATCCTGATCAATCCCCCCTCCTCAAAAGGATTCGTCCTCGAATCAAAAAGGTCATCGTTGAAAGGGGTGAGATCAGCAACATTAAAAGTAGGTGAAACTGAACCATACCTGTCGGGAAGATCGAGGATGTATGCATTGTCACCTATGCGTTTCAATACTTTAAAGGGTCCATCTCCTCGAGGCAACAATTTTGACTTTCTTTCATTGGGAAATCTTTCTTTGCGCAAATGTAACCACACTAAATCTCCAGGTTTGAACACAACTCTTTTCCGATGTTTGTTAGCTCGTCTTTCATAAGCTTTGTTTTTCTTTTCTAGTTGTGTTTTAACTTGTTCATGCAGTTTCTTTATGTTGTCCGCTTTTTGTTTACCATCAAGACTAGAACGTTCATGCACGAGAATAGGAATCAAATCAATGGGAGACAAGGGATTAAAGCCATACACGATTTCAAATGGACTATGCAAAGTACCGTGATGGACACTCCTATTATATGCAAATTCGATATATGGTAAACAATCTTCTCAATGTTTAATGTGTTTTTGCAAAATGGCACGCAAAAGTTGAGAAAGAGTATGATTAACGACTTCAGTTTGTCCATCAGTTTGTGGGTGTGCGGTGGTGGAAAACAACAATTGTGTACCAAGTTTAGCCCACAAAACACGCCAAAAATGACTCAAAAATTTCGTATCTCTATCACTTACAATTGTACGTGGCATGCCATGCAATCTAACAATTTCTTTGAAGAACAAATCAGCAACATGTGTGGTGTCATCAACTTTCCTACATGCAATGAAATGTGCCATTTTGAAAATCGATCAACCACAACATAAATGCTATCGCGTCCTCCCCGAGACCTAGGAAGTCCTAAAACAAAATCCATAGAAATGTCAATCCAAGGGGAATCAGGGACGGGTAAAGGCGTGTAAAGGCCATGTGGTTGGGACTTGGATTTGGCTTGTTTGCAAGTGATGCAATTACCACACAACCTCTCGACGTCTACTCTCATGTGAGGCCAATAGAAATGTTCTTTAAGAGTCTCAAGGGTTTTGAACACTCCGAAATGACCCATTAAACCTCCCCCATGGGCTTCTCTGGTCAATGCTTCTCGTAGGGATGATTGGGGAACGTACAATTTTTGTTCTTTGAAAAGATAACCCTCATGTATGTAAAATTTCCCAAATGGTGCTCCTTTACATGCCTCGAAAATGGTGCCAAAGTCATGGTCATTGGGGTACAAGTCCTTAAGTGATTCGAATCCTAAGAAGCATGAAGATAATGTAGTCACTAACGTGTATCTCCTAGAGAGGGCATCGGTAACTATATTATCCTTTCCTTGTTTGTACTTAATCACGTAAGGGAATTGTTCTATGAACTCTACCCATTTGGCATGTCTTTTGTTCAACTTTCCTTGCCCTTTAAGATACTTAAGGCTTTCGTGGTCAGTGTGGATCACAAACTCTTTAGGTTGAAGGTAGTGTTGCCAAGTTTGTAGGGATCGCACAAGGGCATAAAGTTCCTTGTCATAGGTAGAGTAATTCAGTGCTGCTCCTTTCAATTTTTCACTACGCCTATACCCACTCCACTTGCATCACACTCGATCTCAAAGGTCTCATCAAAATTTGGTAGTGTAAGTATGGGTGCAGTGGTCAGCCTACGTTTGAGTTCATCAAATGCCTGTTGTTGTGGCTCTTCCCACCTAAAAGGCACATCTTATTTTACAATTTCGTTTAGGAGTGCAGCTATGGAAGAAAAATCTTTGACAAAGCGTCTATAAAAGCTTGCTAGTCCATGAAAACTGCGAACTTCCCCTACATTCTTAGGTATAGGCCACTCCACAATTGACCTAACCTTTTCCTCATCCATCTCTACTCCCTCAGCCGAAATGACAAAGCCTAGAAAAACTACGCGTTCTAAACAAAAAGAGCACTTCTTAAAGTTGGCGTAAAGTTGTTCTTGGTTAAGCTTTTCAAAAACGGCTCTAGTGTGGTCAAGATGATCTTCTATGGTGTGGGAATAGATTAGGATATCATCGAAATAGACAACGACAAAGCGTCCTATGAACGTACGTAAGACTTCATTCATTAGCCTCATAAAGGTACTAGGGCGTTGGTGAGCCCGAAGGGCATCACTAACCACTCATAGAGCCCAAACTTGGTTTTGAATGCAGTCTTCCATTCGTCCCCTTCTCTGATACCAATTTGATGCGTGCAACTCGTGGGCTCCAACAATTCCACCTTCCAAACGTCCTTCACAAGGGTTAGGCACAAGGAAGAAGACTTCCCCTTGCTTCCATAATGAATAAAACGTATGGATTAAGAATGAGCGAGACCAACACTTCAAGATGGTCGTTGATCAGGCAAACCAATATGGCCCTCCTGGACGGAACTTTTAAGCAATGGCAACACCTTCAATATGCTCAACTTTGAAGGATCTTAACCTAGGTTTTTAATGCAAAACCAAGAAAACAAAGTATCACACAAAGTGAATGAAATATCAAGAATTGTTATTCACCAAAAGGTGCTCTTCCTAGGCGCCCAAAGGCTCTATTTATAGGATGAGATTGAGCCTTAAAATGTCTAGAACTAATTCAAAATAAAGCTAGCTAACAATCTTTGAAACTTGAAAACTATTTGAATTCAAAACTAAAACAAATCCTAGCTAGAAACTTCAAATCTTGCAAGACATTATCCTCAATGAATCTGGTCATGTTTTGTGATGAAATGGCGTTGGAGGCTTGATCTTGACATAGATGAGATGGTTGTGTTTGACTTCAAAGGCTGGTTGAAGATTGAATTCAATTTGAATTTGAACTTGACTTCAAACTTGAATCTAATCTTTGAATTTTGATCTCTCCTCTTTTGCTCTCCAAATTGGCATGTAGCTATAGAAGATGGCGTGTGATAAGGTCTACAAGGGGTTGAGATGTTGGATTCAAATGCTGGTTGGAGATTGAGTTTAACTTGAACTTGCATTTAAACTTGGATTCAAATTTGAATTGTCATCGCATCTTTGTTATCCTTCAAATTTGACTTCATGTTGGCGTTTGAAGTGGATGTAGATTAGGCTGAAATCTTCTTGAACTTTAAGTCTCCAATTGATTGAGATTGAATTCAAATTAAGGTTGAATTTTAAATTCAAGCCTAGCTTTGAATTTAAACTCAATTGATCATTATCCATTTGCTTCAATCATGGCCGCCCCCCCTCTTGTGGATAATGGAGATGATTTTGATTTCAACTTGATCAAGAGATTCTATCTTGGACACCTTTGAATTTGTCTTAGCATAGACAAACATTCTCTTCGAATATTCTCTTGAAACATTCTCTTCAACATTCTCTTCAAACATTCTCTTGAAACATTCTCTTGAAACATTCTCATGTACCTAATTTACCTACAAAGCAAATACATAAAACTAAGATCACACGACACAAAATAAAATCCAAACAAACAAAAATGTAGACGTGCATGTGATACATGCTCAAGTTGAAGGTTCAATGAAATGAACCCGGGGAGACTTAGGTTCATCTTGAACATGCTTGTACAAGAAGGTGGCAACTTGATGACAAAGTTCCTTTGCCCTCCTTCTTGTCATAGGACCTTTGACCTCTTGATGAGGCCCTTGATCCTCATTGGACCCTTGATCCTCATCACCAAGGCATTGGACAACTGCCTTTTAGTTTCATAGATGTTAGTTAGGTTGTTTCTAGTTAATATTATATCATCCACATAAACCAATATAATTGTGCACATATGGTTCCTTTCAGTTTTAACAAACAATGTGTGATCACTATGTGCTTGTGTGAAGACAAGATCAGAGATAACAGAATCGAACCTTCTAAACCACGATCTAGGCGATTGCTTTAGGCCATATAAAGACTTCTTTAATTTGCATACCAAGTTTCTGTTTTTATGAGTGACAAAACCAGGAGGAATTTTGATACGATCTTGCATCGTATGGAATTGACGATCGCTTTTTTCAACTCCAAAAGACACTTTTGATCAACCCTTGAGTGGGACAATGGAGCAAACTGTAGGATCTGCAAGGCACCACTAGAAGGGGGGGGGTTGAATAGATGGTGCGGAAAGTGTGCTTTTTAAAATTTCTTTAAACTTGAACAATTCAAGTTCTGAAAACAGATTCTGTTTTCAGGACCAGTTTTAAAACGTTTTTAAAACTAGGTTAGAGGTCTCCAAAAATTATGAAATTTTGAGAGAACTTAGCCTCAGATGTTATGAGGGTCCCCTAAAAATTTCAAATTAAAATTCAACCTGTAACCCCCTCAAAAACCGTTGGTAATCAGATTGTGCAAATCTGCCAGAAACGATAGATGGTTTTGAAAAATTAATTCCTATTTGTGTGAACGTCCAAATGCTCTGAAAATTTGACCACTAACTCTTTATATACTATATTTAAATGGGTTGAAACAGTTTTGGAAAATTCTTTTGGGAAGTAGGTCAACTACAATCAAAGTCTCAACCTTTGCAAGTCTGAAAAATCAGACTGCAATAGTCTCAGAACTTTTGATGTTTGATTGACTTATACTTATCCAAAAGGGTTGAAACTTGTCCCAAATTAACCCTAGAACGTGTAAGTGTATTTCTGAAAATTTTCGTAATTTTTGAAAAATGTTTACTATTTTTACGGATGCGAACAAGACGGGTAAACAGTGCAGTAACTGAAAAGTAAATGCAGAAAGTAAATGGCACCAAGAATTTTATACTGGTTCGGTTATAAACAACCTACTCCAGTCTTCAAGGAACACCTTCCTTGGTTCACACTAATCACACACACGCAGTACACCTTACCGCAGGGTTGATAGAGTTACACCTAACTCCAACCCTTTACAAACCTTGTATTGTAGGTACAATTCGCACGAACACCACCACCTTGCTAGAGTGAAGATTGATCACACCTTGATCAATCTTTTACAAAGATATACGAATGGTGGTTTATCTCAAGCCTATTCAAGATTGAAAGATATGAAAACAATAGGCTTTACAAGAAAAGAGAAAGAAAGAAGATGTAGAAGAAGAAGAGCTTGGCTTTTTGATCTCTTTGAAATGCAATGCTTGTAGTTGTTTTGTTTGCTCTCTTCTCTTCTCTTTTTAACATTGCAGCCGTCCTCTTAGGGTTGTCTCCTCCTCTTGAAAATTGTCTTTTAAGTCCTTGAGAGAGTGTAAAACATCATTGTGACAATGCCTTGCTTACTTGGCATCTTCTTATTGGATGATCATTTAGTCTTTGCCTACTTGGCACCTCTTTATTGGTTCAACATTGTCATCATGATGACATGGAAAAAATCTGAGATATACACTTTAACATGTGCCAAAAATGAATCACAAAATAATTCCATAATTTAAGAAATACACCATAAATTGCAAGACAAAGAAAGTCTTCCAAATCCTATGAAAATTTCGGCCATTAAGTCACATTGCCATGCTGAATTTTCAGCATGTGCATCCTTCCTTTTCTTTCAAAATAATACCAATTATTCTTTGATTTTTCATCATAAAAATGAATCAACAATTTATGGTAAGTATTGCTACCAATTAAGAGATGAACTTGGACACAAATAAGCACTAAAATTCGGCCACACCGTGTACACATGCTGAAAAATTTTCAGCATGTGTGATATGTGAAATATCACCATTTATTTGTTTAAACATTATTCAAAACCTTACCATACCTTCTTCTAATCAATCACCTAATAAAAGATGACAAAATATGTCCCATTTAAGACCTAAAAATCTGCCAGCTCAAGTTTAGTATGCTGAAATTTTCAGCATGTGACATAAGAGAGATATATGTTGAATTCTTACCATTTGTAGCTTTTCTCTTCCATTCACCAACAATGTATGATTGATCCTTGACCAATCAATATGCCAACAAAGCTCCACATGTGCTCCAAATCAGCTGTATGTGACGTTATATGATGTGTATACATGTGCTGAAATTTATTTTTGTTAACTTTGTAAAATAGTGCACATTTAATAATACACACATGTAATATTCCAATCAGCCCTTAATTTAATCTTCTAGAACACTTTAAGATGTATATCATATGTAAAAAGTGTCTAGATACGTGTCACATGATGTACAAGAAAAACGTTCCATGTCATGTGCGTAGAAGACCGAATTTTCGATATTTATCGATTACCCGATTTTTCTCTAATTTAAATTCCAAATTTTGCACATGTTATATATATTATGTTATACATAATATATATAATATATACTTTAAATCTCAGCACTTGGCTGGTTTAAAGTGGTACCGTTAACATGTGATAAAAATTAAACTTGGAATCTTCACATTTTGGCCTTAATGTGGAGTAATTTGTGTGTGCCAACATGGAAAGTATTTTTGGCTGATTATTATGTCATGTGCACGAAATTTACATCATATTTTGATGTATATGGGCTGGCCATTTATTTATGGCAAGTATGTGACACGTTGGCGAAGTTTCGGTATTCGCCCGATACGACAAATTTCGGTTTAGAACCTTTTATCGTGTCGTATTTGATTTGTCATCACCATATCTTATATCATATGATATAAGACCTGAATATACTCATAAATATGAGTTAAGTATACTGGTGTGACGTTAACGTACGTACGTAAAATATATAACGTGTCGGTAGTACGTTGGAATACATGTGTATGTGCCTTTATTTAAAAAATTTGAAAATATATGTAGTGTATATATATATATATGGCGTGTGTATTAAAGATGGGGAGGAGGAGAAGACTTTCCTTCTTTAGCTTTGTTGCCTTTGTGCCTTTTTCAAATGAATCTTCCTTTAATGAACTACTTAGTTTATCAAACTAAGTACTTCACTTAATGAACTAGTTTAGTTCATTAGTGGTGGCACCTGAAAATGGTATAAACACAACAAATGTTTGACATATGATGTAAGCTTTAATGCTTCATGGCTCGTTAGGACGGCAACATAATATATAAGTTAAATAAGGCAAGTAATGGCAAGATATCATGCATTCATGTACACGTTTATATATATATTTATGCACGTTTATATATATGTATACATTCAAGACACTTATTTTGAAATCATTCAAACATCTTATCTTTACAATCTCCCCCTTTTGATGATTTTTAAAATAATTTGTGTACATGATTTAAATGCTATCTCTCCCCCTTGAATTGTGTGCAAATTTGAAATTTGAATTTCGAATTTCAAATCCGGCTCCCCCTTGATTTGTGCAATTAAGATCAATCAGTGTTAATTAAGATCAATCAGTGTCAGTGTCTCTCTCCCCCTTAAATCATGCTTTTCTCTCCCCCTTTATTTTGGAAAGTAAATCAAAAGATGCCTGTCAAAAAGGAAAGTAAAGCAAATAATGTCAAATCAAATCATATCAACGGGAATCATGCCTAATTTTGAGCGAAGAGATTCATATGTGGCTTGATTTAAGGCCTTTGTAAATATATCCGCTACTTGTGATTCTGTGCGTACGTGATCTATGACAATATTACCATTGTTAACGTGATCACGAAGAAAGTGATAGCGAACTTCTATATGCTTAGTCCTTAGAGTGTAACACGGGGTTCTTAGACAAATTTATTGCACTCATACTATCACAATATATAGGAATTTTATTTACGATAATTCCAAAGTCCGAAAGTTGTTGTTTTATCCACAACAACTGTGTGCAACAAAGGCTAAGAGCCATGTACTCAGCCTCAGTAGTGGACAAAGCAACACTTGCTTGCTTTTTGGAAAACCATGAAATAAGGGAATTTCCTATAAATTGGCAAGTTCCGCTCGTGCTTTTTCTATCTATTTTGCAGCCACCATAGTCTGCATCAGTGTAAGCATGCAAGTCAAATGTAGAATCCTTATCGTACCAAAGACCTAAGGTGGGCATATGTTTAATATAACGGAATATTCTTTTTACTGCATTTAAGTGTGACACCTTAGGTTGACTTTGAAAACGAGCACACATGCATACACTAAACATGATGTCAGGCTTACTAGCAGTTAAATATAGCAAAGATCCTATCATAGTTCGATATAATCCATTATCAACGTCTTTACCATGTTCGTCTTTGTCTAATTTAGTAGTGACACTCATAGGGGTTGGGGATGGTTTCAAATTTTCAAAATTAAACTTTTTGATCATGTCATTAACATATTTTGCTTGGCTTATATGAATTCCTTTACTCGTTTGCTTAATCTGCAAGCCAAGAAAATAATTAAGTTCACCAACCATAGACATTTTAAATTCAGATTTCATGCAATTTTCAAAATCTTTAACAAGTCTATGTGGGGTAGAGCCAAAAATAATGTCATCTACGTAGATTTGAATAATAAGTAAATCTGATTTTTCTTGTTTCAAAAATAGTGTACTATCTGTAGTACCACGTTTAAAATTATTTTCTAAAAGGAAAGTAGCAAAACGATCATACCATACTCTCGGTGCTTGCTTTAGGCCATATAGTGCCTTCTTTAGTTTGTACACGTGATCTGGATGTTTCAAATCTTCAAAACCGGGTGGTTGCTTCACGTATACTTCTTCTTGTATGAATCCGTTTAGGAAAGCAATTTTTACATCCATTTGATATAATTTAAAATCTTTCATGCAAGCAATAGCAAGTAATAGTCGTATAGCTTCTAGACGTGCTACGGGTGCGAATGTTTCATCATAGTCAATTCCTTCTTCTTGATTATATCCTTGTGCAACAAGTCTCGTTTTATTTCTAACAACCTCTCCTTCTTCAATCATTTTATTCCTAAATACCCACTTTGTGCCTATAATAGTCTTATCTTGTGGGCGTGACACTAAATCCCATACATCATTTCTAACGAATTGATTAAGTTCGTCATGCATAGCATCAATCCAAGATGAATCACTCAAAGCATCATGCACATTTTTGGGCTCAATTTCAGAAATCATAGCATGAAATTCATTTATTTCATCCGAAGTGATTCTTCTACGTGGTCGCACACCGTGAGTGAGGTCGCCTATGATGAGATCATGTGGGGGATCTCTATGCCATCTTGGTTGATTATATTCTAAGTTATCATGCATTTCTATGTGATCATGTACTTCTTGTGTGTCATTCATAGCATGCATATCAAAAGAATCATCATCTTCATTCAAAACGGGTTTCAATTCAAAATCATCGTCATATTCCTTATCTTTATCAATCTCACCAAATTCATTGAGTTTAACATGAATAGATTCTATAATTTGTCTAGTGAGAGGATCATAACATCTATATGCCTTTGAATTTATAGAATATCCAACAAAAATGCACTCAATTGATTTGGATTAAAATTTATCTAAATTATCTTTTGTATTCAAGACAAAACATTTGCATCCAAACACACGAAAATAGTCAATCTTAGGCATGCGATCATTCAAAATCTCATAAGGTGTCTTGTTTATTTTCTTTCTTATAGATAGGCGATTTACAATATAGCATGCACAATTTACGGCTTCCGCCCACAGAAATCTAGGCAATTTATTTTCGCAAAGCATAGTTCTAGCGATTTCTTGTAATGTACGATTCTTTCTTTCTACTACTCCATTTAGTTGTGGAGTTCTATGTGGCGAAAACTCATGTTTAATTCCTTTTTCTTCACAAAACGAAATCATCTCTTTGTTTTTAAACTCACCGCCTCTATCGCTTCTTATCCTTTTCACATTTACACCGTATTGATTTTCAAGTTGTTTAATTAATTTAGCAATCTCAACGGCGCTATCATCCTTATGTGCAAGAAATAAAGTCCAAGTGTAACGAGAAAAGTCATCAACAATTACCCATGCATAGTGACACCCACCAAGGCTTGTAGTGCGACTAGGACCAAACAAATCGATATGCAATAGTTCTAATATTCTAGTCGTGCTTATTTCATTTTTCGGCTTAAGTGACTCACGTGTTTGTTTGCCTTTTATGCAAGATTCACACAACTGAAAGTTGTCTAAATCAAGCGTAGGCAATCCCTGTACTAGGTTCTTTTGTTGAAGTTTTTCTAATGTGGAAATGACAATGTGTCCTAAACGTCTATGCCATAAATTCACATTGGGTTCATTTGACATAAACACTTAACTTTAGCGTCTACTACATCATCCATAGATAGCGTAAAAATATTGCCTTCTCGTTTTCCTTTTAAAACGGTTTCTTCATTTTTATTTATTATGTTGCAATAAGGGTGAGTAAAACACACATTAAAACCATTGTCAACAAATTGAGAAATGCTAAGAAGATTGTAGGATAAGTTGCTTACCAAAAATACGTTGGAGATTTGGAGTGTGTTCGGATTACCAATCGTACCTTTTCCAATGATCTTGCCTTCATTGTTGTCTCCAAAGGTCACGGATCCGCCTTTTGTGACCTTCTTTAATTTGGAGAACAAGCTCGGGTCACCCGTCATGTGCCTCGAGCAACCACTGTCAAGGAACCACTTTATTGATGTGTCTTTCGAAGTGTGGTCTCCCTGCAATGTGAAAAGGTGATTTGGTACCCTTTTAATTTTGGGTCCTTTCAAGTTAGTTAATCACCTTTTGGTAAAGGTACCTTTCGGTACCCATACTTGGGTGATCCTTCTCGGTCTATCAAATGGCAAGAATGTAGATGAAGGTGCAATATAATAGACATGTGGTGCATGCACTTTGGGCCTTTGCCCAAGGACTCCTCTATACTTATTGAATGAAGGACGCTTTTGATATGTCCTTGTGTGTGTGTGCGTAGTGCATGGATGATATGTATTTCATGTATGCATTGTTCTTCTCTTTTCATATCTATATGGTACAACGTTATATTTCACATGATATGAAGAAGTGGGGAATGAGGAAGGGGGCGCTTTTTGCGTCATCTTAGACGCCACTTGCGGCTTAGGGGTGTCTACTTTCTTAGACACAACAAACTTGGTTGGTTTGATTGATACTTCGTTAGTATCAACGTATCCCAGTCCAGTTTTGTCGCTGTCATGCTTTTGTGATAATATGATACGATGCAGCATGTTGGACCCTGTGTCAAACTGTTTCATCATTTTCTCTAAATCGGTATTCCTTGATTTCAAATTTGAAATCTCGGATTTCATTTCATTATTTTGTGTGGTTAATGATGAAATCTCTGCTTTTAATGTAGTAATGACACGTGATGACTCTTTCTTTGAATCGCTTAATTGAGCGACAAGATTCTCGTTAGAAGATTCTAACAGTTTCTTGTCTTCAATTAATCGTTTCTTTTCTTTAGCGAGAGTCTTAGTGAATTTATGCAATTCTAGATACTGACTAAAAAGATCATCATAGGAAGGTTCAGAGTCAGAGTCAGAATCAGATGATACCTCATTAGATGCTTTGGAGGCAAAGCATACTTGTGCGGTCTCCTCTTCGGTCTCAGTTTCAGAATCTGATGAATCACTCCAGGTGGCGGCTTTTAGAGCACGCTTCCTTTGTTTGGGTTCTGAGACGAGTCTATTTTTGGTCCGCTCCTTGTCAGGGTATTTAGTATTTTGCTTTTCTTTATTGGGGCAGTCATATGATAAGTGTCCGAGTTTGCCACATTCATAACATTTAACGTCTTTATCATTTGACTTGTTTTTATTTCTCTTAGTTGTAGTGCCCTTGTTTTTGTTTCTAAATGACCTTATCATAAATTTTCTTAGTCCTTTAGCCAATAGAATTAGGTCATCATTTTCCGATTCGGAATCACTATCATCTACATGATCGGGGGGAGGGGAGACGTATTCATTTGATTTAAAAGCAATAGCTTTACCTTGTTTAGATGATTCCGATTTCCGTATGATGAGTTTATTTTCATAAACTTTAAGTGATCCGATTAGTTCTTCCATCTTTATTGATTTAGTTTCCTTGCTCTCTTCTATTGCGGTCACTTTTGGGTCCCATTCAGAAGGAAGGCTTCGTAGGACTTTCTGTACCTTTTCCTGCGTAGTAAAAGCCTTACCAAGAGACTCAAGAGAGTTGTAGATGTTAGTCAAACGAAGATCCATATCTACAATAGACTCATTGGGCAAATTTAAAATACTCAAGTGTAGACATGAGCATGTTAATTTTTGACTCTTTTACTTGACTCGTGCCTTCGTGTTTCATTTCTAGAATCCTCCACATTTCTTGTGCACTTGAACAGTTTGACACATAACTAGACTCACTCTTACTTAATCCGTTTAAAAGCAATTGCATATCCCTAGCATTCATACTAAGTTTCTTTTTATCATCACTCGTATATTCTTGTCTAGTTTTAATAACCTCTAAAGTGACTTCGTCTACGGTGGATACATTAGATGGGACATAAGGACCATCTTCAATGATTGACCAAAGATCTATATCTATAGCCATAAGAAAAAGCTTCATCCTAAGTTTCCACTGAATAAACGACTCACCGTCAAAAAGTGGAGGCCTTTGGGTCGACATACCTTCTTGCTCGGTTTTGAGATTTGTGGATGCCATCTCACTGAATCGTTGGATTCCTTGAAGTGAGTGTTCCAGCGGTCTGATACTACTTGTAGGATCTGCAAGGCACCACTAGAAGGTGGGGGTTGAATAGATGGTGCGGAAAGTGTGCTTTTTAAAATTTCTTTAAACTTGAACAATTCAAGTTCTGAAAACAGATTCTGTTTTCAGGACCAGTTTTAAAACGTTTTTAAAACTAGGTTAGAGGTCTCCAAAAATTATGAAATTTTTAGAGAACTTAGCCTCAGATGTTATGAGGGTCCCCTAAAAATTTCAAATTAAAATTCAACCTGTAACCCCTTCAAAAACCGTTAGAAATCAGATTGTGCAAATCTGCCAGAAACGATAGATGGTTTTGAAAAATTAATTCCTATTTGTGTGAACGTCCAAATGCTCTGAACATTTGACTACTAACTCTTTATATACTATATTTAAATGGGTTGAAACAGTTTTGGAAAATTCTTTTGGAAAGTAGGTCAACTACAATCAAAGTCTCAACCTTTGCAAGTCTGAAAATCAGACTGCACTAGTCTCAGAACTTTTGATGTTTGATTGACTTATACTTATCCAAAAGGGTTGAAACTTGTCCCAAATTAACCCTAGAACGTGTAAGTGTATTTCTGGAAATTTTCATAATTTTTGAAAAACGTTTACTATTTTTACGGATGCGAACAAGACGGGTAAACAGTGCAGTAACTGAAAAGTAAATGCAGAAAGTAAATGGCACCAAGAATTTTATACTGGTTCGGTTATAAACAACCTACTCCAGTCTTCAAGGAACACCTTCCTTGGTTCACACTAATCACACACACGCAGTACATCTTACCGCAGGGTTGATAGAGTTACACCTAACTCCAACCCTTTACAAACCTTGTATTGTAGGTACAATTCGCACGAACACCACCACCTTGCTAGAGTGAAGATTGATCACACCTTGATCAATCTTTTACAAAGATATATGAATGGTGGTTTATCTCAAGCCTATTCAAGATTGAAAGATATGAAAACAATAGGCTTTACAAGAAAAGAGAAAGAAAGAAGATGTAGAAGAAGAAGAGCTTGGCTTTTTGATCTCTTTGAAATGCAATGCTTGTAGTTGTTTTGTTTGCTCTCTTCTCTTCTCTTTTTAACATTGCAGCCGTCCTCTTAGGGTTGTCTCCTCCTCTTGAAAATTGTCTTTTAAGTCCTTGAGAGAGTGTAAAACATCATTGTGACAAGGCCTTGCTTACTTGGCATCTTCTTATTGGATGATCATTTAGTCTTTGCTTACTTGACACCTCTTTATTGGTTCAACATTGTCATCATGATGGCATGGAAAAAATCTGAGATATACACTTTAACATGTGCCAAAAATCAATCACAAAATCATTCCATAATTTAAGAAATACACCATAAATTGCAAGACAAAGAAAGTCTTCCAAATCCTATGAAAATTTCGGCCATTAAGTCACATTGCCATGCTGAATTTTCAGCATGTGCATCCTTCCATTTCTTTCAAAATAATACCAATTATTCTTTGATTTTTCATCATAAAAATGAATCAACAATTTATGGTAAGTATTGCCACCAATTAAGAGATGAACTTGGACACAAATAAACACTAAAATTCGGCCACACCATGTACACATGCTGAACAATTTTCAGCATGTGTGATATGTGAAATATCACCATTTATTTGTTTAAACATTATTCAAAACCTTACCATACCTTCTTCTAATCAATCACCTAATAAAAGATGACAAAATATGTCCCATTTAAGACCTAAAAATCGGCCAGCTCAAGTTTAGTATGCTGAAATTTTCAGCATGTGACATAAGAGAGATATATGTTGAATTCTAGCATTTGTAGCTTTTCTCTTCAATTCACCAACAATGTATGATTGATCCTTGACCAATCAATATGCCAACAAAGCTCCACATGTGCTCCAAATCAGCTGTATGTGACGTTATATGATGTGTATACATGTGCTGAAATTTATTTTTGTTAACTTTGTAAAATAGTGCACATTTAATAATACACACATGTAATATTCCAATCAGCCCTTAATTTAATCTTCTAGAACACTTTAAGATATATATCATGTGTAAAAAGTGTCTAGATACGTGTCACATGATGTACAAGAAAAATGTTCCATGTTATGTGCGTAGAAGACCGAATTTTCAATATTTATCGATTACCCGATTTTTCTCTAATTTAAATTCCAAATTTTGCACATGTTATATATATTATGTTATACATAATATATATAATATATACTTTAAATCTCAGCACTTGGCTGGTTTAAAGTGGTACCATTAACATGTGACAAAAATTAAACTTGGAATCTTCACATTTTGGCCTTAATGTGGAGTAATTTGTGTGTGCCAACATGGAAAGTATTTTTGGCTGATTATTATGTCATGTGCACGAAATTTACATCATATTTTGATGTATATGGGCTGGCCATTTATTTATGGCAAGTACGTGACACGTTGGCGAAGTTTCGGTATTCGCCCGATACGACAAATTTCGGTTTAGAACCTTTTATCGTGTCGTATTTGATTTGTCATCACCATATCTTATATCATATGATATAAGACCTGAATATACTCATAAATATGAGTTAAGTATACTGGTGTGACGTTAACGTACGTACGTAAAATATATAACGTGTCGGTAGTACGTTGGAATACATGTGTATGTGCCTTTATTTAAAAAATCTGAAAATATATGTAGTGTATATATATATGGCGTGTGTATTAAAGATGGGGAGGAGGAGAAGACTTTCATTCTTTAGCTTTGTTGCCTTTGTGCCTTTTCCAAATGAATCTTCCTTTGATGAACTACTTAGTTTATCAAACTAAGTACTTCACTTAATGAACTAGTTTAGATCATTAGTGGTGGCACCTGAAAATAGTATAAACACAACAAATGTTTGCCATATGATGTAAGCTTTAATGCTTCATGGCTCGTTAGTACGGCAACATAATATATAAGTTAAATAAGGCAAGTAATGGCAAGATATCATGCATTCATGTACACGTTTATATATATATTTATGCACGTTTATATATATGTATACATTCAAGACACTTATTTTGAAATCACTCAAACCCCCTTATCTTTACACAAACACCACCTTCTTGGACAAGAGAAGTCAACAACGCCTACGTCGAGCAATTCAAATCTCCCAATCCAACACGTCGTTTCATATCCTTGGATTGTGATTCACCAATTAGGTTTGCTCAAACTTTGATTGGATCTAGCCTTGATTTTACTTTGTGGAAACAAAAGGAAAAAAACACCAAAAGAAGGCAACACACAGCTGCACAAATTGTTGGAATTCTGAAATTGAAATTCTGAAAACTTTATTTATTTTGTGTACCCTACCTATTTAAGACTATAATTTGATTTTCCTAAAGATAAATAATCAATCAAAGTCCTCAGATTACTACGTATCAATCTTAATCTAATATACATAAAAGATAAGTCAAAGCTAATCAAAGAAGATTATATAATTCAAATCCCTAAAATCTCGCCCTGGAATTACACTCTGTCGGTTATTGGCTTCTATCCGCTTCTAGACACTGAATTACGGTTTGCACTCTCAGCAAAGTTGTAGCTCATAAAATTCCCTTGAATATGGGCTTTTGAATCATCTCATTTGGACTCTTCTTGACAGAGATACGGGCTTCCAAAGACTAGGTACCCATCAAGTGAATTTCAGTACTTTCTATTCTGGACTCCCACTTGCATCTGATTTTCGTCCATCTTCTAGCCCGAATTAAGAAAAGTGAAAAATACCAAAATCGTCCCAAATTGAGTTATCTAAGACCTCCAAGTGGGTTGAATGCAATAGAATCAGTACTCTAACCCGGGCATCCAAAAAACCGACTGGTATTCGGCTGCCTTCCTGAAAAATAGGGACTCTTCAAGCCACTTTCCTTATTTTGCCTTGTCACCTTAGAAAATACTCAAACACAACCATTAGCACTATAAACACATTAAAAAAGCTATAAAATATCCTAGACCAAAACAAAGGCAAAACAAAAAACTAGACTCGATATTACGACGCTAACGCATGAAATGACCATCCTGCCCTCCCTTTAACTCTTACATCTTATCATATGCATTGAAAAACTTGGACAATCAGATCATAGCCTCAATAAACATAGAAAAATCATGCATATACATCCCTTGGCTCATCTTGTACATGTTTGGATAAGAATCTCTTTAGTTTACATATTGTATTTGTGCAAAAGCTTCTTGTTTGTGGAGTTTGTATGTTTAGGGCTCCTTGAATCGCATCATTCCCTCCCTCTTCAAGAAGATTCGACCTCGAATCTAAACACACAAATGGATAAGAGGGATACTCCACAAATGACTCATAAACTATGTAAGATACAAGTTCAAACAAACCAAGTGTAATGATCATACATAATTTAAGTCTAACAAGATTAGGATGACCACGTACTCCAATGATGACACATCTAGACAACAATAAACACCTCTTCCTAACATTTTTAGGGTGCACAAAGACATGCACCTTAAACTCTAACTTAATAAATGCATTTCTAGAATCATGAACAAGTAAAAGATGATGGCAAAGAGATAAATAAGGAGTAGAGTCATACCTCTTTTGTATCTTCACTTTCACTTGTTTAGGATGCATTAACAAAGTACAATAGAGACACTTATGAAGCTTCCAAAAGAAAGACTTAGCACACATTAGATCACAACTCTACGTCAATACAAACCTCTTCTTGATGTGTTTAGGGTGTATAGTCATGCTTCTCTCAATCAAACATGAATGTCTAGGATGCGACCAAAATCCATCATGCAACAAACATTCAAACTCAATCAACACATAGACCAACAATTTATCATGGTAAACAAAGTCACATGTCACCAAGATTTGGAAAGGGAAACAAGACAATGTGATATGGCATCTCTCAGGAGCAAACATGACATGAATCATCCTATAAACAAGCATACTGTGGGAATGGATCATGCTCAAGTCCGTGTGTACATGATTTATATAAAAAGGATCATGAAAACAGTGTAGACTAGGGAGACCAACACGCATTTTAAAAGATTCAACAACAAATGATCCAACAATCTTAACTATCAACTCAGATTTATCCAAATTAATTGCATCCGATTCATCATTTAAGTCAATATCTAACTCATGTGACACAAGCTCAATTTCAGGTTTCAATTCAAGATCACACAATGCATGTGGTTCACACAAATCAAGACAAATAGGCGATGCTACTTCAACATGTAAATCATCCTCATGTTCACTCGTTTTGTCATGCAATTCAACCAAGATTTCGCCATGCAATTCAGTTGTATTTTCATGCAATTCATGCTCATTAGATGCATTAACTTTGACCTCATTAAGTCATGTGGGAACAAATCAACTTTCGATTTTGTGTTAGCATCAACTTTAGGTATAATTTCAGCTTTTTGCTCCTTTTTAGAAACAATTTCAGCTTTGCCACGCTTATGCATTTTAGCAAAAATATCATCCATGACCTTCTTAAATTTTATCCTATTTTCAATGTCGGTTGGATGCTCATACATAGCTTCAAGTGCTTCATATCTACAATGCATCATTTCATGTGCAATCTCTTTATTTAACCCAGCAATGAATCTAATCATGGTTAATTCTTCAATCTCTTCAATGTAAGCATAATATAAGTCATCTAGCAATTTATTGTAATATGCTTTAATATCTTTATCATGTTGTGGATAATTTTGAAACTTAGGCACTTTGCAACGCCAATTTCTTACCCAAATACCATTTGATTTTCCAAAGGTAATCATGCGATTTTTAACCTCGTTGTAGTCATGCTCATAACACATGACTCCCCAAATAGTGCCAACCAACTCTTCGACTTGTGAACTTTGTTGATTCAAGGTTCTCCAATCCAATTCTTCCACCTTGTTGGTGATTTCTTGCAATTTCTCCAACACCTTTTCAAGAGACACTTCAACCCTCGTCTCCTCCGCTACGGCATTGGTTGACGACATATTTTCTCCTTAAATGAAATAAAGAAAACAAGAAAAGGAAAACTAACACAAAGACAAAAGAGATTTCGTTACGTTAGTGAAAATCAAAATCAATGTGTATGTTCCTCTCTCGCTCTTGTACAGTCACTCAAGTTTGTGCTTTTCTCGGCCAATCTTGAGCTAGATACAACCAAAGCAAGCTTCTCAAGTGGCTAACACAATCCGATGATCAATTGCACCTTTTTCTCCAATGTGTCACCCAAATTTCAGCAACCAATAAGCAAAGGTATCAAGCCAAGAACAAGACAATTTAACACACTTAAACTTCTAAAAATAAGGAAAATGAGACAAAAAATTATGTCAAAGGCTGAGCCAAAGAAAACTAAGGGTTGCCCTGGGCAATCTTTAGTTAACCTTAGCCTTATGCTAATGAATCACAAAGTTGTTTGATCAAATTACAACAATCAAGTATCCAAGTGAAAGGCAATGAAGAATTTATGTATTTTGAGGCTTAAAAAGGTACGGCGTTGTTGAATTTTTCTTTTTGGATAGAGTCCTTATAAATAGTAGGGTAGCAAGACAACAATTGAATTATTATCACTCAAAAGAAATGACTCTCGTGTTTGCTCTGCACGATGACAAGTATCACAATTTTTAGCAACAATATTATTGGGACTAGAAGAAAGCATAACACCGAATGCTTTTGTTGGACCATTTAAATAAACAAACGATTGACCGTTTGTATTACGCTAGTTTTTTTTGCTTTTAGTTTTGAATCTTGGAATGAATATTTTCCGTCAATATTTCGTGGCAAAAACAAATGGTACCTCGGCTTTTTTTTGTTAGATTTCGTCCAAGCAGCTTTTGTCTCCGGGATTAAGCCTTTTGGTGCAATGTATTAATAATCATATGACCTTGTGGCATGGTAGGGATAGTAGGAGGGTTTCTCCTTTCCATGTTATTCAATTATTGTTCCTGAAAATGATTAAGAAAACAAAACAAACACAAAGACAGAAGAGACTTTGTTACGTTAGTTTAAAGCAACTGTTTCCTCTATAGCTCTCGCGTATAAGTTCATTCAACTTTGTTTTGCTTTCTTGGTAGAATCTCGGCTTTATGAACGGATAATATATCCAAATACTCCTCAAGTGCTTCAAATAGCTTCCATACAGCCTCCACATAAGATGCATTGATTTGATACTATCTTGGACTATCTAGGATTCAAGAAAAACTAGAAACCAACAAGTATGTTATAGGCTGAGTGAAGAAAACTAAGGGTCGCTCTAGGCAATCCTTAACTTACTTTAAGCCTTATGCAACTCAAATGGATGTAGTAAGTGAAGATAGATGCAACCAATTGTTAAAAGTAAGCTTTTGGTTATTCCTGGAGCACATGTACCCGTGAGGTGTAAGGGGCTTTCCTTGTCTTTTTTTATGATAATTTTGCTAAACCTTCCTTTTTGGAACTAATTTAGGAAGGAATGATCTTTCTTTTGTTTTGGCTTTTGGTATAACTTGGTGTAGTTTCAGTTTGGCCAATGTATGGATAGGATTTTTCTTTGTTTGGCCTCCTTTTGTTTGTAACCTTCGGATCTTGGCTCAAAGTGACAAAATATAGTATAGAGAAAATTCACTTGAACAACACTTGATCACACTTGAAATGAGATTAAAACACTTATTATTGACACACTTGAATTGAATAAAGGGGATGCAATGCTTATATACAAGAGGCGGGCAATGGCTAGAAGCCTTGATGTGACACATCCTAACGGCTAGTATGCATCAAACGCTTAATTTAAACAACAAATTAGTGATTAATCTAATGTATGATGATGAAGAAATGCATATGAGGAGATTATTTACAGATTATGCAATAAAGGAGAAGAATTGTGCAAGACAAAAACACAAACAGCTTCCTGCTCGACAAAATGCCTCAACGATAAACTAGTTGAAATCAGAAACAACCTGGTGCATTCTAGTACTTTCAGGTTCCTCATGAATTCTAACACTCCCCCTCAAGCTAGGACTGTATATATTTATACAACCCAGCTTGCCAAGAAAGGACCTAAAAACTTGCACTGTGACTGGCTTGGTGAGTGTGTAAGCCACCTGATGCTTTGACTGGCTGTGATGCAGCGTCAAAACCTTGTCCTCAACTTTTTCCCTTAGAAAATGCCTGTCAATTTCAATGTTTTAGACTTATCATGCTGAACAGGTTTCTCTATCATGTTGATGGCTGATATATTGTCACATAACACATTGATAGGAGTTTCCACAGCTAGCTTCAAGTCCTGCGTTTGCCTGTTAACCCAAATGCCTTCACAGACTCCAAGTGACAGTGCCCTTAATTCTGCCTCAGCACTGCTTCTTGACACAACAGGTTGTTTATTGCGTTCGCCAGTGATTAAATTCCCACCAGGTATGAGGCATAGCCAGATGTAGATCTTATATCACTCTTGGAACCAACCCAACAAGCATCTATGAAGACCTTGTGGCTTCTGTCATCATTTTTCCTGAAGTATAAGCCTCGTCTAGGGGTAGCTTTGAAGTATCTCAGGATCCTGAGTGCATAATTATAGTGCTCAGCAGATGGATTATGAGTAAATTGGCTAATAAAACTTACGCCACAAAAAATGTTAGGCCTGGGCGTGAAAGGTAGATGTGTTTACCTGTCAAAGTCTGATAACTACGTTTATCAGTGTAGTTAGAATCTCATACCTCAACTGGTTTGTGTTCTGGCTCAATAGGAGTGCTTGCTGTTTTACACATGGCATGTTGGTTTCCTGCAATAAATCAAGCACATACATCCTTTTTGAGATACATATCCCTTCAGAGATCCTGGCTACTACCATTCTAAGGAAGTACCTTAACTTTCCAAGATCCTTAACCTCCAAGGCATTGGACAACTGCCTTTTAGTTTCATAGATGTTAGTTAAGTTGTTTCTAGTTAATATTATATCATCCACATAAACCAATATAATTGTGCACATATGGTTCCTTTCAATTTTAACAAACAATGTGCGATCACTATGTGCTTGTGTGAAGATAAGATCAGAGATAACAGAATCGAACCTTCTAAACCAAGATTTAGGCGATTGCTTTAGGCCATATAAAGACTTCTTTAATTTGCATACCAAGTTTCAGTGTTTATGAGTGACAAAACCAGGAGGAATTTTGATACGATCTTGCATCGTATGGAATTGACGATCGCTTTTCTCAACTCCAAAAGACACTTTTGATCAACCCTTGAGTGGGACAATGGAGCAAACACCACCTTCTTGGACAAGAGAAGTCAACAACGCCTACGTCAAGCAATTCAAATCTCTCAATCCAACACGTCGTTCCGTATCCTTGGATTGTGATTCACCAATTAGGTTTGCTCAAACTTTGATTGGATCTAGCCTTGATTTTACTTTGTGAAAACAAAAGGAAAAAACACCAAAAGAAGGCAACACACGGCTGCACAAAATGCTTGCATTCTGAAATTGAAATTCTGAAAACTGTATTTTTTTGTGTACCCTACTTATTTAAGACTATAATTTGATTTTCCTAAAGATAAATAATCAATCAAAGTCCTCAGATTACTACGTATCAATCTTAATCTAATATACATAAAAGATAAGTCAAAGCTAATCAAAGAAGATTATATAATTCAAATCCCTAAAATCTCGCCCTGGAATAACACCCTGTCGGTTATTGGCTTCTAGCAGCTTCTAGACACCGAATTACGGTTTGCACTCTCAGCAAAGTTGTAGCTCATAAAATTCCCTTGAATATGGGCTTTTGAATCATCTCATTTGGACTCTTCTTGACAGAGATACGGTCTTCCAAAGACTAGGTACCCATCAAGTGAACTTCAGTACTTTCTATTCTGGACTCCCACTTGCATTTGATTTTCGTCCATCTTCTAGCCCGAATTAAGAAAAGTACAAAATACCAAAATCGTCCCAAATTGAGTTATCTATGACCTCCAAGTGGTTTGGATGCAATTGAATTAGTACTCTGACCTGGGCATCCAAAAAACCGACTGGTGCCCGGCTGCCTTCCTGAAAAATAGGGACTCTTCAAGCCACTTTCCTTATTTTGCCTTGTCACCTTAGAAAACACTTAAACACAGCCATTAGCACTATAAACACATTAAAAAAGCTATAAAATATCCTAGAACAAAACAAAGGCAAAACAAAAAACTAGACTCGATATTACGATGCTAACGCATGAAATGACCATCCTGCCCTCCCTTTAACCCTTACATCTTATCATATGCATTGAAAAACTTGGACAATCAGATCATAGCCTCAATAAACATAGAAACATCATGCATATACATCCCTTGGCTCATCTTGTACATGTTTGAATAAGAATCGCTTTAGTTTACATATTGTATTCGTGCAAAAGCTTCTTGTTTGTGGAGTTTGTATGTTTAGGGCTCCTTGAATCGCATCATTCCCTCCCTCTTCAAAAAGATTCTACCTCGAATCTAAACACACAAATGGATAAGAGGGATACTCCACAAATGACTCATAAACTATGTAAGATATAAGTTCAAGCAAACCAGGTGTAATGATCATACATAATTTAAGTCTAACAAGATTAGGATGACCACGTACTCCAATGATGACACATCTAGACAGCAATAAACACCTCTTCCTAACATTTTTAGGGTGCACAAAGACATGCACCTTAAACTCTAACTCAATAAATGCATTTCTAGAATCATGAACAAGTAAAAGATGATGGCAAAGAGATAAATAAGGAGTAGAGTCATACCTCTTTTGTATCTTCACTTTCACTTGTTTAGGATGCATTAACAAAGTACAAGAGAGACACTTATGAAGCTTCCAAAAGAAAGACTTAGCACACATTAGATCACAACTCTACATCAATACCAACCTCTTCTTGATGTGTTTAGGGTGTATAGTCATGCTTCTCTCAATCAAACATGAATGTCTAGGATGCGACCAAAATCCATCATGCAACAAACATTCAAACTCAATCAACACATAGACCAACAATTTATCATGGTAAACAAAGTCACATGTCACCAAGATTTGGAAAGGGAAACAAGACAATGTGATATGGCATCTCTTAAGAGCAAACATGGCATGAATCATCCTATGAACAAGCATACTGTGGGAATGGATCATGCTAAAGGCCGTGTGTATATGATTTATATAAAAAGGATCATGAAAACAATGTAGACTAGGGAGACCAACACGCATTTTAAAAGATTCAACAACAAATGATCCAACAATCTTAACTATCAACTCAGATTCATCCAAATTAATTGCATCCGATTCATCATTTAAATCATCATCTAACTCATGTGACACAAGATCAATTTCAGGTTTCAATTCAAGATCACACAATGCATGTGGTTCACACAAATCAAGACAAATAGGCGATGCTACTTCAACATGTAAATCATCCTCATGTTCACTCGTTTTCTCATGCAATTCAACCAAGATTTCGCCATGCAATTCAGTTGTATTTTCATGCAATTCATGCTCATTAGATGCATTAACTTTGACCTCATTAAGTCATGTGGGAACAAATCAACTTTCGATTTTGTGTTAGCATCAACTTTAGGTATAATTTCAGCTTTTTGCCTTTTTAGAAACAATTTCAGCTTTGCCACGCTTATGCATTTTAGCAAAAAAATCATTCATGACCTTCTTAAATTTTATCCTATTTTCAATGTTGGTTGCATGCTCATACATAGGTTCAAGTGATTCATATCTACAATGCATCATTTCATGTGCAATCTCTTTATTTAACCCAGCAATGAATCTAATCATGGTTAATTCTACAATCTCTTCAATGTAAGCATAATATAAGTCATCTAGCAATTTATTGTAATATGCTTTAATATCTTTATCATGTTGTGGATAATTTTGAAACTTAGGCACTTTGCAACGCCAATTTCTTACCCAAATACCATTTGATTTTCCAAAGGTAATCATGCGTTTTTCAACCTCGTTGTAGTCATGCTCATAACACATGACTCCCCAAATGGTGCCAACCAACTCTTCGACTTGTGAACTTTGTTGATTCAAGGTTCTCCAATCCAATTCTTCCACCTTGTTGGAGATTTCTTGCAATTTCTCCAACACCTTTTCAAGAGACACTTCAACCCTCGTCTCCTCTGCTACGGCATTGGTTGACGACATATTTTCTCTTGAAATGAAATAAAGAAAACAAGAAATGGAAAACTAACACAAAGACAAAAGAGATTTCGTTACGTTAGTGAAAATCAAAATCAAGGTGTATGTTCCTCTCTCGCTCTTGTACAGTCACTCAAGTTTGTGCTTTTCTTGGCCAATCTTGAGCTAGATACAACCAAAGCAAGCTTCTCAAGTGGCTAACACAATCCGATGATCAATTGCACCTTTTTCTCCAATGTGTCACCCAAATTTCAGCAACCAATAAGCAAAGGTATCAATCCAAGAACAAGACAATTTAACACACTTAACCTTCTAAAAATCAAGGAAAATGAGACCAAAAATTATGTCAAAGGCTGAGCCAAAGAAAACTAAGGGTTGCCCTGGGCACCTTAGCCTTATGCTAATGAATCACAAAGTTGATCAAATTACAACAATCAAGTATCCAAGTGAAAGGCAATGAAAAATTTATGTATTTTGAGGTTTAAAAAGGTACGGCGTTGTTGAATTTTTCTTTTTGGATAGAGTCCTTATAAATAGTAGGGTAGCAACACAACAATTGAATTATTATCACTCAAAAGAAATGACTCTCGTGTTTGCTCTGCACGATGACAAGTATCACAATTTTTTAGAAACAATATTATTGGGACTAGAAGAAAGCATAACACTGAATGATTTTGTTGGACCATTTAAATAAACAAACGATTGACCGTTTGTATTACACTAGTTTTTTTTTCTGCTTTCAGTTTTGAATCTTGGAATGAATATTTTCCGTCGATATTTCGTGGCAAAAACAAATGGTACCTCGGCTTTTTTTTGTTAGATTTCGGCCAAGCAGCTTTTGTCTCTGGGATTAAGCCTTTTGTGGCTTGGTTGGCTTGAAGATGATGTCTTGGATACAAGAAAATTTCAACGCAAACCAAGCAACAATGCAATCAAGTCACACAAGTCTAAAATCAACTAAAAGCTTCGTTAGCAACAAGATTTTACGTGTGACTAGGTAGCACTTTTCTAGCAATTGACTAGATTTATATGCTATGGCGGAATTAAAACCCTATGTACAATGAACCTATTGTCAAGTGTGTGTGAAATAATTGATCTTGAAGGATTAATAGTGAAATAGATTCAAAAAGACCAAACTTTGCGCATGGGACCAAACTTTTGTGCCTATGGCAAGTACTGTCCGAATGGAATTTAACAGAAGGTGTCCTCTCTTTTTTTAATTGTAATGTTTGTTAGGCCTTCTGGCCTAAAGCCACAACGAAAAGAACAAGAATGAAAGTACATCAAAGGTATGACTTCTAAAAAGAGAAGGGGCAGCAAAACTGAAGATGTATAACATTGATGTGCACGATTATTATGTGCGTTTGAAGGCAGCGTAGAAGTTTCTGAAAGAAAAATGTGTCTTTTGGTTCTTTTATTTTTTTACTTCGGATGTGATGAAAATAATAAAAAAAAGACGCAGCGTTTTTTTTTTCTTTAACAAATTGGAGATATTGTAAATCAAGCTAGAGGAATAAGGATCCAGGATATGGTTCAATGAACGTATGCATGCATGGAGAATGAAGGGGGATTTGAACTGAAGATAGGAACTTTTTTGTTATGTTGATAACGTGAAAAGCATATAGTTGTAGCTCATAAACTTCCCTTGAATTTGGGCTTTTGAATCATCACATTTGGACTCTTCTTGACAGAGATACGGGCTTCCAAAGACTAGGTACCCATCAAGTGAACTTCAGTACTTTCCATTCTGGACTCCCAACTTGCGTCTGATTTTAGTCCATCTTCTAGCCCGAATTAAGAAAAGTACAAAACATCCAAATCGTCTCAAATTGAGTTATCTAAGATCTTCAAGTGGTTTGAACCCAATTGGATCAGTACTCCGACCTGGGCATCAAAAAATACCGACTGGTGTCCGGCTGCCTACCTGAAAAATAGGGACTCTTCAAGCCACTTTCCTTATTTTGCCTTATCACCTTAGAAAACACTCAAACACAGCCATTAGCACTATAAACACATTTAAAAACGCTATAAAATATCCTAGATCAAAACAAAGACAAAACAAAAAACTAGACTCGATATTACGACACTAACGCATGAAATGACCATCCTGCCCTCCCTTTAACCCTTACATCTTATCATATGCATTGAAAAACTTGGACAATCAGATCATAGCCTCAATAAACTTAGAAAAATCATGCATATACATCCCTTGGCTCATCTTGTACATGTTTGAATAAGAATATATTTAGTTTACATATTATATTTGTGGAAAAGCTTCTTGTTTGTGGAGTTTGTATGTTTAGGGCTCCTTGAATCGCATCAAATCTCCATATGAACTTCCTCCTCTAGTTCTCCATTAAGAAAAGTATTTTTATTATCAAGTTGGAGAAGAGGACAGTAAAGGTTAAAAGCAATAGCCAATGAAATCCTTACAGTGTTAAGCTTCGCAACAAGTGCAAACGTCTCCTCATAATCAATCCTAAATGTTTGGGTGAAACCCCTTGCAACCAACTTGGCCTTATATCTGTTGATTGACCCATTAATGTTATATTTAACTGAGAATATCCATTTGCATCCAACAGGTCTTACTCCTTCAATAGCAGGAACAATTTCCCAAGTCTTGTTTTTCACAAGAGCATTCATTTTCTCCAATATAGCCTGTTTCCACTTTGGTTCAGACAATGTGATGAGGATCAAGGGTCCGATGAGGATCAAGGGTCCCATCAAGAGGTCAAGGGCCCTATGACAAGAAGGAGGGCAAGAGAACTTTTTCATCAAATTGCCACCTTCTTGTACAAGCATGTTCAAGATGAACCTAAGATTCCTTGGGTTCATTTCATTGAACCTTCACCTTGAGCGTGTATAAGCATGCGTGTGTTCTTTACTTTAGTTTTTGTCTTGTTTTCTTGTGATATTTGTTTTATGTGTTTGATTTGTAGGTAATTTAGGTACATGGAAAATCCAAATAAAATAAAGACCCAAAAACAGCAAGATGGCCGTGAGTTGCAACATGGGAGACAAAAAGAATGTTGTCTTGAAGGGAATGTTGTCTCCACAAAGACAAATTCAAATATGTCAAAGATGGAATCTCTTGTTCAAATTGAGATCAAAATCATCTCCAAATACAATAAGGGGGCCGGCCACTTTGAAGCAAAAGGATGATGATCAAATTGCATTTAAGTTCAAAGCTAGTTTGAATTCAAGTCTCAACCAATTGGAGACTTAAATTTCAAGAAGTTCTCAACCTTATCCTAGCCCATCTACATGCCATTCTTGAAGCAAGAAGCGATAAGATCACAATTCAAAGTGGAATCCAAGTTTGAATTCAAATTCAAGATTAATTTAAATTCAATCTCCAACCAACATTTGAATTCAACATCTCAGCCACTTGGAGACCTTCTTCTCAGGCGCCAATTTTATCCCTTCCCATGCCTACTTGGAGATCAAAAGAGGAGAGATCGAAATTTAAAGATTGAATTCAAGTTTGAAATCAAGTTCAAATTCAATTTGAATTCAATCTTCAACCAACCTTGGAATTCAATTGCAACCACTTCATCTACATCAAAATGAAGTCTCAAATGCCAGTTTCATCATCATACACGGCCAGATTCATTGAGGATAGTGTTTTGCAAGACTTTAAGATTTTAGCTAGAATTTATTTTAGTTTTGAATTCAAATAATTTTCAAGTTTCAAACATTGCTAGCTAGCTTTATTTTGAATTAGTTCTAGACATTTTAAGGCTCAACCTCAGCCTATAAATAGAGCCTTAGGGGACGCATGAAAGAACACCTTTTGATGAATAACAATTCTTGATATTTCATTCACTTTGTGTGATACTTTGTTTTCTTGGTTTTACATTAAAAACCTAGGTTAAGATCCTTCAAAGCTTAGCATTTTGAAGGTGTTGCCATTGCTTAAAGGTGCCGTCCAGGAGGGCCGTATTGGTTTGCCTGATCAACGACCATCTTGAAGTGTTGGTCTTGCTCATTCTTAATCCACACGTTTTTAATCACTAAGGAAGCAAGGGGAAGTCTTCTTCCTTGTGCCTAACCCTTTGTGAAGGACGTTTGGAAGGTGGAATCGTTGGAGCCCACGAGTTGCATGCATCAAATTGGTATCAGAGCGTAGGTTACTCTATTCCACCATCTATCGTTTTCTTTTCGTTTGAGTCTAGTCATTCTAAGTTCAGTTGTGTCTTTCTTCTACTCCTCACTCTACACGCCTCGTCTTGCATTCAAAAAAAACGTCCACATTGCCTTGAGTCTTTTGCATATTGCTGCATATTTTTTTTGCTTTTCATCATTCAAGTATCATCTCTTTTATTCCCTTTTCGCATCACAATCTGATTTTGAGTCGTTCAAACTTGAACAAATTAGGGTTCGTTGCATTTTAGGTTTTATTCAGCCTTCTTTTAAATATTCCAACCATCAGCCTATAAAGCTACATCGGTTTCAAATCATCTTGTTGCTACCGAAGCTTTTAGTTGGTGATGATTGTATGCATCTTGTGATTCGCATTGTGATTGATTTCATGCTTTAATCAAGTAGTCCTACGTGTGCTTGTCTTCATAACCCATTTTCAACATCAATCACACCCTCAAATCACCCAACACCCCACGCCCAACCAGCCCCACCCCAACCCAACCCTAAAACTCACCAACCTGATCCCAAACAACCCTATTTACACCCCCAACAAAAAGCCCCAAACCCATTTTACCAAACACAATCAGAATCTAAAGACCCCAATTCATTCAAATAAGCCCTAACCCAAGAATTTGAATTTTGTTCAAATTCTGTCCTAAACCAACCAATATCCAAATTGACCACATCAATCATCAATTACCAACCCAAATAGTCCATTTACCACGCCCATTCCGTTCCCAAAACCCCACTCCGCAAATCTCCAAAACATTCAAAAAACCCTAAATCAAAAACCCTAACCCTAACCCATTCGGCCTTACCCCAACTTCCCTCACTTTCCAAGGTTATTTTTGTTGCAAGTCCAAGTTACAAATTGCATTTTAAATACATTGCACTATTCTGTCCAAAATCGCAAGTGCTAAGTGCAAAACGCGTGAAATTTCAATTCTGCCCTTAGTAAAAAAAGAGAATCTGAACCTTGCTCAATTGAAATAGCAAGCAAGAAAAAGAAAAACAAAAGAACAAGAGAAAAGAAAAAAGGGCAAAACGTTTGTGCATTGCGTGAAATTTTTTTGGTACGATTTGAAAACCTTGGATACCATATTTCCTTTAACCCCACATTGACATCCCCTATATACCTTATTCTCCATCTCCTGATCTTCTTGGACCAATCACACATTTGGTTGCTCGATTGTTGCATGACTTAAACCATTTTTTGGATAGTAAGTGCATAGAATCAAAATTAACTAAAGATTGCCCACGACAACCCTTAGTTTATCTTTGGTTCAGCCTTATACATCAACTTTGGTTGCTTATTTTCTTTGAATCTTAGTAGAAAGTTCAAGTTTGTGTCCATTTTAATTGATTCTACTTTGATACTAATTGGTGCAACTTCAACACAAAAAGGGAGAAACAAGTGGAGAATATTGTGATTTGAAGAAGCATTGGCAATACACTTTCTTATTGATCACTTTGAGCCTTCTTAACTTCAGGTTATCCAAGAAGCAAAGTGGTAAGAGAGTGGCAAGAAAAAAAACGGAGTCTTCATAGTTTTTTTACTAATCCCTTAACGTTTGCTTGTCTTTGTGTTAGTTTGCTTCCTTTTCTCTTTTCGTTTTTCATTAATCACTTTAGGTAAAACATAGATAGTAGCACTCACTCGGCATCTAGCAAGTCAAAAGAGGCCGAAACTGTTGACAACACGCAACAACAAATGCTGGAGATGCTTAAGAAACTCATGCATGACAATGAGGTAATTAAGCATCGCTTGGAGGACGTGTAGCGAAGCTACAAAATGAGTGATGGCCAAGGTACAAGCAGGGCCGTTCCCCTACCACAACCTAGGCACCACCCACCAGAGGAAGTTGAAGATGACAACCTTAGACTGCCACACACCGAGGCACGAAGATTTGTTCCCCCTACACAACCAAGAAGCTACGTCCCACGAAGGTACAACGATGATTACATTCCATATGAGCATGATGATTATGAATTTGATGACCACCCTCCCCGTGGTTACCAAAGACGCCAAAATCCCCTTTTCCTGCAAGATGACGATTTTCTCAAAACCAAAATAAATATTCCCACGTTTATGGTAAAAGTAATGCATAAGAATATTTAGAATGGGAAACCAAAGTGGATTTAATCTTTTCTTGTACCAATTATAGTGAATTACAAAAACTGAGGTACGCTTCTATTGAGTTTTCTGGTTATGCACTTAATTGGTGGACAAATTTGTGTCGTAATAGAACTAAGACGAGGCAACCTCTAATCGCCACTTGGGAAGAAATGAAGTTTGAAATGAGACAACGTTTTATCCCAAACAATTATGAGAGTTCTATTTTCACGAGTTTACAAAACTTACGTCAAGGTTCCAAAAGTGTAGACGAGTATTATAAAGAGTTAGAAATTTTGTTGGAAATGTCTAACTTGCAGGAACCCGAAGAAGCCACCAAGGCTCGTTTCTTACATGGTTGAAACAGGGAGATCGCGCAAAGGGTTGACCTTCAACCTTATCTCGACCTCACGACCATGGTCCATATGGCGGAAAAGATTGAACATCAAATAAAGGTACGTAGTTCCTCCAATTTCAATTCCACTTATCATACTAATCAGTCTTCATTAAGGTTTTCCAACAAGCCTTCAGGAACGGGAAGTTCACGACCTATAGGAGGCCAATCATGTGACCAAGGAGCATCACAAAGAATGGACAATCTTGTGCAATCCACACAACGGAGAGGTGACCGCAACCAACAAAAAGCTCCCACCGGAAATTCTTCTGATCCCTCAAACAGGTTTAGCGACATTAAATGTTATAAATGTCAAGGACGTGGTCACATAGGAAAAGAGTGTCCTAATGCAAAACGAATCATGTTAATTGAGGAGACAAACGAATATGTGTCTGAGTCTGAGCATGAAAACGAGTCTGAGCATGATAATGAAATTGAACCTGAAGAGGATCTAGGCGCATTAGATGATTTTGACACTAAAGAGTTTCTTGTTGTGCGTCGAGCTTTAAATGCATATCCGAAATTAGATGATCACGAACAACATCGAGAAAACATTTTCCATATTCATTGCATGATAAATGGTAAAGTATGCACCATGATCATTGATTCCGGTTCTTGTGCGAATGTGGCTAGTATCGAATTGGTAAGAAAACTGAATTTGCCTATGACTAATCATCTGCATCCTTACAAACTTGCATGGCTAAATGATTGCGGTGAAGTTAGTGTAAGTAAACAAGTTTTGATCACTCTTAGCATTGGTAGTTACAAAGATGATGTTTTATGTGATGTTGCACCAATGCATGCTAGTCATATCTTACGTGGTAGGCCATGGCAATTTGATTGACATGTTACATATGATGGTCATTTGAATCGTTATTCTTTCAAATTGAATGGCAAGTTGTACAAACTGCATGCACTTCCACCACACAAAGTCCACGAGGATCACCAACGCATGTCCAAGTCTAGAGCCGATCCTAAGGAAAAAGAAGCCGAGAGAAAATTCGTGGAGTGTATGAAAAGTGAGAACAAAAAACACAAGAGCAAGGGAAAAGAGGTAGTGCCCCTAAGTGTCAACGAGTCCAAAAAGAAGTGTGGGTATTTCGCAAAGAAAAGAGAGGTCACACGCGCACTTTATAACAACCAAACTGTCCTCATCATCATCCCAAAGTCGTGTCACCTTGCCCTTGAAGAAATCCCACCAAACTTACCTACCTCAGTTGCGTCCCTTATCCAAGAATATGAAGTTCTGTTTCCCTCCGAACCACCATCCAGATTACCACCCATTAGAGGAATAGAACACCAAATCGACTTTGTCCCAGGAGCCGTGTTACCCAATCGCCCAGCCTATCGAGCCAACCCCGAAGAAACCAAAGAAATCCAAAGGCAAGTAGAGGAGCTCCTAGGGAGTGGACAAGTCTGAGAGAGCCTAAGCCCATCTGTCGTCCCCATCATTTTAGTACCCAAAAAGGATGGAACGTGGAGAATGTGTATAGATTGCCGAGCCATAAACAAAATTACCGTCAAGTATAGGTACCCCATACCTAGGCTAGACGATATGTTGGACATGTTGCACATATCTAAATTCTTCACCAAAATCGACCTTAAGAAAGGGTACTTCCAGGTACGCATTAGAGAAGGGGACAAATGGAAGACTGCATTCAAAACCAAATTTGGGCTCTATGAGTGGTTAGTGATGCCCTTCGGGCTCACCAACGCCCCTAGCACCTTTATGAGGCTAATGAATGAAGTCTTACGAGCGTTCATAGGCCGATTTGTTGTTGTTTATTTCGATGATATCCTAATCTATTCCCAAACCGTAGAAGATCATTTTGACCATATTAGAGCGGTTTTTGAAAAGCTTAAGCAAGAACAACTTTACGCCAACTTTAAGAAGTGCTCCTTTTGTTTAGAACGTGTAGTTTTTCTAGGCTTTGTCATTTCGGCTGAGGGAGTAGAAATGGATGAGGAAAAGGTTAGGTCAATTGTGGAGTGGCCTATACCTAAGAATGTAGGGGAAGTTCGCAGTTTTCATGGCCTAGCAAGCTTTTATAGACGCTTTGTCAAAGATTTTTCTTCCATAGCTACACCCCTAAACGAAATTGTGAAAAAAGTTGTGCCTTTTAGGTGGGAGGAGCCACAACAACAGGCATTTGAAGAACTTAAATGTAGGCTGACCACTGCATCCATACTTAGGCTCCCAAATTTTGACGAGACCTTTGAGATCGAGTGTGATGCAAGTGGAGTGGGCATAGGCGTAGTTTTAACCCAAGGTAAGAAACCCATCGCCTATTTTAGTGAGAAATTGAAAGGAGCTGCATTGAATTACTCTACCTACGATAAGGAACTTTATGCCCTCGTGAGATCCCTACAAACTTGGCAACACTATCTTCAACCTAAAGAGTTTGTGATCCACACTGACCACGAAAGCGTTAAGTATCTTAAAGGGCAGGGAAAGCTAAACAAACGACGTGCCAAATGGGTAGAGTTCATAGAACAATTCCCTTACGTGATTAAGTACAAACAAGGAAAGGATAATATAGTTGCTGATGCCCTCTCTAGGAGATACACGTTAGTGACTACATTAGATTCACGATTCTTAGGATTCGAATCACTTAAGGAATTGTACCCAAACGACCATGACTTTGGCACCATTTTTTAGGCTTGTAAAGACGCACCCTTTGGGAAATTTTACGTACATGAGGGTTATCTTTTCAAAGAACATAAGTTGTGTGTTCCCCAAACATCCCTACGAGAAGCATTGACTAGAGAAGCTCATGGGGGAGGTTTAATGGGTAATTTCAGAGTGTTCAAAACCCTTGAGACTCTTAAAGAACATTTCTATTGGCCCCACATGCGCGTAGATGTCGAAAGGTTATGTGGTAGTTGCATCACTTGCAAACAAGCCAAATCCAAGACCCAACCACATGGCCTGTACAGGCCTTTACCCGTCCCTGATGCCCCTTGGATTGACATTTCCATGGACTTTGTTTTAGGACTTCCTAGGTCTCGGGGAGGACGCGATAGCATTTATGTTGTGGTTGATCGATTTTCAAAAATGGCACATTTCATTGCATGTAGGAAAGTTGATGATGCCACACATGTTGCTGATTTGTTCTTTAGAGAAATTGTGAGATTGCATGGCATGCCACGTACAATTGTAAGTGATAGAGATACGAAATTTTTGAGTCATATTTGGCGTGTCTTGTGGGCTAAACTTGGTACACAATTGTCGTTTTCCACCACCGCACACCCACAAACTGATGGACAAACTGAAGTCGTTAATCGTACTCTTTCTCAACTTTTGCGTGCCATTTTGCAAAAACACATTAAACATTGGGAAGATTGTTTACCATATATCGAATTTGCATACAATAGGAGTGTCCATCACGCTACTTTGCATAGTCCATTTGAAATCGTGTATGGCTTTAATCCCTTTTCTCCCCTCGATTTGATTCCAATTCCCGTGCATGAACATTCTAGTCTTGATGGTAAACAAAAAGCAGAAAAGATAAAGAAACTGCATGAACAAGTTAAAACACAACTTGAAAAGAAAAACAAAGCTTATGAAAGACGAGCTAACAAACATCGGAAACGAGTTGTGTTTAAACCTGGAGATTTAGTGTGGTTACATTTGGACAAAGAAAGATTTCCCAATGAGAGAGTCAAAAATGTTACCTTGAGGAGATGGACCTTTCAAAGTTTTAAAACGCATAGGTGACAATGCATACATCATTGATCTTCCCGAAAGGTATGGTTCAATTTCGCCTACTTTTAATGTTGCTGACCTCACCCCTTTCACTGATGACCTTTTTGATTCGAGGACGAATCCTTTTGAGGAGGGGGGATTGATGAGGATCAAGGGTCCGATGAGGATCAAGGGTCCCATCAAGAGGTCAAGGACCCTATGACAAGAAGGAGGCAAAAGAACTTTGTCATCAAGTTGCCACCTTCTTGTACAAGCATGTTCAAGATGAACCTAAGATTCCTTGGGTTCATTTCATTGAACCTTCACCTTGAGCGTGTATAAGCATGCGTGTGTTCATTACTTTAGTTTTTGTCTTGTTTTCTTGTGATATTTGTTTTATGCGTTTGCTTTGTAGGTAATTTAGGTACATGGAAGATCCAAATAAAATAAAGACCCAAAAACAGCAAGATGGTCGTGTGTTGCAACATGGGAGACAAAAAGAATGTTGTCTTGAAGGGAATGTTGTCTCCACAAAGACAAATTCAAATATGTCCAAGATGGAATCTCTTGTTCAAATTGAGATCAAAATCATCTCCAAATACAATAAGGGGGCCGACCACTTTGAAGCAAAAGGATAATAATCAAATTGCATTTAAGTTCAAAGCTAGACTTGAATTCAAATTCAACCATGATTTGAATTCAAGTCTCAACCAATTGGAGACTTAAATTTCAAGAAGTTCTCAACCTTATCCTAGCCCATCTACACGCCATTCTTGAAGCAAGAAGCAATAAGATCACAATTCAAAGTGGAATCCAAGTTTGAATTCAAATTCAAGATCAATTTAAATTCAATCTCCAACCAACATTTGAATTCAACATCCCAGCCACTTGGAGACCTTCTCACACGCCAATTTCATCCCTTCCCATGCCAACTTGGAGATCAAAAGAGGAGAGGTCGAAATTTAAAGATTGAATTCAAGTTTGAAATCAAAATTCAAATTCAATTTGAATTCAATCTTCAACCAACCTTGGAATTCAATTGCAACCACTTCATCTACATCAAAATCAAGTCTCAAATGCCAATTTCATCATCATACACGGCCAGATTCATTGAGGATAGTGTTTTGCAAGACTTTAGGATTTTAGCTAGAATTTATTTTAGTTTTGAATTCAAATAATTTTCAAGTTTCAAACATTGCTAGCTAGCTTTATTTTGAATTAGTTCTAGACATTTAAGGCTCAAGCTCAGCCTATAAATAGAGCCTTAGGGGACGCATGAAAGAACACGTTTTGATGAATAACAATTCTTGATATTTCATTCACTTTGTGTGATACTTTGTTTTCTTGGTTTTGCATTAAAAACCTAGGTTAAGATCCTTCAAAGCTGAGCATTTTGAAGGTGTTGCCATTGCTTAAAGGTGTCGTTCAGGAGGTCTGTATTGGTTTACCTGATCAACGACCATCTTGAAGTGTTGGTCTTGCTCATTCTTAATCCACACGTTTTTAATCACTAAGGAAGCAAGGGGAAGTCTTCTTCCTTGTGCCTAACCCTTTGTGAAGGACGTTTGGAAGGTGGAATCATTGGAGCCCACGAGTTGCACGCATCACAATTCCTCATGAATAGTCTTGGGAACCTGGATACTGTCAACAGCTGAGACAAAGGTGCTTAGATGTTTTGATAACTGATTATAGGATACACCGTTGTTTAAAGGATATAAACGTTTAACACACTGCCTAACACCCTTTCTGATGGCAATAGATCTGTCATCAGGGGGTGTTTCCACCCTGTAAGATGAAGTAACCTCTAAGGGACTAGCGCTAATATCTTCCTCTACAACTTGTGGATCATCTCTTGTTTGTGGTTCATCAGGCTCCCATTGAGTTGGATTATTTCTGGTTGTACTGGAATCATTCCTGGTTATGTCAATGATACTCCAGCAACCTATCTCTTTCTGCCGTCATACTCAGTGGAATCCTTAGAATAATAGGCAAATGACTCATTACATATGGCATCCAGGACACATACATTCTCCTTGATTGAAAGGAATAGCATTTGTATCCCTTTTGAGTATGAGAGTAACAAAGAAATATGCATTTCTCAGATCTCATATCCAATTTACTCCTGAATTGCTCAGGGTATGCCTGTGCATAGTGCAACCAAAGACTTTCATAGGTAAATCAAAAAACAGAATGATATTAGGATGCTCATAGAACTGATTTGGGAGTTTGATAGCTTAACACCTTAGATGGCATCCTATTGATTAAATGACTTGCAGTCAAGAGAGTTTCTCCCAATAATGCTTAGGAACCTTCATGGTGATCATGAGAGTCTTGGCTACTTCAAGAAGGTGCTTGTTTTTCCTCTGATCTACTCCAGTTAGTTTTGGAGTATATGTTCAAGAGGACTGATGATGAATTCCATTGGCAGCAAGATATTCATTAAGCTGTTTTTCAAAGTATTAAAGGACATTATCAAACCTTAGTGTCTTTATGGTAACATTAAACTGATTCTTAACCATTTCAATGAATCTTTTAATTTATATCTCCAACTTCTGTTTTATGCTTCATTAAGTATAGCAAGGTAACTCTAGTATGGTCATCAACAAATGTAATAAACCACTTAGCTCCATTGATGTTTGAGATTCTTTAAGGGCCCGAAACATCAGTGTATTAAGTTGAAAGCATAAGAAACAGAATAAGATTTGCCAGGATAATGGGTTCTGCAACTTTTAGCACATTGGCATTCTTCACAAAATAAGCGTGAGTGATTTACATCAGAAAATAACTTTGGCATAAGTCTTCTAAGATATAAGAAGTTAGGGTGTCCTACTCTCTTATGCCAAAGCAAAATACTCTCAGTAGTCCTACTTGATGCAGCCAATGCTTCAATCCTCGTTTGATTACTCAGAGGTGCAAACTCTTTAGCATTTAACAGGAAGAGTCCATTAATTTTGTTAGCACTGCCAATCATCCTCTTGGAGAAGATCTTCTGAAAATAACACTTAGATGGTGAGAATCTCACTTCACAAAGATTATCCTCAGAAAACTTGCCAACATAGATTAAGTGAAAACTTAATTCTAGTATAAACAAAACATCTTTTAAGCACAAGTCATGAGTTATGTTTCCTTTACTAACAATATTTATACAGGCACCATTAGCAATTTTGACATTAGTGGTTGAGTGGGAAAACATGAAGTGAGTTAGTTTATCTTTGCACCAAGATATATGATGTGTAGCACCAGAATCAATTATCCAACTATGCATATGTTTAGAAGAGTTAACATAAGAGGCCATAATTGTCTGAATAGCCTCTTGGTTAACATCCAGAGGTTCTGACTGAGGTTGGTGCTGTTTTATAGGCTGAAAAATTGCATCACATTGGCTTTGGAGAGGCAACTTGGAGGCAAGCCCTGTCACGCAGTGGGTAGAATAACTGCCACTGTTGTAATTGTGGTTTGGACTAGGGCCTCTCTAATTTCTTGCAGATGATGATTGAGGCCTCAAGGTATAATGTTCTGAACTTCTCCAGCCAACAGGTGGTTTTCCATGCTTGTCATAACATCTTTCTTCATGATGTCCATACTTTTTGCTGTATTTGCAAAACTTGTTAGGATCAAAGCCCCTTCTTTGGGGATTTTGAGCAGGAAGAATATGTCCTCTGCCTGCAACATCGGAAACTACATCTGAAGGGGGTTGATCAGGTTGTTTGTTGCCAACAACCATGGCAGCTCCTTCAGTGTTGGATGAGGAACTTATCATCAACTGGATCCTGCTTTCTTCCCACCTTATTTCTGAGAACACATTATTGATTGAGGGGATAGAAATTCTACCCCTAGCAGCATCAAACTCCTTAGTCAAACCAGACAAGAACCTAAGGTTCTCTTGGTTTCAGTAATGGTTTATACATCCTATCAGCTTCTTGGGATGGCCACTTGTGAGTGTCATGGACATCAATTTGCTACCAAATTTGTTTGAATTGGCCAAAGTATACATTCACATGGGAGTTCCCTTACTCTATGTCATGTAGCATGACATCAAGTTCATAAAACTCTGAAATGTTATCCACCTTGGAGTACATATCTTGAGCTGCCTTCCAAATCTCTGAGGTAGAATCATAGAGGATGAAATTATTGCTAACGTTAGTGGTCATAGACCCAATAAGCCATGACATGGTCATAGCATTTTCAGCATTCCAAGTTTTGAAACTTGCACCTCCTTCATCTGGCACACAACTGTCTGCTTTAAGGTAATCTTCCTTACCCTTGCCTGAGATAAACATTTTCGCAGGTCTACTCCAAGAAAGATAGTTGCATCCGTTTAGCTTGTGATTGGTAATGGTCACAGGAGCAGAATCAAGAGAAATGGAGCTTTGATTTGCTCTACATGAACTTGTGGGCACTGCAGTAGCAGTAAGGCCTGGCACTGATGGTGCTTCACTTCCAATGGACTCCATCACTTCGAGAAATAGAAGAAGGGCTTAGAAAGATAACTTATTGAGATGATATGAGAAAAATTGCTCGAGATATAATTCTAGAAGGATTACATGAGCTCAGGATGCCGCTGGTGAACAGTGAAAAATTCAAAAAAAATTGAACTTAGTGTGCTTATGAGCTCGATGGCTTTGATACCATATAGAGGAAATTCACTTGTACAACACTTGATCACACTTGAAATAAAATAAAAACAATTATTATTCACACACTTGACTTGAATGAAGGGGATACAATGCTTATATACAAGAGGTGGGCAACGACTAGAAGCCTTGATGTGACACATCCTAATGGCTAGGAATACAAACGGCTAGAATGCATCAAATGCCTAATTTAATCAACAAATTGGTGATTAATCTAATGTATGATGATTAAGAAATGCATATGAGGAGATTATTTACAGAATTATGCAATGAGGGAGAAGCATTGTGCAAGACAAAACATGTTCGATGCGAATAGCTTCCTGCTCGACGAAATGTCTCAATGAATAAACTAGCTGAAATCAAAAATTGCCTAGTGCATTCTTGTTCTTTCATGTTCCTCATGGATTCCAAAATATAGCCTTCTTTTGGAACAAGATGGTTAGGCAGCCTTGAATACTTAATATGCAATGTAAACTCACAATTACAAACAAGCGAGTATACACAAAGTCTTAATGCAAGCTAAGAGCTTCGATTACAACAAGATGATAATAAGACTTTGGTAGCTTTCTTAGCTTTGGACTGAATATTAAGGTGGCTGAAAACAACAACTATTCAAAGATCCTAAGTCCAAGAAAGTGTAAACATGTAACAGATTTGAAATCCAATTAAACTAGCCGCATTTATCCCTCTTCCCTTGAACTTATGCCAACTGAGTTCAGCTTGCACAAGTTGTATGATGTAATGGCGGAATCAAGAAAACAGATTTTTGTTTTTGTTTTTGAGTTTATGACACAAATCAGAAATGAGACAACACACTTCTATAAGCTACGATATGAAAACAACACTTGTTTTGGACCTTTGTAGTTGGAACAAAGAATGAACAACAAGTGCTCACCCTCGGTTTATACTTCAAGAATCAAAACACAAACTGTTTTTTTAATGATTTCTGACTTAGGGAATGAGACAACTAAATATAAGACACAATAATGATATTCCATCTCCTTAAGGGTAGATTGAATGACACTATGGACAGCAACAAGAAGTTCAAACAAAAATAGGACAGATTTTAAGGATAAATGAGTTAAAGTGTAACCTTGGCTCTGATACCACTCGATGCCTGTTTGTACATGAAGGATGATCTTCCTTTAAGCCCAAAGGTAGCTTAAAACAATGTAGGATTGAAGCAAAACGGATCCAAGTACACCAAGCCTCTTACCAAACTGTTTGTTACCGCCGGGTATTTGAATAACACTTCACTAGTGATTTCAACTTATTTAGGCAAGATTAACTGCTGCGAACAGAAAGCGCATGATCCGCTCTTCACCTCAACGTCCTCCTCAACAATGGTTTAGGCACAAAGAAGATCTCTTCCCTTGCTTCCTTTGTGTTGGATTCGGCTGATTCAAGCATTCCTTCGCTTTGGAATGGTTGTTGATCAGGCAAGCCTACGAGACCCTCCTGGACAGCACTCCTAAACGTTGGCAAACACCCTCAAATTTGCTCCTCTTTGAAGGTTATTAGGCCTGATTTTTAATGCAAAATCAAGGAAAGCAAATGCATGTTCATAAAGAACAAAAACCAAAATTCTATTGAATAAATCATCAAAATCGTAAACCTCCTGTACAAACTGGTTTGAGACTTATTTATACATGTTCTAAGCTGACTATGGACGTCCTAATTAACTTTGAGATGGATTAGGTTCCATCTCAAAACAACTAACAAAATTTGATCGGAAACTGTTTGAAATTTGAATGCAAAACTGAATTTCAAATGATCTTTATCTTGGCTTCAATTCTTGTCTACAAATCTGATCCTTTGATCCCTTGTGCATGTTTTTTGAAGGCTATAATAAGATGGGATAAGTCTTGGGAAGTTCTAGAAAGAAGAGTCCAAGTTGGAGTCGGAAACTCAATTTGACAGCAGAACTTTTCATGCCCAATATGAAGGCCTTAGGTTCCGAACTAGCCTTTTGTGTCTTCATAAAAGTTGTAGATATTCTTGAGAACTTGATTTTAGGTACCTGAATGACCTCATTTGGAGTTTGGACGATGGAGATATTCCTCATCAAATTTCTAGCCGATAAGATGACTTCCTTCTTTTGAATTCAAATTCAATCTTCTAGATGTCTATTCTTTATGAACGATTTTGAGGTGCTTAGAATGATGATGAGTTGTCTTGAATCTTGAAATTCAAAGTCCAATTTGGTTTGAATTTGAAATCCAAATTGTGTTTGAATTTGAATTCAAATTTGAATTTGAATTTGAATTAAAATTGAGTTCAAATCTTGTTCAAACTTGGCCGGTCCTATCTTGAGATGTTGGAGATGATCTTGACTTTAAAAAATGGTGTTTCATTTTCCTCGAAATTGGCTTCAAAATTCCGTGTTTACTAAATGTTCCCTTTGGCGGAACATTAAGACAGACATTCCTTTTAAGGGCAAACATTCCTTGAGACAAACATTTTCTTTTAGGACAAACATTCCTTGAGACAAACATTCTCTTTTAGGACAAACATTCGTTGGACCAAAGTTGTCCTAAATAATCCATAGAATATGCCTCTCTTGTCTCATCTCCAAAAACCTTCTCTTTGGCCTCTAAACAGTACATTCCTTTTGTCTCTTTTCGGGGAACATCCCTTTAAAACACGCTTCTAGACCTCCGTTTGGCCTGAATTTTTGCATGAATCATCTTTCCTACATGAGAGCAAGAATCACAAAGAAACAAAACATACATTTGCTTATTTTATTGAAAGACACCTATGTGCACGAAAAGTGATGCATGGAATAGAACTTAACAAGTCAGCAACATGTGCGTGGCATGCCATGCAATCTTACAATTTCTCTAAAAACAAGTCAGCAACATGTGCGGCATCATCTACTTTCCTACATGCAATGAAGTGTGCCATTTTTGAAAACCGATCTACCATAACATAAATGCTATCCCGCCCTCCTCCAGAACTAGGGAGTCCTAAAACAAAGTCCATTGAAATGTTAATCCAAAGGGAATCAGGGACGGGTAAGGGTGTGTAAAAGCCATGTGGTTAGGATTTGGATTTGGCTTGTTTGCAAGTGATGCAACTACCACATAACCTCTTGACATCTACGTGCATGTGTGGCCAATAGAATTGTTCCTTAAGGGTTTCAAGGTTTTTGAACACTCCGAAGTGGCCCATTAATCCTCCTCCATGGGCTTCTCTAATCAATGCTTCTCATAGGGACGATTGGGGAACACACAATTTATGCTCTTTGAAAAGGTAGCCCTCATACATGTAGAATTTTCCGAAGGGCGCCTCTTTACATGCCTCAAAGATTGTGCCGAAATCATGGTTGTTGGGGTATAAGTCCTTAAGTGATTCGAATCCTAATAATCGACAGGATAAAGTAGTCACTAACGTGTATCTCCTAAAGAGGCATCGCAACTATATTGTTCTTTCCTTGTTTGCACTTAATCACGTAAGGGAATTGCTCAATAAAGTCTACCTATTTAGCATGTCTCTCGTTTAACTTTCTATGCCCTTTAAGTTACTTGAGGCTTTCATGGTCAGTGTGGATCACAAACTCTCTAGGTTGAAGGTAGTGTTGCCAAGTTTATAGGGATCTCACGAGCGCATAAAGTTCCTTGTCTTAGGTAGAGTAATTCAGTGCAGCACCTTTCAACTTATCTTTAAAATAGGCTATGGGTTTTTTCCTTGGTTCAATACTTCTCCAATACCCACTCCACTTGCATCACACTCAATTTCAAAGGTCTCGTCAAAGTTTGGTAACCTAAGTATGGATGCAGTGGTTAGCCTCCTTTTAAGTTCATCGAATGCCTGTTGTTGTGGCTACTCCCACTGAAAAGGCACATCTTTTTTCACAATCTCATTTAGGGGTGCAGCTATGGATGAAAAATCCTTGACAAATCGTCTATAGAAATGACAAAGCCTAGGAAGACTACTCATTCCAAACAAAAAGAGCAATACGGCCCTAATATGGTCAATGTGGTCTTCTATGGTTTGGCAATAGATTAGGATATCATCAAAGAAAACTACAACAAATCATCCTATGAAGGCCCGTAAGACTTCTTTCATCAACCGCGTGAAGGTACTAGGGTATTGGTGAGCCCGAAGGGCATCACTAACAACTCATAGAGCCCAAACTTGGTTTTGGATGCTGTCTTTCATTCATCCCCTTCTTTTATCCCTACTTGAAAGTACCCTTGCTTAAGGTCAATCTTGGTGAAATATCTAGATCCATGCAACATATCCAACATATCATCTAGCCTAGGTATGGGATACCTAGACTTGATAGTGATTTTGTTTATAGCACGGCAGTCGATACACATTCTCTAGGTTCCATCTTTCTTGGGTACTAAAATGACAGAGACGGCTGACGGGCTAAGGCTCTCTCAGATTTGTCCACTTGCTAGGAGTTCCTCTACTTACCTTTGAATTTCTTTGGTTTCTTCAGGATTGGCTCGATAGGCTAGTCTATTAGGTAGGACGGCTCCTGGGACAAAGTCTATCTGGTGTTCTATTCCTCTTATAGGTAGTAATCCTGATGGTGGTTTGGTGGGAAATAGAACATCGTACTCCTGTATAAGGGATGCAATAGAGGTGGAGAGGTTAGGTTGGAGCTCGTCTATTGAAAGGTAACACGCTTTGGGAATGAGGATGAGGACGGTTCGGTTGTTATAAAGTGCTCGTGTGACCTCTCCTTTCTTTGCAAAATACCCACACTTCTTTTTGGAATCTTTGACACCTACGGGTATTACCTCCTTTCCCTTATTGTCTTGTTTCTTACTCTCACTTTTCATGCATTCAACAAATTTTTGCTCAGCTTCCTTTTCCTTAAGGTCGGTCCTAGACTTAGACATACGTTGGTGATATTCGTGGACTTTATGGGGTGGGAGTGCATGCAACTTGTAAAGTTTACCATTCAATTTGAAAGAATAATGATCCAAATAGGTTTATCAAATTGACATGGTCTACCAAGTAAGATATAACTAGCATGCATTGGTGCAACATAACATAAAATATCATCTTTATAACTACCAATGCTAAGAGAAATCAGAACTAGCTTACTGACGCTAACTTCAACACAATCATTTAACCATGCAAGTTGTAAGGATGCGGGTGATTAGTCATAGGCAATTTCAATTTTCTTACCAATTCGATGCTAGCCACATTCGCACAAGAACTGGAATCGATGATCATAGTGCACACTTTACCATTTATCTTGCAGTTGATATGGAAAATGTTTTCTCTATGTTGTTCATGATCTTCTAATTTTAGATATGCATTCAAAGCTCTACAGCACAACAAGGAAGTCCTTAGTCATAATCATCTAGCAAGCCTAGATTCTCTTCGGTTTCAGTTTCATTATCATACTTAGATTCATTTCATGCTCGGGCTCAGTCACATATTCATTAGTTTCCTCAATTAACATGACTTTTTTAGCATTAAGACACTCTTTTCTTATGTGACCACTACCTTGACATTTAAAGTATTTAGTCTCCCTAAACATGTTGGAGAGTTCAGATGAATTCCCTGTAGAGGCCCTTTGCTTGCCTCTGTCATCTTGTTTTTGTGTGCCTTGCACACGGTTGTCAAACCTTTGTGACGCACTTTGGTCTCGTGTTTGGCCTTATGTAGGTCGTGAGCTTCTAGTTCCTAAAGAACTACTTGGAAACCTTGAAGAAGTTTGATTAGTACGATAAGTGGAATTTAAATTGTAGGAACTACGTACCTTTAGTTGGTGCTCAACCTTCTTAGCCATGTGAACCATGGTCGTTAGATCGAGATAAGGTTGAAGTTCAACCCTTTGTGCAATCTCCCTGTTTAGACCATGTAGGAAGCAGGCGTTGGTTACTTCTTCAGGTTCCTGCATATTAGACCTTTCAAACAAGATTTCCAGTTCTTTGTAAAATTCATCCACACTTTTTGGAACCTTATTTTAAGTTTTGAAAACTTGTGAAAATAGAACTCTCAAAGTTGGTTGGGATAAATCGTTGTCTGATTTCAAATTTCATTTCCTCCTAAGTGACGATATGAGGTTGTCTGGTTTTATTCTTGTTTCTACACAAATTTGTCCACCAATTTAGTGCGTATCCTGAAAACTCAATAGAAGCGTACCTCACCTTTTGTAACTCACTAGTTGGTACAAGAAAAGATTAGATCCACTTTCGTTTCCCACTCTAAGTATTCCCCCGTGTTACTTTTACCATAAAACGTCGGAATGCTTATTTTGTTTTTAGAAAATCGTCATCTTGTGGGTAAAGGGGGTTATGCTGTCTTTGGTAACCACGGGGAGGGTGGTCATCACAGTCATACTCATGCTGTTCAAATGGATTATAATCGTCATTGTACCTTCTCGGAGCGTGTCTCCTTGGCTGCGCTGGAGGGACAAACCTTCTTGGCTAAATGTGTGGTGGTCTAAGGCTTACATCCCCAGCTTCTTCTGGTGGTAGCCGTCGTGTTTGGGAACTAGAACGGCCCTGCTGGTTCCTTGCCCATCACTCGTCTTTTGGCTCCTTTCAACATCTTCTAACAGGTCTTTGATTAGCTCGTTATCGTGCATGAGTTTTTTTTAACATTTCCAGCATTTGTTGCTCCGTGTTGTCAAAAGTCTCAACCTCCTTTAACTTGCTAGGTGAGGACTGAGTGCTGCTCTCCATGTCTCGCCTAAAGTGATCAAAACAAAACGAAAAGAAAGAAAAGAAACAAACTAACACAAAAACAAACAAACGTTAACTGATTAGTAAAAACAAAATACGGGCACTTCTCTTTCTTTTATTTCCACTCTCTTACCACTTTGTCTCTTGTGCAACCTGAAGTTAATAAAGTCCAAAGTGATCAATTAAGAAAGTGTTTGCCAAAGCTTCTCCAAATCACAATGATTTTCACTTGTCTCACCCTTTAGCTTCCAATTTGCACCAAATAGTATCAACACTGAATCAAGAAAGATGGAGACAAACTTGAACTTTTCTACTAATATTCAAAGAATATAAGCAACCAAAATTAATGTAGAAGGTTGAACCAAAGATGAACTAAGGGTTGCCGTGGGCAACTTAAGTTAATTTTGATTCCATGCACTTATTATCCACAATATGGTTCAAATCATGCAATAATCTAGCGTCCAAGTCCGTGATTGGTTCAAGAGGTTCAGTATATGGAAAATAAATGTGGGGGTTTGGTTGTAGATGAAAGATGGTACCAAAGGTTGCTAAATTGCACCAAAAAATTTCAAGTAATGCTCAAACGTTTTCTCCTTTTTCTTTTTTCTTTTTCCTTATGTTTTCTTTGCTTTTCTTACTGAGGATTGTACGAGGGAGTCTTATCCCTTTTTTTGTTCAGGGGCCTAAAACGTATCTTCTCTCTCTTTGTCCAAATTTTTACTTTTGAACAAATTCGTGCAATCAGCTTGCAATTTCAGCAAGGTACCCTCAAATATGTAAGATCAACCATACTTAATTATGGTGCAAAGAGAAGGAGAGGTGAAAGTTAGGGTTTTCAAGGGTGTTTTGGCTGATTTAGGGTTTTGTTCCAATCAGGGGTGTTGTATTTAGTTTGTTTGATAGAAAAGGCTTGTACCAGAGGGGAGATATCGTTATATGGAGTCAACTTGAATGTGAGGTGAATCTCGGTTGGGGTTTAGAGGATAAACCGAGGTTAGGGTTTTGCAAAATTAGGGCTTGGGTTGATTGTTTTCAGCCTTTTGTGTTTAGTATGTTTTCCGAAATGGCATTCACACGTATGAATAGAAAGATTGAAGCATGAAATCAATCACAATATGAATCACAAGATGCATACAATCATCATCAACTAAAAGCTTCGGTAGCAACTAGATGAGACCTAGGTGGCTTTATAGGTAATTGGCATAACTTTATGAGGCTGAATGATGCGTGCAAGTCGTGGGCTCCAACAATTCCATCTTCCAAACGTCCTTCACAAAGGGTTGGGCACAAGGAAGAAGACTTCCCCTTGCTTCCTTAGTGATAAAAACGTGTGGCTTTATTGAGCAAGACCAACACTTCAAGATGGTCGTTGATCAGGCAAACCAATATAGCCCTCCTGGACAACACCTTTTAGCAATGGCAACACCTTCAAAATGCTCAACTTTGAAGGATCTTAACTTAGGTTTTTAATGCAAAACCAAGAAAACAAAGTCTCACACAAAGTGAAGAAAATATCAAGAATTATTATTCATCAAAAGTTGTCCAATCCAATTGGCCAAAGGCTCTATTTATAGGCTACATGGCTCGGCCTTTCAGCCTTTAAAATGACCAGAATTTTAATTCAAATAATCTAGCTAACAATTGTTTGAAAATTGAAAATTGCTTGAATTCAAAACTAAATCAAATTCTAGCTAAAATTTGAAATGCTTGCAAGGTGTTATCTCCCATGTATCCAGCCATGCTTGATGTCCAAATAATGTCTTGGAGGAGCTGATTTGATAAGTAGGATGAGTCTTGAAGTTGAATTCGAAAGTTGGTTGAATTTGAATTCAAGTTGAGTTTGAATTTGAGTTCACTTTGAATTTGGCTCTTGCATATCCTTCCCTTCCAGCCGTGTTTGATGCTTGTTTTGGTCTTGGAAACCTGATTTGATGATGATAAAATACCTGGAATTGAATTCAAATGATGGTTGAAGTTTGAATTCAAATTGAGTTTGAATTTGAATTCAAACTTGGATTCAATTTGAATTGGAATCTATCCCTCTTTTATCCTTCATGTTGGCGTGGGAATGGATGGAGAAATAGGCTGAAATCTTCTTGAAATTTAAGTCTCGAATTGGTTGAATCTTGGATTCAAATTATGGTTGAATTTAAATTCAAGTTTAGCTTTGAACTTAAATTCAATTTGATCATCATCCTTTTGTTTCAAAATGGTCGGCCCCCTTGTTGTGTTTGGAGATGATTTTGATTTCAATTTAAAGAAGAGATCCCATATTGGACACATTTGAATTTGTCTTTGTGGAGACAAACATTCTCTTCAAGACAACATTCCTTTTGTCTCCCTTTTTTCAACACATGCCTAGCTTGCTCATTTTGGGCCTCCATTTCATTTTGGATTTTCACGTACCTAATTTACCTACAAAGAAAACACATAAAAAAAGATCATAAGAAACAAGATAAAATTTCAAAAACAAAGAACGTACACACGCATGCTTATACACGCTCAAGGTGAAGGTTCAATGAAATGAACCCAAGGAATCTTAGGTTCATCTTGAACATACTTGTACAAGAAGGTGACAACTTGATGACAAAGTTCTCTTGCCCTCCTTCTTGTCATAGGACCTTTGACCTCTTGATGGGATCCTTGATCCTCATCGGACCCTTGATCCTCATCACTGAAAGTGGCCTAGATGAAAAGAACCCTAACTTGTTCAAGTTTGATTAACAAAATTCCAGAGTTTGACAATGGACAAAAATGAAAGGAAAGCGACAAAAAGGTGGTGGAATAGAGTAACCTTGCTCTGATATCAATTGATGCGTGCAAATGTGGTTTAACACTTTCCACCTTCCAAGAGTCCTTCACTAGGTTTAGGCACAAATAAGAAGACTTCACCTTGCTTCCTTGGTGATATAACAAGTGGATCAAACGAGCAAGAACCAAGACTTCAAGATGGTCGTTGATCAGACAAACCGAATGGGCCGCCTGGACGGCACCTTAGAGCAATTGCAACACCTTCAAAATGCTCAACTTGAAGGATATTAACCTAGATTTTTAATGCAAAACCAAGAAAACAAAGTCTCACAAGATTTGGAGAAAATATCAAATTTTATTTCATGAAAGTTATGCCTTTCACTACACGGCTAAGGGCCTTATTTATAGGCTGAATTTTGTCCATCTCAAGCCTTAGAATGGCTAGATATTATCTTAAACAAACTACCTAACAAATGTTTAAAAATTGAAACTTGTTTGCAATTCAAATTTAAAACAAAGTCTAGCTAAAATTTGAATTGGTTGTTGATTGTATTCTCCACTTATTCCATCCGTGTTTGGTGACTAATGAGTGTGTTGGAGACCTGATTTGATGTTAAGAAAGTGATTGCAGTTGAATTCAAAAGTTAGTTGAAGTTTGAATCCAAATTGACTTTGAATTTGAATTCAAATTTGGATTCAATTTTGAGTTGTGATCTATCCTCCTTTGTCCTTCAGATTGGCGTGTGATTTGAACTCCAAAGATGATGGATGACTTGTCTTGCATCTTGAAATTCAAGTCTCAAATTGGTTGGAACTTGACACTCAAATCATGTTTGAATTTGAATTCAAGTTAACTTTAAATTGATCTCATCTTTTGAACTCAAATGGGGCGCCTCTTTCTTTGTTGTTGGAGATAATGTTGGCTAATTTTGAGAAGAAATTCCAGCTTGGATAAGCCTTGACAATGGCATTTGAAGTTGTCTTTGTTGAGACAAAGATTCCTCTCAAGACAAACATTCCTTTTGGCTCCTTCTGGGGCACACGCCTTTAAGGACATCTTGTGGACCTTCCTTTGGCATGAAACTTTGCATGTACCTATTTTCCTACAAGGCAAACACATAGAAACAAGGATCACAAGAAAAGAAAACAAAACAAAATCAAAATAAAGAAACAGACTCACACGCATAAGAACCACAGCTCACCCACAAAACACGCCAAAAATGACTTAGATTTTTCGTATCCCTATCACTTACAATGGTACGTGGCATGCCATGCAATCTTATGATTTCTCTAAAAAACAAGTCAGCAACATGTGTGCCATCATCTACTTTCCTACATGCATTGAAGTGTGCCATGGTCTACCAAGTAAGATATAACTAGCATGCATTGGTGCAACATCACATAAAACATCATCTTTGTAACTACCAATGCTAAGAGAAATCAAAACTTGCTTACAGACGCTAACTACACCATAATCATTTAACCATGCAGGTTTGTAAGGATGTGGATGATTAGTCATAGGCAAATTCAGTTTTCTTACCAATTCGATGCTATCCACATTCGCACAAGAACCGGAATCAATGATCATAGTGCACACTTTACCATTTATCATGCAGTGGATATGGAAAATGTTTTCTCTATGTTGTTCCTGATCATCTGATTTCGGATATGCATTCAAAGCTCCACGCACAACAAATTCCTTAGTGTCATAATCATCTAGTGCGCCTAGATCCTCTTCAGGTTCAGTTTTATTATCATGCTCAGATTCATTTTCATGCTCGGACTCAGTCACATATTTATTAGTTTCCTCAATTAATATGATTCGTTTTGCGCTAGGACAGTCTTTTCCTATGTGAACACGACCTCGACTTTTATATCATTTAATGTCCCTAAACCTGTTTGAGAGTTCAGAAGGATTCCTGTAGGAGCTTTTTCTTGGGCTCGGTCATCACGCTTTTGTGTGCCCTGCACGCGGTTGTCAAACCTTTGTGACGTGCTTTGCTTACGTGTTTGTTCTCCTGTAGGCTGTGAGCTTCCCGTTCCTATAGACTTGCCTGAAAATCTTGAAGAAGTTTGATTAGTACGATAAGTGGAATTGAAATTGGAGGAACTATGTACCTTGAGTTGTTGCTCAATCTTCTCAACCATGTGGACCATGGTCGCTAGGTCGAGGTAAGGTTGAAGTTCAACCCTTTGTGCAATCTCTCTGTTTAGACCATGTAAGAAACGAGCCTTGGTTGCTTCTTCGGGTTCCTGCAGGTTAGACCTTTCCAACAAGATTTCTAACACTTTGTAATATTAGTCTACACTTTTGGAACCTTGTCTTAAGTTTTGGAAATTTGTGAAAATAGAACTCTCAAAATTGTTTGGGATAAAATGTTGTCTTCTTTCAAATTTCATTTCTTCCCAAGTGACAATTGAAGGTTGTCTTGTTTTAGTCCTATTTTGACACAAATTTGTCCACCAATTTAATGCATAGTCTGAAAACTCAATAAAAGCGTACCTCACCTTTTGTAACTCAGTGTGGTTGGTACAAAAAAAGAGTAGGTCCACTTTCGTTTCCCACTCCAAATATTTCTTCGCATTACTCTTACCATAAAACGTTGGAATGTTTATTTTTGTTTTAAGAAAATCGTCATCTTGTGGGAAAAGGGGGTTTTGGCATCTTTGGTAACCACGGGGAGGGTGGTCATCAAAGTCGTAATCATCGTGCTCAAATGGAATGTAATCATCATTGTACCTTCTTGGAGCATACCTCCTTGGTTGCGTTGGAGGAACAAACCCTATTGGCTCGATGTGCGGTGGTCTAAGGTTTTCATCCTCAACTTCTTCAGGTAGATGTCGCCATGTTTAAGGCATGGGAATGGCCCTGCTTGTGCCTTAACCATCGCTTGTCTTTTGGCTCCTTTCAACATCCTCCAACCTGTGTTTGATTACCTTGTTGTCATGCATGAGTTTCTTTAACATCTCTAGCATTTGTTGTCGCGTATTATCAAACGTTTTAGCCTCCTTTGATTTGCTAGACGAGGAATGAGTGCTGCTCTCCATATCTTACCTAAAGTGATCAACAAGACAAAAAGAAAGAAAAAGAAGCAAACTAACACAAAGACAAGCAAAGTTAATTGATTAGTAAAAACAAAATATGAACACTTCTCTTATTTCCACTCTCTTACCAATTTGTTTCATGGATAATCTGAAGTTAATAAGATTCAAAGCGATCAATTAAGAAAGTGTTTGCCAATGCTTCTCCAAATCACAACGATCTCCACTTGTTTCTCCCTTTTTCTTTCAATTTGCACCAAATAGTATCAAAATAGAATCAAGAGAAATAGAGACAAACTTGAACTTTTCTACTAAGATTCAAAGAAAGTAAGCAACCAAAATTTATGTAGAAGGTTGAGCCAAAGATGAACTAAGGGTTGTCATGGGCAACCTTTAGTCATTTTATGTATAAGGCTGAGCCAAAGAGCTTTCAAGTGTGTAATTGGATCAAGATGTTCAGGATATGGATAATAAGTGTGGCGTGGGTTGTGGATGAAAGATGATGCCAAGTTGTTCAAAAAAATTTCAAACAATTGCACAAACATTTTCCCCCCTTTTCTATTCTCTTTTTCTTGTGTTTTGCTTCTTCAAACGTTTTCAGTTGTTCTTAGATTTTTTTTATCTCTTCTTTTTTTTTGTTCAAGGGTAAGAAAAACGTGAGTTGCCTATCTTTTGTGCAAACCGTTGTTTTTGACAAAACCTTGTAAGGAGCTCTCAATTTCAGCCAAGGTAATTCAAATGTGCAATTTATGCAAGGTGAATCTGAGTGTGCATTAATCCCGGTTAGGGTTTAGTGGGTAAACCGAGATTAGGGGTTTGAAAACTTAGGGTTTTGAGTTGGCGGTTTTCAGTTTTTGTGTGTGGTTTGGAAATGGCATTCACATGTATGATCAGCAAGATTGAAGCATGAAATCAAGCACACTATGAATCACAATATGCATACGATCATCATCAACTAAAAGCTTAAGTAGCAACAAAATCATTTGAGACCGAGGTGGCTTTATAGGCTAATGATTGTAGTTTGAAAAGAAAGCTGAGTGTATCCTAAATGCAACAAACCCCAACTAGTTCAAGTTTGAAGGACACAAGTGAGATGGTGACGCCAAAGATAAAAATAGATGACACTTGAATGATGAATAACAAGATGCAGCAAAATGCAAAAACTCAAAAACCCTAGGACATTTTTTCATACGTATGGAAGACTCTAATGATGTGAAGAATTGATGAGCTACAGCCTAACCTTGTGGATACAAACACTAATGATGACACCTCACTGCCTCGCACAGGTCCCATAACAAGGAGTATGGCTAAGAAGTTGTTACATTGTGTTGAATCATTTCTTTATAGGCATGAAGAGGATGAACCAAGCAAAGATGATGTCCATTGGGTTTATATGATACAAGCTTTGATCTAGTTGTATCAAAACCATGTTGTACATATCTTTAGTTGTTCTTTTCAATATTGTTGGTTGGTTAACCTTGTTTTAGGATAGGTTTGTGTTGTATTATTGCCTTGTCTTTCAGGTACACGTATTTAGCTTGAAGATGCAATTAAAACCTGAATTTTTGTTCAAGCAAAGAGGTGATATGCAAGTAGCTTACAAGCAAGGTGGTGACAAGCACTCATGTCAAATCTGAATTCTTCTTCACGTTGAAACAAGGAAGGACAAGCTGCTTAACTCATTAACCAATAGAAAAAAGTCTTGTAAATGTTCAAACCAATCGCAATCAAGTTGAAGTCAAGAATGCAAGCTGCACAACAATTGATCCAATCAAATTCCTTGAAGAATTCGGTTGGTTTAAGGCCTAAATGGTTTGAAAATTCAAAGACCAACTGATACGAATATGGTTCGTATGTTGATGTTGTCCCGATCTTTCTTCACTCTCCAAACGTCCCTCAAGCCTTGAATGTGATGGACAATGGTGCCAAGCAACCACCTTCCTTTCAAGCCTCCAAATCCATTTGGTTATATGTGTTTCAATCCGTCCAATCCAACCAGTCACTCCTAATCCTTGGATTGTGGATCACCAATAAGGAACACACAATCCTTAATTGGGTCTAGCCTTGATTTAGATATGTGTAAACCAAAGGAAAAACACAAACTTTTATTCAAGAAACTCAAGAACAAAAGACAATACAAAACCGTAGGGTTTTTAGTCTCCAAGATGAAAAATAGTCTAACTATCAAAAGAAATGCTAAGTGATCAATATATTTGATTACAAGCCTTGTTGGCCACTCCCACAAAACGGCTAGGGCATCTTGGAATTTCCATGTTGGCGCCACTTCCTTCCTTGAGATGCAAAATTCTGAATTTGTTATTTTAGGTAAGCTTCTCTCTCTTGGCAAATCCACAATTATTGTCTCAATCACCAATTATTGCATTATTAATCATCCTTCTAGAACTTGTCTTGTGCATCCATTTGCCCTCACACGCCATTCAGCCTTCCTTTTGTCACAAGATCTAATTTTGGTAACTTTCTCTTACTTGAATTATCTCCTTAATTGCTCCAAATCTTCAATTATGACTCCATAATTCATTCCAATCATCCCAATCTGATTTATGACATTATAGAAGGTCTCTTAATTGCATTTGATCATGCTAGGCGGCTGCTACTCTCTTCAAGAAAACCGAAAACCCTATGTTGCACACTTGGGCTTGTTTTGGACTTCTTCCTTGCAACTCTTGTAACTATTTTTGTGGACTGATTTTGACAAAACCCAAAACATGAAAGATGCTCTAAATTAAGTCTACTTCAAGGTCCAGCTGGTTCCATGCACGCCCAATCTCACTTGAAAGCCCAAAATCACAAAACAGCCTTGTATGGACAAGCTTGGTCCAAATCTGAGAAGCCTTCCTTTCCAAAGCTCAAGGCGTTTGATCCAAGACCTGTAACACCTACAAATCGCACTCATACACCAAACATAAGTATTCTAAACAAACTTTAAAAGAAGCAAACGAAAAGACAACTAAAAGCCACAGAAACAGCACCAACAAGCGGACTGAAAATCATTGGATAATCAGTTCTTAAGCTCAACAATGAGCACCCATTTAGGAGGAACATCCATTGGTTCATCTTGCACATGTTTGGTTAGAAAGGAGCCAACATCAAAACCAAGTTGGAAACCAAGGTGAAGACAATTAGTCCTCTTGGTTTGGCTCCTTGTCAAAGGCCCCTTATGATTAAGGGCACCTTGTGCAAGCTCCTCATTAGGGGGCTGCTCCTCAGCCTCATCACCAACTTGCAACCAATCAAAGCCTAATTCAAAGCAAGCTGCTCTAAGTTTTATCCAATCAAATTGATCAAGAAAAAGGCTGGAAACAAAGCAAGGAGTACACGGCAAAAGCAACCGGATTTCTTGGAACCAAAGTTGTTCAAAAGCAAGCATGTTATTTTAGACTTGTACCTTGTACTTTAAACCTTGTACCTATGTCATTTTCGTTTGTTATAAGTAAGGTAGGAACCTGAATGTACAAGACGACAATTTCAAACACATTTCAATCAGATTTTCCTTTAAGGAGTTCTCAACTTATTCTAGTTAAAGTTTAAGACCACTAACGGTTTTCTTTCAAGTTCATAGCCTAGAACTTGTTAGTATTCACTTCATTTTTGGTTTACAGCATCTTAGGGTCTCAATGAGGTTTTAGATGTGTTGGAATACCAAAGAGAAAGAGGTGTTGGTATAAATTGAGCCAAGAACAAACGGTTACAGTTCAAGGGGTGTCATTGTGATGTTCTTTGCCATAGCTGAGGTTCAAATCAATTTGGAATAGGAGACAAAGTCCTTGGAACATTTTTCTAGCCTTCGTTTGGCTCATCAATTGGTATCAGAGCTTTGGTTAGTCTTCTATTCATATTTACATTGTTTAAACTTGCATATGCATGATGCTGCCCAAAACCGTTTAGTAAACTGTTTTGTTGTTCAATTAGATTCTGTTAGTTTAGGTAGTTAGTTTATGTTTTGAAATGTTTATTAGATAGTTTACAATAGTTTGGTAACTTAGTTTTAGTAGCAAAAAACCGAAACACCACAAAAAGAACATAGACTAGACTTAAGTGTGATAGAATCTGTTTGTGTAGTTTAAGTTAATGACCGTGTGTAACCTGCTTGTACTTGTTCAATCTAGCTTAGATAATGTTCATTAGATCCTAATCTAGAAGTTTAAAAAAGTTGATAGATTAGTTGAACACAGAAAACTTGAACAGAAAACTTGAACACAAAATTAGAATAGTTGATAGATTAGTTGTAATCTAGAAGTTTAGATAAGTCCTTAAAACAGAAAACTTGAACACAAAATTAGAATAGTTGATAGATTAGTTGTAATCAAGTTGTTAAATTCTGTTTTTTTAGTAGTTATGTGCAATCTGTTTAGACGTTGTATTTGCTACCTTATTTAGCTTGGTTAGGCTAGTTTACAACATAGTTTAAGTGTTTAGTTGGTTGTTTAGTTTAGCACAAGAAATTCGAAAACTAAAGATCAAAACAAGTAGTTTTAGCTAAATAAGTGTGCTGCCTAGTTTCTAGTGATATATGTTTGATAAGTAGGATATAAACACTTGCATCTAGTATCATCTAGCTTAGAAACTGATTGCATCATACAAACAAAAACCAAGACAAAAAAAGTAGAATAGATAACTTTAAAACAAAACAAAACAAGTTAGCTAGTTTGCATCAAAACTGATTTCCATTAGTTGTTAGTAATCAGCCTTTATAAATTACACTTAGATACAACTAAGTTGCATTTAGCTATCTTAAGATTAGTTAGATCATTTGCATCAAAAACAGAAAAACAAGTGCCAAAACCGTGTGATTAAACAACTCTTTAAAGCTCATTTGAAATCTTGGTGAATGCTAATAGCTTTATCTTTTTGTTGATTTCAATTGTTTCAAACAACTTGTTGGACTTAGATACATTCTGAAGTTAGGAATTGTTTAAGCCCCACACTGTTAAAGAGCTATCCAATTGTTGTTTTAGATCAATTTCTGAACTTACCTTGCACTACATTCAATTTGAACTTGTTGTGATTGTGAATTGATTTCTCACTACATAGTGTTTAGCCGTGTTGTGTACGAGAAACTTTCAAATTCCAAATACCACAAACCTTGTGCAATTGAAGGCCGTGAGCAATGTCTCATGTAGGCCGTGAGGAGTAGTCTCACAACAATCAAGCAAACCCCCCCAAAGAAAGAAAATTAAGCTTGATTGAGAAATACACGAGAGAAAAGCCAATATTTGTCAACAAGTAAGAGGCAAGACAAGAGAGAATTGCACAAGAAAGACAAGTGAGGAAACGCCCAAAGTGAACCTTGCAAAAGGGAACTTGCGCCAAGCTCAAAAGAAAGAAAGTGCCCAAAAGAACCAAAGTGTTGTAGTTTTGAGATATTGAAAGTTTCTAAAGCAAACCCTTGCTAACACTTTGTTTGTGTGCTTTTACTTTCACTTTACTTCAATTGATAATTGCATATGCTGTAAAGTAATTGAGGGATTGTCTTAAACAACCCCGTAGATTTCATTCGGCCCGAACAACAATTTGACTTCTGTGATTTTCTTGAATCCTTAGGAGAAATAGTCCAAATTGCTGTTTTAAACAATTGTCAACATAAAGTAGAGTATTTGCATCTTGTCAATATTTTAATTGGCTTTTGAATCATGGGTCCACAACAGAAAGATAATGCACCGTCCCCGTCCCCATCTACTCTTGTCCCATCCCCAGTCCCTATTACCCTAGAGAATATACAACAAACACTCACTTTCCTTGTTAATCAGTTTGGTTTAATGAGAAGTGACATAGAGGATAACAAACAGAGGATAAGCAAAGTAGAAAAGCCAACCTCAGATCAAAAGGAACCTAGTATACCTATTCAAGAAGGCACCTCTTATGGTAATGAGTCTCATGTTGAACGTAGAAAAGTCACATCACTTAGAGGTAGAGGTAGAGGTCGAGGTAGTAATGGTGATCGTAGGAACATTTCTTTTGAGGAGAGATTTGATTATCTCCCTGAGTACAATGAAGAACACTATCCGAAAGAACGGTATGATGAACGTCAGCCTGATAGACATGAACATCTTGAAGAAGAGTTCATTACTACTAAACTGACAATACCCTCCTTCCAAGGGAAAAGTGATCCTGAAACATATCTGCAATGGGAAACAAAAGTAGAACATATGTATTCTTGCACTAACTATTCTGAATTGGCCAAAGTGCGGTATGCAACTTTTGAATTTGTAGATTATGCTTTACTTTGGTGGGAACAATTGAATTACACCAGGAGAAGAATAAGACAGCCCCCTGTTGTTACTTGGTCCGAGCTGAAACAAGAGTTGAGGAAGAGATTCATATCTCCTTCCTATGAAAGAAGCATTTTCCAGAAATTGCAACAACTTTCTCAAGGTAATAGATCTGTTGATGAATGTTATAAAGAATTAGAACATCTGCTTACCAGAGTTAACATAGAAGAAGCTGAGGAAGCCACAATGGCTAGATTTCTAGCTGGTTTGAACAAAGAGATTGCATTTAAGGTGGAACTTACACCTTACTCCGATCTGGCTTCTATGGTTCACATTGCTGAGAAAGTGGAAAGACAATTGAAGGGAAAAACTTTTAACCCTTCTTTTCAGACTAATCCTTTGAGTTTTCCTAGAACACAGCCCAGGATGCCTTTCCGTCCACAACAAGGTCAAGGCCGTGGATTCCAAGGAAAATCAACCCAGAACATCCAAAATCGTCCAAAGCTTCCAATCACTGACAAAGGCAAATCCAAGGTGGAAGGTACGCCTAATGTTAAGACTCGTGATATTCAATGTTTTAAATGCTTAGGAAAAGGTCATTTTGCTAATCAATGTCCCAACCCTAAACGCATCATGTTTATTGAAGAGTCTAATGAGTATTATTCTGAGGAAGAATTGGAAGAGAGTGAGGAAAACAATGAAGTTGAACAAACATGTGAGGAAGAAGAAGAGATTAGTGAAGAGATTAATGAGTGTGAGACAAAAGAGTTCTTAGTTGTCCGTCGAGCTCTAAGTGCCCAAATTAAAACTGAAGAACCTGACATACAAAGAGAGAACATATTCCACATTCACTGTATGGTTAAAAAGAAAGTCTGCACTTTAATCATTGACTCCGGATCATGTACCAATGTTGCAAGTTTTGAACTTGTTAGGAAACTTGAGTTACCTTTAATTAATCACCCCCGTCCTTATAGACTTACGTGGCTTAATAAGTATGGTGAAGTTAAAGTAACAAAGCAAGTCCTAGTTTCTTTATCAATTGGTGGGTATTTTGCTGAGGTGTTATGTGATGTAGCCCCTATGCAATCAAGTCATATCTTATTAGGTAGACCGTGGCAATTTGACAACAAGGTTACATATGATGGTTACCTGAATAGATATTTCTTTAGGCATAACAACAAATTGTACAAATTAAATGCCTTGCCCCCGCACAAATTTTTTAGGATCAACAACGAATGTTAAAAAGCCATAAAGATCCAAAAGAAAAGGAACTGGAAAGGATTTTCATCAAGGAGAACCAACTGAAAACTTCTCATCTTAAAATTGAACCAAAAGAAATCAAAGTTTCTGCCAAACCATCTCTAAAGAAAAGTGCATTCTTTGCATCTCAAAGCGAGGTATTCCATGCTATCAATTCAAACAAAATTGTTTATGTCTTGCTTTACAAAGAAACTCTGTTCTCTTCATCTGAAATACCATCTACTTTACCAAGTGAAGTTGCATCTTTAATTCAAGAATTTTCTAGCTTGTTTCCTGAAGGAGATCCCCCAGGTTTACCACCTCTAAGAGGCATTGAGCATCAAATAGATTTCGTTCCAGGAGCTGTTCTGCCAAACAGACCTGCCTATAGAGCCAATCCAGAGGAAACTAAGGAAATCCAAAAACAAGTTGAGGAATTATTAACCCACGGCAAAGTAAAAGAGAGTATGAGTCCTTGTGCTGTTCCTGTTATCATTGTCCCTAAGAAAGATGGAACTTGGAGAATGTGTACTGATTGTAGAGCCATCAATAAGATCACTGTGAAGTATAGATACCCTATTCCTAGGTTGGATGACATGTTGGATATGTTGCACGGGTCTAGGTGCTTTAGCAAAGTAGATCTTAAACAAGGATATTTCCAAGTGAGAATTAGGGAAGGTGATGAATGGAAAATTGCCTTTAAGACTAAGTTTGTATTGTACGAATGGTTAGTTATGCCCTTTGGTTTAACCAACGCCCCTAGTACTTTCATGAGGTTAATGAATGAGGTCTTAAGGAAATTCATAGGGAAATTTGTAGTAGTTTACTTTGATGACATTCCTATCTACTCCAAAACCCTAAGTGAACATCTGATCCATCTAAGAGCAGTTTTTGTCACCCTACAGAAAGAAGAGTTGTATGCTAATTTCAAGAAGTGTTCTTTCTGTCTGGAGAAGGTTACATTCTTAGGATTTGTGATTAGTGCTGAAGGAACTGAAATGGACCAAGAGAAAGTTAAATCCATAACTGAGTGGCAAACCCCTAAGTCTGCTGGAGATGTTAGGAGTTTTCATGGATTAGCTAGCTTCTATAGACGTTTTGTGAAGGATTTCTCTACCATAGCTGCACCCTTGAATGAGTTAGTCAAGAAAGATGTAAGATTTGAATGGGGAGAATCACAACAACAAGCCTTTGAGGAACTTAAGAAATGTCTAACTTCTGCACCTATCCTGAGATTGCCCAACTTTGATGAAATGTTTGAAGTAGAATGTGATGCCAGTGGAGTTGGCATTGGAGCTGTATTGCATCAAGGTAACAAACCTGCTGCCTACTTTAGTAAGAAATTGAACGGAGCTTCCATAAATTATTCAACCTATGATAAAGAATTGTATGCCCTTGTCCGTTCTTTACAAACTTGGAAACATTATCTGCAACCTAAGGAATTTGTGATTCATACTGATCATGAAAGCCTTAAGTATCTAAAAGGTCAAGGAAAATTGAACAAAAGACATGCCAAATGGGTTGAATTCACTGAACAATTCCCTTATGTGATCAAGTATAAGCAAGGAAAAGAAAATGTTGTTGCTGATGCATTATCTCGTCGCTATACTTTGATTACTACTCTTTCATGTAACATGTTTGGTTTTGAGTCTATCAAAGAGATGTATCATTCTGATCATGACTTTAGTTCTATCTATCAAGCATGCATTGACTCACCTTTTTCTAAATATTACTTGCATGATGGTTATTTGTTTAAAGAACATAAGTTATGTGTACCAATGTGTTCAATAAGAGAGTTGTTGATAAAAGAAGCTCATGGAGGAGGTTTAATGGGCCATTTTGGCTCGTTAAAAACTTTAGAAACACTTAAGGAGCATTTCTTCTGGCCGCATATGAGAGCACATTTTGATAAGGTATGTGACCAATGTATTACATGCAAACAAGCAAAATCTAGGACACAACCCCATGGATTGTACACTCCCTTATCTGTTCCAAGCTCACCTTGGACTGATATTTCTATGGACTTTGTATTGGGATTGCCTCGATCCAAAACTGGTAAAGATAGCATCTTTGTTGTTGTTGATAGATTTTCCAAAATGGCACATTTCATTGCATGTAAGTTGATGATGCTATTCATATTGCTGATTTGTTCTTTAAGGAGATTGTTAGATTGCATGGCATGCCACGTACAATTGTTAGTGATAGAGATACAAAGTTTCTAAGTCATTTCTGGCGTGTTTTATGGAGTAAACTTGGTACTAAATTGTATTTTCTACAACTGCTCACCCACAAACCGATGGTCAAACTGAAGTTGTTAATAGAACTTTGTCTCAACTGTTACGTGTTGTCATCCAAAAGAATTTAAGGAATTGGGAAGACTGCTTAGCTTATATTGAGTTTGCATACAATAGAGTTGTTCATAGTGGAACCTTGCATTCTCCTTTTGAAGTTGTTTATGGCTTTAACCCTTTGTCCCCGCTTGATCTTGTTCCCATACCTGTTCATGAACGTGTTAGTTTAGATGGTGAACGAAAAGCAAAACTTGTGAAAGAATTGCATGAAAAGGTTAAGTCACAACTTGAAGCTAAGAATAAAGTATATGCCAATAGAGCCAACAGGAATCGTAAAGTTGTTATATTTGAGCCTGGAGATCTTGTTTGGTTACACTTAAGGAAAGAAAGCTTCCCTAAGGAAAGGGACTCAAAGTTGAAGCCAAGAGGCGATGGACCGTTCAAAGTGTTGAAACGTCTTGGTGATAATGCCTATGTTCTCGATCTTCCTGAAGAAAGGTATGGTCCTATCTCTAAAACTTTTAATGTTGCTGACCTTTCTCCATTTAGTATTGATTCAGATTCGAGGACGAATCCTTCTCAAGTGGGAGGGAATGATGAGCTACAGCCTAACCTTGTGGATACAAACACTAATGATGACACCTCACTGCCCCGCACAGGTCCCATAACAAGGAGTATGGCTAAGAAGTTGTTACATTGTGTTGAATCATTTCTTTATAGGCATGAAGAGGATGAACCAAGCAAAGATGATGTCCATTGGGTTTATATGATACAAGCTTTGATCTAGTTGTATCAAAACCATGTTGTACATATCTTTAGTTGTTCTTTTTAATATTGTTGGTTGGTTAACCTTGTTTTAGGATAGTTTGTGTTGTATTATTGCCTTGTCTTTCAGGTACACGTATTTAGCTTGAAGATGCAATTAAAACCTAAATTTGTGTTCAAGCAAAGAGGTGATATGCAAGTAGCTTACAAGCAAGGTGGTGACAAGCACCCATGTCAAATCTGAATTCTTCTTCACGTTGAAACAAGGAAGGACAAGCTGCTTAACTCATTAACCAATAGGAAGAAGTCTTGTAAATGTTCAAACCAATCACAATCAAGTTGAAGTCAAGAATGCAAGCTGCACAACAATTGATCCAATCAAATTCCTTGAAGAATTCGGTTGGTTTAAGGCCTAAATGGTTTGAAAATTCAAAGACCAACTTGCAACAAATCAAAGCCTAATTCAAAGCAAGCTGCTCCAAGTTTTATCCAATCAAATTGATCAAGAAAAAGGCTGGAAACAAAGCAAGGAGTACACGGCAAAAGCAACCAGATTTCTTGGAACCAAAGTTGTTCAAAAGCAAGCATGTTATTTTAGACTTGTACCTTGTACTTTAAACCTTGTACCTATGTCATTTTCGTTTGTTATAAGTAAGGTAGGAACCTGAATGTACAAGACGACAATTTCAAACACATTTCAATCAGATTTTCCTTTAAGGAGTTCTCAACTTATTCTAGTTGAAGTTTAAGACCACTAACGGTTTTCTTTCAAGTTCATAGCCTAGAACTTGTTAGTATTCACTTCATTTTTGGTTTACAGCATCTTAGGGTCTCAATGAGGTTTTAGATATGTTGGAATACCAAAGAGGAAGAGGTGTTGGTATAAATTGAGCCAAGAACAAACGGTTACAGTTCAAGGGGTGTCATTGTGATGTTCTTTGCCATAGCTGAGGTTCAAATCAATTTGGAATAGGAGACAAAGTCCTTGGAACGTTTTTCTAGCCTTCGTTTGGCTCATCAAGAATGGGGTAGAAGGACTCAACTGGACTCGAAATAAATGGACTCAAAATGAAAAGAAAACGATAGTAGAAGTTGGAATAGAGTAACCTCGCTCTGATATCAATTTGATGCGTGCAAGATGTGGGCTCCTAACTTTTCCACCACCAAACGTCCTTCACAAAGGTTTAGGCACAAAGAAGAAGACTTTCTGTTGTTTCCTTAGTGAAACAAACGATTGGTTCAACGAGCAAGAACCAAAACTCCAAGATGATCGTTGTTTAGGCAAACCTCAATGGCCCTCCTGGACGGTACCTTTAAGCAATGGAAACACCTTCAAAATGCTCAACTTTGAAGGATATTAACCTAGGTTTTTAATGCAAAATCAAGTAAACAAAGTCTCATAAGAAGTGAAGAAAATATCAAGATTTTATTTCATCCAAAATCAAATTCGGCCAAAGGGGGCCTATTTATAGATGTCTTAAGACCCTAAACATAACCAGATGTTATCTAAAAAAGTAGCTAGAAAAATATTTGAATTAAACTTGAAATTTGCTAATTGTTTGAATTCAAAAAAACTAGAAAATTCCTTGCTAAAAATTGGTTGAAGGTCTTCTTGATCCAGCTGTGTACATGGTCAGCAACTAAGGCCTTGGAGAGCTGATTTGATGAGTAGGATGGGGTTGAAGTTGAATTCAAAAGTTGGGTGAAGTTTGAATTCAAGTTGAGTTTGAATTTGAGTGCACTTTGAATTTGGCTGTTGACTATCCTTTCCACCTCCTTCCAGCCGTGTGTGATGAATATTGAGGTGTTGGAAATCTGATTTGATGATGATAAAGTGATTGGAATTAAATTCAAAGGATGGTTGAAGATTGAATTCAAATTGAGTGTGCATTTGAATTCAAACTTGGATTCAATTTTGAATTGTGTCTCTTCTTCTTTCTCCTCCAAGTTGGCGTGTATTTTGTGGTGGATGTCTCTTTTTTTGAATCTTGAAATTTAGGTCTCAAATCGGTTGAAACTTGAATTCAAATCATTGTTGAATTTGATTTCAAGTTTAAATTCAATTTTGGTCTCCATCTTGAGCTACATCTTGGCTGCCCCTTTTGATTGTTGGAGATAACTTGAGCTAATTTTTGGAAAGGAATTCCATCTTGGACATATTTGAACTTGTCTTTGTGGAGACAAACATTCTTCTAAAGACAACGTTCCTTTTGTCTCCCTTTCTGAAACACACGCCTATAATGCATTTTGGACCTCCCATTTGGCTTGGAAATTCCATGTACCTACAAAGCAAACATATAAAAACAAGGATCACAAGAAAACAAAATAAAGAACACACTCACACGCACAAGGACCAAACATTCATAATGAGGGTTCAATAAGATGAATCCAATGAACCTTAGGTTCATCTTGAACATGCTTGTACAAGAAGGTTCCAACTTGATGTCCAAGTTCTCTAGCCCTCCTTCTTGTCATAGGACCCGTGACCTCTTGATGGGATCATCGATCCTCATCAATCAGGCAAACCGAATGGCCCTCTTGGACGACACCTTAGAGCAATAGCAACACCTTCAAAATGCTCAATTTTTAAGGATATTAATCTAGGTTTTTAATGCAAAACCAAGAAAACAAAGTCTCACAAGATTTGGAGAAAATATCAAATTTTATTTCATGAAAGTTCTGCCTTTCACTACACGGCTAAGGGCCTTATTTATAGGCTGAATTTCGTCCATCTCAAGCCTTAGAATGGCTAGATATTATCTTAAAGAAACTACCTAACAAATGTTTAAAAATTGAAACTTGTTTGCAATTCAAATTTAAAACAAAGTCTAGCTAAAATTTGAATTGGTTGTTGATTGTCTTCTCCACTTATTCCATCCGTGTTTGGTGACTAATGAGGGTGTTGGAGACCTGATTTGATGTTGAGAAAGTGATTGGAGTTGAATTCAAAAGTTAGTTGAAGTTTGAATCCAAATTGACTTTGAATTTGAATTCAAATTTGGATTCAATTTTGAGTTGTGATCTATCCTCCTTTGTCCTTCAGATTGGCGTGTGATTTGAACTCCAAAGATGATGGATGACTTGTCTTGCATCCTGAAATTCAAGTCTCAAATTGGTTGGAACTTGACACCCAAATCATGTTTGAATTTGAATTCAAGTTAACTTTAAATTGATCTTATCTTTTGAACTCAAGTGGGGCGACTCTTTCCTTGTTGTTGGACATTATGTTAGCTAATTTTGAGAAGCAATTCCAGCTTGGATAGGCCTTGAAAATGGCATTTGAAGTTGTCTTTGTTGAGACAAATATTCCTCTCAAGACAAACATTCCTTTTGGCTCCTTCTGGGGCACACGCCTTTAAGGACATCTTGTGGACCTTCCTTTGGCATGAAACTTTGCATGTACCTATTTTCCTACAAGGCAACACATAGAAACAAGGATCACAAGAAAACAAAAAAAAATCCAAATAAAGAAACAGACTCACACGTATAAGAACCAAACGTTCATAATGTGGGTTCAATAAGGTGAACCCAATGAGCCTTAGGTTCACCTTGCACATGACTATACAAGAAGGTTCCAACTTGATGTCCAAGTTCTCTAGCCCTCCTTGTTATAGGACCTGTGACCTCTTGATGGAATCCCTCATCCTCATCAATGCTTGAGGGTGATTGCCAAGACAAGATGAATGCTGCCTAGGAGGGTGTTTATCATTTGCCTAGTCCACACCATTCTTAAAAGCTTGATTGCTCAATTCAGCCGACCCTAAGACTTTGGAAGTAAGGAGGAGCTTGGCCCCTTTTTGTCTCACCCATTGTTGGAGGAGAAGCTTGGATAAAAGAGTGAGATCCTACTTTTTCTTGCATCAATGCCATGTACTATTGTCAGTGATAGAGATACTAAGTTTTTGAGTCACTTCTGGCGTGTTTTGTGGGCTAAGCTAGGTACTCAATTGTTATTTTCTACCACTACTCACCTACAAACTGATGACCAAACTGAGGTTTTCAATCGTACTCTCTCTCAAATTTTGTGTGCCATTTTGCAAAAACACCTCAAGCATTAGGAAGATTGTTTACCTTACATAGAGTTTGCATACAATAGGAGTGTCATCATGGTACGTTGCATAGTCCCTTTGAGATTGTGTATGGCTTTAACCTTTTATCCCCTATTGATTTGATTCTCATCCCTGTGCATGAACGTGCAAGTATAGATGGTAAACGAAAAGCTGAAATGATAAAGAAATTACAGGATAAAGTAAAAACCCAACTTGAGGAAAAGAACAAAGTTACGCACGACGAGCCAGTAAACATAGAAAACAAATTTCTTTTGGACCTGATGATTTAGTTTGGTTACATTTGTGTAAAGAATGGTTTCCTAAAGAACGAAAATCTAAATTGTTGCCTCAAAGTGATGGACCATTTAGAGTACTTCAACGTATTGGTGAGAATACATATATTCTTGATCTTCCTGAAAGGTATGGTTCAACTTCCTCTACTTTTAATGTAGATAACATATCCCCTTTTACTGCTGATCCCTTTGGTTTGAGAACAATCCTTTTGAGGAGAGAGGGATGGATGAGGATCAAGGATCCCATCATGAAGTCCATGGCTCCAAGCAAGGCCTAACAACTTGTTTATGAAGTTGGTAGCTTCTTGTATAGGCATGTGCAAGATGAACCTAAGGTTCACTGGGTTCATCTCATTGAACCCACAAAGTGAACTTTTTTGGGCACCTTGTGTGTTTGTGTTTAGCTTAATTATTGTCTTATTTTGCTCATGATCCTTGTTTTCATGTCCTTGTTATATAGGTAAGAAAAGGCATGCGAAAATCCAAGCCAAAAGGAGGCAAAAAGGAATGTTGATACCTTAGAAGACAAAAAAGAAAGTTTTAAAGAGAATGTTTGTCTTGAAGAATGTTTGCCCAAGGAATATTTGTCCCGAGGAATCTTTCGTCTCAAGGAATGTTTGTTTCAAGGAATATTTGTCTGGAGCAATGTTTGTCTTGAGTAATAATTGTCTTAAAGAATATATGTCTTAATCCTTTCCCATTCCTTGTACACGGTTTTTGGAGGTTTCTAAGAAGCCAACTCATCAAGATGATAAAGTCAAGCATATCATCAATCCAGCACCATTGAACCGGCCAAGATAAAGCTCAAGATGAAGATAATTTTGATTTCAAAACTTGAAGGCAATCCAGTCTCAAATTCAGCCAACTTCTTCCAAGCATATCCCAACTTCATGATTGAGTCAACTAGCCCTCTAATGGATATCTAAAATCGGATGAAGAAGGAGTTTCCAAGGATCAACACAAGGCAAATTTGAAGAGAAAAGTGCTAGTTTATCCAAGTTTAAACATTATCTCAAATTATAATTAGTTTCTTATCCAGATTTTTGATAGACTTTTGAGATGGAATTGATCCATCTAGGACTCTTTTTGATAGCAAAAATCAGCAGAAGTAAGGCCCTCATGGCCGCTTGTACCTTAGCTTATTAAAAAACAATACACTTCGGTTTTCTTCTCTCCATTGAGTGAGACTTGTTTTCTTGATTTTGCACTAAACATGAAGGTTAATCATCTTCAAGAGTGAGCATTTTGAAGGTGGTTGCCATAGCTACGGGCATTGTCTATGAGGGCCTTGTTGGTTTGCCTATCAACAACTATTCGATAGTTTTGGTACTTTGCTCAAACCAGCTAATTTCTGCACAAAGGAAGCAAGGACAAGGATTCTTCTTTGTGCCAACTCCAATTATGAAGGAGAATGTTGAAGGTGGATGAGTGGATCCCCCACACACTTGCATCATTCACTTTGAGCCAAAAAGATGTGAGGTACAAGCAAAAGAAGGCCAAACAATTCTATCTGTAAACAATTCTATCTATACACTGCCTAGCTGAATTATATAAGTAGTACCAAAAATCCAAAAGAAAAGAAAGACTAATCCTTCCCAAATCAGATTCAAAAGGAAGGTTTAGCAAAATTATCATAAAAGAAAAGAAAAGAAAAGTTCCT
>AP025050.1:4890960-4978154 GCA_036186865.1 Eustoma russellianum
CTCACGTGTTCATTTGCTCCAACAAGAACCAAAGATATACTTTGAACACTTGGTTGCATCTATTTTCACATTTTACATATATTTGAGTTGCATAAGACTTAAGGTAAGTTAAAGATTACCCAGAGTAACCCTTAGTTTTTCTTGACTCAGCCTATAAAATACTTGTTGGTTTCTAGTTTTCCTTGAACCCTAGATAGTCCAAGATAATATCAAATCATTGCATCTTAAGTGGATGCCGTGTGGAAGCTGTTTGAAGCACTTGAAGGGTACTTGGATATATTTCCATCGATGTAACCCGAGATTCTACCAAGGAAACATAACAAGGATTGAGTGAACACATACATGAGTGATAGAGAGCAAACAGTTGTTTTTAAACTAACGTAACAAACTCTCCTCCGTTGTGTTTGTTTTATTTTCTTAATTACTTTCAGGGACAATGGTTGAATCACATGGAAAGGAGCTGACCCCTCCTACTAATCCTACCATGCCATAAGGTCCTATGACAATTGAAACATTGCACCAAATGGTGTCCAGCATGGTCCATGCATTTGGATGCAAGAAGAGTGATATTAAGGATCTTAAACACAATGCTGGCCAACAAAGCAAGGAGAAAGCTCAACTTAAGAAAGGAGAGGACCACTAAGCATGCATTTGAATAAGGAACATTTATGGCGGTGAAACATGGCAAGAAAGCCGAGGGAACCTGCCTCAAAGAGGACGTGGGTAAAGGGCGTGAACCAAATGGTGGTCGTAGGAACATATCCTTTGAAGAAAGATTTGATGATCTAACCAAATACAATGACCATTTTTAGGAAGAAAGGTATTATAACCCCAGGTGTGAAAGAATGAACCACCTGAAGAGGAGTTCATCACAACTGAATATACCTTCCTTCGAAGGGAAAAGTGATGCTGAAACATACTTGTAATGAGAATTAAAAGTAAACCATAAGTATTCTTGCACTAAATATTCTGAGTTGCCCGAAATCAATATGTCACATTTGAGTTTGTAAATTATGCCTTAAATTATTGTGAACATCTACAAAATACAAGGAGAAGGACTAGGAAACCCCTATTGTCACTAGGAAGAACTGAAATAAGAAATAAGAGATTCCATCCCCCAATCCTGTGAAGAACTGTTTACCTAAAGCTGCAACAAGTTCACCTCAAGGTAATGATGCGGATCAAGGATCCCATCATAATGTAACCGGTCCTATAACAAGAAGTAAACTAAACAACTTGATCTTGATGTTGCAAGCTTCTTGTTTAAGGCATGTGTGTGATGGGGCTACAGCCTAACCTTGTGGATACAAACACTGGTGATGACACCCTCACTGCCCCGCACAGGTCCCATGACAAGGAGTATGGCTAAGAAGTTGTTTACATTGTGTTGAATCATTTCTTTACAGGCATGAAGAGGATGAACCAAGCAAAGATGATGTCCATTGGGTTTATATGATACAAGCTTTGATCTAGTTGTATCAAAAGCATGTTGTACATATCTTTAGTTGTTCTTTACTATTTGTTGATTGGTTAACCTTGTTTTAGGATAGTTTGTGTTGTATATTGCCTTGTCTTTCAGGTACACATACTTAGCTTGAAACTGCAAATAGAACCTGAATTTTTGTTCAAGCAAGGAGGTGATAAGCGAGTAGCTTACAAGCAAGGAGGGTGACAAGCACTCATGTCAAATTCAAGAATTGGTCTTCACGTTGAAATGGATGGACAAGCTGCTCAAATCTTTAACCAATAGGAAAAAGTCTTGCAAATGTTCAAACCAATCAAAAACAAGCAAGGAGACAACCAAGCAAGCTGCACAACAAATGAACCAATCAGATCCTTGAAGTTTAAGGCATGATTCACAGCAAGATTGCTTTGAAAATTCAAAGCCAAAATTACAACCAATCAAAACCAAATGCAAAGCAAGCTGCTCCAAGTATTATCCAATCAAATTGATCAAGAAAGAAGGCTGAAAACAAGCATGGATTACACGGCAAAGCACCAGCCTTCTTGGAACCAAAATTGTTCAAAAAGCAAGCATGTTATTCCTAGTCTTGTACTTTGTACTTTAAACCTTGTACTCTTGTAATTTTCGTAGGTTATAAGTAGCATAGGAATCAGAACGTAAAAGAACCACCATTAAAACATATTTCAATCAAAATTTCCTTTAAGGAATTCTCACTTTTTCTAGTTGAAGTTTAAACCCACTTAACGGTTTCTTTCAAGTTCATAGCCTAGAACTTGTTAAGTATTTACTTCATTTTGGTTTACAGCATCTTAGGGTCTCAATGAGGTTTTAGATGTGTTGGAATACCAAAGAGGAAGAGGTGTTGGTCTAAATTGAGCCAAGAACAAACGGTTACAGTTCAAGGGGTGTCATTGTGATGTTCTTTGCCATAGCTGAGGTTCAAATCAATTTGGAATAGGAGACAAAGTCCTTGGAACGTTTATCTAGCCTTCGTTTGGCTCATCAATTGGTATCAGAGCGTTGGTTAGTCTTCTATTCATGTTTACATTGTTTAAACTAGCATATGAATGTTGCTGCCCAAATCGTGTATTAAACTAATTTTATGTGCGTTTAGATCTGTTATATTTAGGATAGTTAGTTTATGTTTTAAAGTGTTTATTAGATAGTTTACAATAGTTTGGTAAATTAGTTTAAATAGCAAATCCGAAAACCATCACAAAAAGAACTAGACTAGACTTAAGTGTGTTAGAATCTGTTTGTGTAGTCTAGTTAAAACCGTGTGTAACCTGATTGTTCTTGTTAAATCTAGCTTAGATAATGTTCATTAGGTCCTAACCTAGAAGTTTAAATGGAAGTTTCGATAAGTCCTTAAAACAGAAAACTTGAACACAAAATTAGAATAGTTGATAGATTAGTTGTAATCAAGTTGTTAAATTCTGTTTTTAGTAGTTGTGTGCAATCTGTTTAGACGTTGTATTTGCTACCTTATTTAGCTTGGTTAGGCTAGTTTACAACATAGTTTAAGTGTTTAGTTGGTTGTTTAGTTTAGCACAAGAAATCCGAAAACTAAAGATCAAAACAAGTAGTTTTAGCTAACTAAGTGTGCTGCCTAGTTTCTAGTGATATACGTTTGATAAGTAGGATATAAACACTTGCATCTAGTATCATCTAGCTTAGAAACTGATTACATCATACAAATAAAAACCAAGACAAAACAAGTAGAATAGATAACTTTAAAACAAAACAAAACAAGTTAGCTAGTTTGCATCAAAACTGATTTCCATTAGTTGTTAGTAATCAGCCTTTATAAATTACATTTAGATACAACTAAGTTGCATTTAGCTATCTTAAGATTAGTTAGATCATTTGCATCAAAAACAGAAAAACAAGGCCAAAACCGTGTGATTAAACAACTCTTTAAAGCTCATTTGAAAATCTTGGTGAATGCTATTTGTTTAAAACTTGTTGAATTTGATTTCACCACCCCCGTTACACCTTAAGTCATTGTTTGGTACAAACTTGATTGAATCTTTTAATTGAAACATTATTGACTTGAGATTTGTTAAAAGTGAAGTAAATTTGTAAGAAACAAGATTTGATTTTAAATTTTAACGTTGGCTTTACGTTTATCTTTACTTGGGATTGATTCAATTGTTTAAAGACTTTATTGGACTTAAGTTCTTACTTAGGATCACTTTGTCTATATTTATCCCTACACTGTTAAATTGCCGACCCTGTTATCATCTTGTTGTCTTACACTTCTTGAACTTGCATTGAACTTTCATCTATATTTGGTTTTTAAAAATTTGTGAAACAGTTTTTCATATCATTAGTGTTCTTCCGTGTTGTTCAAAGAACGTTTCACAAAAGCCACACCAAAACTTGGTGCAAGTAAAACCAAAGAAAAAGAAGCCGTGAGCAAATGTCTCATAAAGGCAAGTGAGCAGTAGACTCACAAAAACAGACAAAGCCAATCCAAAGGAAAATAATTAGGCTTGTTTGTGAAAGAAACTGAGAGAAAAGTCATTTTTAACGTCAAAAAGCAAGAGACAGACGTATGAGTGATTTGCACAAGAAGTGAGATATAGCCATCCAAAGTTCACAAAAGGTGAATTGTGCAAAACCAAAAGCAAATACCTACACCAAAAGTGTTGACTGTTGTAAAAGGTTCCTCGAACAAAACCCTTGTTGAGCACTTATGTGTATGTACTGTCTTTCACTTTATTTACAATTGAATGTGCATTAAAGTTTAAAGTAAGTTAAAGGATTGTTTTGTACAAACCCTTAGCTTTCTTTGATTCAGCCAAAAACATCACTTGACTTCTATTTTTCTTTGAATCTTAGATAGTCCAAGATTGTTGTTTATTCAATTGTCAATTTGAAGTAGAAATTTACGTTTTGTTAAAGTTATAGTTTGATCTTACTTGCTTGTATTCTGACTTATTTATCTCATTGTTTACCATCTTGGTTGATTGTTTGATTAAACATGATTCTAAAACCATTGGGCAGTTGAATGCCATAGGAGAGACTATGATGAACTGGAAAAACGTATGAACTCCTTTGGTCGTACGAATGGTTTATGGGTTGGATATTGGGAATGTAAAACTCCTAGATATCAAACTCTTTCTCAGTGCAATAAAGACGTTAGTGCATATTACAATGAAATGCTTGATGATTTGTACTATGCTTATGTTGAAGAACATGAGGAATTAAGCATGATTAGATTCTTTGCTGGATTAGATATAGAGATCGCTGATTGCATGTTGTCCTGAAAAATTCTCATCACTTATGACATGTATAAAAAGGCAAAGATTGTTCAATCAAACCTAATCCATGGCAAAGTTAATCAAAACTATGGGTATGAACTGAACTCTTGTGATTCTGAAAATGACAAACCAAATCCAGTTAAGTTAAGCAATTTGAGTCAGACTATGTGTAATATTGAAAATGCATTGCTTCAACTTAGAGACATGGTGCAAGTATTGATAGAATCTGAAAAGAACAAAGACTTGCAATCTAACATTTCTGTGAATGATGGTTTGTATGAAATTAGCCCCAACAATGCCTGAAACTGGAACTCATTTATCTGAATTGCATGTTCAACCTTGTGTACTGTCTGAAGAAGACCCTTCACTTGAATCTGTTGGTGATTTCCAAAGTGTTAGCCGTTTGCTTATAGATGATGTTAATTGTGATAACACTTTGTCTGAAAATGATTTACATTGTGACATGCCTATAAATGAAATCCCTGTGCATGATCTGCATTCTGCTGAGATGCTTGTTTCTGGGTTACAATCTGAATTTACATCCTGTACATTTCATTGATGACATTGATGTAAGTAATTCTGTTGAGAATGACATTGATAAACTAGATTATTATGATTTGATGTTAGCTGAACTAGATTGTCTACTTGATGTAGAGCTTGATCATGATGTCATTATTGAAATAGATTCAGCTACAAATGAACATAAATCCTTGGATGAACTAGTTAATGAATTGAATGACATATTTAGTATAGATGAAGATTCTATTTCTGAAATATCTATTTCATCTCATCTTGTTGAATGTCTGCCTGTTGTCATCTCAATTGATACATCTTGTCTGAATATTGCACATGTCTGTAAGATTTGTACATTTAGTGTTAACATGTTGCAATATGCTTTTTGGATGTTGTTTTATCTGTTAGGATGTATGTGTTCTAAAATTTTTGTTATCATATTGTTAATACATCCTAAACATTTTAGAAAGCGTGTACACACCTTATTCTTTCTTCAAAGATAAGGATGCACCAAGGTATTTCACCTTCACCATTTGTATTATCATGTTCCTATTTGGTTATGGTGTAGTTGAGCATACGTGTACAATCCTAAAACCCCTATCCCTTATTCTATCCATGTTGAGATTCGAGGACGAATCATTTGAAGAGGGAGGGAATGATGAGCCCACAATGGGGTCAACGCAACATATTTCATGTATCATTGTATTGTCACATGTTAGTTCTGTAAGACATAGGCATATCACTGTTAAATCCGTCACACACTAGTGCTACTTCTTATGTTTTTATAGTCTTAACTAACCCTTAGGACATGTCATATATGTTGTGTATCTTGTGTTTGTTGCGTGGTGTCTTTGAAGATAGGTCAAAGAGAGCGTTTACATTGAAGAAGCATGAACACCGATCGATCCATGTCCCATCTGATCGGATGATATCATTGTTCAAACAAAGCTAAGAATAAAGTGTATGCCAATAGAGCCAACAGGAATCGTAAAGTTGTTATATTGAGCATGGTGATCTTGTTGGTTACACTTAAGGAAAGAAAGATTCCCTAAAGAAAGGGACTCAAAATTGAAGCCGAGAGGCGATGGACCGTTCAAAGTGTTGAAACGGCTTGGTGATAATGCCTATGTTCTCAATCTTCCTGAAGAAAGGTATGGTCCTATCCTCTAAAACTTTTAATGTTGCTGACCTTTCTCCATTGTATTGATTCAGATTCGAGGACGAATCCTTCTCAAGTGAGAGGGAATGATGAGCTACAGCCTACCTTGTGGATACAAACACTGATGATGACACCTCACGGCCCCGCACAGGTCCCATGACAAGGAGTATGGCTAAGAAGTGGTTACAATTGTGTTGAATCATTTCTTTACAGGCATGGAAGAGGATGAACCAAGCAAAGGGAGGTGAATGTTCCATTGGGTTTATATGATACAATCTTTGATCTAGTTGTATCAAAGCATAGTTGTACATATCTTTAGTTTGTTCTTTTACTATTTGTTGATTGGTTAACCTTTTTTTAGGATAGTTTGTGTTTGTATTATTGCCTTGTCTTCAGGTACACATACTTAGCTTGAAACTGCAATTAGAACCTAAATTTTTGTTCAAGCAAGGAGGGTGATAAGCAAGTAGCTTACAAGCAGGAGGTGACAAGCACTCATGTCAAATTCAAGAATTGTTCTTCACGGTGAAATGGATGGACAAGCTGCTCAAAGCTTTAACCAATAGGAAAAGTCTTGCAAATGTTCAAACCAATCAAAAACAAGCAAGGAGACAACCAAGCAAGCTGCACAACAAATGAACCAATCAGATCCTTGAAGTTTAAGGCATGATTCACGCAAGATTGCTTTGAAAATTAAAGCCAAACTTACAACCAATCAAAACCAAATTCAAAGCAAGCTGCTCCAAGTATTATCCAATCAAATTGATCAAGAAAGAAGCGAAAACAAGCATGGATTACACGGCAAAGCAACCAGCCTTCTTGGAACCAAAATTGTTCAAAAAGCAAGCATGTTATCCTAGCTTGTACTTTGTACTTTAAACCTTGTACTCTTGTAATTTTCGTAGGTTATAAGTAGCATAGGAATCAGAATGTAAAGAACCACCATTCAAACATATTTCAATCAAAATTTCCTTTAAGGAATTCTCAACTTTTCTAGTTGAAGTTTAAACCACTTAACGGTTTCTTTCAAGTTCATAGCCTAGAACTTGTTAAGTATTTACTACATTTTTGGTTACAGCATCTTAGGGTCTCAATAAGGATTTAGATGTGTTGGAATACCAAAGAGGAAGAGGTGTTGGTCTAAATTGAGCCAAGAACAAACGGTTACAGTTCAAGGGGTGTCATTGTGATGTTCTTTGCCATAGCTGAGGTTCAAATCAATTTGGAATAGGAGACAAAGTCCTTGGAACGTTTATCTAGCCTTCGTTTGGCTCATCAATTGGTATCAGAGCGTTGGTTAGTCTTCTATTCATGTTTACATTGTTTAAACTAGCATATGAATGTTGCTGCCCAAATCGTGTATTAAACTAATTTTATGTGCGTTTAGATTCTGTTTATTTAGATAGTTAGTTTATGTTTTAAAGTGTTTATTAGATAGTTTACAATAGTTTGGTAAATTAGTTTTAAATAGCAAATCCGAAAACCATCACAAAAAGAACTTAGACTAGACTTAAGTGTGTTAGAATCTGTTTGTGTAGTCTAGTTAAAACCGTGTGTAACCTGATTGTTCTTGTTAAATCTAGCTTAGATAATGTTCATTAGGTCCTAACCTAGAAGTTTAAATTGAAGTTTAGATAAGTCCTTAAAACAGAAAACTTGAACACAAAATTAGAATAGTTGATAGATTAGTTGTAATCAAGTTGTTAAATTCTGTTTTTAGTAGTTGTGTGCAATCTGTTTAGACGTTGTATTTGCTACCTTATTTAGCTTGGTTAGGCTAGTTTACAACATAGTTTAAGTGTTTAGTTGGTTGTTTAGTTTAGCATAAGAAATCCGAAAACTAAAGATCAAAACAAGTAGTTTTAGCTAACTAAGTGTGCTGCCTAGTTTCTAGTGATATACGTTTGATAAGTAGGATATAAACACTTGCATCTAGTATCATCTAGCTTAGAAACTGATTGCATCATACAAATAAAAACCAAGACAAAAACAAGTAGAATAGATAACTTTAAAACAAAACAAAACAAGTTAGCTAGTTTGCATCAAAACTGATTTCCATTAGTTGTTAGTAATCAGCCTTTATAAATTGCATTTAGATACAACTAAGTTGCATTTAGCTATCTTAAGATTAGTTAGATCATTTGCATCAAAAACAGAAAAAAGGCCAAAACCGTGTGATTAAACAACTCTTTAAAGCTCATTTGAAATCTTGGTGAATGCTATTTGTTTAAAACTTGTTGAATTTGATTTCACCACCCCCGTTACACCTTAAGTCATTGTTTGGTACAAACTTGATTGAATCTTTTAATTGAAACATTATTGACTTGAGATTGGTTAAAAGTGAAGTAAATTTGTAAGAAACAAGATTTGATTTCAAATTTTAACGTTGGCTTTACGTTTATCTTTACTTGGGATTGATTCAATTGTTTAAAGACTTTATTGGACTTAAGCTCTTACTTAGGATCACTTTGTCTATATTTATCCCTACACTGTTAAATTGCCGACCCTGTTATCATCTTGTTGTCTTTACACTTCTTCAACTTGCATTGAACTTTCATCTATATTTGGTTGTTAAATTTGTGAAACAGTTTTCATATCATTAGTGTTCTTCCGTGTTGTTCAAAGAACGTTTCACAAAAGCCACACCAAAACTTGTGCAAGTAAAACCAAAGAAAAAGAAGCCGTGAGCAATGTCTCATAAAGGCAAGTGAGCAGTAGACTCACAAAACAGACAAAGCCAATCCAAAGGAAAATAATTAGGCTTGTTTGTGAAAGAAACTGAGAGAAAAGTCATTTTTAACGTCAAAAAGCAAGAGACAAGACGTATGAGTGATTTGCACAAGAATGAGATATAGCCATCCAAAGTTCACAAAAGGTGAATTGTGCAAAACCAAAAGCAAATACCTACACCAAAAGTGTTGACTGTTGTAAAAGGTTCCTCGAACAAAATTTTATACACAAGGCAATCAATGGGCATCCCAAAAAAACGGTTGAATCGAATTCACAAGCAAAGTCAAGTTAACTACCTAAAGTGAAGACAAGATAGTTTATCCAAGTTTAAATTATAGATTGTTTTTGTTCAAACTTTTGATAAACTTTTAAGAAAGAATTTTAAGCTTCTAAGATTCTTAATTATCTAGCAAAATTCAGCATAAGAATAATAACTCTCAAATGTGAGCGTTTTGAGGGTGTTTGCCAAGGCTGAGAGTGTCATCTAGGATAGCATATTGAAGGTTTGTCTATCAACGTACGTTTGAAGTTTTTTGTGATTGCGTAAGCCTGCAACTTTCTACACAACGGAAGCAAGGAGAAGATTACTTCTTTGTTTTGTCCATTTCTCATTCATTTCCATTCTGATTTTTTTGTCCATTATTTTCTTAATCACCACACGTCTTTTTGAGTCATAATTACAAAAAATTCCATCTCAAATTCCTAAAAGGTCAAGTTATCAACTTAAACAATACTGAATTTTGCTTCAATTAAGGCCTCATATTCCCTTGTTACTTGTCTTATTCTTAATTCCCTTCATTTGGCAAGTTTCATATAGTGAAAAAAGTCAGAACTTTTATTGACAACTTGCACATATAGGACATTTGCATCTAGATTAAAATTCAGCCTTACAAAAACTTGCCTCACATTGCTTGAAAAGCCACCTAGTCTTAATCAATCTTGTTGCTACCAAAGCTATTGGTTGATTCTAATTTTTTATGTCTTAATTTTCATAGTGTGACTGAATTCATGCATTGATTTATTGTTCGATCATAGACCATACAATTCAGACTTGACAAATTGAGCCCTAAATCGCCCATTATAACCCACAGCCGAATACCCTTTCAAACCGGACCCCCACCAATCATCAAACCAGTCTATAAACAGCCTCATTTGACCCATCAAACCAAACCCCTAACCCAATTTTTCCAAACAAAAATCAGGTTGTAAAATCCCAATCCAGTTGAACCTAAAAACCTTAAACTGAACCCTACCCGGGGGTCATTTCTAAAATCAGCCCAAAACCAACCCACTTACACTCCAAATCAGACCCCTCACACCTCAATTAACCCCTTAAACAAACCCCCAATCCAACTAAGCCAGATCCGATCAGAAGCACAAAAGCCCAAATCATTCAAATTGAAAAACCCTAACCCTAGCCCAAACTCCATAAAACTTTAATTTTACTCATTTCCAAGGTCATTTTTACTGTGTTTAAAGGTAACATATTGCAATTACACATTCTGCCCAAAAAAGAAAATTTTGAAGGCAAAAGTGTAAATTACGATTTTACCCTAGTAAAATATCAAAAAAAATTCTGAACTCGGCTCATACTGAACACAAGAAAAGAAGAAAAAGAGCAAAGAAAAACAAAGGAAAAGGGGACAACGTTGGTTTCTTATTTGTGTCATTTTGATCATTTTGTGTACCTTTGCAAAAACTTGAAATATCTCCCCTTAACTTACCTTTTCCACACCATATACTGATCTGCATACATTGAATACACGCTTGATTTTTTGCATGTATCGAGCCATATTGTGATTATAAGTGTATAGGATCAAATTTGACTAAAGATTGCCCACGGCAACCCCTAGTCTTTCTTTGATTCAGCCTTTGACATCATTCTGGTCTCAATTCTTCTTTGAATCATAGTTGAGTCGTTCAAGTTCGTGTTCCTATCATTTGAGTCCATTTTGGTGTGATTTGGTATCCTTTTGGTGCAGATTGTGAGTTTAGCCAGCTGTTTGATACCTATTGGATTTTTGCTGATTCTAAAATTTTTTGGAGTCATTTTCCATAATGTTCAAAAGAATGTTTGTCTCAAGAGAATGTGTTCTAAAGAGAATGTTTGTCCTAAAGAGAATGTTTGTCCCAAGGAATAATTGTCCCAGGGAATGTTTGTCCCAATGAATGTTTGTCCTAAAGAATGTTTGTCTTAAGGAATATTTGTCCTAATCCCTTCCCCAACAATATATGGTTTGAAAAGCTACTCAAAGATCAACTTCCAACAAGATAAGGGCAAGCATATCAACAAGCTTAAAGCGGGCGGCCAATAAGATGTTAAAGATGAAGCAAATTTGAACTCAAAGTCAAGGCCATTCAAGTTTAAACTTTAGCCAACTTTATGAAAATATCTCCAAGCTTATCTCAACCTTCAAATTTCAATCACAATCTTCCAAGAGCATCTCAAAAATCCGCTAAAAGGAAATCACAAGGTACAAGTTAACTCCAAAGTTAAAGACAAGATAGTTAGCTTATCCAAGTTCAAATTGTAGATTTTTTTTTCAAACTTTTGATAGACTTTTAAGATAGAGTTTTAAGCTGGACTCTTATTAGCTTGCAAAATTCAGCAAGAAGGCCACCACATGGCCGAGTGTAATCATCCTTCATTGAATGAAAAATAAAACCTTGTTTTCTCTCCAAATTGTGAGACTTTGTTTTAGTGATATTGCATCAAAAATCAAGGTTAATAACTCTCAAAAGTGAGCAATTTGAGGGTGTTGCCAAGGCTGAAAGTGCCATCTAGGAGGGCTTAGAGGTTTGTCGATCAACGCAAGCTTGTAGTTTTTCGGTGATTGCTCAAGCCAGCAACTTTCTACACAACGAAAGCAAGGAGAAGATCACTTCTTTGTGTCTACACCTTTGTGAGAGGGACGTTGGACATGGTAGAGTGGATCCTTCCATCACGTGCTTGCATCACTAACCTTGATTTTGGATGCAAAATCAAGAAAACAAGTCTTCGCACAAAAGGAGAAGAAAACTGAAATGATTTTTATTCAATTCCAAGCTCGTAATACTTGGCCAAATAAGGCCTTACTTATGCTGAATTTTGCTAGCTAACAAGAGTCCTAGATGGATCAAATTCCATCTTAAAAGTCTATCAAAAGTTTGAATAAAAACAAGCTACAATTCGAAATAAAATTTAAACTTGGATAAGATAACTAGCTTGACTTCAAGTTTGAGTTGTTGTCATAATCTTCCTTCAGCCGAGTTTGGAGATAACAATTGGAAGACTTGCTGATTGAATTTTAGTTGGGATAGACTTGGAAGTGGATTCAAAAGTTGGTTGAATTTGAACTTGGATTGCCTTTGAATTTGAATTCAAGTTTGCCCTCATCTTGTCATCTTTTTGGCCGGCCCTTCTATGATGTTTGAAGTGATGATATGCTTGTCCTATCTTGTTGAAGAGTTGATCCTCAAATAGCCTTTCAAACCGTGTGTTTGTTGGGGAAAGGATTAGGACAAATATCCCTTAAGACAAACATTCCATAGGACAAACATTCTCTAGGACCAACATTCTCTTGAGGACAACATTATCTTGGGACAAACATTCTACTGAGACATTCTCTTGGACAAAACATTCTCTTGAGACAAACATTCTCTTGAAACATTCTCTTTCGTCTATCAAGATATCATCATCCTTTTAAATCCACGCCATCAAGTCTCCTACAAGGCAAAGTTATGAAAATAACATTATTTGTAAATGAGATAAAGCAGATAGAAAGCGCGCATATGCAAGCTTGCCTAAACTTTTGGGTTCAACTAAATGAACCCAATGATCGTTGGTTCATCTTGCACATGCTTAAACAAGAAGCTACCAACATAAAACCAAGTTGTTTGGCCTTGCTTCTTGTTCTAGGGTCAATGACCTCTTGATGGGATCCTTGATCCACATCAACAACTTTATGCAAACTCTAAGAAGTGTTCCTTTTGTTTAGAGCAAGTTGTTTTCTTAGGCTTTGTAATCACGGCCGAAGGAATAGAGGTGGATGAAGAGAAAATTAGATCGATCGTAGAATGGCCTACACCAAAGGCTGTAGGAGAAGTGAGAAGTTTCAATGGGTTAGCAAGCTTTTATAGGAGATTTGTAAAGGACATTTCATCTATAGTTGCATCCCTGAATGAGATTGTTAAGAAAGATGTGCCTTTTAAATGGAAGGAGCCAAAACATTAGACATTTGATGAATTTAAGAAAAGGCTAATAACCACTGCACCCATTCTTAGGTTACCTAACTTTGATTAGACCTTTTAGATTGAATGTGCTAGTGGTGGGTATTGGCGCTGTCTTAAAGAAACCCATAGTCTATTTCAGTGAGAAGTTGAAAGGAGCCTCTTTGAACTATTCCACTTATGACAAAGAGTTGTTGCCCTTGTGAGATCCCTAAAAACTTGGCAACACTACCTCCAACCTAAAGAGTTTGTGATACACACATAGCATTATATGTTTGAAGTACCCTAAAGGACAAGGTAAACTAAAGACATGCCAAGTGGGTAGAATTTATTGAACAATTTCCCTACGTGATTAAGTACAAACAAGGTAAGGATAACGTAGTTGCTGATGTCCTTTCTAGGAGATATACCCTAGTGACTACTTTGTCATCCTGATTTCTAGGATTTGAATCACTTAAAGAATTGTATACCAAAGACCACGATTTTTGCACCATATTTGAAGCATGTCAAGAAGCACCTTTTGGAAAGTTTTACATGCATGAGGAATTTCCTCTTTAAGGAGCATAAGTTGTCGTTCCACAATTATCCATGAGAAAGATGTTGGATAGAGAAGCCCATGGGAGAGGGTTGATGGGACATTTCGGCGTTTTCAAAACCTTAGAAACCCTTAAAGAGCAATTTAATTGGCCCCACATACGTGTAGATGTAGAGAAGTTGTGTGGTAGCTACATCACTTGCAAGCAAGCCAAATCCAGGCCCCAACTAGATGGTCTATATACACCCTTACATGTCTGTCCTGACTCGCCTTGGATTGACCTCTCTATGGATTTTGTTCTAGTGATGCACAATCACTCAGCTATTTAGGACCTTTCTTCAACTCAATAAACTCAGCTGGAACCATGGAAGAAGATGCAGAATGTTCAAAGAACACCAAGCAACTCAATCATCCAGAATTCAGCCGAGAAGATGAATCAGCTTCAGCAAATGATCTCAACTTATTTGGACAAGCCTAAACCCTTCCAAACAATATCCATCCCAAGATATAGAAGCAATACAATCAAGTTATGATTCAAAAACTTGAAGGGAATCAAATGATTCAAATGGAAAAACTGAAAACAGTTTTCGTGCAAAGTTGCTGTTTTGTTGTATATTGGAATTCTGCCATTTACAAACGTTTTTAGCTACTTTAAATAAGCTAAACGAGACTTCTAAGAAAGACACAAAACGTTAGGGGTCCAATAGGAGCAAAGCAAGAAATTTAAACAAAGTGTAACCTGGAAAACTTTTGAAGACTTCAGCAATTGTCTTTCGGCTGAAACTCCCTTTTGGTTGCAAGTTGATTTTGCCTTTGAATTTTGATTGGACCAGCTTCTCCTTGCTTTGGAATATTATATAGGATGTCCTTGATGAGTTGGAGTGGGCCCTTGCAGCTGATTGGTTGAAAAGGCTTCTTGAAAAATCAGGAAACAGAAATCTGTCCAGTTTTTGAGCAGTTTTCTGTTTTGAATTATAACATAACCGTCCAGACCAATTTAGCTCTTCTACTTCAAATAAGAATTGTAGATCCTTCTCTGTAGATGTGTTTAGACACCAGAAGGACGTCTTTTGGATCTGGGATGAGTGAGTTACGCCGTTTGAAGTTGACCTGCTTGCAGATGTGGACCTTTGGAAGCAGTGACTAAGAAGCCAGCTTGTTGCAACGATTGTGTAGCTTGATGGCAGACCTTTTTTGGGAAAGTGATGAACATCAAAATTGTAGCTTATTGTTATCTTTCACCTCCAACTGGAATCACGTCAATTGAAGTTGTGGTTGATGAGTTATGGCTGAAATACTAAGAAGGTATCATCCTGCCAGCTTGCCCTTTCAACTCAACTTGGTGTTTGAACGTTTGGCCTTTGTTCAATCATTCTTCCTTGACCTAAAAAAACTCAAACACACACCAAACAACATATGCAACATACTAGGACATGTCTTGGTTAGTTTACAACAATTTATAAAGGAAAGGAAGCTAAGCACTCAACAATATGAACAATACACACAAGACTAACTAACATATTACAACATGATTCAAAAACTAAGTTAAAGCTTGTAGCAAATGGATCCAATGTAGGCTATCTTGACTTGGTTCATCCTCAACATGCTTGTAAAGGAAGGTTCCAACTTCATGCATCAATTTATTGGCCATGCTTCTTGTTATAGGGCCTTTGTCTTGCATTGGCGTACCTCCCGCGGCGGTTGGTTCTTCTTGGCTTGGCTGGGGCTCATCATTCCCCCTCTTGAAAAGGATTCGACCTCGAATCTAGATCAACACTAAATGGAGTAAGGTCAGAAACATTAAAAGTTTTAGAGACAGAACCATACTTTTCTTCAGGAATGTCAAGGACGTATGCGTTATCTCCAAGTCTTTGGACAACTTTGAATGGTCCATCGCCTCTTGGCATCAACTTTGATTTCCTTTCCTTAGGAAACCTTTCCTTCCTTAAGTGTAACCAAACGAGATCTCCAGGTTCAAATATAACAGCCTTACGGTTCTTGTTAGCTCTTTTGGCATACACTTTGTTTTTAGCTTCAAGTTGTGACTTAACCTTTTCATGCAAATCTTTGACAAGTTTAGCCTTACGTTCTCCATCAAGACTAACACGTTCATGAATGGGAATGGGACTAAGTCAAGTGGGGATAAAGGGTTAAAGCCATAAACAACTTCAAAAGGAGAATGCAAAGTACCACTATGAACATTCCTATTGTATGCAAACTCAATGAAAGCTAAACAATCTTCCCAATTCTTTAAGTTTTTTGAATTATGACACGCAACAATTGTGACAAAGTTCTATTGACTACTTCCGTTTGTCCATCAGTTTGTGGGTGAGCAGTTGTCGAGAAAAGAAGTTTAGTACCAAGTCTACTCCACAGAACACGCAGAAGTGGCTTAAAAACTTTGTGTCTCTATCGCTTACAATGGTACGGGCATGCCATGCAATCTTACAATTTCCTTAAAGAATAGGTCAGAAACATGTGTGGCATCATCCACCTTCTTGCACGCAATAAAATGTGCCATCTTAGAAAATCTATCGACAACGACAAAGATGCTATCCTTACCAGTCTTGGACCTAGGCAATCCTAACACAAAGTCCATTGAAAGATCAGTCCAAGGTGAATTTGGGACAGGTAAAGGAGTGTAAATCCATGAAGTTGTGTTCTAGACTTAGCTTGCTTGCAAGTAATACAACTAGCACATACTTTTCAACATTCAGCGCATGTGTGGCCAGAAGAAATGCTCCTTAAGCATCTCTAACGTCTTGAACGAGCCAAAATGACCCATCAAGCCTCCTCCATGAGCTTCCTTGATCAGAAGTCCCCTTATTGAACACATTGGTATACACAACTTTTGTTCCTTAAACAAGAATCCTTCATGCAGATAGAACTTACCAAAAGGGGATTCAAGACATGCTTTGTAAATGGAACTAAAGTCATGGTCAGAGACATACAATCTTTGATAGTTTCAAAACCAAACATGTTACAAGTCAGTGTAGTAATCAAAGTATATCGACGAGATAGAGCATCAGCACAATATTGTCTTTTCCTTGCTTATACTTGATTACATATGGGAATTGTTCAATGTATTCAACCCATTTTGCATGCCTTTTGTTTAGTTTACCTTGGCCCTTAAGGTACTTAAGACTTTCATGATCAGTGTGGATCAAATTCCTTAGGTTGCAAATAATGTTGCCAAGTTTGTAAAGATCTAACTAAGGCAAAAAGTTCTTTGTCATAGGTTGAATAGTTCAAAGGCTCCTCTTAACTTCTCACTGAAATAAGCTATGGGTTTCTTAGCTTGATTCAGTACAGCTCCAATGCCAACCCCGCTGGCATCACACTCAACTTCAAACGTCTCTTCAAAGTTTGGCAATCTTAGGATGGGTGCTGAGGTTAGGCGTTTCTTAAGTTCATCAAAGGCTTGTTGTTGTGAGGTTCCCATTTAAAACTTACATCTTTCTTAACCAATTCGTTAAGGGGTGCAGCAATGGTAGAGAAATCCTTGACAAAACGCCTATAAAAGCTGGCTAGTCCATGAAAACTCCTAATGTCCTGCAGACTTAGGTGTTGGCCATTCAGTGATGGACTTGACCTTCTCTTGGTCCATCTCAATCCCTTCAGCACTGATCACAAAACCTAGGAACACTACTTTCTCTAGACAGAATGAACACTTCTTAAGGTTGGCATATAGTTGTTCCTTTTGCAACGTTTCAAACACAGTTCTCAAATGGATAAGGTGTTCACTAATGGATTTGGAGTAGATAAGGATGTCATCAAAGTATACTACCACAAATTTCCCAATGAATTTCCTCAAGACCTCATTCATCAACCTCATAAAGGTGCTAGGGGCGTTAGTTAGGCCAAAGGGCATGACTAACCACTCGTATAATCCAAACTTAGTCTTGAAGGCTGTTTTCCATTCATCTCCTTCCCTAATTCTTACTTGGAAGTATCCTTGCTTAAGATCTACTTTGGTAAAGTATCTAGACCCATGTAACATGTCCAACATATCATCCAACCTAGGAATAGGGTATCTATACTTCACAGTAATCTTATTGATTGCTCTACAATCGGTGCACATCCTCCAAGTTCCATCTTTCTTAGGGACAACTATCACAGGTACGGCACAAGGGCTCATACTCTCTCTCACCTTACCTTGGTCTAAGAGTTCCTCAACTTGTCTTTGGATCTCCTTAGTTTCCTCTGGATTGGCTCTATAAGCAGGCCTATTGGGTAGGACAGCTCCTGGAATGAAATCTATTTGATGCTCAATGCCTCTTAGAGGTGGTAAACCTTTGGGATCTCCTTCAGGGAACAAATTTGAAAACTCTTGCAGTAGGGAGGTGACTTCACTGGGCAAAGTAGAGGGTAAATCGGATGAAAAAATAAGGTTTCTTTGTAAAGTAAGATGTACACGGTTTTATTGGAATTGATTGAGTGGAACACCTCACTTTGTGACGCAAAGAAAGCACTCTTCTTCTTATCCTTTTCCTCAGAAATGACAAGTTCTTTCCCCTTTGATTCAGCTTTGTCAGAACGAATGTTTTTAAGGAAGACTCTTTCCAATTCTTTTTCCTTTGGATCATTCCGACTTTTGGTCATTCTCTTTTGATCCTCAAACACCTTCTGTGGGGGTAGTGCGTGCAGCTTAAACAGTTTGTTTTGGTGCCTAAAGGAATACCTATTTAAGTAGCCATCATATGTTACTTTGTTATCATATTGCCATGGCCTACCTAACAAGATATGACTTGAATGCATAGGTGCTACATCACATAAGACCTCATCAGAATACCCACCAATTGATAAAGGAATCAAGACTTGTTTATTAACCTTAACTTCGCCACAATCATTAAGCCAAGTGAGTCTATAGGTGATTGATTAAGGGTAAATCAAGTTTCCTAACAATTTCAATGCTTGCAACGTTTGTACATGAACCAGAATCAATGATGAGTGTACACACTTTGCCTCTAACCATGCAATGAATGTGAAAAATGTTTTCTCTTTGCAAATCTTGTTCTTCCATTTTGACTTGAACATTTAAAGCACGTCTTACAACTAAGAACTCTTTATTTTCACATTCATTACTCTCATCAACTGTTTCTTCCTCTTCCTCACACGTTTTCTCAACTTCTTCATTCTCCTCCAATTCGTCCTCAGAATAGTACTCATTAGACTCCTCAATGAACATGATGCGTTTAGGGTTGGGGCATTGATTTGCAAAATGTCCTTTACCTAAGCATTTAAAACATTGAATATCACGGAATCTAGTGTTAGAAGTAGTACCTTCCACCTTTGCTTTGCCTTTGTCCACGATTGGAGAGTTGCTTGTTGTGGGACGTTTTGGAAAGCTTTGTGGAGCCTTCCCTTGAAATCCACGGCCTTGACTCTGTGGAGATCAAACTTGTCCTAGGCTGTACCTTGGAAAAGTTTGAAGGATTAGGCCAAAAGAAGGGATAGAGGTACGCACCTTAAGTTGCCTTTCCACTTTCTCAGCAGTGTGAACCATAGAAGCCAAATCTGAGTAGGGTGTGAGTTCCACTTTGAATGCAATTTCTTTGTTAAGGCCAGCTAAGAACCTTGCCATCGTGGCCTCCTCAGCTTTTTCTTGAGAGAGTTGTTGCAGCTTTTGGTAGACACTTCTTTCATAGGACTGTGATATGAACCTCTTCCTCATTTCTTGCTTGAGTTCTGCCCATGTGACAATAGGAGGTTGCCTAGCGCGTCTTCTTGCATTTTGTAGATGTTCCCACCAAAGTAAAGCATAATCTACAAACTCAAAAGTAGCATACCGAACTTTGGCCAACTCAGAATAATTAGCACAAGAATACATATGATCTACCTTAAGTTCCATTGCAAGTATGCTTCAGCGTCACTTTTCCCTTGGAAGGGAGGTATATTCAATTTAGTTGTAATAAACTCCTCTTCATGGGGTTCATTTCTTTTAAACCCGTTGTTATAATACCTCTCTTCCTGATAACAGTCATTATAATCAGGGGGATCATCAAATCTATCCTCAAATGAAATGTTCCTACGACCACCATTTAGACCACGACTCCTACCACGTCCTTGTGAGACATGTTTCCACGTTGTTCAGTCCAAGATTCACCACCAAAAGATGTTCCTTCATTAAAAGGTACACTTGGAGGTTCTCTTCGACCTTGACTAGCACTTTCTCCCTTGGGAGCTCGAGAATTATTTTAAGATCTTCAATTTCACTTTTCATGTGGCCAAAAGCGTGAATCATGCTAGCAATAGTTTGTTGCAATGTTTCAAGTGTGACAGGACCTTGGGGTATGGGGGTAGAAGGGGGTGAATTTTCTCTTTCTTGTGAAGTAACCATGATTGAAAGCAAGTAAAGAATTCCAACCAAAAAAAGTTGACAAGATATTTACTTCTACTTTAAGTTGACAATTGATTAAACAACAATCTTGGACTATCTAAGAATCAAAGAAGCATGAAGTCAAGTGACGTTTAGGCCGGATCAAGAAAACTAAGGGTTTGTACAAAACAGTCCCTTAACTTACTTCAATCTTTATGCAATCTCAATGGTAAAAGCGAAAGCCAAGTACACATACATAAGTGCTCAATAAGGGTTTGTTCTTGAAACTTTTTCAACAAAGATCAACACTTTGGGTGATGGTACTTTTGCACAAATTTCGTTTCTAAGTTCCTCTTTTTGTGAATTTGGAACTTTTCTAATGTAAGGCTATTCCTCTCCTCTTGTGAAATCTCTCATGCGTCTTGCCTCTTACTTTTGTGACGTAGGTTGGCTTTTCTCTCAGTTTCTTTCTCAAACAAGCTCTATTTTCTTTCTTTGTGCTTTTTGGCTTGTTTGGTGAGACTACTGCTCACAGCCTTTAAGAGACATTGCTCACGGCTTTGGGTTTCTTGCACAAGTTTTGGTTGTTCTTTGTGAAAAAGTTCCCTTTACAACACGACTGAATGCTAGTGAATTGACAAGTATTTCATAAATATACAACCAAGAATGTATAAAGTTCAATGCAAGTTCAGAAAGTGTAATGACAACAAGATGATTCGTTCGGGTTGGCAATATAACAATGTGGGCTAAAATATGGAAAGACTGATTTTAAATGAGAACCTAAGTCCAACAAAGTCTTTAATCAATTTAAACCAACACAAAGTAAAGGTGAATATTCAGCCAACGTTTAAGTATGAACCATATGCTTGTAATCAATCAATGTATACTCCTAAGCCACGGTTCGCATGCAAGTCTTTATTTTAGTTCATATGCCTAAAAATAATGTAAAATGTATCATACAAAAGGTACTACACTAGTTTGATATGTCTTAAACAAAGGATAAGCAACAACTATTTGTGTAACTAGCTATTCCTATGCTTTGATTGAAACAGCTACTAACGTTAAGTTCCTTTGGATTTTCAGTTTACCACTTTAAAACAACATGAATGCAAGACATACAAACATATCTTAGACTAATGGGTGATGATTTCAATCAAGGAAAAAAAGAACTAAGTTAACTAGGACACGGCTTGCAACAAAGATACACGCATACACTTCTTTGATTTTCTAGTTTTAATTAACTAACAAACTAAACAAACTACAACATAATATATTTAATCACATGCCTAAACACGTTTATGACCTGAAACCTCAAGCAAAACATTAACTAAAACAAGTTTTTAAACTATGACAAGTCTTAATAGCACACGGTTGAAAACATGTTCTACCCGGTTGTTTTTCACTTGCTTGTTTCTTATGCCAAACCACATCCAACATGATGCGTGCAACTCGTGGGCTCCAATGATTCCACCTTCCAAACGTCCTTCACAAAGGGTTAGGCACAAGGAAGAAGACTTCCCCTTGCTTCCTTAGTGATTAACAAACGTGTGGATTAAACGAATGAGCAAGACCAACACTTCAAGATGGTCGTTGATCAGGCAAACCAAAACGGCCCTCCTGGACGGCACCTTTAAGATTTGGCAATACCTTCAATATGCTCAACTTTGAAGGATCTTAACCTAGGTTTTTAATGCAACACCAAGAAAACAAAGTCTCACACAAAGTGAAAGAAATATCAAGGATTCCTATTCATCAAAAGGTGTGTTTACAATCAGCCAAATGGGTCTATTTATAGGCCTAAAAAACGTCCCCCTTCAGCTTGAAATGGCTAGAAATAATTCAAATAAAGCTATCTAACAAATGTTTAAATTTGAACTTTGCTTGAAAATTAAAAATAAGATAATTCTAGCTAAAACTTGAAATGCTTGCAAGATGTTATCTCCACTAGGTCCAGCCGTTTTTAAGGAACCAATGGTGTCTTGGAGAAGCTGATTTGATGAGTGGGATGAGGCCTGAAATTGATTTCAAAAGTTAGTTGAATTTGAATTCAAGTTGAGTTTGAATTTGAGCTTGCTTTGAACTTGGCTCTTGGATATCTTCCTCCACTAATCCAGCCGTGTCTTTGATGAAATTATGTGTAGAAAAACCTGATTTGATGAGGATAAGATGGCTGGGATTGAATTCAAATGATGGTTGAAGTTTGAATTCAAATTGAGTTTGAATTTGAATTCAAACTTGGATTCAATTTGAATTGTGATCTATCTCCTTCTTTCTTCTTCAAAATGGCGTGTAAATGGCTGAGATGATAGCTGAATCCCTTTTGAAATGTAAGCCTCAAATTGGTTGAAACTTGAATTCAAATCATGGTTGAATTTAAATTCAAGTTTATTTTCAAGTTTAAATTCAAGTAAGATGTCATCCTTTAGCTTAAAGTGGCCGCCCCTTGTGATATGTTGTAGATGATGTTTGATTTCAATTTGAACAAGAGACTCTATCTTGGACACCTTTGAATTTGTCTTAGCGTAGACAAACATTCTCTTCAATATCTCTTCAAACATTCTCTTCAAACATTCTCTTCAAACATTCTCTTCAAACATTCTCTTCAAATATTCTTTCAAACATTCTCTTCAAACATTCTCTTCAAACATTCTCTTCCAACATTTCATGTACCTAATTTACCTACAAAGCAAATACATAAAACTAAGATCACACGACACAAGATAAATTTAAAGACAAAGAATGTAGACGTGCATGCTGATACACATTCAAGTTGAAGGTTCAATGAAATGAACCCAAGGAGTCTTAGGTTCATCTTGAACATGCTTGTACAAGAAGGTGGCAACTTGATGACAAAGTTCCCTTGTCCTCCTTCTTGTTATAGGACCCTTAACCTCTTAATGGGGCCCTTGATCCTTATCGGATCCTTGATCCTCATCAATGCCCCCCTCCTCAAAAGGATTCCTCCTCGAATCAAAAAGGTCATCGTTGAAAGGGGTGAGGTCAGCAACATTAAAAGTAGGTGAAATTGAACCATACCTGTCGGGAAGATCAAGGATGTATGCATTGTCACCTATGCATTTCAATACTTTAAAGGGTCCATCTCCTCGAGGCAACAATTTTGACTTTCTTTCATTGGGAAATCTTTCCTTGCGCAAATGTAACCACACTAAATCTCCAGGCTTAAACACAACTCTTTTCCGATGTTTGTTAGCTCGTCTTCATAAGCTTTGTTTTTCTTTCAAGTTGTGTTTTAACTTGTTCATGCAGTTTCTTTATGTTGTCCGCTTTTGTTTACCATCAAGACTAGAACGTTCATGCACGGAATAGGAATCAAATCGATGGGAGACAAGGGATTAAAGCCATACACGATTTCAAATGGACTATGCAAAGTATCGTGATGGACACTCCTATTATATGCAAATTCGATATATGGCAAACAATCTTCCCAATGTTTAATGTGTTTTTGCAAAATGGCACGCAAAAGTTGAGAAAGAGTACGATTAATGACTTCAGTTTGTCCATCAGTTTGTGGGTGTGCGGTGGTGGAAAACAACAATTGTGTACCAAGTTTAGCCCCAAAACACGCCAAAAATGACTCAAAAATTTTGTATCTCTATCACTTACAATTGTACGTGGCATGCCATGCAATCTAACAATTTCTTTGAAGAACAAATCAGCAACATGTGTGGCATCATCAACTTTCCTACATGCAATGAACACCACAACATAAATGCTATCGCGTCCTCCTCGAGACCTAGGAAGTCCTAAAACAAAGTCCATGGAAATGTCAATCCAAGGGGCATCAGGGACGGGTAAAGGCGTGTAAAGGCCATGTGGTTGGGACTTGGATTTGGCTTGTTTGCAAGTGATGCAACTACCACACAACCTCTCGACGTCTACTCTCATGTGGAGCCAATAGAAATCTTCCTTAAGAGTCTCAAGGGTTTTGAACACTCCGAAATGACCCATCAAACCTCCCCCATGGGCTTCTCTAGTCAATGCTTCTCGTAAGGATGATTGGGGAACGCACAATTTTTGTTCTTTGAAAAGATAACCCTCATGTATGTAAAATTTCCCAAATGGTGCTTCTTTACATGCCTCGAAAATGGTGCCAAAGTCATGGTCATTGGGGTACAATTCCTTAAGTGATTCGAATCCTAAGAAGCGTGAGAATAATGTAGTGACTAACGTGTATCTCCTAGAGAGGGCATCAGCAACTATATTGTCCTTTCCTTGTTTGTACTTAATCACGTAAGGGAATTGTTCTATGAACTCTACCCATTTGGCATGTCTTTTGTTCAACTTTCCTTGCCCTTTAAGATACTTAAGGCTTTCGTGGTCAGTGTGGATCACAAACTCTTTAGGTTGAAGATAGTGTTGCCAAGTTTGTAGGGTTCTCACAAGGGCATAAAGTTCCTTATCATAGGTAGAGTAATTCAATGCTGCTCCTTTCAACTTTTCACTGAAGTAGGCTATGTGTTTCTTACTTTCTGTCAAAACTGCGCCTATACCTACTCCACTTGCACACACTCAATCTCAAAGGTCTCGTCAAAGTTTGGTAGCCTAAGGATGGGTGCAGTGGTTAGCCTACGTTTAAGTTCGTCAAATGCCAGTTGTTGTGGCTCTTCCCACCGAAAAGGCACATCTTTTTCACAATTTCGTTTAGGGGTGCAGCTATGGAAGAAAAATCTTTGACAAAGCGTCTATAAAAGCTTGCTAGTCCATGAAAACTGTGAACTTCCCCTACATTCTTAGGTATAGGCCACTCCACAATTGACCTAACCTTTTCCTCATCCATCTTTACTCCCTCAGCCGAAATGACAAAGCCTAGAAAAACTACGCGTTCTAAACAAAATTAGCACTTCTTAAAGTTGGCGTAAAGTTGTTCTTGCTTAAGCTTTTCAAAAACGGCTCTAATGTGGTGAAGATGATCTTCTATGGTGTGGGAATAGATTAGGATATCATCGAAATAGACAACGACAAAGCGTCCTATGAACGCACGTAAGACTTCATTCATTAGCCTCATAAGGTACTAGGGGCGTTGGTGAGCCCGAAGGGCATCACTAACCTGTCATAGAGCCCAAACTTGGTTTTGAATGCAGTCTTCCATTCGTTCCCTTCTCTAATGCGTACCTGGAAGTACCCTTGCTTAAGGTCGATTTTGGTGAAGAATTTGGATCCGTGCAACATGTCTAACATATCGTCTAGCCTAGGTATGGGGTACCTATACTTGACGGTAATCTTGTTTATGGCTCGGCAATCGGTACACATTCTCCACGTTCCATCCTTTTTGGGTACTAAAATGACTGGGACGTGATGAGGTACAGGTGCCAAGCGGCAACAAAGACGAGGCAAGTCGAGGACAAGAGACAAGAAGTATGACAAAGAGTTTGAGCCAAGCAGTTGATGCATTCTTGTTCAGACATGTGCAAGACGAGCCTGTAAACAAAGAGTGTTGTTGGGTTCACTTACTTGAGCCCAATCTTTGAGTTTTTATGTGTTGTAACATATATGAGTCGTTCGTATTATTTCTTTCATTCATTGAGTCGTTTGCTTAAAGTTTCTTGTTTGTAAAGGTTGTTCTTTCGGTCTTGCATGACCAAACCTTGAGTCTTTTAGCTTGTTAGGCCTTTAGGGTTGTTTATTATGTTTCTATATTTATTATAATTATTTTAAGGACTTGTAAGGTTGCTGGAGACGTTTGAAGACCAAAGGAGTTGAAGAGAAGCAAGCCCATTTCAGAATGTAATTTTCTGGCAGAACAAGTTTTCGTAAAACAGGCGTATCTCTTCAACCACAAGGGCAAATCAAGTGATTCAAGTTTCGTTGGAAACACAAGACAAAGACCTAGCACATTCATGTTTCGCACATTTCCAAGATCTGTCGTTATAATGGCCAAAAACAGCAATGAAGTTCAAGTATTGTTTCTGCCGAATTCTGTGACACATGTTTAGTAACTTGGACTTATCTCTTTAATGGATGGGCCAAATTCAGAGAACTGCATATTTTATTTTCTACACTCAATGACTACAATTCTCTAAGAGGAGTCAAGGACTAATTCGAGCTGCAAGTGATCCAAAAACAGGCCACCATTCATACAAGTTTTCAGGAGCCCGTACAGAAAGCATTCAGGACACCCAAACTTTGGAGGGCCATATCTAACTCATCCCATATCCAAATGAGGTGATTCAAAAGCCCAAATTCAATTTTAAAACGTGATCTACAATTCTCAAGAAGTACAAAGACCAGAATCTGCTTCTAGAAGGGGTCAAACCGTTTGTCAACAGATTACACATTTTTAGCCTTTTTTGTAGCCTTTTGACTAGCCTTTTCTTTAGCTTTGTAGACTAGACTTTTTTTGTCTTCTTGGCCCTATTTAAAGGAGTCATGCACGTCCAAACAAGTAAGAAAGCTGGAAATTGATTCATAAGAATTCTTGGGCAAAATTAGCCTATTTTCTCTTCATAAACACTTGTGAGTTTTTTGTTTTTGATTCTTCTTAAGAACAAGTTGAGTGTTTTCTTTGTTTCTTTGAAGATCAAAGTTAGAATCCAATCAAGGAGTGAGCAACCTTGTGGGGGATATCCAAAATCAAAGGTGTGGCCGTCCAAGAGGGTGCAAACTTGCTTGGGAAACGGGTAACTTTTGAAGGAGGAAGGCTCAAACAAAAACCTTGGTGAATCAACGGCTAGGAGGGAGTTAAACTCTTGCCTACAACCGTTAAGGATCCAAGTGTTAAAGGAGACGATCCGTACGAGGCGTGACAACCGCGCATCAGTTTGGTATCAGAGCAAAGGTTCTCCTTTAATCTATCATTCATTTCGTGTCATCTTTTTTTTGTCTTCATTTTTTGTGTCATCAAAAAAAATCCTGTTCCAAAAAAAAATCAGCCTTAAAACTTTCATCCAACTTGATATATTATCAAAAAAAAATAACAACCTATCTTTCTGGACTTGACAATATCAATACCTTGACATATTGAACAAAGGACCGAAATTTCCTTGACATATTGGACTATTGGACACTTTGTACCTATTTGACATATTGGACCTATTGGACACTTGGACCTATTGGACTATATTGGACAATTTGGACAAATTGGACAGGACCAAATACCGAAATCTTTGGACATTTTGACAAAGGACTGTGACTATTGGAGATACCTTGACAAGGACCCTATACAAGGACAAGGACAATCTTTAAAACATCTTAAAACATTCAAAAGATTGCATCTTTGTTGTTGTTCACAACTATTTTCATTTGGGTTACTTTGTCTTGTATCCACTCTTGCTTGAATACATACTTGGGTATTAGGATCGTTGCATAGAGAGCTTTCATTTCAGCCACACTTATATTGCTTCTACTAGCCTAAAAAGCTACCGTTGTTAACTTTAAATCTTGTTGCTATTTGAAGCTCTTAGTCATGCTTGGTTTATGCATCTTACTTGCATTGTATGTGTTTATTGATGCATACAAGTGATCCATACTCATACAATCCTTACACTACAAAAGATTGAGTCTCTTTTCACAAGAGCATCTTTAAACATCCTTTTGTACAAGATTCGCCTTAGAACAAAAAAAAATTGGAGCAAGAAGGTTGTTGTGTTCTTTGATTAATCCTTTGGTTACTTTGATTTCTTGTATTTCAGCCCAAAAAAAAAGAACATCAAAAAAAAGGAGCGTTACAAAAAAAAGAGGAACACAAAATAGCCGTTATTCAAAAGAGGCTATTTGAATTGCTTGAAACGGTCTCCTTGCACAATCAAAACACAAAAACTTCCTACAACACCTACGACCAAAACAAAACACCCTTTTATATACAACTTCGGACACTTCTTCCTTTATGCATCTTGGACATTGCATACGTGTGATTAAGTGCATTGAGTCTAAGTGTGGTTAAGGATTGCCCAAGGCAACCCCTTAGCAATTCATTGTCTCAGCCCTTTACATCACATTTGGTTTCATAATTTTCTTGAATCTTAGAGTTTGTCCAAGTGTGTTTTGTGTCCTTTGCTCGGTATCTATTCTTACTTCGGTGATACTAACCCCGTTTTTGAAGATTGTACAAGCTGCTGAAGACCTCCACATTGTTGCTCGTCTTGGTTGCTTCTAGCCCACGATTGGATTAGAGGCACAAGAAAAGAGAGGTAAAAGGCTTGTAAGGGCTTGAAAGGACTTAAAGAGGGGGGGTAAAAGCCTTGAGTGTCAAAATACGAGTAAGAAAGGACAAGCACAAGTTGAAATTCTCTTTGCACTAACGTAACAAATCTTCTTTACTCTTTGTGTTAGTTTTCCTTTTTTTTGTGTTCTTTTAATTTTTTTTCAGGTTTAGATGGATGAGACACCGTTTAAAAATTCCAATACCCCCACCTTTGGAGGATATGAGGAATTCCGTGACGGAAGAGAATGTACTTGGAATGCTTAGAAGGATTACGAGAGGTTAGACCTACTGGAGGCTGAAAGATCTAACCCCCGCCACCAAACATCTCAACCAGGAACCATCGAAGGAAATGGCTCCATGATTAGAAACATGGCTACCCAATTTGAGGGTCCAAGTCGTATTCCAGTTGATCCACCACGGCAAGCCATTCGTGGTCAAATGATGGGACAAAGAGGACGAGGCAGAGGAGTCCTACAACACGCCCCAGTGTACATGCCACCATTAGAAGAGAGGTATCCTGAGGATGATCCACATATCCATGATGGTCAACGGGGAAGAGATTATGAGGAACCGTTTGATGTTGAAACCCGTAACTTTCAACGTCAAAACCGTGACTATGATGTTCCTAATCGTGGGTACTATCCTAGGCACAATCAGCATGATGATGATTCCCATAAGATCAAGATGAACATTCCTCCATTTCAGGGGCGAAGTGATCCCGAAGCATACCTCGAATGGGAAAGAAAGGTAGAACTCATTTACTCTTGTACTTCCTTTTCTGAACTAAGTAAAGTGCGTTTTGCAGCCATTGAGTTTACAGAATATGCACTTCTTTGGTGGGATCAAACGTTAAGTTCAAGAAGAAGGAGTGGAGAAGGTCCCATTCAAACATGGGAGGAGATGAAAAGAGAAATGAGAAAAAGGTTTGTGCCTCAATTTTATGAAAGAACTATGATTCAAAGACTAACCCAACTCAAGCAGGGAAATAGAACTGTTGATGAATACTATAAAGAAATGGAGTTGTTGATGATGAGAGCACAGATTGATGAAAGAGAAGATGCTACCATGGCAAGGTTTCTAGAAGGACTGAACAAAGAAATTGCCCTTCCTGTGGAGTTGCAATCTTGTGCAACCTTAGCATCGATGGTACACTTGGCAGAAAAGGTGGAAAGACAGTTGAGGAGGCCTTCAACACAAGGTAATATTCGGCCCTCTACCCAACCCATGAACAGGTTTAGCACACGACAGAATCCACTGTTTACACGGTCAAGCCAAGCTCCACACCGTCCACCACCACCATTTCAAGGCCGTGTGCAGCAGCCACTACACCGTCCACCTCAGCAGCAAGATCGTACACACAAGCTCCCTCCCGAATCGACAAAGGCAAACAAAAGGTTGGTGAACAACCTCAAGGTAAATCTTCTAACTCTTCTAGCAGATCTAGGGACATTAAATGCTTTAGATGTCAGGGTTTAGGTCATATTGCATCTGAATGTCCTAATGTTAAACGTATCATGTACATAGAGGAGAGTGGAGAGTATTATTCTGATTCTGAGCATGAAGAGGAAGAGCATGTTGACGAGGGAGTAGAAGAGAATGAGGTTGAGGAATGCACTATTGAGGAAGAACTTGCATCTAGTGAGCTTTTAGTTGTTAAGAGATCACTTAACGCACAAACTAAAGTAGATGAGCATGAACAAGAGAGGGAGAACATATTTCATACACATTGCATGATAAAAGGAAAAGTGTGCACCATGATTGTAGATGCAGGATCTTGTACTAATGTTGCTAGTGCAGAATTAGTTCGGAAACTTGACTTACCCATGACTAAACATCCGCGACCTTATAGTTTGACATGGCTTAATGACTGTGGTGAAATTAAAGTGAGTAAGCAAGTTTTGGTTTCATTGTCCATAGGTAATTATAAGGATGACATACTTTGTGACGTTGCACCCATGCATGCTAGTCATATTCTCTTGGGACGACCATGGCAATTTGATAGGAGAGTCATTCATGATGGTTACCTTAATACATATTCATTTAAGATGGATAATAAGACGTATAGATTGCGTGCATTGCCCCCGCACAAAGTCTATGAGGATCAAAAACGCCTTGCGCAAAAGCGTTCAGATCCTACTGAAAGAGAGGCTGAAAAGAAGTTTCTTGAAAGCCTCAAGCAAGAAAAGACTTGGCTCGATTCCCGTAAGGGCTTGGCCAAGGAGGGGACAACAAAAGAGGGTTCGGCCAAGGCTGAATCTTCGGCGAAGAAAAACTTAATCAAGCAAGAAAAGAAGCATGCATTCTTTGCTAGTCATTCTGAGGTTTCACATGCTTTATATGATCGAAAGACTGTTTATATGATGCTTTACAAAGAATCATTTTTCTGTAAGTGACTTACCATCTACATTGCCTAGTGGAGTTGTATCTTTGCTTGAAGAGTTTTCAGATTTGTTTCCTGAGGAGGAACCTGCTGGATTGCCACCTTTGCGCGGGATAGAGCACCAAATGATTTCATACCCGGTGCTACATTGCCTAACAGACCAGCCTATAGGGAATCCCGAGGAGACAAAGGAGATCCAACGCCAAGTAGAGGAGCTACTAGCCAAGGGCAAGGTGAGGGAGAGCATGAGCCCATGTGCTGTACCAGTGATTGTCGTGCCCAAAAAGGATGGCTCATGGAGAATGTGCATTGATTGTCGCGCTATTAATAAGATCACGGTAAAGTATCGGTACCCTATTCCTAGACTCGATGACATGTTAGACGAATTGCATGGAGCTAAATACTTTACTAAAATTGATTTGAAAAGTGGGTACTTTCAAGTGCGCATCAAAGAGGGAGATGAATGGAAGACTGCATTTAAGACTAAGTTTGGTTTGTATGAGTGGTTAGTAATGCCTTTTGGTTTAACTAATGCACCTAGTACATTCATGAGGTTAATGAACGAAGTCTTACGTGCATTCATTGGGAAGTTTGTTGTTGTCTATTTCGATGATATCTTGATATATTCTAAGACATTGCATGAACATATAGGACACTTAAGAGCTGTTTTGAGACTTTACAGAAAGAACAACTATATGCTAATTTTAAAAAGTGTTCCTTTTGCTTGGACAAAGTGATATTCTTAGGATATGTTGTTAGTGAAAATGGCATTGAAATGGACCAAGAAAAGGTGAAGTCAATCCTTGAGTGGCCTATCCCTAAAACAGTTGGTGAAGTTAGAAGTTTTCATGGCTTAGCCAGCTTTTATAGGCGGTTTGTTAAGGATTTTTCATCTATTGCTGCCCCTTTAAATGAGATTGTAAAGAAAGATGTTGGATTTCATTGGGGGGAGGCACAACAATTGGCGTTTAATGAGCTTAAAAGAAGATTAACGACAGCACCTATTCTTAAACTACCAAGCTTTGAAGAAACATTTGAGATTGAATGTGATGCTAGTGGTATAGGAATTGGAGCCGTGTTAACACAAGCTAAACGTCCCATTGCATACTTCAGTGAGAAATTAAAAGGTCCTCAATTGAATTATTCTACATATGATAAAGAGTTGTATGCATTGGTAAGATCTTTGCAAACTTGGCAGCATTACTTGCAACCTAAGGAATTTGTGATTCACACGGATCATGAATCTCTTAAGTATCTTAAAGGCCAAGGTAAGTTGAATAAAAGACATGCTAAGTGGGTGGAATTCATTGAACAATTTCCTTATGTGATTAAATATAAGCAAGGAAAAGATAACGTAGTAGCTGATGCATTGTCTAGGAGATATTCCTTGATTACTACATTGTCTTCTCGTTTGCTTGGATTTGAACTAATTAAGGAGTTATATGCTAGTGATCATGATTTTCATTCTATCTATGCAGCATGTGCTAAATCATCTTTTGGTAAGTTCTACATTCATGATGGATTCTTGTTTAAGGAAGGTAAGTTGTGCATACCACAATCATCTTTGCGTGAATTACTTGTTAAGGAGGCACATGGAGGCGGCCTTATGGGTCACTTTGGTGTCTTTAAGACTTTTGAGGCATTGCGTGAGCATTTTTTTGGCCCCACATGCGTGCAGATGTAGAAAAGATTTGTGCTCATTGCATTACATGTAAGCAAGCAAAGTCTAAGTTGCATCCACATGGTTTATATCATCCACTACCCGTACCCCTTTCACCTTGGGTTGATGTTAGTATGGATTTCGTTCTAGGACTGCCTAGATCAAAGACGGGTAAGGATAGTATTTTTGTTGTTGTGGATCGTTTCTCTAAGATGGCTCACTTCATATCATGCAGAAAAGTTGATGATGCATCCCATGTTGCTGACTTGTTCTTTAAGGAAGTTGTTCGTTTGCATGGTATGCCTAGAACTATTGTTAGTGATAGGGATACAAAATTTTTGAGTCACTTTTGGCGTGTCCTTTGGGGTAAGTTGGGTACTACGCTCTTATTTTCTACTACTGCTCATCCACAGACTGACGGTCAAACCGAAGTAGTAAATAGGACGTTGTCTCAACTTTTACGTTCTCTAATTCAGAAGAACTTAAAGAATTGGGAAGATTGTTTGCCACATATTGAGTTTGCATATAATAGGAGTGTGCATAGTGGTACTTTGTATTCTCCTTTTGAAATTGTTTATGGCTTCAATCCCCTTTCCCCACTTGATTTATTGCCTATACCTACAAATGAAAAATTAAACCTAGATGGTAAGGCAAAGGCTGAATTGGTGAAGAAGTTACATGCCAAAGTGAGATTACAAATTGAAAAGAAGAACAAGCAGTATGCTAAGCAAGCCAACAAAGGAAGGAAGAGAGTTGTCTTTGAGCCAGGCGACTTAGTATGGTTGCACTTGCGCAAAGAGCGGTTTCCTAATGAAAGGAAATCCAAATTGATGCCAAGAGGTGATGGTCCTTTCAAGGTGCTTGAGAGGATCAATGACAATGCCTACATCATTGACCTCCCGCAAGGTAAGTATGGTTCTGTCTCAAATACTTTTAATGTTTCTGATCTATCTCCTTTTAGTGATGCTTTAGATTCGAGGTCGAATCCTTTTGAGGAGCGGGGGAATGATGAGGTACAGGTGCCAAGCGGCAACAAAGACGAGGCAAGTCGAGGACAAGAGACAAGAAGTATGACAAAGAGTTTGAGCCAAGAAGTTGATGCATTCTTGTTCAGACACGTGCAAGACGAGCCTGTAAACAAAGAGTGTTGTTGGGTTCACTTACTTGAGCCCAATCTTTGAGTTTTTATGTGTTGTAACATATATGAGTCGTTGTATTATTTCTTTCATTCTTGAGTCGTTTGCTTAAAGTTTCTTGTTTGTAAAGGTTGTTCTTTCGTCTTGCATGACCAAACCTTGAGTCTTTTAGCTTGTTAGGCCTTTAGGGTTGTTTATTATGTTTCTATATTTATTATAATTTTAAGGACTTGTAAGGTTGCTGGAGACGTTTGAAGACCAAAGGAGTTGAAGAGAAGCAAGCCCATTTCAGAATGTAATTTTCTGGCAGAACAAGTTTTCGTAAAACAGGCGTATCTCTTCAACCACAAGGGCAAATCAAGTGATTCAAGTTTTTGGAAACACAAGACAAAGACCTAGCACATTCATGTTTGCACATTTCCAAGATCTGTCGTTATAATGGCCAAAAACAGCATGAAGTTCAAGTATTGTTTCTGCCGAATTCTGTGACACATGTTTAGTAACTTGGACTTATCTCTTTAATGGATGGGCCAAATTCAGAGAACTGCATATGTTTATTTTCTACACTCAATGACTACAATTCTCTAAGAGGAGTCAAGGCCTAATTCGAGCTGCAAGTGATCCAAAAACAGGCCACCATTCATACAAGTTTTCAGGAGCCCGTACAGAAAGCATTCAGGACACCCAAACTTTGGAGGGCCATATCTAACTCATCCCATATCCAAATGAGGTGATTCAAAAGCCCAAATTCAATTTTAAAACGTGATCTACAATTCTCAAGAAGTAAAAGACCAGAATCTGCTTCTAGAAGGGGTCAAACCGTTTGTCAACAGATTACACATTTTTAGCCTTTTTTGTAGCCTTTTGACTAGCCTTTTCTTTAGCTTTGTAGACTAGATTTTTTTGTTCTTCTTGGCCCTATTTAAAGGAGTCATGCACGTCCAAAACAAGAAGAAAGCTGGAAATTGATTCATAAGAATTCTTGGGCAAAATTAGCCTATTTTCTCTTCATAAACACTTGTGAGTTTTGTTTGTTTTTGATTCTTCTTAAGAACAAGTTGAGTGTTTTCTTTGTTTCTTTGAAGATCAAAGTTAGAATCCAATCAAGGAGTGAGCAACCTTGTGGGGGATATCCAAAATCAAAGGTGTGGCCGTCCAAGAGGGTGCAAACTTGCTTGGGAAACGGGTAACTTTTGAAGGAGGAAGGCTCAAACAAAAACCTTGGTGAATCAACGGCTAGGAGGGAGTTAAACTCTTGCCTATAACCGTTAAGGATCCAAGTGTTAAAGGAGACGATCCGTACGAGGCGTGACAACCGCGCATCAGGACGGCAGATGGGCTTAGACTCTCTCGAACTTGTCCACTAGCTAGGAGCTCCTCTACTTGCCTTTGGATTTCTTTGGTTTCTTTGGGGTTGGCTCGATAGGCTGGGCGATTGGGTAACACGACTCCTGGGACAAAGTCGATTTGGTGTTCTATTCCTCTAATGGGTGGTAATCCGGATGGTGGTTCGGAGGAAATAGAACTTCATATTCTTGGATAAGGGACGCAATTGAGGTAGGTAAGTTTGGTGGGAGTTCTTCAAGGGCAAGTTGACACGACTTTGGATGATGATGAGGACAGTTTGGTTGTTATAAAGTGCACGTGTAACCTCTCTTTTCTTTGCGAAATACCCACACTTCTTTTTGGACTCGTTGACACTTAGGGGCACTACCTCTTTTCCCTTGCTCTCATGTTTTTGTTCTCACTTTTCATACACTCCACGAATTTTCTCTCGGCTTCTTTTTCCTTAGGATCGGCTCTAGACTTGGACATGCGTTGGTGATCCTCGTGGACTTTGTGTGGTGGAAGTGCATGCAGTTTGTACAATTTGCCATTCAATTTGAAAGAATAACGATTCAAATAACCATCATATGTCACATGTCGATCAAATTGCCATGGCCTACCAAGTAAATATGACTAGCATGCATTGGTGCGACATCACATAAAACATCATCTTTGTAACTACCAATGCTAAGAGAAATCAAAACTTGTTTACTTACGCTAACTTCACCGCAGTCATTTAGCCATGCAAGTTTGTAAGGATGCGGATGATTAGTCATATGCAAATTAGTTTTCTTACTAATTCGATGCTAACCACATTCGCACAAGAACCAGAATCAATGATCATGGTGCACACTTTACCATTTATCATGCAATGAATATGGAAAATGTTTTCTCGATGTTGTTCGTGATCATCTAATTTCGGATATGCATTTAAAGCTCTACGCACAACAAGAAACTCCTTGGTGTCAAAATCATCTAATGCGCCTAGATCCTCTTCAGGTTCAATTTCATTATCATGCTCAGACTCGTTTTCATGCTCGGACTCGGACACATATTCGTTTGTCTCTTCAATTAACATGTCTTTTTGCATTAGGACATTCTTTTCCTATGTGACCACGTCCTTGACATTTATAACATTTAATGTCTCTAAAACTGTTTGAGGGATCCGAGAATTGCCGGTAGGAAGCCTTTTGTTGGATGCGTTCATCTCTCCTTTGTGTGGATTGCACACGATGGCCCATCCTTTGCGATGCTCCTTGGTCACGCGTTTGGCCTCATGTAGGCCGTGAACTTCCTGTTCCTGAAGGTTGCTGTGAAATCTTGACGAAGATTGATTAGTACGATAATTGGAATTGAAATTGGAGGAGTTTACGTACCTTTAATTGTGCTTCACAATCTTTTCAGCCATATGGACCATGGTTGTGAGGTCGAGGTAAGGTTGAAGGTCAACCCTTTGCGCAATCTCCCTGTTTAAACCATGTAAGAATCGAGCCTTGGTGGCTTCTTCAGGTTCCTGCAAGTTAGACCTCTCCAACAATATTTCTAAACTCTTTATAATACTCGTCTACACTTTGGAACCTTGTCGTAAGTTATGCAAACTTGTGAAAATAGAACTCTCATAATTGTTTGGAATATAAACGCTGTGTCGCATTTCAAACTTCATTTCTTCCCAAGTGGCAATTGGGGCTTGCCCTCGTCTTAGTTCTATTTCTGACACAAATTCGTCCACCAATTAAGTGCATAACCAGAAAATTCAATGGAAGCATACCTCAGCTTTTGTGCAATTCACTATAATTGTACACAAAAGATCAAATCCACTTTCGTTTCCCATTCTAAATATTCCTCCGCATTACTTTTACCATAAAACGTGGGAATATTATTTTGGTTTTGAGAAAATCGTCATCTTGCGGGAAAAGGGGGATTTTGGCGTCTTTGGTAACCACGGGGATGGTGGTCATCAAAGTCATAGTCATCATGCTCAAAGGGAATGTAATCATCATTGTACCTTCTTGGAGCGTACCTTCTTGCTTGTGTAGTAGGAGCAAACCTTCTTTGCTTCGGTGTGTGGGGGTCGAATGTTATCGTCCTCAACTTCTTCTGGAGTGATGGCGCCTTGAGTTGCTGGTAGAATGGGGCGGCCCCTGCTTGTTCCTTGGTGGCCATCACTGTTTTGTAGCTTCGCTCCACGTCTTCCAAGCGATGCTTATTACTCATTGTCATGCATTATTTTCTTAAGCATCCTCCAGCATTTGTTGTTGCGTATTGTCAACATTTTCGGCCTCTTTAGACTTGCTAGATGCGGAATGATTGCTGCTGGCCATTGTACCTAAGGAATTGAACGAAAACAAAGGGAAAAAGAAAGAAGCAAACTAACACAAAGACAAACAAATGTTAAGGGATTAGTAAAAAATAAGTTATGAAACTTCCGCTTTCGATTCTTTCCACTCTCTTACCACTTTGGTTCTTGGATAACCCGAAGTTAAGAAGGCTCAAAGTGATCAATAAGGAAGTGTATTGCTAAGGCTTCTTCGAATCACAATGTTCTCCGCTTGTTTCTTTCTTCTTCCTTTTTGCTTTCAAGTTGCACCAATTAGTATCAAGGTAGGATCAATTGAAATGACACAAACTTGAACTTTCTACTAAGATTCAAAGAAAAATAAGCAACCAAAGTTGATGTATAAGGCTGAACCAAAGATAAACTAAGGGTTGCCGTGGGCAATCTTTAGTTAATTTTGATTCTATGCACTTACTATCCATAAAATGGTTCAAGTCATGCAACAATCGAGCAACCAAATGTGTGATTGGTTCAAGAAGATCAGGAGATGGAGAATAGGGTATATATGGGGACGGCAATGTGGGGTAATATGGTATCCAAGGTTTGCAAGTCGTACCAAAATTTTCCACGCAATGCACAAACGTTTTGGCCCTTTTTTCTTTTCTCTTGTTCTTTTGTTTTTCTTTTTTTCCTTGCTATTTCAATTGAGCAAGGTTCAGATTCTCTTTTTTTTACCAAGGGCATAATTAGAATTTCACACGTTTTGCACTTAGCACTTGCGTTTTGGACAGAAGAGTGCAATATATTTAAAATGAAATTTGTATCTTGGACTTGAAACAAAAATAACCTTGGAAAGTGAAGGAAAATTAGGGTAAGATCGAATGGGGGTTAGGGTTAGGGTTTTTGATTTAGGGTGTTTTTGAACGTTTTGGGATTTGCGGAATGGGGTTGTAGGAACGGAATGGGTGTTGTAAATTGACTATTTGGGTTGGTAATTGATGATTGGTGTGGTCAATTTGGATATTGGTTGGTCTAGGACAGAATTTGAACAAAATTCAAATTCTAGGGTTAGGGTTTATTTGAATGAATTGGGATCTTTAGAATCTGATTGTATTTGGTAAAATTGGTTTGGGGCTTTTGTTTGGGGTGTAAATAGGGTTATTTGGGATCAGGTTGGCGAGTTTTAAAGTTGGGTTGGGGTGGGGCTGGTTGGGCCGTGGGGTGTGGGGCTGGTTTTAGGGTTTGGTTGGTGTTGCAAGTAGGTTGTGAAGACAAGCACATGTAGGACTACTAGATTTATAGCATGAAATCAATCACAATGCGAATCACAAGATGCATACAATCATCACCAACTAAAAGCTTCGGTAGCAACAAGATGATTTGAAACCGAGGTAGCTTTTTAGGCTGATGGTTGGAATATTTAAAAGAAGGCTGAATGTACCCTAAAATGCAACGAACCCTAATTTGTTCAAGTTTGAACGACTCAAAATCAGATTGTGATGCAAAAATGAAATTAAGGAAATGACACTTGAATAATGAAAAAGCAAAATGCAGCAACGTGACTCAAAGCAAATGTGGACGTTTTGTTTTTTTTGTATGAGATGCAAGACAATGGCGTGTAGAGTGAGGGGTAGAAGGACTCAACTGAAATTGATATGACTAGACTCAAACGAAAAGGAAATGATAGATGGTGGAATAGAGTAACCTGTCTCTAATACCAATTTGATGCGTGCAACTCGTGGGCTCCAACGATTCCACCTTCCAAACGTCCTTCACAAAGGGTTAGGCACAAGGAAGAAGACTTCCCCTTGCTTCCTTAGTGATTGACAAACGTGTGGATTAAACGAATGAGCAAGACCAACACTTCAAGATAGTCGTTGATCAGGCAAACCAAAACGGCCCTCCTAGACGGATCCTTTAAGCAATGGCAATACCTTCAATATGCTCAACTCTGAAGGATCTTAATCTAGGTTTTTAATGCAAAACCAAGAAAACAAAGTCTCACACAAAGTGAAAGAAATATCAAGGATTCTTATTCATCAAAAGGTGTGTTACAATCAGCCAAAGGGGTCTATTTATAGGCCTAAAAAACGTCCCCCTTCAGCTTGAAATGGCTAGAAATAATTCAAATAAAGCTATCTAACAAATGTTTAAATTTGAACTTTGCTTGAAAATTAAAACTAAGATAATTCTAGCTAAAACTTGAAATGCTTGCAAGATGTTATCTCCACTAGGTCCAGCCATTTTTGAGGAGCCAATGGTGTCTTGGAGAAGCTGATTTGATGAGTCGGATGAGGCCTGAAATTGATTTCAAAAGTTAGTTGAATTTGAATTCAAGTTGAGTTTGAATTTGAGCTTGATTTGAACTTGGCTCTTGGATATCTTCCTCCACTAATCCAGCCGTGTCTTTGATGAAATTATGTGTAGAAAAACCTGATTTGATGAGGATAAGATGGCTGGGATTGAATTCAAATGATGGTTGAAGTTTGAATTCAAATTGAGTTTGAATTTGAATTCAAACTTGGATTCAATTTGAATTGTGATCTATCTCCTTCTTTCTTCTTCAAAATGGCGTGTAAATGGCTGAGATGATAGCTGAATCCCTTTTGAAATGTAAGCCTCAAATTGGTTGAAACTTGAATTCAAATCATGGTTGAATTTAAATTCAAGTTTATTTTCAAGTTTAAATTCATGTAAGATGTCATCCTTTAGCTTAAAGTGGCCGCCCCTTGTGATATGTTGTAGATGATGTTTGATTTCAATTTGAACAAGAGACTCTATCTTGGACACCTTTGAATTTGTCTTAGCGTAGACAAACATTCTCTTCAAATATTCTCTTCAAACATTCTCTTCAAATATTCTCTTCAAACATTCTCTTCAAACATTCTCTTCAAACATTTCATGTACCTAATTTACCTACAAAGCAAATACATAAAACTAAGATCACACGACACGAGATAAAATTTAAAGACAAAGAATGTAGACGTGCATGCTGATACACGTTCAAGTTGAAGGTTCAATGAAATGAACCCAAAGAGTCTTAGGTTCATCTTGAACATGCTTGTACAAGAAGGTGGCAACTTGATGACAAAGTTCCCTTGCCCTCCTTCTTGTTATAGGACCCTTAACCTCTTGATGGGGCCCTTGATCCTCATCGGATCCTTGATCCTCATCACAACATCAAACAAACTCTAACACATTATATTTTAGTATGTTATGGATGTTCATGCAAAGTTTGATAAGAAAAACTCAATCAAAACAGCTCCTAATTCAGATTGCTTGCTGGCGGGCCAAACAGGACACTTGGGCAGATTTTTTGCTTTTTCTTAGACCAAACAATATCAAATCACCAAACCAACTTTAGCACATCATAATCAAAGGTTTAGTAGGTGATTTATCAAGTTTCATGCCCAGGTTGTGATGCGTGCAACTCGTGGGCTCCAACGATTCCACCTTCCAAACGTCCTTCACAAAGGGTTAGGCACAAGGAAGAAGACTTCCCCTTGCTTCCTTAGTGATTAAAAACGTGTGGATTAAACGAATGAGCAAGACCAACACTTCAAGATGGTCGTTGATCAGGCAAACCAAAACGGCCCTCCTGGACGACACCTTTAAGCAATGGCAACACCTTCAATATGCTCAACTTTGAAGGATCTTAACCTAGGTTTTTAATGCAAAACCAAGAAAACAAAGTATCTCACAAAGTGAATGAAATATCAAGAATTGTTATTCATCAAAAGGTGTCTTTCAAGCGTTCCCTAAGGCTCTATTTATAGGCTGAACTTGAGCCTTAAAATATCTAGAACTAATTCAAAATAAAGCTAGCTAACAATGTTTAAAAATTGAATACTATTTAAATTCAAAGCTAAAACAAATCCTAGCTAAAAACTTCAAATCTTGCAAGACATTATCCTCAATGAATCTGGTCATGTTTGGTGATGAAATTGGCGTTGGAGGCTTGATCTTGACGTAGATGAGATGGTTGGGTTTGACTTCAAAGGCTGGTTGAAGATTGAATTCAATTTGAATTTGAACTTGACTTCAAACTTGAATCTAATCTTTGAATTTTGATCTCTTCTCTTTTGCTCTCCAAATTGGCGTGTAACTATAGAAGATGGCGTGTGATAAGGTCTACAAGGGGTTGAGATGTTAAATTCAAATGCTGGTTGGAGATTGAGTTTAAATTGAACTTGAACTTGAATTTAAACTTGGATTCAAAATTTGAATTGTCATCTCATCTTTCTTATCCTTCATGTTGGCGTGTAATCATCTTTCTTATCCTTCATGTTGGCGTGAGAGTGGATGTAGATTAGGCTAAAATCTTCTTGAACTTTAAGTCTCCAATTGATTGAGATTTGAATTCAAATTAAGGTTGAATTTTAAATTCAAGCCTAGCTTTGAATTTAAACTCAATTGATCATTATCCATTTGCTTCAAACATGGTCGGCCCCCCTTGTGGATAATGGAGATGATTTTGATTTCAACTTGTTCAAGAGATTCTATCTTGGACACCTTTGAATTCGTCTTAGCATAGACAAACATTCTCTTCAAACATTCTCTTGTACCTAATTTACCTACAAAGCGAATACAAAAAAAACTAAGATCACAAGACACAAGATAAATTCAAAAACAAAGAATGTAGACGTGCATGCTGATACATACACACGTTGAAGGTTCAATGAAATGAACCCAAGGAGTCTTAGGCTCATCTTGAACATGCTTGTACAAGAAGGTGGCAACTTGATGACAAAGTTCCGTTGCCCTCCTTCTTTTTATAGGACCTTTGACCTCTTGATGGGGCCCTTGATCCTCATCGGACCCTTGATCCTCATCAATCCCCCCCTCCTCAAAAGGATTCGTCCTCGAATCAAAAAGGTCATCGATGAAAGGGGTGAGGTCAGCAACATTAAAAGTAGGTGAAATTGAACCATACCTGTCGGAAGATCAAGGATGTATGCATTGTCACCTATGCGTTTCAATACTTTAAAGGGGCCATCTCCTCGAGGCAACAATTTTGACTTTCTTTCATTGGGAAATCTTTCTTTGCGCAAATTTAACCACACTAAATCTCCAGGTTTGAACACAACTCTTTTCCGATGTTTGTTAGCTCGCCTTTCATAAGCTTTGTTTTTCTTTTCTAGTTGTGTTTTAACTAGTTCATGCAGTTTCTTTATGTTGTCCGCTTTTTGTTTACCATCAAGACTAGAACGTTCATGCACGGGAATAGGAATCAAATCAATGGGAGACAAGGGATTAAAGCCATACACGATTTCAAATGGACTATGCAAAGTACCGTGATGGACACTCCTATTATATGCAAATTCGATATATGGTAAACAATCTTCCCAATGTTTAATGTGTTTTTGCAAAATGGGACGCAAAAGTTGAGAAAGAGTACGATTAACGACTTCAGTTTGTCCATCCGTTTGTGGGTGTGTGGTGGTTGAAAATAACAACTGTGTACCAAGTTTACAAAACGCGCCAAAAATGACTCAAGAATTTCGTATCTCTATCACTTACAATTGTACGTGGCATGCCATGCAATCTAACAATTTCTTTGAAGAATAAATCAGCAACATGTGTGGCATCATCAACTTTCCTACATGCAATGAAATGTGCCATTTTTGAAAATCGATCAACCACAACATAATTGCTATTGAGTCCTCCCCGAGACCTAGGAAGTCCTAGCACAAAGTCCATGGAAATGTCAATCCAAGGGGCATCAGGGACGGGTAAAGGTGTGTAAAGGCCATGTGGTTGGGACTTGGATTTGGCTTGTTTGCAAGTGATGCAACTACCACACAACCTCTCGACGTCTACTCGCATGTGGGGCCAATAGAAATGTTCCTTATGAGTCTCAAAGGTTTTGAACACTCCGAAATGACCCATCAAACCTCCCCCATGGGCTTCTCTAGTCAATGCTTCTCGTAGGGATGATTGGGGAACGCACAATTTTTGTTCTTTGAAAAGATAACCCTCATGTATGTAAAATTTCCCAAATGGTGCTCCTTTACATGCCTCGAAAATGGTGCCAAAGTCATGGTCATTGTGGATCACAAACTCTTTAGGTTGAAGATAGTGTTGCCAAGTTTGTAGGGATCTCACAAGGGCATAAAGTTCCTTATCATAAGTAGAGTAATTCAATGCTGCTCCTTTCAACTTTTCACTAAAGTAGGCTATGGGTTTCTTACTTTGGGTCAAAATTGCGCCTATACCCACTCCACTTGCATCACACTCGATCTCAAAGGTCTAGTCAAAATTTGGTAGCCTAAGTATGGGTGCAGTGGTCAGCCTACGCTTGAGTTCATCAAATGCCAGTTGTTGTGGCTCTTCCCACCTAAAAGGCACATCTTTTTTTACAATTTTGTTTAGGGGTGCAGCTATGGAAGAAAAATCTTTGACAAAGCGTCTATAAAAGCTTGCTAGTCCATGAAAACTGCGAACTTCCCCTACATTCTTAGGTATAGGCCACTCCACAATTGACCTAACCTTTTCCACATTCATCTCTACTCCCTCAGCCGAAATGACAAAGCCTAGAAAAACCATGCGTTCTAAACAAAAGGAGCACTTCTTAAAGTTGGCGTAAAGTTGTTCTTGCTTAAGCTTTTCAAAAACGGCTCTAATGTGGTCAAGATGATCTTCTATGGTGTGGGAATAGATTAGGATATCATCGAAATAGACAACGACAAAGCGTCCTATGAACGCACGTAAGACTTCATTCATTAGCCTCATAAAGGTACTAGGGGCGTTGGTGAGCCCGAAGGGCATCACTAACCACTCATAGAGCCCAAACTTGCTTTTGAATGCAGTCTTCCATTCGTCCCCTTCTCTAATGCGTACCTGGAAGTACCCTTGCTTAAGGTCGACTTTGGTGAAGAATTTGGATCCGTGCAACATGTCTAACATATCGTCTAGCCTAGGTATGGGGTACCTATACTTGACGGTAATCTTGTTTATGGCGCGGCAATCGGTACACATTCTCCACGTTCCATCCTTTTTGGGTACTAAAATGACTGGGACGGCAGATGGACTTAGACTCTCTCGAACTTGTCCACTAGCTAGGAGCTCCTCTACTTGCCTTTGGATTTCTTTGGTTTCTTCGGGGTTGGCTCGATAGGCTGGGCGATTGGGTAACACGGCTCCTGGGACAAAGTCGATTTGGTGTTCTATTCCTCTAATGGGTGGTAATCCTGATGGTGGTTCGGAGGGAAATAGAACTTCATATTCTTGGATAAGGGACGCAACTGAGGTAGGTAAGTTTGGTGGGAGTTCTTCAAGGGCAAGTTGACACGACTTTGGGATGATGATGAGGACAGTTTGGTTGTTATAAAGTGCACGTGTAACCTCTCTTTTCTTTGCGAAATACCCACACTTCTTTTTGGACTCGTTGACACTTAGGGGCACTACCTCTTTTCCCTTACTCTCGTATTTTTTGTTCTCACTTTTCATACACTCCACGAATTTTCTCTCGGCTTCTTTTTCCTTAGGATCGGCTCTAGACTTGGACATGCATTGGTGATCCTCGTGGACTTTGTGTGGTGGAAGTGCATGCAGTTTGTACAATTTGCCATTCAATTTGAAAGAATAACGATTCAAATAACCATCATATGTCATATGTCAATCAAATTGCCATGGCCTACCAAGTAAAATATGACTAGCATGCATTGGTGCGACATCACATAAAACATCATCTTTGTAACTACCAATGCTAAGAGAAATCAAAACTTGCTTACTTACGCTAACTTCACCGCAGTCATTTAGCCATGCAAGTTTGTAAGGATGCGGATGATTAGTCATAGGTAAATTTAGTTTTCTTACTAATTCGATGCTAGCCACATTCGCACAAGAACCGGAATCAATGATCATGGTGCACACTTTACCATTTATCATGCAATGAATATGGAAAATGTTTTCTCGATGTTGTCCGTGATCGTCTAATTTCGGATATGCATTTAAAGCTCTACGCACAACAAGAAACTCCTTGGTGTCAAAATCATCTAATGCACCTAGATCCTCTTCAGGTTCAATTTCATTATCATGATCAGACTCGTTTTCATGCTCGGACTCGGACACATATTCATTTGTCTCTTCAATTAACATGATTCTTTTTGCATTAGGACATTCTTTTCCTATGTGACCACGTCCTTGACATTTATAACATTTAATGTCTCTAAACCTGTTTGAGGGATCCGAAGAATTGCCGGTAGGAGCCTTTTGTTGGGTGCGTTCATCTCTCCTTTGTGTGGATTGCACACGATTGTCCATCCTTTGCGATGCTACTTGGTCACGCGTTTGGCCTCCTGTAGGCCGTGAACTTCCTGTTTCTGAAGGCTTGCTGTGAAATCTTGAAGAAGATTGATTAGTACGATAATTGGGATTGAAATTGGAGGAGTTATGTACCTTCAATTGTGCTTCAATCTTTTCACCCATATGGACCATGGTTGTGAGGTCGATGTAAGGTTGAAGGTCAACCCTTTGCGCAATTTCCCTGTTTAAACCATGTAAGAATCGAGCCTTGGTGGCTTCTTCAGGTTCCTGCAAGTTAGACCTCTCCAACGAAATTTCTAACTCTTTATAATACTCGTCTACACTTTTGGAACCTTGTCGTAAGTTATGCAAACTCGTGAAAATAGAACTCTCATAATTGTTTGGAATAAAACGTTGTCGCATTTCAAACTTCATTTCTTCCCAAGTGGCAATTGGGGGTTGTCTCGTCTTAGTTCTATTTCGACACAAATTCGTCCACCAATTAAGTGCATAACCAGAAAATTCAATGGAAGCATACCTCACTTTTTGCAATTCACTATAATTGGTACAAGAAAAGATCAAATCCACCTTCGTTTCCCATTCTAAATATTCCTCCGCATTACTTTTACCATAAAACGTGAGAATATTTATTTTGGTTTTGAGAAAATCGTCATCTTGCGGGAAAAGGGGATTTTGGCGTCTTTGGTAACCACGAGGATGGTGGTCATCAAAGTCATAATCATCATGCTCAAAGGGAATGTAATCATCATTGTACCTTCTTGGAGCGTACCTTCTTGCTTGTGTAGGAGGAGCAAACCTTCTTGCTTCGGTGTGTGGTGGTCTAAGGTTGTCATCCTCAACTTCTTCTGGGGGATGGCGCCGTGGTTGTGGTAGGGGTACGGCCCTGCTTGTTCCTTGGCCATCACTCGTTTTGTAGCTTCTCTCCACGTCTTCCAAGTGATGCTTGATTATCTCATTGTCATGCATGAGTTTCTTAAGCATCTCCAGCATTTGTTGTTGAGTGTTGTCAACAGTTTCGGCTTCTTTAGACTTGCTAGATGCGGAATGATTGCTGCTGGCCATTGGACCTAAGGAATTGAACGAAAACAAAGGGAAAAAGAAAGAAGCAAACCAACACAAAGACAAACAAATGTTAAGGGATTAGTAAAAAAAATAAGCTATGAACACTCCACTTTCGATTTTTTCCACTCTCTTACCACTTTGGTCCTTGGATAACCTGAAGTTAAGAAGGCTTAAAGTGATCAATAAGGAAGTGTATTGCCGAGGCTTCTTCGAATCACAATGTTCTCCGCTTGTTTCTTCCTTTTTTGCTTTCAAGTTGCACCAATTAGTATCAAGGTAGGATCAATTGAAACGAACACAAACTTGAACTTTCTACTAAGATTCAAAGAAAATAAGCAACCAAAGTTGATGTATAAGGCTGAACCAAAGATAAACTAAGGGTTGCCGTGGGCAATCTTTAGTTAATTTTGATTCTATGCACTTACTATCCACAAAATGGTTCAAGCCATGCAACAATCGAGCAACCAAGTGTGTTATTGGCTTAAGGAGATGAAGAAATGGATAATTGGGTATAGGGGACGTCAATGTGGGGTAATATGGTATCCAAGGTTTGCAAGTCGTACCAAAACTTTTCTACGCAATGCACAAACGTTTTGCCCCTTTTTCTTTGCTCTTGTTCTTTTGTTTTTCTTTTTCTTCCTTGCTATTTCAATTGAGCAAGGTTCAGATTCTCCTTTTTTTTTGACTAAGGGCGGAATTGGAATTTCACTTGTTTTGCGCTTAGCACTTGCGTTTTTGGACAGAATAGTGCAATGTATTTAAAATGCAATTTGTACCTTGGACTTGCAACAAAATAACCTTGGAAAGTGAAGGAAATTGGGGTAGGACCGAATGGGGGTTAGGGTTAGGGTTGTTTTTTGAACGTTTTGAGAATTTGCGGAATGGGGTTATAGGAACGGAATGGGCGTTGTAGATGGACTATTTGGGTTGGTAATTGATGATTGGTGTGGTCAATTTGGGTATTGGCTGGTTCAGGACAGAATTTGAGCAAAATTCAAATTCTAGGGTTAGGGTTTATTTGAATGAATTGGGATCTTTAGAATCTGATTGTATTTGGTAAAATTGGTTTGGGGCTTTTTGTGTGGGATGTAAATAGGGTTATTTGGGATCAGGTTGGTGAGTTTTAGGGTTGGGTTGGGGGTGGAGTTGGTTGGCCGTGGGGTGTGGGGCTGTTTTTAGGGGTTGGTTGATGTTGCAAGTAGGTTGTGAAGACAAGCACACGTAGGACTACTAGATCTGTAGCATGAAATCAATCACAATGCGAATCACAAGATGCATACAATCATCATCAACTAAAAGCTTCGGTAGCAACAAGATGATTTGAAACCGAGGAAGCTTTTTAGGCTGATGGTTGGAATATTTAAAAGAAGGCTGAATGTAACCTAAAATGCAACAAACCCTAATTTGTTCAAGTTTGAACGACTCAGAATCGGATTGTGATGCGAAAAGGAAATAAAAGAGATGACACTTGAATGATGAAAAGCAAAATGCAGCAACATGCAAGGAATCAAGGTAATGTGGACGTTTTTTTGTATGAAATGCAAGACGTGCAGAGTGAGGAGTAGAAGAAGGACTCAACCGAAATTGAAATGACTAAACTCAAACGAAAAGGAAATGATAGATGGTGGAATAGAGTAACCTGGCCTCTGATACCAATTTGATGCGTGCAACTCGTGTGCTCCAACGATTCCACCTTCCAAATGTCCTTCACAAAGGGCTAGGCACAAGGAAGAAGACTTCCCCTTGCTTCCTTAGTGATTAAAAACGTGTGGATTAAACGAATGAGCAAGACCAACACTTCAAGATGGTCGTTGATCAGGCAAACCAAAACGGTCCTCCTGGACGACACCTTTAAGCAATGGCAACACCTTCAATATGCTCAACTTTGAAGGATCTTAACCTAGGTTTTTTAATGCAAAACCAAGAAAACAAAGTATCTCACAAAGTGAATGAAATATCAAGAATTGTTATTCATCAAAAGGTGTCTTTCAAGCGTTCCCTAAGGCTCTATTTATAGGCTGAACTTGAGCCTTAAAATATCTAGAACTAATTCAAAATAAAGCTAGCTAACAATGTTTAAAAATTGAAAACTATTTAAATTCAAAGCTAAAACAAATCCTAGCTAAAAATTTCAAATCTTGCAAGACATTATCCTCAATGAATCTGGTCATGTTTGGTGATGAAATTGGCATTGGAGGCTTGATCTTGACGTAGATGAGATGGTTGGGTTTGACTTCAAAGGCTGGTTGAAGATTGAATTCAATTTGAATTTGAACTTGACTTCAAACTTGAATCTAATCTTTGAATTTTGATCTCTTCTCTTTTGCTCTCCAAATTGGCGTGTAACTATAGAAGATGGCGTGTGATAAGGTCTACAAGGGGTTGAGATGTTGGATTCAAATGCTGGTTGGAGATTGAGTTTAAATTGAACTTGAACTTGAATTTAAACTTGGATTCAAAATTTGAATTGTCATCTCATCTTTCTTCTCCTTCATGTTGGCGTGTAATCATCTTTCTTATCCTTCATGTTGGCGTGAGAGTGGATGTAGATTAGGCTGAAATCTTCTTGAACTTTAAGTCTCCAATTGATTGAGATTTGAATTCAAATTAAGGTTGAATTTTAAATTCAAGCCTAGCTTTGAATTTAAACTCAATTGATCATTATTCATTTGCTTCAAACATGGCCGGCCCCCCTTGTGGATAATGGAGATGATTTTGATTTCAACTTGATCAAGAGATTCTATCTTGGACACCTTTGAATTCGTCTTAGCGTAGACAAAGATTCTCTTCAAACATTCTCTTCAAACATTCTCTTCAAACATTCTCTTGTACCTAATTTACCTACAAAGTGAATACAAAAAAACTAAGATCACAAGACCCAAGATAAATTCAAAAACAAAGAATGTAGACGTGCATGCCGATACATGCTCACGTTGAAGGTTCAATGAAATGAACCCAAGGAGTCTTAGGCACATCTTGAACATGCTTGTACAAGAAGGTGGCAACTTGATGACAAAGTTCCCTTGCCCTCCTTCTTGTTATAGGACCTTTGACCTCTTGATGGGGCCCTTGATCCTCATCGGACCCTTGATCCTCATCAGGTTGTTAGGAGAAAATCGCAAGAGAACAAGGCTAAAACTACTACACAAAAGCTGGAAAAACAGAATGGATGGAAAACTAGGTGTTTTTGGGTTTTCTGGATTTAATGACTTAACAAACATCTAAACAAGTGTTACACATCTTAATCTAACATCTTAAACTACTGTTTTGGACAAAATTTAGGTGCTGGAAGTACAAGGAAAAACGTGAAACATACAAACACAAACAGAATTGAAAACTGAAATATGGCACTTGAACTAGCCACTGTTTTTGTTTTCTGATTTGTATGCAATTAACAAATGTTCAAACTAACATTAACACAACATTTCTAACACCTTAAAGGTATGTTTGAACCAAGTTTAGGTGCAGGAATATCAAAACAAACGTGCAGCAACAACACAACACAAGCAGATTGCAAATGGACAACTAAAACCAAAAACAGTAAATAGAAACACACGATATTTGAGTTGAGGAACACCTTATAGCTCTGATACCACTTGATGCACAATCACTCAGCTATTTAGGACCTTTCTTCAACTCAATAAACTCAGCTGGAACCATGGAAGAAGATGCAGAATATTCCAAGAACACCAAGCAACTCAATCATCCAGAATTCAGCCGAGAAGATGAATCAGCTTCAGCAAATGATCTCAACTTATTTGGACAAGCCTAAACCCTTCCAAACAATATCCATCCCAAGCTATAGAAGCAATACAATCAAGTTATGATTCAAAAACTTGAAGGGAATCAAATGATTCAAATGGAAAAACTGAAAACAGTTTTTGGTGCAAAGTTGTTGTTTTGTTGTATATTGGAATTCTGCCATTTACAAACGTTTTTAGCTACTTTAAATAAGCTAAACAAGACTTCTAAGAAAGACACAAAACGTTAGCGGTCCAATAGGAGCAAAGAAAGAAAGTTAAACAAAGTGCAACTTGGAAAACTTTTGATGACTTCAGCAATTGTCTTTCGGCTGAAACTCCCTTTTGGTTGCAAGTTGATTATGCCTTTGAATTTTGATTGGACCAGCTTCTCCTTGCTTTGGAATATTATATAGGATGTCCTTGATGAGTTGGAGTGGGCCCTTGCAGCTGATTGGTTGAAAAGGCTTCTTGAAAAGTCAAGAAACTAAAATCTGTCCAGTTTTTGAGCAGTTTTCTGTTTTGAATTATAACATAGCCTTCCAGACCGATGTAGCTCTTCTACTTCAAATAAGAATTGTAGATCCTTCTCTGTAGATGTGTTTAGACACCAGAATGATGTCGTTTGGATCTGGGATGAGTGAGTTATGCCCGTTTGAAGTTGGCCTGCTTACAAATGTGGACCTTTGGAAGCAGTGACTAAGCAGCCAGCTTGTTGCAACGATTGTGTAGCTTGATGCAGAACTTTTTTGGGAAAGTGATGAGCATCTAAATTGTAGCTTATCCTCTTAGCTTTCACCTCCAACTGGATTGTGTAGATGTAGAGAAGTTGTGTGGTAGCTACATCACTTGCAAGCAAGCCAAATCCAGGTCCCAACTAGATGGTCTATATACACCCTTACATGTCCCTGACTCACCTTGGATTGACCTCTCTATGGATTTTGTTCTAGGCCTCCCTAGGTCTAGGAGTGGTAACGATAGCATTTATGTTTTGGTTGATAGGTTTTCAAAGATGGCACATTCCATTGGATGTAAGAAAGTAGATGATGCCACACATACCGCAGACTTATTCTTTAGGGAAATTGTCAGATTGCATGGCGTGCCTGATGCACACATACGTGCAAGACATTATAGCGGTGTCTTAGTTAGATTGCACTTCATGCATTGCATTTTGTGTGTTTTAATTAGTTGCATGTCATTTCTTTTGCACACACTTCTAGCTTGATCATTGTGGCCTTTTATTGGCTTTATAGGGTCCTTTTGAGGTGATAGAGGTGCTGAAAGTCGTGTTCAAACAAGAGTGAGCTCAAGACAAAGTGTTGCTGAAAAGTGCTAAAAACTGCATAGACTTGGTGGATGCATAACTCTGTCATACAAGCTCCAAATTGAGTCATTCAAACGAAGTTCAAGGTCAGGACGTGATGATACGAATATGGTTCGTATGTTAATGTTGTCCCGATCTTTCTTCACTCTCCAAACGTCCCTCAAGCCTTGAATGTGATGGACAATGGTGCCAAGCAACCACCTTCCTTTCAAGCCTCCAAATCCGTTTGGTTGGGTGTGTTTCAATCCTCCCAATCCAACCAGTCACTCCTAATCCTTGGATTGTGGATCACCAACAAGGAACACACAATCCTTAATTGGGTCTAGCCTTGATTTAGATATGTGTAAACCAAAGGAAAAACACAAACTTTTATTCAAGAAAACTCAAGAACAAAAGATAACATAAAACACTAGGGTTTTTAGTTCAATGATGAAAAATAGTCTAACTACTCAAAGAAATGCTAAGTGATCTATTTATATGATTACAAGTCTTGTAAACCACTCCCAAAAAAACGGCTAGGGCTTCCTTGGAGTCTCCATGTTGGCGCCTCCTTCCTTGGATGTGCAAAAATCTGAATTTTGTTATTTTTGGTAAGTTCCCTTCTCTTGGCAAATCCACAATTATTGTCTCAATCATCAATTATTGCATTATTACCATCCTTCTAGACTTGCCTTGTGCCTCCTTGGTCTTCCTTAAAAACGCCACTCACCCCTTTCCTTGTGACACAAGATTTAATTTTGGTAACTTCCTTTTTCTTGAGTTATCTCCTTATTTGCTCCCAAATCTTCAATTATGACTCCATGATTCATTCCAATCATTCCAATCTGATTTATGACATTCTAGAAGGTCTCTTAATTGCTCTTGATGATGCTAGGCGGCTGCACTCCCCACAAGCAAACCGAAAACCCTAAGTTGCACACTTGGGCTTGTTTTGGACTTCTTTCTTGCAGCTCTTGTATCTATTTTTGTGGACTGATTTTGACAAAACCCAAAACATGAAAGTTGCTCCAAATTAAGTCTACTTCAAGGTCCAGCTGGTTCCATGCACTCCCAATCTCGTTTGAAAGCCCAAAATCATAAAACAGCCTTGCATGGACAAGCTTGGTCCAAATCTGAGAAGCCCTCCTTTCCAAAGCTCAAAACGTTTGATCCAAGACTTGTAACACCTACAAAACACACTCATACACCAAACATAAGTATTCTAAGCAAACTTTAAAGGAAGCAAACGAAAAGACAACTAAAAGCCACAGAAACGGCACCAACAAGCGGACTGACTATCATTGGATAATCAGTTCTTAAGCTCAACAATGAGCACCCATTTAGGAGGAACATCCATTGGTTCATCTTGCACATGTTTGGTTAGAAAAGAGCCAACATCAAAACCAAGTTGAAAACCATTAATCCTCTTGGTTTGGCTCCTTGTCAGCGGCCCCTTATGGTTAAGGGCACCTTGTGCAAGTTCCTCATTAGGGGGCTGCTCCTCAGCCTCATCACGTGAACTAAAATACCCAAGAAGGACTCATATTAAAATTCGACTTGTATCTATGGGAAAAGGCGAGTCAACCAGAAACGCCACTAAAGCCTATAATTCAGCCTTTTGTTGTGCTTTTGGAGATTGACTCATTAAGTGGCTTATACCAGTTCCAAACGTTGTAATCTGGCCCTAAAGACTAAAATAAATGTTTTTCATTGCTTATTTGACTAGGATAGGTCTTAGGCTAGGTTTTATTTCTATTTGAAAGTGCAAAAAGACGTTTTGGAGGATTCAGCTTGTTGGAGATAAAATTCTGTTGCTTTTCTCCATAGAAAGCAGCTTTTTTCTTGATTTCTCCCTTAAAATCAAGTCTAAAAACCTTCAAAGTTTGAGCATGATTGAGGGTGATTGCCAAGACTAGATGAATGCTGCCTAAGATGGTGTTTATCATTTGCCTAGTCCACACCATTCTTCAAAGCTCGGTGCTTAATTCAGCCGACCCTAAGCTTTGGAAGCAAGGAGTTTGGCGTCTTTGTACCTCACCCATTGTTGGAGGAGAAGCTTGGATAAAGGAGTGGGATCCTACTTGTGCTTGAATCAATTGGTATCAGAGCAAGGTCACTCTTTTCGTCCTTTATCATTTTGTTTTTATGTCATTCTTTTAGTCACCACAAATCTGATTTCTCACCATCATTCCTTCACCATCAAATGTTAGTTCTTCATTTTTGCTTAAAAAAAGACCCAAAACACTCTTGGGTTGCTCAAGACTTGAAACGGCTCGCCAGAGGTAGGGTCCAGCGGCTGGAAGAGCACCATATGTAAGGTGGTGTCCGGTGTGCTCCCGGTGGCCCTTGAAAATCTGGAGGACCGAGTACCGTCCATGCTTGGTCGTACTCATAACTGCTTCAGGTCTCTAAGGTGACCACCTTCTAGTCGATGGAACAATGAAGGCAAGAGAAGTCGGCAAAATGGATCTGTAACGTTGGGAAAAGGATTGGCTCTGAGCCAGGCACGGGGGTCCCAGTCATTTTACAAAGTCGGACTAGAGTCGAGATGAACATGGTCTTCTTTCTCCGCTGAATCTGCCAAGCCCATTCCATTGGATGTGGTTTCACTGGATAGTAGACAAGGACAGTAGGATCTTGTTGAATCGATAATTGAAAATTGTGTGCCTCTGTCATAATCTCTCTTAAGCTCATTAACATCGAGCACACGCAATCTGCCGCAGAACCATAGGCTGCCATTATTGTGAATCTGAAAGTCGTTTACCGAATCCTCTTTCAATTCCTCACCTATCTTCATCAACGCGGTATTGTTTTTCTGAGCCGGACGTTGAACAGTCGACTCAGAACTGGTACGGACAAGGAGAATCCAACTATTTCATTAAAACAAAGCATTGGATGGTCCAGCGGATGCTAATGCAATGTGATTTCCGCCCAGTGCTTTGAATGTCAAAGTGAAAAAATTCAACCAAGCATGGGTAGATGGCAGGAGTAACTATGACTCTCTTAAGGTAGCCAAATGCCTCTTGTTCGGCCAGGTTAGATTTCTAAAAGTGTTTTCAAAACAAGGGCTGGCCAGACCTATTCTCTTCACAATAATTTATCTCCTTTTTCACTTGAGTCTCGGTTTTGGAAACTTGAATGAAGGTTGAAGGCATCTTGGAGAAGAAAAGGTGAAAACTTGAGAGCTCTTGAGGTGGAGAGGATTTCTTTAGCTTGAAAATGATGACTCTTTACCTTATTTCTGTTGGACATTTGGATATCATATATTTGGTTTTGACGTAGTGGGTCTCATCAACCTTGTACGCTTTTTTATTTCCGAAGGGATTATTTTAATTGAACTTGGTTTTAATTTTATCGTTTCTACGAAGGAAAAAAATTTTCTATGTCATCCACATTGGCTGAATTTTACATATCCACATGCCTATCACTACTTTCACACCATACACTTCATTATTCATTTCCCTTTAGTTCTAGACGTTTTAAGGCTCAATCTCAGCCTATAAATAGAGCCTTTTGGGGCGCCTAGGAGAATAACTTTGATGAATAACAATTCTTGATATTTCCTTCACTTTGTGTGAGACTTTGTTTTCTTAGTTTTGCATTAAAAACCTAAATTAAGAAGATCCTTCAAAGTTGAGCATTTTGAAGGTGTTGTCATTGCTAAAAGGTACCGTCCAGGGGGCCATATTGGTTTGCCTGATCAACGACCATCGTGAAGTGTTGGTCTTGCTCGTTTGATCCACACGTTTTTATCACTAAGGAAGCAAGGGGAAGGCTTCTTCCTTGTTCTTAACCCTTTTTGAAGGACGTTTGGAAGGTGGAATTGTTGGAGCCCACGTCTTGCACGCATTACCTTCAAGTGCTTCAAACAGCTTCCACACGGCATCCACTTAAGATGCAATGATGATGCGTGCAAGACGTGGGCTCCAACAATTCCACCTTCCAAACTTCCTTCACAAAGGTTTAGGCACAAGGAAAAAGACTTCTCCTTGCTTCCTTAGTGATAAAAATGTGTGGAGCAATGAGCAAGACCAACACTTCAAGATGGTCGTTGATCAGGCAAACCAATACGGCCCTCCTGGACGGCACCTTTAAGCAATGGCAACACCTCCAAAATGCTCAACTTTGAAGGATCTTAACTTTGGTTTTTAATGCAAAACCAAGAAAACAAAGATTCACAATAAGTGAAGAAAGTATCAAGAATTTTATTTCATCAAAAGTTCCCTATTCCATGCGCCCCAAAGGTTCTATTTATACGTTGCAAATTTCGTCCTTATCAGCCTTAAGATGAGTAGAAATTATTTCAAATAATCTAGCTAACACATGTTTGAAAATTGAAAGTTTGAATTCAAAACTAAAACAAATTCTAGCTAAAATTTGAAAAGCTTGCAAGATGCTATCTCTAATGTATCCAGTAGTGTATGATGGTGAATGTAGGTGTTGGAGACTTGATTTGATGTGGATGAAGTGGTTGTAATTGAATTCAAAGGTTGGTTGAAGATTGAATTCAAATTGAGTTCGAATTTGAATTCAAATTTGGATTCAACTTTGAATTGTGATCTCACATTCTCCTTTCTCAAGAATGGCATGTGGATTTCCTCAAGGTGGCTAAAATGTTTGAATTCAAAGGTTGGTTGAAGATTGAATTCAAATTGAGTTTGAATTAGAATTCAAATTTGGATTCAACTTTGAATTGTCTTCTCTTTATTACCAAGATGGCGTGTGAAATGAGGGAGATTGTGGCTGAGAACTTCTTGAATTTGAAGACTCAAATTGGTTGAAACTTGAATTCAAATCAAGGTTGAATTTGAATTCACGTTTATCTTCAACTTGATATTCACTTTGTTTTCAATTTGGCCGCCCTTATCCTTGTTGTTTGAAGATAATTTTGAGCTAACTTTGAACTTGAAAATGCCAAGTTGGATTGTCTTTGTTGATACAAACATTCCTTTCAGACAAACATTCCTTTTGTCTCCTTTTTAGGGTGCACACGCTTCTGATGCTATTTGTGGTCCTCCGTTTGGCTTGTAACTTATTACGTACCTAGTTAGCTACAAGGCAAACACAAGGAAGCAAGGATCACAAGAAAACAAGACATACATTTGTTTATTTTATTGAAAGACGCCTATATGCATGAAAAGTGATAAGACTAAGACAAACTTTGTCTTGTATTTTGCACACCTTGGACCGCATCAAATGATCTGATATTATCTTGGACTATCTAGGGTTCAAGTAAAACTAGAAACCAACAAGTATGTTATAGGCTGAATCAATAAAAACTAAGGGTTACTTTGGGCAATCTTTAACTTACCTCAAGTCTTATGCAACTCAAATAAATTTATGAAGTGAAAATAGATGCAACCAATTGTTCAAAGTATATCTTTAGTTCCTTTTGGATAATATATTTCCAAACCATAGAAGACCACATTGACCATATTAGGGCCGTATTTGAAAAGCTTAAGAAAGAACAACTTTACGCCAACTTTAAGAAGTGCTCTTTTTGTTTGGAACGAGTAGTTTCCCTAGGCTTTGTCATTTCAGCTGAGGGAGTAGAGATGGATGAGGAGAAGGTTAGGTCAATTTTGGAGTGGCCTACACCTAAGACTGTGGGGGAAGTGCGCAGCTTCTACGGAATTGCAAGTTTCTATAGACAATTTGTCAAGGATTTTTCATCCATAGCTGCACCTCTAAATGAGGTTGTGAAAAACGATTTGCCTTTTCAGTGGAAGGAGCCACAACAACAGGCATTCGATGAACTTAAGGAGGCTAATCACTGCACCCATACTTAGGTTACCAAACTTTGATGAGACCTTTGAAATTGAGTGTGATGCAAGTAGAGTGGGTATTGAAGCGGTATTGAACCAAGGAAAGAAACCCATAGCCTACTTTAGAGAGAAGTTGAAAGGTGCTACACTGAATTACTCTACCTAAGACAAGGAACTTTATGCCCTCGTGAGATCCTGATGCGAGCACATGTAGGATCCTACTCTTTTATCCAAGCTTTTCCTCCAACAATGGGTTAGGCACAAATGGGCCAAGCTCCTCCTTGCTTCCAATGTCTTTAGATAGGCTGAAATGAGAAACCAAGACTTGAAGCATGGTATGGACTAGGCAAATGATAAACACCCTCCTAGGCAGCATTCATCTTGTCTTGGGAATCACCCTCAAGCATGCTCAAACTTTGCAGGTTTTTAGACTTGATTTTTAGTGAGAAATCAAGAAAAAAAAGATGCCTTCTAAGGAGAGAAGCAACGAATTTTTATTCTTCAACCAAGCTTTTTTTTGTAAAAATTGGTTTACATGGCTTAAATAAGGATAAAACTCATCCTAATCAAAAGTACAATAAAGCACAAATATTCTGGTCTCAGGACCAGACCAAAACGTTTGGAACCCATTGAATTGGCTTAATGAGGTCAAAATCCAAGAATAAGTAAGGTGCTGGATTTTAGGCTGAAGTGACGCCTCTGGTCTACTCGCATATTCCTGTGGATACGAGCCGAATTTGAAGAAGTGTTCTTCATGGGAATTTTAGTTCACATCTGCAGCTTGAATTTTGGCTTTTTGAATGACTCATTTTGGAGTTCCCACGACTGAGTTATACGCCCACAAAATTCAAGCAATTTTCAGGTGGCTGGATTTTAGGCAGAAATGGCGCCCTCGGTTGACTGGCCTTTTTCTCGCAGATGCAAGCCAAATTGGAAAATGAGTCCTTCTAGGGAAATTTAGTTCACATCCTGAAGACTTTTGGCTTTTGAATGGCCCCATTTGGAGTTTGTATGAATGAGTTACACATCCACAAAGTTCATGTAAATTTCAGCTCTTTTCAGCATGCTTGGTCTAGACTTCAACACGCGTTTTGGCAACTCCAACAGCCCCTACTAAGCAAACAAAGACATAAAAAGCATCAAACAAGTAAAAAAGAGATAATAAACGAAAATACAAGAAATTGAAACACACAAAAATGAAATGCATGATGTGCAATCTAACTAAGACACACCTATAACGTCTTGCACAAATGTGTGCATCAATCCCTCCTTCCTAGAAAAGATTCGTCCTCGAATCTTAGCATGTATGCACTGAGGGGAGAAGAACCACAAAAATCCAACAACTATGCAAGACACACTTAAACAATTTAGACACAAAATTCATGGAAATTTTTATCCTAATGTATTTGGGGTGGATATATAACTCATGAATGAAGCATGGATCCAACAACACATATAAGAACATCTTAACAAGAATGCTTAACAACCAGCACCTTTTCCTAATGTGTTTTGGATGCATAAACAAGGACAACTCAAATTCCTCATTCATGTAGCTAGGACTATCATAAGCATGTAACATGCAACGACTTGGACCATGGTTTTTATGTGTGGATAGCATACTTTCAACACAAAATATATTAGGTACAAGAGTTAAAGTATGTACAACATTAAGAACTAGCATCGTACCTTGCACATTCCTTAGCATTCCGAAATTAGTTTCTTCACCATTTGTTTCAAACTCACTCTCATGATGATTGGGTGAAATTTTAACATGTTTATCATCATCTTTAGGCAACTTAAGTTTAATAAACTCATGGGTAATTTCAACATCATGTTCATGAATGAATAAAGGATTATCATATAGCAATATATTTGAATGCATGTTAGAACTTCCAAGTAATGTATCATCATTTTCATGCATTTCAGACAAAGGATTACTATAATCTCTCCATTCATGTTCCTTTAAATTTTCATGCTCAATTGTACCACCATTTTCACTAGATAGATCACTTAAGTCATCATTTAAGTTATGCAAATCAATAGCTAAGTTATCATTCAAGTTAAGACTTTGATCATGCAACACATCTTCCTTAGGTTCATCTTTGTTATCAACACTCGAATCATGTTCAATAAAAGGAATTTCATCAACTTTCTCATGCGTATCAATCTCAACATGCAAGAATTTATCATTAAGCGCACTAGAATCATTGCTACGTTCATGAATAATTTCAGATTGGAATGCAAGTAACATAGATTGCAACTCTAGAATTGTTTTACCCATGTATTCTTTATAAGATTGTATTCTAATCATCCTGTTATTCAATTCCAAAGACAATGCTTTGTCATACATATCTCTAAGAGATGGAAACCGATCATTTATCATGCATTCAGCAATATTCTTATTTAAACCCGCAATAAACCTAATCATTCTCAATTCCTCACAATCCTTAGTGTTAGCATAATAATAATCATCAAACACGTAATTGTAATATACTCCAACACTTTGTTTTTCTTGAGGAGAACTTTGACAAGATGGTACCTTTTGGCAATAATTTCTTACCCGAATCTTGTTTTCCTTACCAAAGTGATACATGCGCCATTCGACATCATTACAGTCATGTTCATGAAGGATGACCCCCCAAATGGTTGAAACAGACATTGTGAACCTGAAAACCAAACAATGAACAAACAAACTTTTGTAAAGATGGTTAGTTAGAATCAGTTTGTGTTTGTATGCGTCTGTTCTCTCACATCCTCTCCTCTCTTTCTCACTCACTTATACTTTGTTCCTTGACCAATCTTGGACTAAAAACAATCAAAGTGAGCCACAAATGAGGGGTGATGTCCAATATGTCCCAAAACAATCAAATATCAAGCTCCTTGCCACTCGGTTATTGTAGCACCTGATCCAAATCACTTCACTCCTCAATATATGTCTCAATTTGTCAAAAATAATCCAACCATGATCCTAAATCAGTCTCAAAACAATTGGTATTTGCTTGCACCAAAACAGTTTCAAATAGGCAAATATGCACCAAACTTCTTCCAGCCAAAGCTCCAAGCAAAGGTCACACAAACTTGAACAAAATAACTAAGAATCAAAGATATATTGAGACCAAAAGTGATGTATAAGGCTGAACTGAAGAAGAACTAAGGGTTGCCCTGACAATCTTTAATTAACTTACGCTTTATGCACACAAATTAACAGTTTGTACTCAATGTAAGTTATAATCAGAATGTTCAAGTGTTTTTGTGATGTATTTGGCTTGTTTGAAGGCTGGAAAATCAGTCTCAAAAGGGTAACAAGTATGGCACCAAGCAAAGCAAGCAATTTCTCTTAATTGCACAAATTGTGTCAAAGTAGATGTACTTCTTGGCCCTTCTTTTTTCCCACTTTTCTTGTGACTTTTGACCTTTTTTTCTTTGCTTGCTGTATATGGTACACATAAGTCTCAAGTCCTTTTTTTGTTTTTCTTTTTTTGTCTAAGGGCAGAATTGTAAATTTACTAGGCTGTCTTGAACACGTTTTTGTCCAGCCCACTCAACACACTCCCTTTTCTTGTTTTAGTGTTCAAATGGTGTAAAATGCCTTGGGATATGATTTTTTTGTATTGGGCAGATTGAGGGGTGGGGTTTCAATTTAGGACTTTTGGTGCAATTTTTGTAATTTCTAGGCTGTTTTGGGGTTCTGGTTGGTTGGGGTTTAAGTGGATGTCTTGGGCTGTATATTTGGGTTATAATAGGTAGTTGATGGCGTTTTCATGTGTGGGAAAGGGTGTTTGAAGGTCGTGGGGGTGTGGGGGTTCAGATTAGGACATTCTGGGTAGGACAAGTTTGTAAGGTGTAAGGTCGGCAACTTCACACAGAATAACCGATTGATAGCAAATATTCAATCACAATTGGAATATAATATGCATAAAGACCACAAGTAATTAATAGCTTCGATGGCAACAAGATAAATTATAGACAATGATGAGCCAAACGAAGGCTAGATAACGTTTCCAAGACTTTGTCCTCTATTCCAAATTGATTTGAACCTCAGCTATGGCAAAGAACATCACAATGACACCCCTTGAACTGTAATCGTTTGTTCTTGGCTCAATTTATACCAACACCTCTTCCTCTTTGGTATTCCAACACATCTAAAACCTCATTGAGACCCTAAGATGCTGTAAACCAAAAATGAAGTAAATACTAACAAGTTCTAGGCTATGAACTTGGAAGAAAACCGTTAGTGGTCTTAAACTTCAACTAGAAAGTTGAGAACTCCTTAAAGGAAAATCTGATTGAAATGTGTTTGAAATTGTGGTTTTTGTACATTCAGGTTCCTACCTTACTTATAACAAACGAAAATGACATAGGTACAAGGTTTAAAGTACAAGGTACAAGTCTAAAATAACATGCTTGCTTTTGAACAACTTTGGTTCCAAGAAATCTGGTTGCTTTTGCCGTGTACTCCTTGCTTTGTTTCCAGCCTTTTTCATGATCAATTTGATTGGATAATACTTGGAGCAGCTTGCTTTAAATTAGGCTTTGATTGGTTGTGAGTTTGGCTTTGAATTTTCAAAGCAATCTTGCGTGAATCATGCCTTAAACTTCAAGGATCTGATTGGTTCATTTGTTGTGCAGCTTGCTTGGTTGTCTCCTTGCTTGTTTTTTGATTGGTTTGAACATTTGCAAGACTTTTTCCTATTGGTTAAAGCTTTGAGCAGCTTGTCCATCCATTTCAACGTGAAGAACAATTCTTGAATTTGGTCACCTCCTTGCTTGTAAGCTACTTGCTTATCACCTCCTTGCTTGAACAAAAATTCAGGTTCTAATTGCATTTTCAAGCTAGGTATGTGTACCTGAAAGACAAGGCAATAATACAACACAAACTATCCTAAAACAAGGTTAACCGATCAACAAATATTAAAAAGAACAACTAAAGATATGTACAACATGCTTTTGATGCAACTAGATCAAAGCTTGTATCATATAAACCCAATGGACATCATCTCTGCTTGGTTCATCCTCTTCATGCCTGTAAAGAAATGATTCAACACAATGTAACAATGATATCATCCGATCAGATGGGACATAGATCGATCGGTGTTCATGCTTCTTCAATGTAAAGCTCTCTTTGACCTATCTTCAAATACACCAAGCAACAAACACAAGATACACAACATATATGACATGTCATAAGGGTTAGTTAAAACTATAAGACATAAGAAGTAGCACTAGTGTGTGCGGAGTTAACAGTGATATGCCATGTCTTACAGAACTAACATGTGACAATAAATGATACATGAAAATATGTTGCGTTGACCCCATCGTGGGCTCATCATTCCCTCCCTCTTGAAAATGATTCGTCCTCGAATCTCAACATGGATAGAATAAGGGATAGGGGTTTACGATGTACACGTATGCTCAACTACACCATAACCAAATAGGAACATGATAATACAAATGGTGAAGGTGAAATACCTTGGTGCATCCTTATCTTTGAAGAAAGAATAAGGTGTGTACACGCTTTTTAAAATGTTTAGGATGTATTAACAATATGATAACAAAAATTTTAGAACACATACATCCTAACAGATAAAACAACATCCAAAAAGCATATTGCAACATGTTAACACTAAATGTACAAATCTTACAGACATGTGCAATATTTAGACAAGATGTATCAATTGAGATGACAACAGGCAGACATTCAACAAGATGAGATGAAATAGATATTTCAGAAATAGAATCTTCATCTATACTAAATATGTCATTCAATTCATTAACTAGTTCATCCAAGGATGTATGTTCATTTGTAGCTGAATCTATTTCAATAATGACATCATGATCAAGCTCTACATCAAGTAGACAATCTAGTTCAGCTAACATCAAATCATAAGAATCTAGTTTATCAATGTCATTCTCAACAGAATTACTTACATCAATGTCATCAATGAAATGTACAGGATGTAATTCAGATTGTAACCCAGAAACAAGCATCTCAGCAGAATGCAGATCATGCACAGAGATTTCATTTATATGCATGTCACAATGTAAATCATTTTCAGACAAAGTGTTATCACAATTAACATCATCTATAAGCAAACGACTAACACTTTGGAAATCACCAACAGATTCAAGTGAAGGGTCTTCTTCAGACAGTACACAAGGTTGAACATGCAATTCAGATAAATGAGTTCCAGTTTCAGGCATGTTGGGGCTAATTTCATACAAACCATCATTCACAGAAATGTCAGATTGCAAGTCTTTGTTCTTTTCAGATTCTATCAATACTTGCACCATGTCTCTAAGTTGAAGCAATGCATTTTCAATATTACACATAGTCTGACTCAAATTGCTTAACTTAACTGGATTTGGTTTGTCATTTTCAGAATCACAAGAGTTCAGTTCATACCCATAGTTTTGATTAACTTGCCATGGGATTAGGTTTGATTGAACAATCTTTGCCTTTTTATACATGTCATAAAGTGATGAGAATTTTTCAGACAACATGCAATCATCGATCTCTTTATCTAATCCAGCAAAGAATCTAATCATGCTTAATTCCTCATGTTCTTCAACATAAGCATAGTACAAATCATCAAGCATTTCATTGTAATATGCACTAACGTCTTTATGGCACTGAGAAAGAGTTTGATATCTAGGAGTTTTACATTCCCAATATCCAACCCATAAACCATTCGTACGACCAAAGGAGTTCATACGTTTTTCCAGTTCATCATAGTCTCTCCTATGGCATTCAACTCCCCAAATGGTTTTTAGAATCATGTTTAATCAAAACAATCAACCAAGATGGTAAAACAATGAGACAAATAAGTCAGAATACAAGCAAGTAAGATCAGACTATAACTTTAACAAAACGTAAATTTCTACTTCAAATTGACAATTGAATAAACAACAATCTTGGACTATCTAAGATTCAAAGAAAAATAGAAGCCAAGTGATGTTTTTGGCTGAATCAAAGAAAGCTAAGGGTTTGTACAGAACAATCCTTTAACTTACTTTAAACTTTAATGCACATTCAATTGTAAATAAAGTGAAAGAAAGTACATACACACAAGTGTTCAACAAGGGTTTGTTCGAGGAACCTTTTACAACAGTCAACACTTTTGGTGTAGGTATTTGCTTTTGGTTTTGCACAATTCACCTTTTGTGAACTTTGGATGGCTATATCTCACTTCTTGTGCAAATCACTCATACGTCTTGTCTCTTGCTTTTTGACGTTAAAAATGACTTTTCTCTCAGTTTCTTTCACAAACAAGCCTAATTATTTTCCTTTGGATTGGCTTTGTCTGTTTTGTGAGTCTACTGCTCACTTGCCTTTATGAGACATTGCTCACGGCTTCTTTTTCTTTGGTTTTACTTGCACAAGTTTTGGTGTGGCTTTTGTGAAACGTTCTTTGAACAACACGGAAGAACACTAATGATATGAAAACTGTTTCACAAATTTAACAACCAAATATAGATGAAAGTTCAATGCAAGTTGAAGAAGTGTAAAGACAACAAGATGATAACAGGGTCGGCAATTTAACAGTGTAGGGATAAATATAGACAAAGTGATCCTAAGTAAGAACTTAAGTCCAATAAAGTCTTTAAACAATTGAATCAATCCCAAGTAAAGATAAACATAAAGCCAACGTTAAAATTTGAAATCAAATCTTGTTCCTTACAAATTTACTTCACTTTTAACAAATCTCAAGTCAATAATGTTTCAATTAAAAGATTCAATCAAGTTTGTACCAAACAATGACTTAAGGTGTAACGGGGGTGGTGAAATCAAATTCAACAAGTTTAAACAAATAGCATTCAAAGATTTCAAATGAGCTTTAAAAACTTGTTCTAAACACACGGTTTTGGCAATTTTCTGTTTTTGATGCAAATTATCTAACTAATCTTAAGATAGCTAAATGCAACTTAGTTGTTTCTAAATGCAATTTATAAGGGCTGATTACTAACAACTAATGGAAATCAGTTTTGATGCAAACTAGCTAACTTGTTTTGTTTTGTTTTAAAGTTATCTATTCTACTTGTTTTTTGTTTTGGTTTTTGTTTGTATGTTGCAATCAGTTTCTAAGCTAGATGATACTAGATGCAAGTGTTTATATCCTACTTATTAAACGTATATCACTAGAAACTAGGCAGCACACTTAGTTTGCTAAAACTACTTGTTTTGATCTTTAGTTTTCGGATTTCTTGTGCTAAACTAAACAACCAACTAAACACTTAAACTATGTTGCAAACTACTCTAACTAAGCTAAATAAGGCAGCAAATAAAACGTCTAAAACAGTTTGCTACTACTTCTAAAAACAGAATTTAACAACTTGATTCCAACTAACTATCAACTAATCTATTTTTGTGTTCAAAGTTTTCTGTTCTAAGGAATCACTAAACTACCATTTAAACTTCTAGATTAGGACCTAATGAACATTATCTAGGCTAGATTGAACAAGAACAATCAGGTTTCACACGGTTTTAAATCAAAACTACACAAAGGGATTCTAACACACTTAAGTCTAGTCTAAGTTCTTTTTGTGGTGTTTCGGTTTTTGCTACTAAAAACTAAGTTACCAAACTATTGTAAACTATCTAATAAACACTTCAAAACATAAACAAACTACCTAAACAAACAGAATCTAATTGAACAACAAAACAGTCTATTAAACGGTTTTGGGCAGCATCAATCATATGCAAGTTTAAACAATGTAAACATGAATAGAAGACTAACCAAAGCTCTGATACCAATTGATGAGCCAAACGAAGGCTAGATAACGTTTCCAAGACTTTGTCCTCTATTCCAAATTGATTTGAACCTCAGCTATGGCAAAGAACATCACAATGACACCCCTTGAACTGTAACCGTTTGTTCTTGGCTCAATTTATACCAACACCTCTTCCTCTTTGGTATTCCAACACGTCTAAAACCTCATTGAGACCCTAAGATGCTGTAAACCAAAAATGAAGTAAATACTAACAAGTTCTAGGCTATGAACTTGGAAGAAAACCGTTAGTGGTCTTAAACTTCAACTAGAAAGTTGAGAACTCCTTAAAGGAAAATCTGATTGAAATGTGTTTGAAATTGTGGTTTTTGTACATTCAGGTTCCTACCTTATAACAAACGAAAATGACATAGGTACAAGGTTTAAAGTACAAGGTACAAGTCTAAAATAACATGCTTGCTTCTGAACAACTTTGGTTCCAAGAAATCTGGTTGCTTTTGCCGTGTACTCCTTACTTTGTTTCCATCCTTTTTCTTGATCAATTTGATTGGATAATACTTGGAGCAGCTTGCTTTGAATTAGGCTTTGATTGGTTGTGAGTTTGGCTTTGAATTTTCAAAGCAATCTTACGTGAATCATGCCTTAAACTTCAAGGATCTGATTGGTTCATTTGTTGTGCAGCGTGCTTGGTTGTCTCCTTGCTTGTTTTTGATTGGTTTGAACATTTGCAAGACTTTTTCCTATTGGTTAAAGCTTTGAGCAGCTTGGCCATCCATTTCAACGTGAAGAACAATTCTTGAATTTGACATGAGTGCTTGTCACCTCCTTGCTTGTAAGCTACTTGCTTATCACCTCCTTGCTTGAACAAAAATTCAGGTTCTAATTGCATTTTCAAGCTAAGTATGTGTACCTGAAAGACAAGGCAATAATACAACACAAACTATCCTAAAACAAGGTTAACCTATCAACAAATATTAAAAAGAACAACTGAAGATATGTACAACATGCTTTTGATGCAACTAGATCAAAGCTTGTATCATATAAACCCAATGGACATCATCTCTGCTTGGTTCATCCTCTTCATGCCTGTAAAGAAATGATTCAACACAATGTAACAATGATATCATCCGATCAGATGGGACATAGATCGATCGGTGTTCATGCTTCTTCAATGTAAAGCTCTCTTTGACCTATCTTCAAAGACACCAAGCAAGAAACACAAGATACACAACATATATGACATGTCCTAAGGGTTAGTTAAAACTATAAGACATAAGAAGTAGCACTAGTGTGTGCGGAGTTAACAGTGATATGCCATGTCTTACAGAACTAACATGTGACAATAAATGATACATGAAAATATGTTGCGTTGACCCCATCGTGGGCTCATCAGACAAGGTGGCTTTGTGTGGCTATGACTTGTATTTTGTGAGGCTGAAATATACTATCATGCAAAGTCCCTAAATGTTCAAGTTTGTTAAGCAAAGATAAGAACTTTGATAGCAATTGTGATGATAAAATAGTAGGGAAAATTTTTTATGCAAGGTAGCAAAGGACGATTAAAGTCTTATGATACCTTTGATGCAAAAGATGATATCTTTTACACAAATTCTGAACCTCACGGATCTTCAGTAACCCAAGAATGTTTTTTTTTGTCTTTTTTATACAAAAGAGGAATGAAATAACAATTGGATGGTGTTGGAATGGTGGTGAGAAATCAGATCGGTGGTGACTGGAAGAATGACACAAAAACTAAATGGTAAAGGATGAAAATAGTGACCTTGCTCTGATACCAAATTGATGCGAGCACATGTAGGATCCCACTCTTTTATCCAAGCTTTTCCTCCGACATTGGGTGATGAGGATCAAGGGTCCGATGAGGATCAAGGGTCCCATCAAGAGGTCAAGGGTCCTATGACAAGAAAGTGGGAAAGAGAACTTTTTCATCAAGTTAGAACCTTCTTGTATAAGCATGTTCAAGATGAACCTAAGGTTCCATGGGTTCACATCATTGTCACATCATTGTACCCACCCTTTGAACGTTTTATAAGTGTGCGTGTGTGCTTTTGAAATTTATCTTGTTTCTTGTGATCTTTGTTTTGTGTTTTCCTTGTAGGTAAATTAGGTATGTGGAAGATCCAAAATGAAATGAAGGACCAAAAGGAGCAAGATAAGCGTGTGTTGCAAAAAGGGAGACAAAAGGAACGTTGTCTTGAAGAGAATGTTTGTCTCCACAAAGACAAATTCAATTGTGTTCAAAGTGGAATCCATTTTCAAAAATTTAGCTGAAATTATCTCCATGAGGGTCGGCCAACTTGAAGCTCAAAAGATGGAGATTAAACTGCATTGAAACTTCAAGCCAAACTTGAATTTAAATTCAACTATTATTTGAATTCAAGTTTCAACCATTTTGAGCTTTAGATTTCAAGAAAGTTTCAACCTTATTTTGAACCATTCCACACGCCAACTTAAAGGATAATGAAGATGAGATCACAATTCAAAGTTGAATCCAAATTTAAATTCAAATTCAAATCCAATTTGAATTCAAACTTCAACCAACATTTGAATTCAACATCTCAGCCACTTGAAGACCTCCCACACACCGTTTTATCCATTCACATGCCTGCTTGGAGATCAAAAGAGATGGGATCACAATTCAAAGATTGAATTCAAGTTTGAAGTCAAATTCAAAATCAATTTGAATTCAATCTTCAACCAACCTTTGATGAATAACAATTCTTGATATTTTCTTCACTTTGTGTGAGACTTTGTTTTCTTGGTTTTGCATTATAAACCTAAGTTAAGGTCTTTTAAAGTTGAGCATTTTGAAGGTGTTGCCATTGCTAAAAGGTGCCGTCCAGGAGGGCCATATTGGTTTGCCTGATCAACGACCATCTTGAAGTGTTGGTCTTGCTCATTTAAGCGACACGTTTTATCGCTAAGGAAGCAAGGGAAAGTCTTCTTCTTTGTGCCTAACCCTTTGTGAAGGACGTTTGGAAGGTGGAATTGTTGGAGCCCACGACTTGCACGCATGAATGGTTTAGGCACAAAGGGGCCAAGCTCCTCCTTGCTTCCAATGTCTTTAGATAGGCTGAAATGAGCAACCAAACCTTGAAGAATGGTGTGGACTAGGCAAATGATAAACACCCTCCTAGGCAGCATTCATCTTATCTTGAGAATCACCCTCAAGCATGCTCAAACTTTGAAGGTTTTTAGACTTGATTTTTAGTGAGAAATCAAGAAAATAAAGATGCCTTCTAAGGAGAAAAGCAACAGAATTTTTATTCTTCAAGCAAGCTTTTTTTTTGTAAAAAAATGGTTTACATGGCTTAGATAAGGATAAAACTCATCCTAACACTTATCCTACTCTTTTACAATAAAACACAAATATTCTGGTCTCAGGACCATACCAAAACGTTTGGAACCCATTGAATTGGCTTAATGAGGTCAAACTCCAAGAATAAACAAGGGTGCTGGATTTTAGGCTGAAGTGACGCCTCTGGTTGACTCGCATATTCCCGCGGATACATGCCGAATTTGAAGAAGTATCCTTCTCTGGAAATTTAGTTCACGTCTTCAACTTGAATTTTGGCTTTTGAATGACTCATTTTGGAGTTCCCACGACTGCGTTATGCGCCCACAAAATTCAAGCAATTTTCAGGAGGCTGGATTTTAGGCAGAAATGGCGCCCTCGGTTGACTGGCCTTTTTCCTGCAGATGCAAGCCGAATTAGAAGATGATCCTTCTAGGGAAATTTAGTTCACGTATTGAATTGACTTTTGGCTTTTGAATGTCCCAATTTGGAGTTTGTATGAATGAGTTACACGTTCACAAAGTTCAAGTAAATTTCAACTCTTTTCAGCATGCTTGGTCTAGACTTCAACACGCGTTTTGGCAACTCCAACAGCCATACTAAGCAAACAAAGACATAACAAGCATCAAACAAGTAAAAAAAGAGATAATAAACGAAAATACAAGAAATTGAAACACACAAAAATGAAATGCATGATATGCAATCTAACTAAGACACACCTATAATGTCTTGCACATATGTGTGCATCATATCCCTACAAACTTGGCAACACTACCTTCAACCTAGAGAGTTTGTGATCCACACTGACCATGAAAGCCTCAAGTACCTTAAAGGGCAAGGAAAGTTAAACAAGAGACATGCTAAATGGGTAGAGTTTATTGAGCAATTCCCTTATGTGATTAAGTACAAACAAGGAAAGGACAATATAGTTGCTGATGCCCTCTCTATGAGATACACGTTAGTGACTACTTTATCCTCTTGATTCTTAGGACTTGAATCACTTAAGGACTTATACCCCAACGACCATGATTTTGGCACAATATTTGAGGCATGTAAAGATGCGCCCTTCGGAAAATTCTACATGCATGAGGGCTACCTTTTCAAAGAGCATAAATTGTGTGTTTTCCAATCGTCCCTACGAGAAGCATTGATTAGAGAAGCCCATGGAGAAGGATTAATGGACCGTTTCGGAGTGCATTCAAAACCCTCGAAACCCTTAAGGAGCATTTCTATTGGCCACACAAGCGCTTAGATGTCGAGAGGTTATGTGGTAGTTGCATCACTTGCAAACAAGCCAAATCCAAATCCTAACCACATGGCCTTTACACAATCTTACCGTCCCCAATTCCCCTTGGATTGACATTTCAATGGACTTTGTTTTAGGACTCCCTAGGTCTCGAGTAGGGCCGGATGCATTTATGTTGTCGTAGATCGATTTTAGAAAATGGCACACTTCATTGCATGTAGGAAAGTAGATGATGCCACACATGTTGCTGACTTGTTTTTTTAGAGAAATTGCAAGATTGCTGGCATGTCACATACCATTGTAAGTGATAGGAAAACGAAATTTCTAAGTCATTTTTGGCATGTTTTGTGGGCTAAACTTGGTACTCAATTGTTGTTTTACCACAGCTCACCCATAAACGGATGGACAGACTAAAGTTGTTAACCACACCCTCTCCCAACTTTTGCGTGCCACCTTACAAAAGCATCTCAATCACTGGGAAGATTGTTTACCATATATCGAATCTCCATATAATAGGAGTGTTCACCCGGTACCTTACATAGTCCATTTGAAATTGTGTATGGTTTTAACCCCTTGTCCCCTATCACTGACAATAGTACGTGGCATTGATGCAAGCAAAAGTAGGATCCCACTCTTTTATCCAAGCTTCTCCTCCAACAATGGGTGAGGCAAAAAAGGGCCAAGCTCCTCCATACTTCCAAAGTCTTAGGGTTGGCTAAATTGAGCAACCAAGCTTTGAAGAATGGTGTGGACCAGGCAAATGATAAACACCCCCTAGACAGCATTCATCTTGTCTTGGCGATTACCCTCAAGCTTTGATGAGGATCAGGGATCCCATCAAGAGATCATAGGTCCTATAACAATAAGGGGGGCTAGAGAACTTGGACATCAAGTTGGAACCTTCTTGTATACGCATGTGCAAGATGAACCTAAGGCTCATTAGGTTCACCTTATTGAACCCACATTATGAACGTTTGGTTCTTATGCGTGTGAGTCTGTTTCTTTATTTTGATTTTGTTTTGTTTTCTTGTGATCCTTGTTTCTATGTGTTTGCCTTGTAGGAAAATAGGTACAAGTAAAGTTTCATGCCAAACGAAGATCCACAAGATGTCCTTAAAAGCGTGTACCCCAGAAGGAGCCAAAAGGAATGTTTGTCTTAAGAGGAATCTTTGTCTCAACAAAGACAACTTCAAATGGCGTTTTCAAGGCTAATCCAAGCTGGAATTTCTTCTCAAAATTAGCCAACATTATCTCCAACAACAAGGAAAGAGGCGCCCCCACTTGGGTTCAAAATTCAAATTCAACCATGATTTGAATATCAAGTTCCAACCAATCATCCATCATCTTTGGAGTTCAAATCACACGCCAATCAGAAGGACAAATGAGGATAGATCACAAATCAAAATTGAATCCAAATTTGAATTCAAATTCAAAGTCAATTTGGATTCAAACTTCAACTAACTTTTGAATTCAACTCCAATCACTTTCTCAACATAAAATCAGGTCTCCAACACCCTCATTAGTCACCAAACATGGCTGGAAGAAGTGGAGAAGAAAATCAACAACCAATTCAAATTTTAGCTAGACTTTGTTTAAAATTTGAATTGCAAACAAGTTTCAATTTTTTAACACTTCGATGCGTGCAAAACGTGGGCTCCAACAATTCCACTTTCCAAATGTCTTTCACAAAGGGTTAGGCACAAGGAAGAAGACTTTCCCTTGCTTCCTTAGTGACAAAAACGTGTGGATCAAACAAGCAAGACCAATACTTCAAGATGGTCGTTGATCAGGCAAACCAATATGGCCCTCCTGGACGGCACCTTTTAGCAATGGCAACACCTTCAAAATGCTCAACTTTGAAGGATCTTAATTTAGGTTTTTAATGCAAAACCAAGAAAACAAAGTCTCACACAAAGTGAAGGAAATATCAAGAATTGTTATTCATCAAAGTTGTTCTCCTAGGTGCCCCAAAAGGATCTATTTATAGGCTGAGATTGAGCCTTAAAACGTCTAGAACTAATTCAAAATAAAGCTAGCTATCAATGTTCAAAAATCGAAAATTATTTGAATTCAAAGCTTAAACAAATTCTACTTAAAATCTTCAAATTTTGTAAGACATTATCCTCAATGAATCTGTCCGTGTATGATGATGAAATTGGCGTTTGAGACTTGATCTTGATGTAGATGAAGTGGTTGGAATTGAATTCAAAGGTTGGTTGAAGATTGAATTCAAATTGAATTTGAACTTGATTTCAAACTTGAATTCAACTTTGAATTTTGATCTCACCTCTTTTGATCTCCAAGTTGGCTTGGGAAGGGATGAAATGGCGTGTGAGAAGGTCTCCAAGTGGCCGAGATGTTGAATTCAAATGTTGGTTGGAGATTGAATTTAAATTGAACTTGAATTTGAATTCAAACATAGATTCCACTTTGAATTGTGATCTTATCTCCTTCTTGCTTCAACAATGGCGTGTAGATGGGCTAGGATAAGGTTGAGAACTTCTTGAAATTTAAGTCTCCAATTGGTTGAGACTTGAATTCAAATTATGGTTGAATTTAAATTCAAGTCTAGCTTTGAATTTAAATTCAATTTGATCATCACCTTTTGCTTCAAAATGGCCGGCCCCTTGTTGTATTTTGGAGATGATTTTTTATTTCAATTTGAACTAGAGATTCCACCTTGGACATATTTGAATTTGTCTTTGTGGAGACAAACATTCTCTTCAGGACAATCATTCCTTTTGTCTCCCTTTTGGTAGCACACGCCTATAAGGCCATGTTGGGCTTCCATTTGGCTTGGAAATTTCATGTACCTAATTTAACTACAAAGGAAATACATAAAACAAAGATCACAAGAAAACAAGACAAAAAATTCAAAAACAAAGAATGTACACACGCATGCTTATACACGCCCAAGGTGAAGGTTCAATGAATGAACCCAAGGAATCTTACGTTCATCTTGAACATGCTTGTACAAGAAGGTGGCAACTTGATGACAAAGTTCTCTTGCCCTCCTTCTTGTCATAGGACCTTTGACCTCTTGATGGGATCCTTGATCCTCATCGGACCCTTGATCCTCATCAGAAGGGGACTTGGATATATTTCCATCGATGTAATCCGAGATTCTACCAAGGAAATAGAACAAAGATTGAGTGAACATATACATGAGTGATAAAGAGCAAACAGTTGTTTTTAAACTAATGTAACAAACTCTCTTCCGTCTGTGTTTGTTTTATTTTCTTAATTACTTTGAAGAACAATGGTTGAATCACATGGAAAGGAGCAGACCCCTCCTACTAATCCTACCATGCCATAAGGTCCTATAACTATAAAGACATTGCACCAAATGATGTCCAGCATGGTCCATGTGTTTGGATGCATGAAGAGTGATATTAAGGATCTTAAACACAATGCTGGCCAACAAAGCAAAGGAGAAAGCGCAACTTAAGAAAGGAGAGGACCACCAAGCAAGCATTTGAATGAAGGAACATCTTATGTTGGTGAAACATGGCATGAAAGCCGAGGGAACCTGCCTCAAAGAGGACGTGGTAGAGGGCGTGAACCAAATGGTGGTCATAGGAACATATCTTGCATGAGTGTGTGTGTGTGTTTTCTAGTTGTTTTATCTCATTTAATTTTTGTTTTCATAGTTTGTAACACATGGGTATGGTTGCGTACATCCGACCCCCTACCGCGCCATAAGCGGGAGCCTCTACGGCAATGGGGTAATGTTGTTATTGTTGAGTTCTTGTTTTCATAACTTTGCATTACTGGTGATTCTTGTTTTCATAACTTTGTCTTGTAGGAGGTCTGATGGCGTGAAAAGAATGATGATATCTTGAAAGACAAAGAGAATGTTCAAGAGAATGTTTGTCTCAAGAGAATGTTGTCCTGAAGAGAATGTCTGTCCTCTAGAATTTTTGTCCCGAGGAATGTTTGTTCTAGGAAATGTTTGTATTAAGGAATGTTTGTCCTAATCCCTTCCCCAACACATACATGGTTTGAAAGCCTACTTCAAGATCAACTGTCCGACAAAGATAAGGACAAGCATATCTACACTACAAGGATCAAAGGGGCGGCCAAGAATAGGATCAAGATGAAGCAAATTTGAACTCAAATTCAAAGGCTACTCAAGATTAAATTTAAGCCAACTTTTTGAAGACATAACAGGGCTCATTGTGGCCGATTTAGGTAGCATTCATTCTATCAAAATTAAACTTTGTTTTTTCTCTCCAAATTGCGAGCTTTTTTTCTCTTAATTTTACATCAAAAATGAAGGATAATAACTCTCAAAGGTGAGCGTTTTGAGGGTGTGTGCCAAGGCTGAGATTGGCATCTACGATGGCCTATTGAAGGTTTGTCTATCAACGTGCGCTTGAATTTTTTGTGATTGCGCAAGCCTGCAACTTTCTACACAACGGAAGCAAGGAGAAGATTACTTCTTTGTGCCTACACCTTTGTGAGATGGACGTTGGAGGTGGTAGAGTGGATCCGTCCATCACGTGTTTGCATCAAATTGGTATCAGAGCGTAGGTCACTCAATTCCACCACATATCTTGCGTTTGTTTTGTCCATTTCTCATTCATTTCCATTTTGATTTTCTTGTCCATTATTTTCTTCATAACCACACGTCTTTTAGAGTCGTAATTAAAAAAAATTTCCATCTCAAATTCCGAAAAGGCCGAGAGTTATCAACCTAAACAAAACTGAATTTTGCTTCAATTTAGGCCTCATATACCTTGTTATTTGTCTTATTCTTAATTACCTTCATTTGGCACGTTTCATATAGTGAAAAAAATCAGAACTTTTATTGACAACTTGCACATATAGGACCTTTGCATCTAGATTAAAATTCAGCCTTACAAACACTTGCCTTACATCGCCTAAAAAGACACCTAGTCTTAATCTATCTTGTTGCTACCGAAGCTATTAGTTGATTCTGATTTTTTTGTCTCTTAATTTTCATATTGTGACTAAATTCATGCATTGATTCATTGTTCAAGTGTTGATCATAGACCATACAATTCATACTTGACAAATTGAGCCCTAAATCGCCCATTATAACCCACGGCCGAATAGCCTTTCAAACCGGCCCCACCAATCTTCAAACCAGTCTATAAACAGCCTCATTTGACCCCTCAAACAAAACTCCTAATCCAATTTTCCAAACAAAAATCAGGTTGCAAAATCCCAATCCAGTTGAACCTAAAAACCATAAATTGAACCCTACCCAGGTCATTGCCAAAATCAGCCCAAAACCAACCCACTTATACCCCAAATCAGACCCCTCACACCTGAAGTAACCCCTTAAACAAAACCCCCAATCCAACTAAACCAGATCTGATCAGAATCACAAAAGCCCAAATCATTCAAATTGAAAAACCCTAACCCTAGCCCAAATTCCATAAAACTTTAATTTCTCTCATTTCCAAGGTCTAAAATTACGATTTTACCCTAGTAAAAAAAGAAATTTTCTAAGCTCTGCTCATACTGAACACAACAAGAAAAGAAGAAAAAGAGCAAAGAAAAACAAAGAAAAAGGGGACAACGTTGGTTTCTTATTTGTGTCATTTTGATCATTTTGTGTACCTTTGCAAAAACTTGAAAAATCTCCCTTTACCTTACCTTTTCCACACCGTATACTGACCCGCATAAATGATTACAAGCTTGAATACTTGATTTTTTGCATCTATTGAGCCAAATTGTGATTGTAAGTGCATATGATCAAAATTGACTAAAGATTGCCCACGGCAACCCCTGGTCTTTCTTTGATTCAGCCTTTGACATCATTCTGGTCTCAAATCTTCTTTTAATCATAGTTGAGTCGTTAAAGTTGGTGTTCCTATCATTTGAGTCCATTTTCGTGTGATTTGGTATCCTTTTGGTGCAAATTATGAGTTTAGCCAGCTGTTTGATACCTCTTGGATTTTTGCTGATTCTAAAATTTTTAGTCATTTTCCATACTGTTTTAGTGGTGTGTGTGTCATTTTTGTGAACTGTTTGTCCCCTCACTTTCCCAATGTTTTTGCTACTGTTTGGACCTATTTCCGCCTTCATTTGGACGTTAAATGCAAGATTAAACAGCTAGTTTGATTTCAGCAAGAGTTGGAAATAGTTTAGACAAGTTTGGAGCAAAATTGTGCACAAGAGTGCAACATCGGGTTTACTTAGAAGACTTGACATTCACCTATCTTTATTTCTCTCTTTAACCTCTATTAGCCTCAGATTGGTCAAGAAACAAGGTGGTAAGAGAGTGAAAATAAAGTTAGTAGAGTGTACGAAATTCTATTCTCATTTACCCATTCAGATTCTTTGTTTTTGGTATATTGTTTTCCTTGTTGTTTCTGATTTTTTCAGGTTTAGGATGGAATCTACAAGTCAACACTCATCAAATAAATCAAACGAAGTGGAAAGACCCAAGGCTACATTGGAGCAAGTCACCCAAATGTTGCAAACGGTCCTAAACAATCAAACGATGCACAGATCTAAGTTAGATGACCTACACGAAAGGTTCAACAAAAGTGAAGGCCAAGGAACAAGTAGGGTAGCTCCTACACATCAAGAAAGAAGGCCTACAAAAGAAAGACCCGTGGCAGTAAGTCAAAGACAACCTACCATTGAGCCGAGAAGGTTTGTACCTCAACCACCCCTGAGAAGAAGAAACCCATAGAGAAGGTATAATGATGAATATAATCTATTTGAATCGGTGAAAACGATTAGGATGATTACCCTCCCTGTGATTACCAAAGACATCATAATCCCCTTTATCCCCAAGACGATGATTCCTTATAAACTAAAATCAGCATTCCAATGTTTTATGGTAAAAGTAATGTAGAGGAATACTTAAAGTGGGAAGCAAAAGTGGATTTAATATTCTCGTGTACTAATTATACGGAGTTACAAAAGGTGAGGTACGCGTCCATTAAGTTCTCAGGATATGGTTTAAATTGATGGACAAATCTATGTAGAAATAGGACTAAAACAGGGGAACCCCAAGTTCTTACTTAGACAAATTAAATATGAAATGCGACATTGATTTATTCCAACCAACATTGAGAGCACAATATTCGGTAATTTGCAAAATTTGAGGCAAAGAAATAAGTGTGTTGATGATTATTTTAAAGAGTTAGAAATTTTGATGAGCCGAATGAAGGCTGACTATGTTTGCCAAGGACTTTGTCTCCTACTCCAAACTGATTTGAACACAAGCTATGTCAAAGAACATCTCAAAGACACCCCTTGATCTTTAACCGTTGTTCTTGGCTCAATCTAGGCCAACACCTCTTCCTCTTTGGCACTCCAACACATCTAAAACCTCAATGAGACCCTAAGATGCTGTAAACCAAATAAAGAAGCTAATACTAACAAGTTCTAGGCTGGAACTTGAGAGAAAACCGTAAGTGGCTTTAGACTTCAACTTGAAATGTTGATAACTCCTTGAAGGAAATTCTGGTTCAAATGTATATTGATAATGGTCATCCTTTACATTCAGCTTCTAAACTACTTATAACCAACGAAAATAAAGAAGGTACAAAGTCTAAAATACAAGGTACAAGTCTAGGATTAACATGTTTTCTTTTTGAACAAGTTGGAGCAATTTTCGGTGAAAAGGAGCTGGTTGCTTCCTTCTTCTTCTTTGCTTCTCTTGAGCCAGAATTTTGATTGGCTTAAACATTGAGCAGCTTGCTTGGATCTCACCCTTGATTGGTTGTAAGTTGTAGCATTGATTTTTCAAAGAAATTCCCTTAGACAACCGTACATTCTCTTGCTTGAATTCATCCAAAGTTTTGATTGGTTCTTGGAGTGTGCAGCTTGGATAAAACTCAGCCTTGATTGGTTCTTACTTGGGTGTTGAATATTCAAACAAAATATCTAAGGAACCAGCCGAAAACTTCATGCCCTTTGATTGGATCCTTGGTTGAGCAGCTTGTTGAATTTTCCTTATTGTTTGTGATTGGTTAAATCATTTGGAAGACTCCTTTCTATTGGTTGAAGGCTTGAGCTGCTTATTTCCTCCTTGTTTGCGTGAGAAGCAATCTGGTTTTTGACATGGGTGCTTGTCACCACCTTGCTTGCAAGCCACTTGAATTTCACTTCTTTGTTTGGCAAAAATTCAGGTTTGATTTGCATCTTTAAGCTAAAACGTGTACCTGAAAGATAAGGCAAGAATACAACACAAACTATCCTAAAACAAGGTTAACAAACTAAGAATATTAAAAAGAACATATAAAGATATGTACAACATGCATTTGATACAACTAGATCATAGCTTGTATCATATAAACCCAATGGATGTCATCTTTGCTTGGCTCATCTTCTTCATGCCTGTAAAGGAATGATTCAACACAATGTAACAATTTCTTAGCCATACTCCTTGTTATGGGACCACTGTGGGGCAATGAGGTGTCATCGTCAGTGTTTGCATCTACAAGGTTAGGCTGTAGCTCATCATTCCCTCCCACTTGAAAAGGATTCGTCCTCGAATCTGAATCAACACTAAACGGAGAAAGGTCAACAACATTAAAAGTTTTAGAGATAGGACCATACCTTTCTTCAGGAAGATCGAGAACATAGGCATTGTCACCAAGCCGTTTCAACACTTTGAACGGTCCATCGCCTCTTGGCTTCAATTTGGAGTCCCTTTCCTTAGGGAATCTTTCTTTTCTCAAGTGTAACCAAACAAGATCACCAGGTTCAAATATAACAACTTTACGATTCCTGTTGGCTCTATTGGCATACACTTTATTCTTAGCTTCAAGTTGTGACTTAACCTTTTCATGCAATTCTTTCACAAGTTTTGCTTTTCGTTCACCATCTAAACTAACACGTTCATGGATAGGTATGGGAACAAGATCAAGCGGGGACAAAGGGTTAAAGCCATAAACAACTTCAAAAGGAGAATGCAATGTTCCACTATGAACAACTCTATTGTATGCAAACTCAATGTAAGCTAAGCAATCTTCCCAATTCTTTAGATTCTTTTGAATGACAACACGTAAAAGTTGAGACAAAGTTCTATTAACGACTTCAGTTTGACCATCGGTTTGTGGGTGAGCAGTTGTGGAAAATAGCAATTTAGTACCAAGTTTACTCCACAAAACACGCCAAAAATGACTTAGAAACTTTGTATCTCTATCACTAACAATCGTACGTGGCATGCCATGCAATCTAACAATTTCCTTAAAGAACAAATCAGCAATATGAATAGCATCATCAACTTTCTTACATGCAATGAAATGTGCCATTTTGGAAAATCTATCAACTACAACAAAGATGCTATCTTTACCAGTTTTGGATCGAGGCAATCCCATTACAAAGTCCATAGAAATATCAGTCCAAGGTGAGCTTGGAACAGATAAAGGAGTGTACAATCCATGTGGTTGTGTTCTAGACTTTGCTTTCTTGCAAGTAATACATTGGTCACATATCTTATCAACATGTGCTCTCATATGCGGCCAGAAGAAATGTTCCTTAAGTGTTTCCAAAGTCTTTAACGAGCCAAAATGACCCATTAAACCTCCTCCATGAGCTTCTTTAATCAATAACTCTCTTAATGAACACATTGGTACACATAACTTATGTTCTTTAAACAAGTAACCATCATGCAAGTAATATTTAGCAAAAGGGGAATCAGTGCATGCTTGATATATAGAACTAAAGTCATGATCAGAATGATACATCTCTTTGATAGACTCAAAACCAAACATGTTACATGAAAGAGTAGTAATCAAAGTATAGCGACGAGATAAGGCATCAGCAACAACATTTTCTTTTCCTTGCTTATACTTGATCACATAAGGGAATTGTTCAATGAATTCAACCCATTTGGCATGTCTTTTGTTCAATTTTCCTTGACCCTTTAGATACTTCAGGCTTTCATGATCAGTATGAATCACAAATTCCTTAGGTTGCAGATAATGTTGCCAAGTTTGTAAGGAACGGACAAGTGCGTACAATTCTTTATCATAGGTTGAATAATTGATGGAAGCTCCTTTCAATTTCTCACTAAAGTAGGCAACAGGTTTGTTACCTTGATGCAATACAGCTCCAATGCCAACTCCACTGGCATCACATTCGACTTCAAACATTTCATCAAAATTGGGCAGTCTCAGGATAGGTGCAGAAGTTAGACGTTTCTTAAGTTCCTCAAAGGCTTTTTGTTGTGTTTCTCCCCATTCAAATCTTACATCTTTCTTGACTAATTCATTCAAGGGGGCAGCTATGGTAGAGAAATCCTTCACAAAACGTCTATAGAAACTAGCTAATCCATGAAAACTCCTAATATCTCCAGCAGACTTAGGGGTTGGCCACTCAGTTATGGATTTAACTTTCTCTTGATCCACTTCAATTCCTTCAGCACTAATCACAAATCCTAAGAATGTAACCTTCTCCAGACAGAAAGAACACTTCTTGAAATTAGCGTACAGCTTCTCTTTCTGTAGGGTGACAAAAACGGCTCTTAGATGGTTCAGGTGTTCACCTAGGGTTTTGGAGTAGATAAGAATGTCATCAAAGTAAACTACTACAAATTTCCCTATGAATCTCCTTAAGACCTCATTCATTAACCTCATGAAAGTACTAGGGGCATTGGTTAAACCAAAGGGCATAACTAACCATTCGTACAATCCAAACTTAGTCTTAAAGGCAGTTTTCCATTCATCACCTTCCCTAATTCTCACTTGGAAATATCCTTGCTTAAGATCTACTTTGCTAAAGCACCTAGACCCATGTAACATATCCAACATGTCATCCAACCTAGGAATAGGGTATCTATACTTAACAGTGATCTTATTGATGGCTCTACAGTCAGTACACATTCTCCAAGTTCCATCTTTCTTAGGGACAATGATTACAGGAACAGCACACGGACTCATACTCTCTCTTACTTTACCTTGAGTCAATAATTCCTCAACTTGCTTTTGGATTTCCTTAGTTTCCTCTGGATTGGCTCTATAGGCAGGTCTGTTTGGCAGAACAGCTCCTGGAATGAAATCTATTTGATGCTCAATGCCTCTTAGAGGGGGTAATCCTGGGGGATCTCCTTCAGGAAACAAGCTAGAAAATTCTTGAAGTAAAGATGCCACTTCACTTGGTAAAGTAGATGGTATCTCAGATGAAGAAAATAAGGCTTCTTTGTAAAGCAAGATATAAACATTTTTGTTTGAATTGATAGCATGGAATACCTCACTTTGAGATGCAAAGAATGCGCTTTTTTTTAGAGATGGTTCAGCAGAAACTTTGTTTTCTTTCGGTTCAACTTTGAGATGAGAGCTTCTCAGTTGGTGTTCTTTGATAAAGATCCTTTCTAATTCCTTTTCTTTTGGATCATTGTAGCTTTTTAACATTCGTTGTTGATCCTCAAAGACTTTGTGTGGGGGTAAGGCATTTAATTTGAACAGTTTGTTGTTATGCCTAAAGGAATATTTATTTAGGTAACCATCATAAGTAACTTTTTTGTCAAATTGCCACGGTCTACTAATAAGATATGACTTGATTGCATAGGGGCTACGTCACATAACACCTCAGCAGAATACCCACCAATTGACAAAGGAACTAGAGCTTGCTTTGTTACTTTAACTTCACCACACTCATTAAGCCACGTAAGTCTATAAGGATGGGGGTGATTCAATAAAGGTAACTCAAGTTTCCTAACAAGTTCAAAACTTGCCACATTGGTACATGAACCGGAGTCAATGATTAAAGTGCAGACTTTCTTTTTAACCATGCAGTGAATGTGGAATATGTTCTCTCTTTGTATGTCAGGTTCTTCAGTTTTAATTTGGGCACTTAGGGCTCGACGGACAACTAAGAACTCTTTTGTTTCACACTCATTAGTCTCTTCACTAATCTCTTCTTCTTCCTCACACGTTTGCTCAATTTCATTGTTTTCCTCACTCTCTTCCATTTCTTCCTCAGAATAATACTCATTAGACTCTTCAATAAACATGATGCGTTTAGGGTTGGGACATTGATTAGCAAAATGACCTTTTCCTAAGCATTTAAAACATTGAATATCACGAGTCTTAACATTAGGCGTACCTTCCACCTTGGCTTTTCCTTTATCAGGGATTGGAAACTTTGGACGATTTTGGATGTTCTGGGTTGATTTTCCTTGGAATCCACGGCCTTGACCTTGTTGTGGACGGAATGGCGTCCTGGGCTGTGTTCTAGGAAAACTCAAAGGATTAGTCCGAAAAGAAGGGTTGGAAGTTTTTACCTTCAATTGTCTTTCCACTTTCTCAGCAATGTGAACCATAGAAGCCAGATCAGAGTAAGGTGTGAGTTCCACCTTGAATGCAATCTCTTTGTTCAAGCCATCTAGAAATCTAGCCATTGTGGCTTCCTCAGCTTCTTCTATGTTAGCCCTGGTAAGCAGATGTTCTAATTCTTTATAAAATTCATCGACTGATCTATTACCTTGAGAAAGTTGTTGCAATTTCTGGAAAACGCTTCTTTCATAGGAAGGAGATATGAATCTCTTCCTCATCTCTTGTTTCAGCTCGGACCAAGTGACAACAGGGGGTTGTCTTGTTCTTCTTTTGGTGTTCTTCAGTTGTTCCAACCAAAGTAAAGCATAATCTACAAATTCAAAAGTTGCATACCGCACTTTGGCCAATTCAGAATAGTTAGTGCAAGAATACATATGATCTACCTTTGTTTCCCATTGCAAATATGTTTCAGGATCACTTTTTCCATGGAAGGGGGGAATTGTCAGTTTTGTAGTAATGTATTCTTCTTCAAGACGTTCATCAGGTTGACGTTCATTAAATCTCTCTTCTAGGTAGGGTTCTTCATTGTACTCAGGGAGACTATCAAATCTTTCCTCAAAAGAAAGGTTCCTACGACCACCATTACTACCTCGACCTCTACCTCTACCTCTAAGTGATGTGCTTTTTCTGCGTTCAACATGAGACTCATTATCATAAGAGGTGCCTTCTTGAAAAGGTATACTAGGTTCCTTTTGTTCTGAGGTAGGCTTTTCTACTCTGCTTAGCCTTTGTTTGTTATCCTCTATGTCACTTCTCATTAAACCAAATTGATTAACAAGGAAAGTGAGTGTTTGCTGTATATTCTCTAGGGTAACAGGGACTGGGGATGGGACAGGAGTAGATGGGGACGGGGATGATGCATTATCTTTCTGTTGGGGACCCATGTTTCAGAAAACAATCTCAAAAGCCAAATAAAATATTGACAATATGCAAATACTCTACTTTGTGTTGACAATTGTTTAAAACAGCAATTTGGACTATATTTCCTAAAGATTCAAGTAAATCACAGAAGCCAAATTGTTGTTTGGGCTGAAAGAAATCTACGGGGTTGTTTTAAGACAATCCCTCAATTTACTTTACAGCATATGCAATTATCAATTGTGGTAAAGTGAAAGTAAAGACACACAAACAAAGTGCTAGCAAGGGTTTGCTTTAGAAACTTTCAATATCTCAAAACTACGACACTTTGGGGTTTGGTTTGGGCACTTTCTTTCTTTTGAGCTTTGCACGGGATTTTCCCTTTATGCAACGTTTATCTTTGGGCTTTTTCCTCACTTGGCTTTCTTGTGCAATTCTCTCTTGTCTTGCCTCTTACTTGTTGACAATTTTTGGCTTTTCTCTCGCGTATTTCTCAATCAAGCTTAATTTTCTTTCTTTGGACGGTTTTGCTTGATTGTTGTGAGACTACTGCTCACGGCCTACATGAGACATTGCCCACGGCCTTTAATTGCACAAGATTGGTTGTATTTGGAATTTGAAAGTTCCTCGTACACAACACGGCTAAACACTATGTAGTGGGAATTCAATTCACAATCACAACAAGATCAAATTGTATATAGTGCAATGTAAGTTCAGAAATTGATCTAAAACAACAATTGGATAGCTCTTTAACAATGTGGGGCTTAAACAATTCCTAAATTCAGAATATATCTAAGTCCAACAAGTTGTTTGAAACAATTGAAATCAACAAAAAGATAAAGCTATTAGCATATAGCAAGATTTCAAATGAGCTTTAAAGGTTGTTTTGATCCACACGGTTTTTGGGCAGTTTGTTCTTTCTTCTATTTTCTGTTTTTGATGCAAGTGATCTAACTAGTTCTAATATGGATAAATGCAAGTTGGTTGTGTCTAAATGAAGTTTACAAAGGCTGGTTACTAACAACTAATGGAAATTCAGTTTTGATGCTAAGTATGCTATCTTGTTTTGTTTTGTTTTCAAGTGATCTAACCTACTTGTTTTTGTTTGGTTTTTGTTTGTAGGATGCAATCAGATTCTAAACTAAATGATACTAGATGCAGCTCTTTGGGTTTTACCTAACAAACGTACATGAACTAGAGAGACTAGGCAGCACACTCTATTTAGCTAAACTACTTGTTTTGATCTTTGCTTTCGGTTTTCTAGTGCCAAACTAATCAACCAACTAAAACACTTAAACTATGATGTAAACTAGCCTAACCAAGCTAAATAAGGCAGCACTAAACGTTTTAATCAGTTCGTACACAAGTGACTAAAAACAGAATTTTAGCTATTTGTTTACAAGCTAAAGTCTCAACTAATCTAATTTTGTGTTCAAGTTTTCGGTTTTGAGGACTTAACTAAAGTAACACTTAAATTACTAGATCAATGTCTAATGAAGTTTATCTAAGCTAGATAAAACAGCATACAAAACGTATAACATATTGCACATAAGAACTAAAAACAGAATCTCAACTACTACAATTTGATAAACTATCAAGTGCCTATTTTTGTGTTCAAAGTTTTCTGATTTAAGGAATCAATTAAACTACCACTTAAATCTTCTAGATTAGGGTCTAATGAACAATATCTAAGCTAGACTAAACAAGAACAAGCTGGTTACACACGGTTTTGTTTCAATCTACACAAACAGCTCCTAACAAAACTAAGTCTAGTCTAAGTTGTTTTTGTGGGGGGTGTTTTCGGTTTTGCCTCCTAACTAAGTTACCAAACTATAGTATACTAGCTAATAAGCACTTTAAAACATAAACTAACTACCTAAACAAACAGCAAGCAAACGCCTTAAAAATCAGTACTCAAACGGTTTGGGCAGCATCATTGTATATGCAAGTTTAATCAATGTAAACATGAATAGAAGACTAACCAAGGCTCTGATACCAATTGATGAGCCGAATGAAGGCTGACTATGTTTGCCAAGGACTTTGTCTCCTACTCCAAACTGATTTGAACACAAGCTATGTCAAAGAACATCTCAAAGACACCCCTTGATCTTTAACCGTTGTTCTTGGCTCAATCTAGGCCAACACCTCTTCCTCTTTGGCACTCCAACACATCTAAAACCTCAATGAGACCCTAAGATGCTGTAAACCAAATAAAGAAGCTAATACTAACAAGTTCTAGGCTGGAACTTGAGAGAAAACCGTAAGTGGCTTTAGACTTCAACTTGAAATGTTGATAACTCCTTGAAGGAAATTCTGGTTCAAATGTATATTGATAATGGTCATCCTTTACATTCAGCTTCTAAACTACTTATAACCAACGAAAATAAAGAAGGTACAAAGTCTAAAATACAAGGTACAAGTCTAGGATTAACATGTTTTCTTTTTGAACAAGTTGGAGCAATTTTCGGTGAAAAGGAGCTGGTTGCTTCCTTCTTCTTCTTTGCTTCTCTTGAGCTAGAATTTTGATTGGCTTAAACATTGAGCAGCTTGCTTGGATCTCACCCTTGATTGGTTGTAAGTTGTAGCATTGATTTTTCAAAGAAATTCCCTTAGACAACCGTACATTCTCTTGCTTGAATTCATCCAAAGTTTTGATTGGTTCTTGGAGTGTGCAGCTTGGATAAAACTCAGCCTTGATTGGTTCTTACTTGGGTGTTGAATATTCAAACAAAATATCTAAGGAACCAGCCGAAAACTTCATGCCCTTTGATTGGATCCTTGGTTGAGCAGCTTGTTGAATTTTCCTTATTGTTTGTGATTGGTTAAATCATTTGGAAGACTCCTTTCTATTGGTTGAAGGCTTGAGCTGCTTATTTCCTCCTTGTTTGCGTGAGAAGCAATCTGGTTTTTGACATGGGTGCTTGTCACCACCTTGCTTGCAAGCCACTTGAATTTCACTTCTTTGTTTGGCAAAAATTCAGGTTTGATTTGCATCTTTAAGCTAAAACGTGTACCTGAAAGATAAGGCAAGAATACAACACAAACTATCCTAAAACAAGGTTAACAAACTAAGAATATTAAAAAGAACATATAAAGATATGTACAACATGCATTTGATACAACTAGATCATAGCTTGTATCATATAAACCCAATGGATGTCATCTTTGCTTGGCTCATCTTCTTCATGCCTGTAAAGGAATGATTCAACACAATGTAACAATTTCTTAGCCATACTCCTTGTTATGGGACCACTGTGGGGCAATGAGGTGTCATCGTCAGTGTTTGCATCTACAAGGTTAGGCTGTAGCTCATCAAATTTTGTTGGAAATATCTAACTTACAAGAACCTAAGGAAGCCACCAAGGCACGATTTTGCTACATGGCCTGCACAGAGAGATTACACAAAGGGTTGAGCTTCAACCCTACCTTGACTTGACTTCCATGGTGCATTTGGCTGAGAAAATTGAGGAGCAACTTAAAGTATGCATTCTTCCAATTTCAATTCAGTT
>AP025050.1:4978164-4993407 GCA_036186865.1 Eustoma russellianum
TGAACATATAAAGATATGTACAACATGCATTTGATACAACTAGATCATAGCTTGTATCATATAAACCCAATGGATGTCATCTTTGCTTGGCTCATCTTCTTCATGCCTGTAAAGGAATGATTCAACACAATGTAACAATTTCTTAGCCATACTCCTTGTTATGGGACCACTGTGGGGCAATGAGGTGTCATCGTCAGTGTTTGCATCTACAAGGTTAGGCTGTAGCTCATCAAATTTTGTTGGAAATATCTAACTTACAAGAACCTAAGGAAGCCACCAAGGCACGATTTTGCTACATGGCCTGCACAGAGAGATTACACAAAGGGTTGAGCTTCAACCCTACCTTGACTTGACTTCCATGGTGCATTTGGCTGAGAAAATTGAGGAGCAACTTAAAGTATGCATTCTTCCAATTTCAATTCAGTTTCTCGTACTAACCAATCTTCCTCTTCAAGGTACCAAAACAGATTTTTTAAGAATGCTGGAGGCCGGCCTACTCAACCAAACTTGGCCACCCAATCAAGAAAACGTGTGTAACCCATGCAGAAGCAGGATATAAACCCTCTAGTGGTTTTAGAGACATAAATTGCTTTAAGTGTAAAGGTCGTGGTCACATTGGTCGTGATTGTCCTAATACTAAATGTGTGATGTTAATTGAGAAAACTTCACATATGTGACTGAGTTTGAAAATGAATCTGAACATGATGCGGACACAGGAGGCTCTCGTTCCTCTTATGCACGACTTGAATACGAAGAAGGACTTTTCTTTAACTCAAATACAACTCCACAATCAGATTTGGATGATTGCACAACAAGCTTCAAGCTCACCTTGCTCCAAAACCAAACTTTTTAGCCGTATATACGTTTGAACAACTCACAAGTGATTTTAACACAGCCCAAGCAAGAATTAACCCTCTTAGGTGATATCCCTCCCAAGTATAATGAGTATACAATCAAGATTGTTCAGTTCTTGAAGGGAATCTAACCTAGATTCAAAGGAAAAACAAGAACCAGGCTTAAAAGTTTAACATGAAAAAAATATGTTTTCAAATTCTGTCTGTACAAGGAGTTTGTCATCCTTTAAATAGAAGAACAAATAGCCTAATATCTCTCCTATGCAAGAATATAATGATAGACAAATGTCCTGGTCATAAGACCTTTGTTTCCCACGTTTTTAGGCAAGGTAAAATGGTCAAAAAGCATGGTTTTCAAAAGGTAGACAAAAATCCTGAATTTCAGGCTGAAATCACTCCTTTCGGTGGACTGATCACTAGGCCCTTCTAGAGGCCGAATTTGCTCCTAAGTCCTCCTTAAGTTTTGTATATCACGAGTTGAACTAGAATTTGGGCTTTTGAATCACCCAATTCGAAGCTCGGACGAAAGCCATATGATGTGTTGAAGTTTCAGCTACTTCCAGGTGGTGGCCTTTGACGCGGACCCAGCAACTTCAACTTCATAGCGTTTTTTGAGCTTGATAATGAAGGAATCTGAGAAAGTGTAAACACCAAAGTTGTAGATTAATGTCTAAGTTTTTCGCTCCAACTAGAATCAAGGTAATCCAAGTTGTGGTTGATGAGATATGGCTGAATTACTGACACTGTTCCAGCTTGGTCATGTCCATCTATTTCAGCCTTGTGTTTGCTTTAAGTCATGGCTTCATTCTTGCTTCCAGTGACCTTAAATCAGTTCAAACATACACCAAACAACATAGACAACATACTAGGACATGTCTAGGTTAGTTTACAAGAACTTATAAAGGAAAAAAAGCTAAGCACTCAACAATATGAACAATACACACAAGATTTTCGAATATATTACAACATGATTCAAAACTAAATTAAAGCTTGTAGCAAATGGACCCAATGAAGACTATTGACTTGGTTCATCCTCAACATGCTTGTAAAGAAAGGTTCCCACTTCATGAATCAATTTCTTAGCCATGCTCCTTGTTATAGGACCTTTGTCTTGCATTGGTGTACCTCCTACTGTGGTTGGTTCTTCTTGGCTTGGCTTTGGATGGGGCTCATCAGAACATGAGCATGAAATTGAAGAAGATCTAGGTGAAGATAATAATTTTGAGATTGATGAATTTCTTGTTGTTAGGAGATATTTAAGTGCATTTCAAAAAGTTGATGAGCATATAAATCATAGGGAGAACATTTTTATATTCATTGCATGGTGAACAGTAAAGTGTGCACTATGATGATTGATTCTGGTTCTTGTACAAATGTGGCTAATATTGAGTTGGTTAGAAAGTGAAACTTGACTATGACTGATCACCCTCACCCCTACAAACTTGTATGGTTGAATGATTGTGGTGAAGTTAGTATTAGTAAACAAGTTTTACTTTCGTTGAGCATTGGTATAAAGATGATATTCTTTGTGATGTTGCACCAATGCATGCTAGTCATATCTTACTTGGTAGACCATGGCAATTTAATAGACATGTGATATATGATATTTATTGGAATAAGTATTCTTTCAAACTGAATGGTCAATTCTACAAATTGCATGCACTCCCACCTGACAAAGTTCATGAGGATCAGAAATGTATGTATAAGTCTAAAACTAACCCTAAGGAGAAAGAAGTCGAAACGAAATTTATAGAAGGCATGAAAAGTGAAGCTAGAGGCAAGAGAGTAAAGGGGAAGGATGTAGTACCCCTAAACATGAGTGACAAAAACGTCCTATTTTAGTGTATAAAGAGTGTCTCATCTCTCGTGAAGAGTTGCCACCATCCTTGCCCACCTCAGTAGTCTCCCTTCTAGAAGAATTTGATGTTTTGTTCCCCACTAAGCCGCACAAAGGATTAGCACCCTTAAGAGGAACAGAACATCAAATAAACTTTGTACCAGGAGATGTCTTCCTAATAGATCAGCCTACAGAGCCAACCTTGATGAGACTAAAAAAATTCAAAGACAAGCTAAGGAACTCCTAGCTTGTGGATTAGTAAGAGAGCTTAAGCCCATGTGTTGTACCTGTTATCCTAGTCCTTAAGAAAGATGGTAATTGGAGAACGTGCACGGATTGTAGAGCCATAAATAAGATCACAGTGAAGTATATTCATCTAGTACCTAGGTTGGATGATACAGGATATGCTGTATGGATCTCGATACTTCACCAAAATAGATCTTAAGCAAGGATATTTCCGCCCTCTTGGACGGCCACACCTCTGATGTTGGATATCCCCCACAAGGTTGCTCACACCTTGATTGGATTCTAACTTTGATCTTCAAAGAAACAAAGAAGCACTCAAGTTGTTCTTAAGAAAATCAAAGCAAAACTCACAAGTGTTTGTGAAGAGAAAATATGCTATTTTTGCATAAGAAATGTTTTTAGTCTAATCTCCCCTTCTTAGGGCCGTTTTTCATCCCTCCATATAGGGCAAAACAATATAAAAATATATACTATACAATGTTAAAGAAAAAACTAGTCAAAAAGCTACATAAAAAACAGCCTAAATTTGTGCAATCTGTCGGTAGCTTTTTGGACCTCTTAGAAGCCGAATTTGGTTTTGCTCTCTTCTTAAAAAATGTAGAGCAAAATGTGAATCTGAATTTGGGCTTTTGAATCATCTCATTTGGACTTGGAATGAGTAAGATATGGCCCTTCAAAATTTTGGTGTCCAGAATGTTTTCAGTATCGGCTCTTGAAAATTAGTCTGCATTGTGGCCCGTTTTTGGATCCATTTCAGCTTGAATTAGGCCTTCACTCCAATTAGAGAATTGTAGGCCATTGAATTTACAGAAATAAACATATGAAGTTCTCTGAATTTGGCCCACCCATTGAAGAGATAATCCAAATTACTGAAAGTGTGTCATAGAATTCTGCATAAACAATACTTAAACTTCAATGCTGTTTTTGGCCATCATGGCGACTTCTCCTAGAAATGTGAAAAACAGAAACATTTTAGATATTTGTCTTGTCTTTCCAATGCAACTTGAATCACCGAATATGCCATTGGCATTCGATAGATATGGCCGTTTTACAAAAGCTGGTCCTACCTTCTACCTTATTCCGAAATATGCTTGTTTCTCTTAAACACCTTTGGTCTTCAAGAAACTCCAACATCCTCATAAGACCTTAGAAAGAAATAATACAAATGACTCATATATGTTACAACACAAAAAATCAAAGATTGGGTTCAAGTAGGTGAACCCAACAGCCCTCTTTGTTTATAGGCTCGTCTAGCACATATCTGTACAAGAATGCATCAACTTCTTGGCTCAAACTATTTGTCATGCTTCTGGTCAATGGACCTCGACTTGCCATGCTTTTGTTGACTCCTGACACCTGTACCTCATCATTCCCCTGTTCCTCAAAAGGATTCGACCTCGAATCTAAAACATCATTAAAAGGAGATAGATCAGAAACATTAAAAGTATTCGAACAGAATCATACTTAACTTGCGGGAGGTCAATGATGTAGGCACTGTCCTTGATCCTTTCAAGCACCTTGAAGGGACCATCACCTCTTGGCATCAACTAAGATTTCCTCTTATTAGGAAATTGCTCTTTGCGCAAGTGCAACCATGCTAAGTCTCCTGGCTCAAAGACTACTCTCTTCCTTCCCTTGTTGGCTTGCTTAGCATATTGCTTGTTCTTCTTTTCAATCTGTAATCTCACTTTGCCATGTAACTTCTTCACCAATTCAGCCTTTGCCTTACCATCTAGACTTACTTTTTCATTTGTAGATATAGACAATGAATCAAGTGGGAAAAGGGGATTGAAGCCATAAACAATCCCAAAAGGAGAATACAATGTTAAAGAAAAAGCCATCTAGACTTACTTTTTCATAAGAATTCTTCTTCATCTATTTCTCCCCTCATTAGGGTCGTTTAGCATCTCTTTATATAGGGCAAAAAAGTATAAAAAATATAGTATACAATGTTAAAGAAAAAGCTAGTCAAAAAGCTAAAAAAAAACAGCCTAAATTTGTACAATGTGTCGGCAGCTTTTTGACCCTTCTAGAGGCCGATTTGGGTCTTACTATCTGCTTGAGAAATGTACATCACGATGTCTAGTTAAATTTGGGCTTTTGAATCACCTCATTTGGGCTTGGAATGAGTCAGATACGGCCCTTCAAAGTTTGGGTGTCCAGAAAGTTTTCAGTATCGGCTATTGAAAACTGGTATGCATTGTGACATGTTTTTGCATTCATTTCACCCTCTTGGACGGCCACACCTCTGATGTTGGACATCCCCCCACAAGATTGCTCACTCCTTGATTGGATTCTAGCTTTGATCTTCAAAGAAACAAAGAAACACTCAACTTGTTCTTAAGAAAAATCAAAGCAAAACTCACAAGTGTTTGTGAAGAAAATGGCTATTTTTTTCATAAGAATTCTTCTTCATCTATTTCTCCCCTTCTTAGGGTCGTTTGGCATCCCTTTATATAGGGCAAACAAGTATAAAAAAATATAGTATACAATGTTAAAGAAAAAGCTAGTAAAAAAACTAAAAAAACAAACAGCCTAAATTTCTACAATCTGTCGGCAGTTTTTTGACCCTTCTAAAAGCCGATTTGGGTCTTACTATCTTCTTGAGAAATGTATATCACATGTAGTTAAATTTGGGCATTTGAATCACCCCATTTGGACTTGGAATGAGTCAGATATGGCCCTTCAAAGTTTGGGTATCCAGAAAGTTTTCAGTATCGGCTCCTGAAAACTGGTCTGCATTGCGACCTGTTTTTGGATCCATTTTACCCTCTTGGACGGCCACACCACTGATGTTGGATATCCCCCACAAGGTTGTTCACTCCTTGATTGGATTCTAGCTTTGATCTTCAAAGAAACAAAGAAAACACTCAACTTGTTCTTAAGAAAAATCAAACCAAAACTCATAAGTGTTTGTGAAGAAAATGGCTATTTTTTCGATAAGAATTCTTCTTCATCTATTTCTCCCCTCCTTAGGGTCGTTTGGCATCACTTTATATAGGGCAAAAAAGTACAAAAAATATAGTATACAATGTTAAAGATAAAGCTAGTCAAAAAGCTAAAAAAACAGCCTGAATTTGTACAATATGTCGGCAGCTTTTTGACCCTTCTAGAAGCCGATTTGGATCTTACTATCTTCTTGAGAAATGTTGATCACGATGTGTAGTTAAAGTTGAGCTTTTGAATCACCTCATTTGGACTTGGAATGAGTCAGATATGGCCCTTCAAAGTTTTGGTGTCTAGAACGTTTTCAGTATCGGCTCTTGAAAACTGGTCTGCATTTTGGCCTATTTTTGGATCCATTTCAGCTCGAATTAGGCCATGACTCCTCTTAGAGAATTGTAGCTCATTAAATTTACAAAATTAAACATATGAAGTTCTCTGAATTTGGCCCACCCATTGAAGAGATAAGTCCAAATTACTGAAAGTGTGTCACAGAATTCTGCAGAAACAATACTTGAATATCAATGATGTGTTTGGCCATCATGGAGACTTCTTATGGAAATATGGAAAACAACAACATTCTAGGTCTTTGTCTTGGCTTTCCAATGCAACTTGAATCACTGGATTTGACCTTGGAATTCGATACATACGGTCATTTTACGAAAACTGGTCATGTCAGAAATCACATTCCGAAATATGCCTTTTCTCTTCAACTCCTTTGGTCTTCAAGCAACTCCAACATCCTCATAAGACCTTAAAACAACTCTAATAAATGTAGACACATGCTAAACAACTCTAAAGGCTTAAAAAGCTAAAACACTCTAGGTTTGGTCATGCAAGACCGAAACAACAACCTTTAAAAATAAGAAACTTTAAACAAACGACTCAAGTATTGAAAGAAATAATACAAATGACTCATATATGTTACAACACACAAAAACTCAAAGATTGGGTTCAAGTAGGTGAACACAATGGCCCTCTTTGTTCATAGGCTCGTCTAGCACATGTCTGAACAAGAATGCATCAACTTCTTGACTCAAACTCTTTGTCATGCTTCTTGTCAATGGACCTCGACTTGCCTCACCTTTGTTGACTCCTGGCACCTGTACCTCTTCATTCCCCCACTCCTCAAAAGGATTCGACCTCGAATCTAAAAAATCATTAAAAGAAGATAGATTAGAAACATTAAAAGTATTTGAAACAGAACCTTACTTACCTTGCGGGAGGTCAATAATGTAGGCATTGTCGTTGATCCGTTCAAGAACCTTGAAAGGACCATCACCTCTTGGCATCAACTTAGATTTCCTCTCATTAGGAAACTGCTCTTTGCGCAAGTGCAACCATACTAAGTCTCCTGGCTCAAAGACTACTCTCTTCCGTCCTTTCTTGGCTTGCTTAGCATATTGTTTGTTCTTCTTTTCAATCTGCAATCTCACTTTGGCATGTAACTTCTTCACCAATTCAACCTTTGCCTTACCATCTAGACTTACTTTTTCATTTGTAGGTATAGGCAATAAATCAAGTGGGGAAAGGGGATTGAAGCCATAAACAATCTCAAAAGGAGAATGCAAAGTACCACTTTGCACACTCCTATTATATGCAAACTCAATATGTGGCAAATGATCTTCCCAATTTTTTATGTTCTTCTGAAACAAAGCACGTAAAAGTTGAGACAACGCCTATTTACTACTTCTGTTTGACCATCAGTTTGTGGATGAACAGTAGTAGAATAAGAGTGTATTACCTAACTTACCCCAAAGGACACGCCAAAAGTGGCTCAGAAATTTTGTATCCCTATCAATAACAATAGTTCTAGGCATACCATTGATGAGCCCACGATGGGGTCAACGCAACATATTTTCATGTATCATTTATTGTCATATGTTAGTTCTGTAAGACATGACATTTCACTGTTCACTCCGCACACATTAGTGCTAGTTCTTATGTCTTATAGTCTTAACTAACCTTAGAACATGTCATATATGTTGTGTATCTTGTGTTTGTTGCTTGGTGTCTTTGAAGATAGGTCAAAGAGAGCTTTACATTGAAGAAGCATGAACATCGATCGATCCATGTCCCATCTGATCGGATGATATCATTATTCAAACAAAGCTTGAAGATGCAATTCGAACCTGAATTTTGTCCAAGCAAAGAGGTGATATTCAAGTAGCTTACAAGCAAGGTGGTGACAAGCATTCATGTCAAATTCAAGATTGTTATTCACGTTGGAAAGAAGAAACAAGCTGCTCAATTCAAGAACCAATAGAAAGGAGTCTTCCAAATGCTTGAACCAATCACAAACAACTTGAGAAAATTCAACAAGCTGCACAACAAAAGAACCAATCAAATTGAGTTGTTTAAAGCCTAGCTCACGCAAGAAAGGATTGAAAATTCAAAGACCAACATTTGATCCAATCAAATTCAAAGGAGAAATTGGCTGGTTCATGGCAAGTTATGTTTGAATATTCAACACCAAATTTGGAACCAATCAAAGCAAAGTTCAAGTCAAGCTGCACACTCCCTTAACCAATCAAAACTTTGGCTGAATCTTGCAAGTAGGAGAACGGATGTTTTTAGCTGAATTTCTTTGAAAAATCAAAGCTACAACTTACAACCAATCAAGGGTGAGATCCAAGCAAGCTGCTCAATGTTTAAACCAATCATAATTTTGGCTGAATTCAAGCAAGGAAAGAAACGTGTATAAGGAAAGCTTGTTTGAAAGTTCAACACCAAGTTGCAACCAATCAAAGGCCTTTCTCAAAGCAAGCTGCTCTATATGTTATCCAATCAAATTGATCAAAGAAAGAAGGCTAAATCTAGCAAGGATCATACGGCAAGCAATCAGAACTTTTGGGACCAAAAGTTGCTCAAACAATTACCAAGCAAGCATGTCATTTTTAGACTAGTACTTTGTACATTAAAACTTGTACTTTTTGTAAATTTCGTTTTGTATAAGTAGCATAGGAATCAGATTGTAACAACAACTCAAAACAACAATAACAACCATTATCAAACATATTTCAATCAAATTTCCTTCAAGGAGTTCACAACTATTTCTTAGTTGAAGTTTGAAACCACTAACGGTTTTCTTTCAAGTTCATAGCCTAGAACTTGTTAGTATTCACTTCATTTTTGGTTTACAGCATCTTAGGGTCTCATTGAGGTTTTAGATGTGTTGGAGTGCCAAAGAGGGAGAGGTGTTGGCATAAATTGAGCCAAGAACAATGGTTAAAGTTCAAGGGGTATCTTGGAGATGTTCTTTGACATAGCTTGTGTTCAAATCAGTTTGGAATAGGAGACAAAGTCCTTGGCAACGTTTTCTAGCCTTCGTTTGGCTCATCAACCATGCAAACGAACAACTTCCTTGAAGAACAAATCAGCAACATATGATGCATCATCAACTTTTTTACATGATATAAAGTGAGACATCTTAGAGAAACGATCCACAACAACAAAGACACTATCATTATCTGTCTTTGATTTAGGCACCCCTAGAACAAAGTCCATAATAACATTAACCCAAGGTGAATGGGGTACACAGTTAGTGGATGATACAAACCATGTGGATGCAACTTAGATTTTGCTTACTTACATGTAATGCAATGAACATAAATCTTTTCTATATCTCGACGCATGTGGGGCCAAAAGAAATGCTCACGCAATGCCTCTAAAGTCTTAAAGACACCAAAGTGACCCATAAGGCCTCCTCGATGTGCTTCCTTAACAAGCAACTCACGCAAAGATGATTGTGGCATGCACAACTTACCTTCCCGAAACAAGAATCCATCATGAATGTAGAACTCACCAAAAGATGATTCAGCACATGCTTCATAGATAGAATGGAAATCATGATCACTAGCATACAACTCCTTAATCTATTCAAATCCAAGCAAACAAGAAGACAATGTAGTAATCAAGGAATACCTCCTAGACAATGCATCAGCTACTACATTATCTTTTCATTGCTTATATTTAATCACATAAGGAAATTGTTCAATAAATTCTACCCACTTAGCATGTCTTTTATTCAACATTCCTTGGCCTTTAAGATACTTAAGTGATTCATGATCTGTGTGAATCACAAATTCCTTAGGTTGCAAGTAATGCTGCCAAGTTTGCGAAGATCTCACCAATGCATACAACTCTTTATCATATGTGGAATAATTCAATTGGGCACCTTTTAATTTCTCACTAAAGTATGCAATGGGACGTTTAGCTTGTGTTAACACAGCTCCAATTCCCATACCACTACCGTCACATTCAATCTCAAATGTTTCTTCAAAGCTAGGTAGTTTAAGGATAGGTGATGTAGTTAATATTCTTTTAAGCTCATTAAATCCCAATCGTTGTGTCTCCCCCCAATGAAATCCAACATCTTTCTTTACAAGCTCATTTAGAGGGGCTGCAATAGATGAAAAATCCTTAACAAATCGCCTATAAAAGCTGGCTAAGCCATGAAAACTTCTAACTTCACCAACTGTTTCAAGGATAGGAATGCCATTTGCACTCACAACATATCCTAAGAATATCACTTTGTTCAAACAAAAGGAACACTTTTTAAAATTAGCATATAGTTGTTCTTTTTGTAAAGTCTCAAACACAGCTCTTAAGTGTCCTATATGGTCATGCAAAGTCTTAGAATATATCAAGATATCATCAAAATAGACAACAACAAACTTCCCGATGAATGCACGTAAGACTGTTCATTAACCTCATGAATGTACTAGGTGCATTAGTTAAACCAAAAGGCATTACTAACCACTCATACAAACCAAACCTAGTCTTAAATGCAGTCTTCCATTCATCTCCCTCTTTGATGCACACTTGAAAGTACCCACTTTTCAAATCAATTTTAGTAAAGTATTTAGCTCCATGCAATTCATCTAGCATGTCGTCAAGTCTAGGAATAGGGTATCGATACTTTACCGTGATCTTATCAATGGTGCGACAATCAATGCACATTCTCCACAGGCCATCCTTTTTGGGCACGACGATTACTGGCACAGCACATGGGCTCATGCTTTCTCTCACCTTGCCCTTGATTAGTAGCTCATCTACTTGGCGTTAGATCTCCTTTGTCTCCTCTGGATTTGACCTATAGGCTGGTCTATTAGGCAATGTAGCACCAGGTATGAAATCTATTTGGTGCTCTATCACGCGCAGCAGGTTCCTCCTCAGGGAACAAACCTGAAAGCTCTTCAAGCAAAGATACAACTCCACTAGGTAAAGTGGAGGGTAAGTCACTCACGGAAAACAATGATTCTTTGTAAACCATCATATAAACAGTCTTATGATCATATAAAGCATTTGAAACCTCAGAATGACTAGCAAAGAATGCATGCTTCTTTTTCGTGCTTGATTAAGCTTTTCTTCGTCGAAGATTTAGCCTTGGCCAAACCTTCCTTCGTTGTCCCGTCCTTGCCCGAGCCCTTATGGGAATCAATCCAAGTATTTTCTTGCTTGAGACTTTCAAGAAATTTCTTTTCAACCTCTCTTTCGGTAGGATTTGAACGCTTTTGTGCAAGGCTTTTTTGATCCTCATAGACTTTGTGTGGTGATGCACGCAATCTATACATCTTATTATCCATCTTGAATGAATATGTATTAAGGTAACCATCATGAATGACTCTCCTATCAAATTGCCATGGTCTTCCCAAGAGAATATGACTAGCATGCATGGGTGCAATGTCACAAAGAATGTCATCCTTGTAATTAACTATGGACAATGAAACCAAGACTTGCTTACTCACTTTAATTTCACCACAATCATTAAGCCATGTCAAACTATAAGGTCGCGGACGTTTAGTCATTGGTAAGTCAAGTTTTCTCACTAATTCTGCATTAGCAACATTAGTACAAGATCCTGCATCTACAATCATGGTGCACACTTTTCCTTTTATCATGCAATGTTTATGAAATATGTTCTCTCTCTCTTGTTCGTGTTCATACACTTTAGTTTGTGCATTAAGTGATCTCTTAACAACTAAAAGTTCTCTAGATGCAAGTTCTTCCTCAATAGTGCATTCCTTAACCTCCTCCTCTTCTACCTCATCAACATGCTCGTCCACTTCATGCTCAGAATCAGAACACTCTCCAGTATCTTCTATGTACATGATGCGTTTCACATTAGGACATTCAGATGCAATATGACCTAAACCATGACATCTAAAGCATTTAATGTCCTTAGATCTAGTAGAAGAGTTTGAAGATTTACCTGGAGGTTGTTCACCAACCTTCTGCTTACCTTTGTCAATTTGAGAGGGAGCTTTGATGCGTGCAACTCGTGGGCTCCAACAATTCCACCTTCCAAACGTCCTTCACAAAGGGTTAGGCACAAAGAAGTAAACTTCCCCTTGCTTCCTTAGTGATCAAACGTGTGGACAACGAGCAAGACCAACACTATAAGATGGTCGCTGATCAGGCAAACCAAGATGGCCCTCCTGGACGGCACCTTTTAGCAATGGCAATACCTTCAAATCGCTCAACTTTGAAGGATCTTAACTTAGGTTTTTAATGCAAAACCAAGAAAACAAAGTATCACTCAAAGTGAAGAAAATATCAAGAATTATTATTCATCGAATGGTGAGTTTACAATCAGCCAAAGGGGTCTATTTATAGGCCTAAGAAACGCCCCCCTTTAGCTTGAAATGGCTAGAGATAATTCAAAATAAAGCTATCTAACAAATGTTTAAATTTGAACTTTGCTTGAAATAAAACTAAGATAATTCTAGCTAAAACTTGAAATGCTTGCAAGATGTTATCTTCAATGAATCTGGTCATGTTTATGGCGTCTTGGAGGAGTTGTTGAGGATTAGTATGCGCTTGGATTTGAGTTCACAAGATGGTTGAAGTTTGAATTCAAGTGGAGTTTGAATTTGACTTCAATCTTGAATTCAATTTTGCATTGTGATCTTATCTTCCTTATTCTTCAAAAATGGCGTGTGATCCCATCTTCCTTATTCAAAAATGGCGTGTAGGACCTAGAGATGATGGTTGAATCCTTTTTGAAATGTAAGCCTCAAATTTGAAACTTGAATTCAAATTATGGTTGAATTTGAATTCAAGTTTATCTTCAAGTTCAAATTCAAGTAAGATGTCATCCTCCAATTTAAAGTGGCCGCCCCCCTCTTATGGATAATGAAGATGATTTCAACTTGATCAAGAGATTCTATCTTGGACACCTTTAAATTTGTCTTAGCATAGACAAACATTCTCTTTGAAACATTCTCTTGAAACATTCTCTTCAACATTCTCTTCAAACATTCTCTTGAAATATTCTCTTGAAACATTCTCTTCAAACATTTCATGTACCTAATTTACCTACAAAGAAAAGACATAAAACAAAGATCACAAGACACAAGATAAAATTTAAAGAAACAAAAAGTGTAGACGTGCATGTGATACATGCTCAAGTTGAAGGTTCAATGAAATGAACCCAAGGAGTCTTAGGCTCATCTTGAACATGCTTGTACAAGAAGGTGGCAACTTGATGACAAAGTTCCCTTGCCCTCCTTCTTGTTATAGGACCTTTGACCTCTTGATGGGGCCTTTGATCCTCATCGGACCCTTGATCCTCATCAATCCCCCCCTCCTCAAAAGGATTCGTCCTCGAATCAAAAAGGTCATCGTTGAAAGGGGTGAGATCAGCAACATTAAAAGTAGGTGAAACTGAACCATACCTGTCAGGAAGATCAAGGATGTATGCGTTGTCACCTATGCGTTTCAATACTTTAAAGGGTCCATCTCCGCGAGGCAACAATTTTGACTTTCTTTCATTGTGAAATCTTTCTTTACGCAAATGTAACCACACTAAATCTCCAGGTTTGAACACAATTCTTTTCCGATGTTTGTTAGCTCGTCTTTCATAAGCTTTGTTTTTCTTTTCTAGTTGTGTTTTAACTTGTTCATGCAGTTTCTTTATGTTGTCCGCTTTTTGTTTACCATCAATACTAGAACGTTCATGCACGGGAATAGGAATCAAATCAATGGGAGACAAGGGATTAAAGCCATACACGATTTCTGATGAGCCAAATGGGGGCTGAAAACGTTTGCCAAGGATGTTGTCTCCTATCCCAAATTGATTTGAACCCAAGCTATGTCAAAGAACATCTCAAAGACACCCTTTAAGCTTTAACCTTTGTTCTTGGCTCAATCTTTGCCAAACCTCTTCCTCTTTGGCACTCCAACACATCTAAAACCTCAATGAGACCCTAAGATGCTGTAATCCAAATGATGAAGTAAATACAAACAAGTTCTAGGCTGGAACTTGCAAGAAAACCGTTTGGTGGCTTCAAACCTCAACTAAGAAATAGTTGTGGAATCCTTAAGGAAATCTGATTGTTTTTGTATTTGATAAGTGTTGTGAATTACATTCAGGTTCTATTCTACTTATAACCAACGAAAATACATAAGGTACAAGGTCTAAAATACAAAGTACAAGCCTATGATTAACATGCTTTCTTTTTGAACAAGTTGGATGAACTTTCGGTTGTCAAGGAGCTGGTTGCTTCTTCTTCTTTCTTTGCTTGTTTTCCAGCCATAATCTGATTGGTTTAAAGATTGAGCTGCTTGGTTGAACCTTAGCTTTGATTGGTTAAAGTTGTGGCTTGAATTTTCAACCATTCTTCCTTAATCATACGGTTCTTTCTTGCTTGAATTCACCCAAGATTCTGATTGGTTGCTTCTAGTGTGCAGCTTGGTTTGAACTCCATTTTGATTGGTTATGTTTTAGTCTTTGAAAATTCAAACCATTCAGCCATGAAACCAGCCGAAATCCTCATTCCTTTTGATTGGATCCTTGGTTGAGCAGCTTGTTGATTTTTCTAACTTGAATGTGATTGGTTAAATCATTTGCAAGACTCTTTCTTATTGGTTGAAGGCTTGAGCTGCTTCCTCATTCTTGTTTCTCAACGTGAATAACACTGGCTGGAATTGACATGAGTGCTTGTTAAGCACCTTGCTTGCAAGCTACTTGAATTCACTTCTTTGTTTGGACAAAATTCAGGTTTGATTTTGCATCTTCAAGCTAAACGTGTACCTGAAAGGTTAGGGCAAGAATACAACACAACTATCCTAAAACAAAGTTAACAAACTAAGAATATTAAAAGGAACATATAAAGGTATGTACAACATGCATTTGATACAACTAGATCATAGCTTGTATCATATAAACCCAATGGATGTCATCTTTGCTTGGCTCATCCTCTTCATGCCTGTAAAGGAATGATTCAACACAATGTAACAATTTCTTAGCCATACTCCTTGTTATGGGACCATTGTGGGGCAATGAAGTGTCATCGTTAGTGTTTGCATCCACAAGGTTAGGCTGTAGCTCATCATTCCCTCCCACTTGAAAGGGATTCG
>AP025050.1:4993417-5098037 GCA_036186865.1 Eustoma russellianum
AAGGTTAGGCTGTAGCTCATCATTCCCTCCCACTTGAAAAGGATTCGTCCTCGAATCTGAATCAACACTAACGGAGAAAGGTCAGCAACATTAAAAGTTTTAGAGATAGGACCATACCTTTCTTCAGGAAGATCGAGAACATAGGCATTATCACCAAGCCGTTTCAACACTTTGAACGGTCCATCGCCTCTTGGCTTCAATTTGGAGTCCCTCTCCTTAGGGAATCTTTCTTTTCTCAAGTGTAACCAAACAAGATCACCAGGTTCAAATATAACAACTTTACGATTTCTGTTGGCTCTATTGGCATACACTTTATTCTTAGCTTCAAGTTGCGACTTAACCTTTTCATGCAATTCTTTCACAAGTTTTGCTTTTCGTTCACCATCTAAACTAACACGTTCATGAACAGGTATGGGAACAAGATCAAGCGGGGACAAAGGGTTAAAGCCATAAACAACTTCAAAAGGAGAATGCAATGTTCCACTGTGAACAACTCTATTGTATGCAAACTCAATGTAAGCTAAGCAATCTTCCCAATTCTTTAGATTCTTTTGAATGACAACACGTAAAAGTTGAGACAAAGTTCTATTAACGACTTCAGTTTGACCATCGGTTTGTGGGTGAGCAGTTGTGGAAAATAGCAATTTAGTACCAAGTTTACTCCACAAAACACGCCAGAAATGACTCAGAAACTTTGTATCTCTATCACTAACAATCGTACGTGGCATGCCATGCAATCTAACAATTTCCTTAAAGAACAAATCAGCAATATGAATAGCATCATCAACTTTCTTACATGCAATGAAATGTGCCATTTTGGAAAATCTATCAACAACGACAAAGATGCTATCTTTACCAGTTTTGGATCGAGGCAATCCCAATACAAAGTCCATAGAAATATCAGTCCAAGGTGAGCTTGGAACAGATAAAGGAGTGTACAATCCATGTGGTTGTGTTCTAGATTTTGCTTGCTTGCAAGTAATACATTGGTCACAAATCTTATCAACATGTGCTCTCATATGCGGCCAGAAGAAATGTTCCTTAAGTGTTTCCAAAGTCTTTAACGAGCCAAAATGACCCATCAAACCTCCTCCATGAGCTTCTTTTATCAACAACTCTCTTAATGAACACATTGGTACACATAACTTATGTTCTTTAAACAAGTAACCATCATGCAAGTAATATTTGGCAAAAGGAGACTCAACGCATGCTTGATATATAGAACTAAAGTCATGATCAGAATGATACATCTCTTTGATAGACTCAAAACCAAACATGTTACATGAAAGAGTAGTAATCAAAGTATAGCGACGAGATAAGGCATCAGCAACAACATTTTCTTTTCCTTGCTTATACTTGATCACATAAGGGAATTGTTCAATGAATTCAACCCACTTGGCATGTCTTTTGTTCAATTTTCCTTGACCCTTTAGATACTTAAGGCTTTCATGATCAGTATGAATCACAAATTCCTTAGGTTGCAGATAATGTTGCAAAGTTTGTAAGGAACGGACAAGTGCGTACAATTCTTTATCATAGGTTGAATAATTGATGGAAGCTCCTTTCAATTTCTCACTAAAGTAGGCAACAGGTTTGTTACCTTGATGCAATACGGCTCCAATGCCAACTCCACTGGCATCACATTCAACTTCAAACATTTCATCAAAATTGGGCAATCTCAGGATGGGTGCAGAAGTTAGACGTTTCTTAAGTTCCTCAAAGGCTTGTTGTTGTGATTCTCCCCATTCAAATCTTACATCTTTCTTGACTAATTCATTTAAGGGTGCAGCTATGGTAGAGAAATCCTTCACAAAACGTCTATAGAAACTAGCTAATCCATGAAAACTCCTAATATCTCCAGCAGACTTAGGGGTTGGCCACTCAGTTATGGATTTAACTTTCTCTTGATCCACTTCAATTCCTTCAGCACTAATCACAAATCCTAAGAATGTAACCTTCTCCAAACAGAAAGAACACTTCTTGAAATTAGCATACAGCTTCTCTTTCTGTAGGGTGACAAAAACGGCTCTTAGATGGTTCAGGTGTTCACCTAGGGTTTTTGAGTAGATAAGAATGTCATCGAAGTAAACTACTACAAATTTCCCTATGAATTTCCTTAAGACCTCATTCATTAACCTCATGAAAGTACTAGGGGCATTGGTTAAACCAAAGGGCATAACTAACCATTCGTACAATCCAAACTTAGTCTTAAAGGCAGTTTTCCATTCATCACCTTCCCTAATTCTGACTTGGAAATATCCTTGCTTAAGATCTACTTTGCTAAAGCACCTAGACCCATGCAACATATCCAACATGTCATCCAACCTAGGAATAGGGTACCTATACTTCACAGTGATCTTATTGATGGCTCTACAGTCAGTACACATTCTCCAAGTTCCATCTTTCTTAGGGACAATGATTACAGGAACAGCACACAGACTCATACTTTCTCTTACTTTACCTTGACTCAATAATTCCTCAACTTGCTTTTGGATTTCTTTAGTTTCCTCTGGATTGGCTCTATAGGCAGGTCTGTTTGGCAGAACAGCTCCTGGAATGAAATCTATTTGATGCTCAATGCCTCTTAGAGGGGGTAAACCTGGGGGATCTCCTTCAGGAAACAAGCTAGAAAATTCTTGAAGTAAAGATGCAACTTCACTAGGTAAAGTAGATGGTATCTCTGATGAAGAGAATAGAGATTCTTTGTAAAGCAAGATATAAACATTTTTGTTTGAATTGATAGCATGGAATACCTCACTTTGTGATGCAAAGAATGCGCTTTTCTTTAGAGATGGTTCAGCAGAAACTTTGTTTTCTTTTGGTTCAACTTTGAGATGAGAGCTTCTCAGTTGGTGTTCTTTGATAAAGATCCTTTCTAATTCCTTTTCTTTTGGATCATTGTAGCTTTTTAACATGCGTTGTTGATCTTCAAAGACTTTGTGCGGGGGCAAGGCATTTAATTTGAACAGCTTGTTGTTATGCCTAAAGGAATATCTATTTAGGTAACCATCATAAGTAACTTTGTTGTCAAATTGCCATGGTCTACCTAATAAGATATGACTTGATTGCATAGGGGCTACGTCACATAACACCTCAGCAGAATACCCACCAATTGACAAAGGAACTAGAGCTTGCTTTGTTACTTTAACTTCACCACACTCATTAAGCCACGTAAGTCTATAAGGATGGGGGTGATTCAATAAAGGTAACTCAAGTTTCCTAACAAGTTCAAACTTGCCACATTGGTACATGAACCGGAGTCAATGATTAAAGTGCAGACTTTCTTTTTAACCATACAGTGAATGTGGAATATGTTCTCTCTTTGTATGTCAGGTTCTTCAGTTTTAATTTGGGCACTTAGGGCTCGACGGACAACTAAGAACTCTTTTGTTTCACACTCATTAGTCTCTTCACTAATCTCTTCTTCTTCCTCACACGTTTGCTCAATGTCATTGTTTTCCTCACTCTCTTCCATTTCTTCCTCAGAATAATACTCATTAGACTCTTCAATAAACATGATGCGTTTAGGGTTGGGACATTGATTAGCAAAATGACCTTTTCCTAAGCATTTAAAACATTGAATATCACGAGTCTTAACATTAGGCGTACCTTCCACCTTGGCTTTGCCTTTATCAGGGATTGGAAACTTTGGACGATTTTGGATGTTCTGGGTTGATTTTCCTTGGAATCCACGGCCTTGACCTTGTTTTGGATGGAATGGCGTCCTGGGCTGTGTTCTAGGAAAACTCAAAGGATTAGTCCGAAAAGAAGGGTTGGAAGTTTTTACCTTCAATTGTCTCTCCACTTTCTCAGCAATGTGAACCATAGAAGTCAGATCAGAGTAAGGTGTGAGTTCCACCTTGAATGCAATCTCTTTGTTCAAGCCAGCTAGAAATCTAGCCATTGTGGCTTCCTCAGCTTCTTCTATGTTAGCCCTGGTAAGCAGATGTTCTAATTCTTTATAAAATTCATCGACAGATCTATTACCTTGAGAAAGTTGTTGCAATTTCTGGAAAACGCTTCTTTCATAGGAAGGAGATATGAATCTCTTCCTCATCTCTTGTTTCAGCTCAGACCAAGTGACAACAGGAGGTTGTCTTGTTCTTCTCCTGGTGTTCTTCAATTGTTCCCACCAAAGTAAAGCATAATCTACAAATTCAAAAGTTGCATACCGCACTTTGGCCAATTCAGAATAGTTAGTGCAAGAATACATATGATCTACTTTTGTTTCCCATTGCAGATAAGCTTCAGGATCACTTTTCCCTTGGAAGGAGGGAATTGTCAGTTTAGTAGTAATGAACTCTTCTTCAAGATGTTCATTCCTATCAGGTTGACGTTCATCATACCGTTCTTCCGGATAGTGTTCTTCATTGTACTCAGGGAGATAATCAAATCTCTCCTCAAAAGAAATGTTCCTACGACCACCATTACTACCTCGACCTCGACTTCTACCTCTTTGTGATGTGACTCTTCTAGGTTGAACATAAGACTCATTAGCATAAGAGGTGCCTTCTTGAAAAGGTATACTAGGTTCCTTTTGATCTGAGGTTGGCTTTTCTACGTTGTTTATCCTTTGTTTGTTATCCTCTATGTCACTTCTCATTAAACCAAATTGATTAACAAGGAAAGTGAGGGTTTGTTGTATATTCTCGAGGGTAACAGGGACTGGGGATGGGACAGGTGTAGATGGGGACGGGGATGATGCATTATCTTTCTGTTGGGGACCCATGATTCAGAAAACAATCTCAAAAGCCAAATAAAATATTGACAAGATGCAAATACTCTACTTTATGTTGACAATTGTTTAAAACAGCAACTTGGACTATTTCTCCTAAAGATTCAAGTAAATCACAGAAGTCAAATTGTTGTTCGGGCTGAAAGAAATCTACGGGGTTGTTTTAAGACAATGCCTCAATTTACTTTACAGCATATGCAATTATCAATTGTAGTAAAGCGAAAGTAAAGACACACAAACAAAGTGCTAGCAAGGGTTTGCTTTAGAAACTTTCAATATTTCAAAACTACAACACTTTGGGGTTTGGTTTGGGCGCTTTCTTTCTTTGGAGCTTTGCACGGGATTTTCCCTTTATGAAACGTTTATCTTTGGGCTCTTTTTCCTCACCTGGCTTTCTTGTGCAATTCTCTCTTGTCTTGCCTCTTACTTGTTGACAATTTCTGGCTTTTCTCTCGCGTATTTCTCAATCAAGCTTAATTTTCTTTCTTTGGACGGTTTTGCTTGATTGTTGTGAGACTACTGCTCACGGCCTACATGAGACATTGCCCACGGCCTTTAATTGCACAAGTTTGGTTGTATTTGGAATTTGAAAGTTCCTCGTACACAACACGGCTAAACACTATGTAGTGGGAATTCAATTCACAATTACAACAAGATCAAATTGTATACAGTGCAACGTAAGTTTAGAAATTGATCTAAAACAACAATGGGAAAGCTCTTTAACAATGTGGGGCTTAAACAATTCCTAAATTTCAGAATATATCTAAGTCCAACAAGTTGTTTGAAACAATTGAAATCAACAAAAAGATAAAGCTATTAGCATATAGCAAGATTTCAAATGAGCTTTAAAGGTTGTTTTGATCCACACGGTTTTTGGGCAGTTTGTTCTCTCTTCTATTTTCTGTTTTTGATGCAAGTGATCTAACTAATTCTAATATGGATAAATGCAAGTTGGTTGTGTCTAAATGAAGTTTACAAAGGCTGGTCACTAACACTATTGGAAATTCAGTTTTGATGCTAAGTATGCTATCTTGTTTTGTTTTGTTTTCAAGTGATCTAACCTACTTGTTTTTGTTTGGTTTTTGTTTGTAGGATGCAATCAGATTCTAAACTAAATGATACTAGATGCAAGCTCCTAATCAAACGTGTATAAACTAGTGAGACTAGGCAGCACACTCTATTTAGTTAAACTACTTGTTTTGATCTTTGCTTTTGGTTTTCTAATGCTAAACTAATCAACCAACTAAAACACTTAAACTATGATGTAAACTAGTCTAACTAACCTATATAAGGCAGAACTAAAAACGTTTTGGACAGTTTGGACAAAAGCTACTAAAAACAGAATTTTAGCTATTTGATTACAAACTAAAGTTGCAACTAATCTAATTTTGTGTTCAAGTTTTCTGATTTTAAGGACTTAACTAAACTACACTTAAACTACTAGATTAAGGTCTAATGAAGTTCAACTAAGCCAAATAAAACAGCATATAAAACGTTTAAACATATTGGACATAAGAACTAAAAACAGATTCTCTAACTACTACAACTTGATGAATAACCAAACTATCAACTAGCCTATTTTTGTGTTCAAGGTTTTCTGATTTAAGGAGTCAATCAAACTATCATTTAAAACTTCTAAATTAGTGTCTAATGAACAATATCTAAGCTAGATTAAACTAGAACAAGCTGGTTACACACGGTTTTAACTTGAGCTACACATTCAGATTCTAACACACCTAAAACTAGTCTAAGTTGTTTTTGTGGGGTGGTTTTCGGTTTTGCCTCCTAACTAAGTTACCAAACTATAGTATACTATCTAACAAGCACTTGAAAACATAAGCTAACTACCTAAACAAACAGCAAACTAAACGCAATAAGTACAACATACGGTTGGGCAGCATCATAGTATATGCAAGTTTAATCAATGTAAACATGAATAGAAGACTAACCAACGCTCTGATACCAATTGATGAGCCAAATGGGGGCTGAAAACGTTTGCCAAGGATGTTGTCTCCTATCCCAAATTGATTTGAACCCAAGCTATGTCAAAGAACATCTCAAAGACACCCTTTAAGCTTTAACCTTTGTTCTTGGCTCAATCTTTGCCAAACCTCTTCCTCTTTGGCACTCCAACACATCTAAAACCTCAATGAGACCCTAAGATGCTGTAATCCAAATGATGAAGTAAATACAAACAAGTTCTAGGCTGGAACTTGCAAGAAAACCGTTTGGTGGCTTCAAACCTCAACTAAGAAATAGTTGTGGAATCCTTAAGGAAATCTGATTGTTTTTGTATTTGATAAGTGTTGTGAATTACATTCAGGTTCTATTCTACTTATAACCAACGAAAATACATAAGGTACAAGGTCTAAAATACAAAGTACAAGCCTATGATTAACATGCTTTCTTTTTGAACAAGTTGGATGAACTTTCGGTTGTTAAGGAGCTGGTTGCTTCTTCTTCTTTCTTTGCTTGTTTTCCAGCCATAATCTGATTGGTTTAAAGATTGAGCTGCTTGGTTGAACCTTAGCTTTGATTGGTTAAAGTTGTGGCTTGAATTTTCAACCATTCTTCCTTAATCATACGGTTCTTGCTTGCTTGAATTCACCCAAGATTCTGATTGGTTGCTTCTAGTGTGCAACTTGGTTTGAACTCCATTTTGATTGGTTATGTTTTAGTCTTTGAAAATTCAAACCATTCAGCCATGAAACCAGCCGAAATCCTCATTCCTTTTGATTGGATCCTTGGTTGAGCAGCTTGTTGATTTTTCTAACTTGAATGTGATTGGTTAAATCATTTGCAAGACTCTTTCTTATTGGTTGAAGGCTTGAGCTGCTTCCTCATTCTTGTTTCTCAACGTGAATAACACTGGCTGGAATTGACATGAGTGCTTGTTAAGCACCTTGCTTGCAAGCTACTTGAATTCACTTCTTTGTTTGGACAAAATTCAGGTTTGATTTTGCATCTTCAAGCTAAACGTGTACCTGAAAGGTTAGGGCAAGAATACAACACAACTATCCTAAAACAAAGTTAACAAACTAAGAATATTAAAAGGAACATATAAAGGTATGTACAACATGCATTTGATACAACTAGATCATAGCTTGTATCATATAAACCCAATGGATGTCATCTTTGCTTGGCTCATCCTCTTCATGCCTGTAAAGGAATGATTCAACACAATGTAACAATTTCTTAGCCATACTCCTTGTTATGGGACCATTGTGGGGCAATGAAGTGTCATCGTTAGTGTTTGCATCCACAAGGTTAGGCTGTAGCTCATCAATTTCAAATAGACTATGCAAAGTACCGTGATGGACACTCCTATTATATGCAAATTCGATATATGGTAAACAATCTTCCCAATGTTTAATGTGTTTTTGCAAAATGGCACACAAAAGTTGAGAAAGAGTACGATTAACGACTTCAGTTTGTCCATCAGTTTGTGGGTGTGCGGTGGTGGAAAACAACAATTGTGTACCAAGTTTAGCCCACAAAACACGCCAAAAATGACTCAAAAATTTCGTATCTCTATCACTTACAATTGTACGTGGCATGCCATGCAATCTTACAATTTCTTTAAAGAACAGATCAGCAACATGTGTGGCATCATCAACTTTCCTACATGCAATGAAATGTGCCATTTTTGAAAATCGATCAACCACAACATAAATGCTATCGCGTCCTCCCCGAGACCTAGGAAGTCCTAAAACAAAGTCCATAGAAATGTCAATCCAAGGGGAATCAGGGACGGGTAAAGGCGTGTAAAGGCCATGTGGTTGGGATTTGGATTTGGCTTGTTTGCAAGTGATGCAATTACCACACAACCTCTCGACGTCTACTCTCATGTGGGGCCAATAGAAATGTTCTTTAAGAGTCTCAAGGGTTTTGAACACTCCGAAATGACCCATTAAACCTCGCCCATGGGCTTCTCTAGTCAATGCTTCGCGTAGGGATGATTGGGGAACGCACAATTTTTGTTCTTTGAAAAGATAACCCTCGTGTATGTAAAATTTCCCAAATGGTGCTCCTTTACATGCCTCGAAGATGGTGCCAAAGTCATGGTCATTGGGGTACAAGTCCTTAAGTGATTCGAATCCTAAGAAGCGTGAAGATAATGTAGTCACTAACGTGTATCTCCTAGAGAGGGCATCGGCAACTATATTATCCTAGAGAGGGCATCGGCAACTAACGTGTATCTCCTAGATAATGTAGTCACTAACCCTAACCCCTATTCGGCCTTACCCAATTTCCATCACCTTCCAAGGTCAATTTTGTTGCAAGTCCAAGATACAAATTGCATTTTAAATACATTGCACTATTCTGTCCAAAAACGCAAGTGCTAAGCGCAAACAAGTGAAATTCCAATTCTGCCCTTAGTCAAAAAAAAGGAGAATCTGAATCTTGCTCAATTGAAATAGCAAGGAAGAAAAAGAAAAACAAAGGGAACAAGAGCAAAGAAAACGGACAAAACGTTTGTGCATTGCGTGGAAAATTTTTTTGGTACGACTTGCAAACCTTGGATACCACATTACCCACATTGCCGTCCCCTATACCCAATTCTCCAACTCTTGATCTTCTTGAACCAATCACACATTTGGTTGCTCGATTGTTGCATGAATTGAACCATTTTGTGGATAGTAAGTGCATAGAATCAAAATTAACTAAAGATTGCCCACGGCAACCCTTAGTTCATCTTTGGTTCAGCCTTATACATCAACTTTAGTTGCTTATTTTCTTTGAATCTTAGTAGAAAGTTCAAGTTTGAATTCATTTCAATTGATTCTACTTTGATACTAATTGGTGCAACTTGAAAGAAAAAAAAGGAAGAAACAAGCGGAGAACATTGTGGTTTGAAGAAGCGGTTTTGAACGTTTTGGGGTTTTGCAGAATGTAGTTGTAGGAATGGAATGGGTGTTGTAATTTGACTATTTGGGTTGGTAATTGATGATTGGTGTGGCCAATTTCGATATTGGTTGGTCTAGGACTGAATTTGAGCAAAATTCAAATTCTAGGGTTAGGGTTTATTTGAATGAAGTGGGATCTTTAGAATCTGATTGTTTTTGGGTAAATTGGTTTGGGGCTTTTGTTTGGGGTGTAAATAGGGTTATGTGGGATCAGGTTGGTGAGTTTTAGGGTTGGGTTGGGGTGGGTGTGGTTGGGCCGTGGGTGTGGGGCTGGTTTTAGGGTTTGGTTTGTGTTGTGAAGACAAGCACACGTAAGACTACCAGATTTATAGCATGAAATCAATCACAATGCGAATCATAAGATGCATACAATCATCACCAACTAAAAGCTTCGGTAGCAACAAGATGATTTGAAACTGAGGTAGCTTTATAGGATGATGGTTGTAATATTTTGAAGAAGGCTGAATGTAACCTAAAAATGCAACGAACCCTAATGTGTTCAAGTTTGAATGACTAAAAAAAATCAGATTGTGATATGAGAGGAAATAAAGGAAATGACACTTGAATGATGAAAAGCAAAATGCAGCAACGTGTAAGGACACAAAGCAATGTTTTTGTTTTGGACGTTTTTTTTTGGAATGAAATGCAAGACAAATGGCGTGTAGAGGGAGGAGTAGAAGAAGGACTCAACTGAAATTGAAATGACTAGACTCAAACGAAAAGGAAATTATAGATGGTGGAATAGAGTAACCTGGCTCTGATACCAATTTGATGCGTGCAACTCGTGGGCTCCAAAAATTCCACCTTCCAAACGTCCTTCACAAAGGGTTAGGCACAAAGAAGTAAACTTCCCCTTGCTTCCTTAGTGATCAAACGTGTGGACAACGAGCAAGACCAACACTATAAGATGGTCGTTGATCAGGCAAACCAAGATGGCCCTCCTGGACGGCACCTTTTAGCAATGGCAATACCTTCAAATCGCTCAACTTTGAAGGATCTTAACTTAGGTTTTTAATGCAAAACCAAGAAAACAAAGTATCACTCAAAGTGAAGAAAATATCAAGAATCGTTATTCATCGAAAGGTGAGATTACAACCAGCCAAAGGGGTCTATTTATAGGCCTAAGAAACGTCCCCCTTTAGCTTGAAATGGCTAGAGATAATTCAAAATAAAGCTATCTAACAAATGTTTAAATTTGAACTTTGCTTGAAAATTAAAACTAAGATAATTCTAGCTAAAACTTGAAATGCTTGCAAGATGTTATCTTCAATGAATCTGGTCATGTTTATGGCGTCTTGGAGGAGTTGTTGAGGATTAGTATGCGCTTGGATTTGAGTTCACAAGATGGTTGAAGTTTGAATTCAAGTGGAGTTTGAATTTGACTTCAATCTTGAATTCAATTTTGCATTGTGATCTTATCTTCCTTATTCTTCAAAAATGGCGTGTGATCCCATCTTCCTTATTCAAAAATGGCGTGTAGGACCTAGAGATGATGGCTGAATCTTTTTTGAAATGTAAGCCTCAAATTTGAAACTTGAATTCAAATTATGGTTGAATTTGAATTCAAGTTTATCTTCAAGTTCAAATTCAAGTAAGATGTCATCCTCCAATTTAAAGTGGCCGCCCCCCTCTTATGGATAATGAAGATGATTTCAGCTTGATCAAGAGATTCTATCTTGGACACCTTTAAAATTGTCTTAGCATAGACAAACATTCTCTTTGAAACATTCTCTTGAAACATTCTCTTGAAACATTCTCTTCAACATTCTCTTCAAACATTCTCTTGAAACATTCTCTTGAAACATTCTCTTGAAACATTCTCTTCAAACATTTCATGTACCTAATTTACCTACAAAGAAAAGACATAAAACAAAGATCACAAGACACAAGATAAAATTTAAAGAAACAAAAAGTGTAGACGTGCATGTGATACATGCTCAAGTTGAAGGTTCAATGAAATGAACCCAAGGAGTCTTAGGCTCATCTTGAACATGCTTGTACAAGAAGGTGGCAACTTGATGACAAAGTTCCCTTGCCCTCCTTCTTGTTATAGGACCTTTGACCTCTTGATGGGGCCCTTGATCCTCATCGGACCCTTGATCCTCATCAAGCTTATGAGGCACGACTGTGCTGTTGAGGTGGACGGTGTTGTTGCTGCTGCACACGGCCTTGAATTGGTGGTATGCGATGTGGGGTTTGGCTTGGTCGTGTAAACAGTGGATTCTGTCGAGTGCTAAACATGTTCATGGTTTGGGTATAGGGCTGAATATTACCTTGTGTGGAAGACCTTCTCAACTGCCTTTCCACCTTTTCTGCCAAGTGTACCATGGATGCTAAGGTTGCACAAGATTGTAACTCCACAGGAAGGGAATTTCTTTGTTCAATCCTTCTAGAAACCTTGCCATGGTAGCATCTTCTCTTTCAACAATTTGTGCTCTTATCATCAACAACTCCATTTCTTTATAGTATTCATCAAGACTTCTATTTCCCTGCTTGAGTTGGGTTAGTCTTTGAATCATAGTTCTTTCATAAAATTGAGGCACAAACCTTTTTCTCATTTCCCTTTTCATCTCCCCCCATGTTTGAATGGGACCTTCTCCACTCCTTCTTCTTGAACTTAGCAATTGATCCCACCAAAGAAGTGCATATTCTGTAAACTCAATGGCTGCAAAACGCACTTTATTTGGTTCAGAAAAGGAAGTACAAGAGTAAATGAGTTCTACCTTTCTTTCCCATTCAAGGTATGCTTCAGGATCACTTTGCCCTTGAAATGGAGGAATGTTCATTTTGATCTTATGGGAATCATCATCATGCTAATTGTGCCTACGATAGTACCCACGATCAGGAACATCATAGTCACGGTTTTGATGTTGAAAGTTACGGGTTTCAACATCAAAAGGTTCCTCATAATCTCTTCCCCGTTGACCATCATTCATACATGGATCATCCTCATGATACCTCTCTTCTAATGGTGGTAAGTACACTGGGCGTGTTGTAGGCCTCCTCTGCCTTGTCCCCTTTGTCCCATCATTTGACCACGAATGGATTGCCGCGGTGGATCAACTGGTACACGGCTTGGACCCTCAAATTGGGTAGCCATATTTCTAACCATGGATCCACTTCCTTCCCTGGTTCCTGGTTGAGATGTTTGGTGGCGGGGGTTAGATCTTTCGGCCTCTAGTAGGTCTAACCTCTCTTTAGTCCTTCTAGCATTCTAAGTACATTCTCTTCCATCACGGGATTCCTCATATCCTTCAAAGGTGGGGGAGTATTAGAATTCCTAAATGGTGTGTCATCCATCTAAACCTGAAACAAAATCAAAATAAAACAAAGAAAAGAAAAACTAACACAAAAACTAAAGAAACTTCATTACGTTAGTGTAAAGAGAATTTCAACTTATGCTTGTCCTTTCTTAATCGTATCTTCACACTGTAGGCTTTTATCTCCCCTCTTTTAAGTCCTTACAAACTGTTAAAAGCCTTTTACCTCTCTTTTCTTGTGCCTCTAATCCAATCGTAGGCTAGAACCAACCAAGATGAGCAACAACCTGGAGGTCTTCAACAGCCTGCGTAATCTTCAAATCGGAATTAGTATCACCAAAAGAAAAATGGATACCGAGCAAAGGACACACAACACACTTGGACAAACTCTAAGATTCAAGGAAGATATGAAACCAAATATTATGTAAAGAGCTGAGACAAAGAATTGCTAAGGGGTTGCCTTGGGCGATTCTTTACCACACTTGGACTCAATGCACTCAATCGCACGTATGCAATGTCCTAGATGCATAAAGGAAGAAGTGTCCAAAGTTGTAGGTTTTTTTTGATCTCTTTTTTTTGGTTGATTACAAGAAACTCAAAGTAACCAAAGGATTAATCAAAGAACAAAACAACCTTCTTGCTCCAATTTTTTTTCTCTAAGCTGAACCTTATACGAAAGAACGTTTAAAGATGTTCTTGTAAAAACAAGAGGCTCAATCTTTTGTAATGTATGGCTTGTATAGGTATGGATCACTTGTATGCATCAATAAACACAATACACGATGCAAGTGAGATGCACAAATCCAAGTATGACTAAGAGCTTCAAATAGCAACAAGATTTAAAGTGAACAATGGTAGCTTTTTAGGGTAGTAGGAACAATATAAGTGTGGCTGAAATGAAAGCTCTTTATGCGATGATCCTAATACCCAAGTATGTATTAAAGCAAGAACGGATATAAGACAAAATAACACAAATGAAAATAATTCTAAACAACAACAAAGGCACAATCTTTTGAATGTTTTAAGATGTTTTAAAGATTGTCCTTGTCGTTTTGTAGGGTCCTTGTCAATGTAATTCCAATATGTCACGGTCCTTTGTCAATATGTCCAAAGATTTTTGGTATTTGGTCCTGTCCACAGATTGTCCAAATTGTCCAATATGGTCCAATAGGTCCAAAGCGTCCAATATGTTATGTCAAATAGGTCCAAAATGTCCAATAAGTTCAATATGTCAAGGAAATTTTGGTCTTTTGTCCAATATGTCAAGGTATTAGTATTGTCAAGTCAAAAATGACAAGTTGAGTATTTTTCTTTTAATAGCTAGGAAGAAGTTTTAAGGCTGAATTTTTTTTGACATTATATGGCTGAAACAAAGAAGACACAAAATATATGTAACATGAATCAAGAAGCAAGAATAGGACAAGGAATCAAAATCATAGGGCAGAACTTTTTTTTTGAAACAAATTTTTGATGGTTTAAAGATAGAGGCACAAAAGATACAAAATAAAGGATAGATTAAAGGAGAATCTTTGCTCTGATACCAAACTGATACGCGGTTGTCACGCCTCGTACGGATCGTCTCCTCTAACACTTGGATCTTTAACGGTTATAGGCAAGAATTGAACTCCCTCCTAGCCGTTGATCACCAAGATTTTGTTTTAGCCTTCCTCCTTCAAAAGTTACCCGTTTCCCAAGTAAGTTTTCACCCTCTTGGATGGCCACACCTCTGATGTTGGATATCCCCCACAAGGTTGCTGATGCACAATCACTCAGCTATTTAGGACCTTTCTTCAACTCAATAAACTCAGCTGGAACCATGGAAGAAGATGCAGAATATTCCAAGAACACCAAGCAACTCAGTCATCCAGAATTCAGCCGAGAAGATGAATCAGCTTCAGCAAGTGATCTCAACTTATTTGGACAAGCCTAAACCCTTCCAAACAATATCCATCCCAAGCTATAGAAGCAATACAATCAAGTTATGATTCAAAAACTTGAAGAGAATCAAATGATTCAAATGGAAAAACTGAAAACAGTTTTTGGTGCAAAGTTGCTGTTTTGTTGTATATTGGAATTCTGCCATTTACAAACGTTTTTAGCTACTTTAAATAAGCTAAACAAGACTTCTAAGAAATACACAAAACGTTAGGGGTCCAATAGGAGCAAAGAAAGAAAGTTAAACAAAGTGCAACTTGGAAAACTTTTGATGACTTCAGCAATCGTCTTTCGGCTGAAACTCCCTTTTGGTTGCAAGTTGATTTTGCCTTTGAATTTTGATTGGACCAGCTTCTCCTTGCTTTGGAATATTATATAGGATGTCCTTGATGAGTTGGAGTGGGCCCTTGCAGCTGATTGGTTGAAAAGGCTTCTTGAAAAGTCAAGAAACTGAAATCTGTCCAGTTTTTGAGCAGTTTTCTGTTTTGAATTATAACATAACCTTCCAGACCGATTTAGCTCTTCTACTTCAAATAAGAATTGTAGATCCTTCTCTGTCGATGTGTTTAGACACCAGAATGACGTTGTTTGGATCTGGGATGAGTGAGCTATGCCCGTTCGAAGTTGACCTGCTTGCAGATGTGGACCTTTGGAAGCAGTGACTAAGCAGCCAGCTTGTTGCAACGATTGTGTAGCTTGATGCAGACCTTTTTTGGGAAAGTGATGAACATAAAAATTGTAGCTTATCCTGTTAGATTTCACCTCCAACTAGAATCACGTCAATTGAATTTGTGGTTGATGATTTATGGCTGAAATACTAAGAAGGTATCATCCTGCCAGCTTGCCCTTTCAACTCAACTTGGTGTTTGAACGTTTGGCCTTTGTTCAATCATTCTTCCTTGACCTAAAAACAACTCAAACACACACCAAACAACATATGCAACATACTAGGACATGTCTTGGTTAGTTTACAACAATTTATAAAGGAAAGGAAGCTAAGCACTCAACAATATGAACAATACACACAAGACTAACTAACATATTACAACATGATTCAAAAACTAAGTTAAAGCTTGTAGCAAATGGATCCAATGTAGGCTATCTTGACTTGGTTCATCCTCAACATGCTTGTAAAGGAAGGTTCCAACTTCATGCATCAATTTATTGGCCATGCTTCTTGTTATAGGGCCTTTGTGATGAGCCAAATGAAGGCTAGAAAACGAATTCCAGGACTTTGTCTCCTATTCCAAACTAATTTGAACAAAAGCTATGGCAAAGAACATCTCAAAGACACCCCTAGAACTGTAACCGTTGTTCTTGGCTCAATTTATGCCAACACCTCTTCCTCTTTGGTATTCCAACACATCTAAAACCTCATTGAGACCCTAAGATGCTGTAAACCAAAAACGAAGTAAATACTAACAAGTTCTAGGCTATGAACTTGGAAGAAAACCGTTAGTGGTCTTAAACTTCAACTAGAATAAGTTGAGAACTCCTTAAAGGAAAATCTGATTGAAATGTGTTTGAAATTGTTGTGTATTGTTGTTTGTACATTCAGCTTCCTATGCTATTTATAACAAATGAAAATGATAAAGAGTACAAGTTTTAATGTACAAAGTACAAGACTAAAATGACATGCTTGCTTTGAAACTTGTTTGAGCAATTTGGTTCCAAGAATTTCTGGTTGCTTTGCCGTGTATTCCATCCTGTTTTCCAGCCTTTTTCTTGATCAATTTGATTGGTTAATACATGGAGCAGCTTGCTTTGGAATGGCCTTTTGATTGGATGCAACTTGGCTTTGAATTTTCAAAGGATTAACGTTTCTTCCATGCTTGATTTCAGCCAGGTTTTGATTGGATATTGCAATGAGCAGCTTGCTTAGAAATGCCTTTGATTGGTTGTTTTTGAGGCTTTGAATCTTCAACTCAATTATGCCTTCAACCATCCGAATTCCTCATGCCTTGTGATTGGATCTTTTGTTGAGCAGCTTGCTGAATTTTCTTCACTTGTTTGTGATTGGTTTAAGCATTTGCAAGACTTCTTTCCAATTGGTTCATGAAATGAGCAGCTTGTTTCAACCATTTTACGTGAGGAACAATTCTGAATTTGACATGAGTGCTTGTCACCTCCTTTCTTGTAAGCTACTTGCTTATCACCTCCTTGCTTGAACAAAAATTCAGGTTTTAGTTGCATCTTCAAGCTTTGTTTGAACAATGATATCATCCGATCAGATGGAACATGGATCGATAGGTGTTCATGCTTCTTCAATGTAAAGCTCTCTTTGACCTATCTTCAAAGACACCAAGCAACAAACACAATATGTACAACATATATGACATGTCCTAAGGGTTAGTTAGGCAATAAGACATAAGAACTAGCACTAGTGTGTGCGGAGTGAACAGTGAAATGCCATGTCTTACAGAACTAACATATGACACTAAATGATACATGAAAATATGTTGTGTTGACCCCATTGAGGGCTCATCACTTTGTCTTGCATTGGCATACCTCCCGCGGCGGTTGGTTCTTCTTGGCTTGGCTGGGGCTCATCATTCCCCCCTCTTGAAAAGGATTCGACCTCGAATCTAGATCAACACTAAATGGAGTAAGGTCAGCAACATTAAAAGTTTTAGAGACAGAACCATACTTTTCTTCAGGAATGTCAAAGACGTATGCGTTATCTCCAAGTCTTTGGACAACTTTGAATGGTCCATCGCCTCTTGGCATCAACTTTGATCTCCTTTCCTTAGGAAACCTTTCCTTCCTTAAGTGTAACCAAACGAGATCTCCAGGTTCAAATATAACAGCCTTACGGTTCTTGTTAGCTCTTTTGGCATACACTTTGTTTTTAGCTTCAAGTTGTGACTTAACCTTTTCATGCAAATCTTTGACAAGTTTAGCCTTACGTTCTCCATCAAGACTAACACGTTCATGAATGGGAATGTGATGAGGATCAAGGGTCCGATGAGGATCAAGGGCCCCATCAAGAGGTCAAAGGTCCTATGACAAGAAGGAGGCAAAGGAACTTTGTCATCAAGTTGCTACCTTCTTGTACAAGCATGTTCAAGATGAACCTAAGACTCCTTGGGTTCATTTCATTGAACCTTCAACTTGAGCATGTATCACATGCACGTCTACACTCTTTGTTTTTTGGATTTTATTTTGTGTCGTGTGATCTTAGTTTTATGTATTTGCTTTGTAGGTAAATTAGGTACAAGAGAATGTTTGAAGAGAATGTTTGAAGAGAATGTTTCAAGAGAATGTTGAAGAGAATGTTTCAAGAGAATATTCGAAGAGAATCTTTGTCTATGCTAAGACAAATTCAAAAGTGTCCAAGATAGAGTCTCTTGATCAAGTTGAAATCAAAGTATCTTCATCCACCAAAGGAGGGGCCGGCCATGTTTGAAACAAATGGATAATGATCAATCATGATTTGAATTCAAGTTTCAAACAATTTGAGATTTAAAATTGAAGAAAATTTCAGCACCTAACTTCAGCCATATACACGCCATTTGGAGATCAAAGGAGGATAAATCAACAACACAAAAATTGAATCAAGTTTGAATTCAAATTCAAACTCCATTTGGATTAAATCTTCAACCATCCTTTGAATTCAACCCCAACCACCTTATCATCATCAAATCAGATTTTCAAGACCTTCATCACTCATCAAAAACGGCTGGAAGCTTAAAGGAAAGGATATCCTAGGACCAAATTCAAATTGCACTCAAAATTCAAACTCAACTTGAATTCAAACTTCACCCAACTTTTGAATTCAAGCTCAAGCATATCCTACTCATCAAATCAGCTTCTCCAAGACTCCATTTTGGTCCTCATACACGGCTGAACATAGAAGAGAAGACATCTTGCAAGCAATTCAAATTTTAGCTAGGATTTGTTTTACTTTTGAATTCAAATAGTTTTCAAGTTTCAAACATTATTAGCTAGCTTGTTTTGAAATAAAATCTGGTCATTTGAAGGCTGATAGGCGTGGGTTAGAGGCCTATAAATAGACCCCTTTGGCTGATTGTAAACTCACCTTTTGATGAATAACAATTCCGATGCGTGCAACTCGTGGGCTCCAACAATTCCACCTTCCAAACGTCCTTCACAAAGTGATGAGCCAAACGAAGGCTAGAAAACGTTGCCAAGGACTTTGTCTCCTATTCCAAACTAATTTGAACAAAAGCTATGGCAAAGAACATCACAAAGACACCCCTTGAACTGTAACCGTTGTTCTTGGCTCAATTGATGCCAACACCTCTCCCTCTTTGGCACTCCAACACATCTAAAACCTCAATGAGACCCTAAGATGCTGTAAACCAAAAGATGAAGCAAATACTAACAAGTTCTAGGCTAGGAACTTGAAAGAAAACCGTTAAGTGGTCTTAAACTTCAACTAGCATAAGTTGAGAACTCCTTAAAGGATATTTGATTGAATTGTGTTTGAAAATAGTTGTGTTTTACATTCAGGTTCTAAACCTACTTATAACAAACGAAAATGATGAAAAGTACAAGTTTTAATATACAAAGTACTAGACTAAAATGACATGCTTGCTTTGAAACTTGTTTGAGCAATTTGGTTCCAAGAATTCAGGTTGTCTTTTACGTACTCCCCATGCTTGTCTCTAGCTTTCTTTCTTCATCAATTTGATTGGTTAAGACTTGGAGCAGCTTGCTTGGAATTAGGCTTTGATTGGTTGAGAGTGTGGCTTTGAATTTTCAAAAGAATGAAGCTTAATCCAACGTTTCTTCCATGCTAGTTTTCAGCCACAATTTTGATTGGTTAACACATTGAGCTGCTTGCTTTGGATTGCATTTGATTGGTTGCAAGTTTGGTGTTGAATTTTCAAAGGAATTAACCATGAACCAGCCGTTTTCTTCAAAAGGAGCTGATTGGTTGAATTGTTGTGCAGCTTGCTGAATTTTCTTCACTTGTTTGTGATTGGTTTAAGCATTTACAAGACTCCTTCTTATTGGCTAATGATGTGAGCAGCTTGTTTCATCTTGTTTCAACGTGAAGAACAAATTCAGTTTTGACATGGTTGCTTGTCACCACCTTGCTTGTAAGCTACTTGCTTATCACCTACTTGCTTGGACAAAAATTCAGATTCTAATTGCATTTTCAAACTAAGTGCGTGTACCTGAAAGACAAGGCAATAATTGATGAGCCAAAAGAAGGCTAGAAAACGTTGCCAAGGACTTTGTCTCCTATTCCAAACTGATTTGAACATAAGCCATGTCAAAGAACATCTCAAAGATACCCCTTGATCTTTAACCGTTGTTCTTGGCTCAATCTATGCCAACACCTCTTCCTCTTTGGCACTCCAACACATCTAAAACCTCTATGAGACCCTAAGATGCTGTAAACCAAATAATGAAGCAAATACTAACAAGTTCTAGTCTAGGAACTTCCAAGAAAACCGTTGGTGGTTTCAAACCTCAACTAAGAAATAGTTGTGAACTCCTTGAAGGAAATCTGATTGAAATTGTATTTGATAATGGTTGTTCTTTACATTCAGCTTCTAATACTACTTATAACCAACGAAAATAAACAAGGTACAAAGTTTAAAATACAAAGTACAAGTCTAGGAATAACATGCTTTCTTTTTGAACAAGTTGGAGCAACTTTCGGTTGAAAAGGAGCTGGTTGCTTCCTTCTTCTTCTTTGCTTGTCTTGAGCCATAATTTTGATTGGTTTAAACATTGAGCTGCTTGCTTGAATCTTAGCTTTGATTGGTTGTGAGTTGTGGCTTGAATTTTCAACCAATTTCTCTTAATCATCCGTTTCTTGCTTGCTTGAATTCAGCCAAGGTTTTGATTGGTTTATGGGGTGTGCAGCTTGGTTTGTACTTGGCCTTGATTGGTTCTTCCTTTGGTGTTGAATATTCAAACAAAATATCTTATGAACCAGCCGAAAACTTCATGCCTTTTGATTGGATCCTTGGTTGAGCAGCTTGTTGAATTTTCCTTACTTGTTTGTGATTAGTTAAATCATTTGGAAGACTCCTTTCTATTGGTTGAAGGCTTGAGCTGCTTATTTCCTCCTTGTTTGCGTGAGAAGCAAATCTGGTTTTTGAGATGGGTGCTTGTCACCACCTTGCTTGCAAGCTACTTGAATTTCACCTCTTTGTTTGGACAAAAATTCAGGTTTGATTTGCATCTTCAAGCTAAAAACGTGTACCTGAAAGATAAGGCAAGAATACAACACAAACTATCCTAAAACAAAGTTAACAAACTAACAATATTAAAAAGAACATATAAAGATATGTACAACATGCATTTGATACAACTAGATCATAGCTTGTATCATATAAACCCAATGGATGTCATCTTTGCTTGGCTCATCCTCTTCATGCCTGTAAAGGAATGATTCAACACAATGTAACAACTTCTTAGTCATACTCCTTGTTATGGGACCATTGTGGGGCAATGAGGTGTCATCGTCAGTGTTTGCATCCACAAGGTTAGGCTGTAGCTCATCATTCCCTCCCACTTGAAAAGGATTCGTCCTCGAATCTGAATCAACACTAAACGGAGAAAGGTCAGCAACATTAAAAGTTTTAGAGATAGGACCATACCTTTCTTCAGGAAGATCGAGAACATAGGCATTATCACCAAGTCGTTTCAACACTTTGAACGGTCCATCGCCTCTTGGCTTCAATTTGGAGTCCCTTTCCTTAGGGAATCTTTCTTTTCTCAAGTGTAACCAAACAAGATCACCAGGTTCAAATATAACAACTTTACGATTCCTGTTGGCTCTATTGGCATACACTTTATTCTTAGCTTCAAGTTGTGACTTAACCTTTTCATGCAATTCTTTCACAAGTTTTGCTTTTCGTTCACCATCTAAACTAACACGTTCATGGACAGGTATGGGAACAAGATCAAGCGGGGACAAAGGGTTAAAGCCATAAACAACTTCAAAAGGAGAATGCAATGTTCCACTATGAACAACTCTATTGTATGCAAACTCAATGTAAGCTAAGCAGTCTTCCCAATTTTTCAAATTCTTTTGAATGACAACACGTAACAGTTGAGACAAAGTTCTATTAACAACTTCAGTTTGACCATCGGTTTGTGGGTGAGCAGTTGTAGAAAATAACAATTTAGTACCAAGTTTACTCCACAAAACACGCCAGAAATGACTTAGAAACTTTGTATCTCTATCACTAACAATCGTACGTGGCATGCCATGCAATCTAACAATTTCCTTAAAGAACAAATCAGCAATATGAATAGCATCATCAACTTTCTTACATGCAATGAAATGCGCCATTTTGGAAAATCTATCAACAACAACAAAGATGCTATCTTTACCAGTTTTGGATCGAGGCAATCCCAATACAAAGTCCATAGAAATATCAGTCCAAGGTGAGCTTGGAACAGATAAAGGAGTGTACAATCCATGTGGTTGTGTTCTAGATTTTGCTTGTTTGCAAGTAATACATTGGTCACAAATCTTATCAACATGTGCTCTCATATGCGGCCAGAAGAAATGTTCCTTAAGTGTTTCCAAAGTCTTTAACGAGCCAAAATGACCCATTAAACCTCCTCCATGAGCTTCTTTTATCAACAACTCTCTTAATGAACACATTGGTACACACAACTTATGTTCCTTAAACAAATAACCATCATGCAAGTAATATTTGGCAAAAGGGGACTCAACGCATGCTTGATATATAGAACTAAAGTCATGATCAGAATGATACATCTCTTTGATAGACTCAAAACCAAACATGTTACATGAAAGAGTAGTAATCAAAGTATAGCGACGAGATAAGGCATCAGCAACAACATTTTCTTTTCCTTGCTTATACTTGATCACATAAGGGAATTGTTCAATGAATTCAACCCATTTGGCATGTCTTTTGTTCAATTTTCCTTGACCTTTTAGATACTTAAGGCTTTCATGATCAGTGTGAATCACAAATTCCTTAGGTTGCAGATAATGTTGCCAAGTTTGTAAAGAACGGAAAAGGGCATACAATTCTTTATCATAGGTTGAATAATTTATGGAAGCTCCTTTCAATTTCTCACTAAAGTAGGCAACAAGTTTGTTACCTTGATGCAATACTGCTCCAATGCCAACTCCACTGGCATCACATTCAACTTCAAACATTTCATCAAAATTGGGCAGTCTCAGGATAGGTGCAGAAGTTAGACGTTTCTTAAGTTCCTCAAAGGCTTGTTGTTGTGTTTCTCCCCATTCAAATCTTACATCTTTCTTGACTAATTCATTCAAGGGTGCAGCTATGGTAGAGAAATCCTTCACAAAACGTCTATAGAAACTAGCTAATCCATGAAAACTCCTAATATCTCCAGCAGACTTAGGGGTTGGCCACTCAGTTATGGATTTAACTTTCTCTTGATCCACTTCAATTCCTTCAGCACTAATCACAAATCCTAAGAATGTAACCTTCTCCAGACAGAAAGAACACTTCTTGAAATTAGCATACAGCTTCTCTTTCTGTAGGGTGACAAAAACGGCTCTTAGATGGTTCAGGTGTTCACCTAGGGTTTTGGAGTAAATAAGAATGTCATCAAAGTAAACTACTACAAATTTCCCTATGAATTTCCTTAAGACCTCATTCATTAACCTCATGAAAGTACTAGGGGCATTGGTTAAACCAAAGGGCATAACTAACCATTCGTACAATCCAAACTTAGTCTTAAAGGCAGTTTTCCATTCATCACCTTCCCTAATTCTCACTTGGAAATATCCTTGCTTAAGATCTACTTTGCTAAAGCACCTAGACCCATGTAACATATCCAACATGTCATCCAACCTAGGAATAGGGTACCTATACTTCACAGTGATCTTATTGATGGCTCTACAATCAGTACACATTCTCCAAGTTCCATCTTTCTTAGGGACAATGATTACAGGAACAGCACACGGACTCATACTCTCTCTTACTTGCTTTTGGATTTCCTCAACTTGCTTTTGGATTTCCTTAGTTTCCTCTGGATTGGCTCTATAGGCAGGTCTGTTTGGCAGAACAGCTCCTGGAATGAAATCTATTTGATGCTCAATGCCTCTTAGAGGGGGTAAACCTGGGGGATCTCCTTCAGGAAACAAGCTAGAAAATTCTTGAAGTAAAGATGCAACTTCACTTGGTAAAGTAGATGGTATCTCAGATGAAGAAAATAAAGCTTCTTTGTAAAGCAAGATATAAACATTTTTGTTTGAATTGATAGCATGGAATACCTCACTTTGAGATGCAAAGAATGCGCTTTTCTTTAGAGATGGTCCAGCAGAAACTTTGTTTTCTTTCGGTTCAACTTTAAGATGAGAGCTTCTCAGTTGGTGTTTTTTGATAAAGATCCTTTCTAATTCCTTTTCTTTTGGATCATTGTAGCTTTTTAACATTCGTTGTTGATCCTCAAAGACTTTGTGCGTGGGCAAGGCATTTAATTTGAACAGTTTGTTGTTATGCCTAAAGGAATATCTATTCAGGTAACCATCATATGTAACCTTGTTGTCAAATTGCCACGGTCTACCTAATAAGATATGACTTGATTGCATAGGGGCTACGTCACATAAGACCTCAGCAGAATACCCACCAATTGACAAAGGAACTAGGACTTGCTTTGTTAATTTAACTTCACCACACTCATTAAGCCACGTAAGTCTATAAGGACGGGGGTGATTAATTAAAGGTAACTCAAGTTTCCTAACAAGCTCAAAACTTGCAACATTTGTACATGAACCGGAGTCAATGATTAACGTGCAGACTTTCTTCTTAACCATACAGTGAATGTGGAATATGTTCTCTCGTTGTATTTCAGGTTCTTCGGTTTTAACTTGGGCACTTAGGGCTCGACGGACAACTAAGAACTCTTTTGTTTCACACTCATCAATCTCTTCACTAATTTCTTCTTCTTCCTCACACGTTTGCTCAATTTCTTTGTTTTCTTCACTTTCTTCCAATTCTTCCTCAGAATAATACTCATTAGACTCTTCAATAAACAAGATGCGTTTAGGGTTGGGACATTGATTAGCAAAATGACCTTTTCCTAAGCATTTAAAACATTGAATATCACGAGTCTTAAAATTAGACGTACCTTCCACCTTGGCTTTGCCTTTATCAGTGATTGGAAGCTTTGGACGATTTTGGATGCTCTGGGTTGATTTTCCTTGGGATCCACGGCCTTGTCCTTGTTGTGGACGGAATGGCGTTCTGGGCTGTGTTCTAGGAAAACTCAAAGGATTAGTCCAAAAAGAAGGGTTAGAAGTTTTTACCTTCAATTGTCTTTCCACTTTCTCAGCAATGTGAAGCATAGAAGCCAGATCTGAGTAAGGTGTAAGTTCCACCTTAAATGCAATTTCTTTGTTCAACCCAGCTAGAAATCTAGCCATTGTGGCTTCCTCCGCTTCTTCTATGTTAGCCCTGGTAAGCAAATGTTCTAACTCTTTATAAAATTCATCGACAGATCTATTACCTTGAGAAAGTTGTTGCAATTTCTGGAAAACGCTTCTTTCATAGGAAGGAGATATGAATCTCTTGCGCATCTCTTGTTTCAGCTCGGACCAAGTGACAACAGGGGGTTGTCTTGTTCTTCTCCTGGTGTTCTTCAGTTGTTCCCACCAAAGTAAAGCATAGTCTACAAATTCAAAAGTTGCATACCGCACTTTGGCCAATTCAGAATAGTTAGTGCAAGAATACATATGATCTAACTTTGTTTCCCATTGCAAATATGTTTTAGGATCACTTTTTCCCTGGAAGGGTGGAATTGTCAGTTTTGTCGTAATGTATTCTTCTTCAGGACGTTCATCTCTATCAGGCTGACGTTCATCATATCTTTCCTCTAGATAGGGTTCTTCATTGTACTCAGGGAAACTATCAAATCTTTCCTCAAAAGAAATGTTCCTACGACCACCATTACCACCTCGACCTCTACCTCTACCTCTAAGTGATGTGCTTTTTCTGCGTTCAACATGAGACTCATTATCATAAGAGGTGCCTTCTTGAAAAGGTATACTAGGTTCCTTTTGTTCTGAGGTAGGTTTTTCTACTCTGCTTAGCCTTTGTTTGTTATCCTCTATGTCACTTCTCATTAAACCAAATTGATTAACAAGGAAAGTGAGTGTTTGTTGTTATTCTCTAGGGTAACAGGGACTGGGGATGGGACAGGTGTAGATGGGGACGGGGAGGATGCATTATCTTTCTGTTGGGGACCCATGTTTCAGAAAAACAATCTCAAAAGCCAAATAAAATATTGACAAGATGCAAATACTCTACTTTATGTTGACAATTGTTCAAAACAGCAATTTGGACTATATTTCCTAAAGATTCAAGTAAATCACAGAAGCCAAATTGTTGTTCGGGCTGAAGGAAATCTACGGGGTTGTTTTAAGACAATCCCTCAATTTACTTTACAGCATATGCAATTATCAATTGTAGTAAAGTGAAAGTAAAGACACAAAAACAAAGTGCTAGCAAGGGTTTGCTTTAGAAACTTTCAATATTTCAAATCTACAACACTTTGGGGTTTGGTTTGGGCACTTTCTTTCTTTTGAGCTTTGCACGGGATTTTCCCTTTATGCAACGTTTATCTTTGGACTTTTTCCTCACTTTGTTTTCTTGTGCAATTCTCTCTTGTCTTGCCTCTTACTTGTTGACAAATATTGGCTTTTCTCTCGCGTATTTCTCAATCAAGCTTAATTTTCTTTCTTTGGATGGTTTGCTTGATTGTTGTGAGACTACTCCTCACGGCCTACATGAGACATTGCCCACGGCCTTTAATTGCACAAGGTTTGTTGTATTTGGAATTTGAAAGTTCCTCGTACACAACACGGCTAAACACTATGTAGTGAGAATTCAAATCACAATTACAACAAGTTCAAATTGTATACAGTGCAATGTAAGTTCAGAGATTGATCTAAAACAACAATTGGATAGCTTTTTAACAATGTGGGGCTTAAACAATTCCTAACTTTCAGAATATATCTAAGTCCAACAAGTTGTTTGAAGCAATTGAAATCAACAAAAAGATAAAGCTATTAGCATGTACCAAGATTTCAAATGAGCCTTTAAAAGTTGTTTTAATCCACACGGTTTTTGGGCAGTTTGTTCTTTTTCTACTTTCTGTTTTTGATGCAAGTGATCTAACTAATTCTAAGATGGCTAAATGCAACTTAGTTGTGTCTAAATGAAGTTTACAAATGCTGGTTACTAGTAACTAATGGAAAATCAGTTTTGATGCTAAGTATGATAACTTGTTTTGTTTTGTTTTCAAGTGATCTAACCTACTTAGTTTTTGTTTGGTTTTCTTGTTTGATGCAATCAGATTCTAAACTATATGATACTAGATGCAAACTCCTAACAAACGTGTATGAACTTAGCTAAAACTACTTTGTTTTGGTTCTTTGGTTTTCGGATTTTTGGTGCTAAACCTATCAACCAACTAAAACACTTAAACTATGTTGTAATCTAGTCTAACTAAGCTAAATAAGGCAGCACTAAAACGTTTTGGACAGTTTGCCCACAAGTTACTAAAAACAGAATTTTAACTATTTGATTACAAGCTAAAGTTTCAACTATTCTAATTTTGTGTTCAAGTTTTCTGTTTTGAAGACTTAACTAAACTAACACTTAAACTACTAGATTAAGGTCTAATGAAGATCAACTAAGCTAAATATGGCAGCATATAAAACGTTCAAACAGTTTGCTCACATGAACTAAAAACAGAATTTAAACAACTTGATTTCAACTACTATCAACTAACCTTTTTTTTTTGTTCAAGGTTTTCAGTTTGAAGGAGTTAATTAAACTACCATTTAAAACTTTCAGATTAGGACCTAATGAACAATATCTAAGCTAGATTGAACAATTACAAGCTGGTCACACACGGTTTTTGTTTCAAGCTACACAATCAACTCCTAACACACTTAAGTCTAGTCTAAGTTGTTTTTGTGGGGTGTTTTCGTTTTGCCTACTTAACTAAGTTACCAAACTATAGTATACTATCTAACAACACTTTAAATACATAAATTATCTACCTAAACAAACAGCAACAAAACGCAATAAAAATCAGTACACAAACGGTTTGGGCAGCAACATTCATTTGCAAATTTAAGCAATGTAAACATGAATAGAAGACTAACCAAGGCTCTGATACCAATTGATGAGCCAAACGAAGGCTAGAAAACGTTGCCAAGGACTTTGTCTCCTATTCCAAACTGATTTGAACATAAGCCATGTCAAAGAACATCTCAAAGATACCCCTTGCTCTTTAACCGTTGTTCTTGGCTCAATCTATGCCAACACCTCTTCCTCTTTGGCACTCCAACACATCTAAAACCTCTATGAGACCCTAAGATGCTGTAAACCAAATAATGAAGCAAATACTAACAAGTTCTAGGCTAGGAACTTGCAAGAAAACCGTTGGTGGTTTCAAACCTCAACTAAGAAATAGTTGTGAACTCCTTGAAGGAAATCTGATTGAATTGTATTTGATAATGGTTGTTCTTTACATTCAGCTTCTAATACTACTTATAACCAACGAAAATAAACAAGGTACAAAGTTTAAAATACAAAGTACAAGTCTAGGAATAACATGCTTTCTTTTTGAACAAGTTGGAGCAACTTTCGGTTGAAAAGGAGCTGGTTGCTTCCTTCTTCTTCTTTGCTTGTCTTGAGCCATAATTTTGATTGGTTTAAACATTGAGCTGCTTGCTTGAATCTTAGCTTTGATTGGTTGTGAGTTGTGGCTTGAATTTTCAACCAATTTCTCTTAATCATCCGTTTCTTGCTTGCTTGAATTCAGCCAATGTTTTGATTGGTTTATGGAGTGTGCAGCTTGGTTTGTACTTGGCCTTGATTGGTTCTTCCTTTGGTGTTGAATATTCAAACAAAATATCTTATGAACCAGCCGAAAACTTCATGCCTTTTGATTGGATCCTTGGTTGAGCAGCTTGTTGAATTTTCCTTACTTGTTTGTGATTAGTTAAATCATTTGGAAGACTCCTTTCTATTGGTTGAAGGCTTGAGCTGCTTATTTCCTCCTTGTTTGCGTGAGAAGCAAATCTGGTTTTTGAGATGGGTGCTTGTCACCACCTTGCTTGCAAGCTACTTGAATTTCACCTCTTTGTTTGGGCAAAAATTCAGGTTTGATTTGCATCTTCAAGCTAAAAACGTGTACCTGAAAGATAAGGCAAGAATACAACACAAACTATCCTAAAACAAAGTTAACAAACTAACAATATTAAAAAGAACATATAAAGATATGTACAACATGCATTTGATACAACTAGATCATAGCTTGTATCATATAAACCCAATGGATGTCATCTTTGCTTGGCTCATCCTCTTCATGCTTGTAAAGGAATGATTCAACAAAATGTAACAACTTCTTAGTCATAGTCCTTGTTATGGGACCATTGTGGGGCAATGAGGTGTCATCGTCAGTGTTTGCATCTACAAGGTTAGGCTGTAGCTCATCAATAATACAACATAAACTATCCTAAAACAAGGTTAACCAACCAACAAACACCAGATACACAACATATATGACATGTCCTAAGGGTTAGTTAAGACTATAAGACATAAGAAGTAGCACTAGTGTGTGCGAAGTTAACAGTGATATGCCATGTCTTACAGAACTAACATGTGACAATAAATGATACATGAAAATATGTTGCGTTGACCCCATCGTGGGCTCATCATTCCCTCCCTCTTGAAAATGATTCGTCCTCGAATCTCAACATGAAGAGAATAAGGGATAGGGATGTAGGATGTACACGTATGATCATCTACACCATAATCAATATGAACATGATAATACAAATGGTGAAGGTGAAATACCTTGGTGCATCCTTATCTTTGAAGAAAGAATAAGGTGTGTACACGCTTTCTAAAGTGTTTAGGATGTATTAACAATATGATAACAAAAGTTTTAGAACACATACATCCTAACAGATAAAACAACATCCAAAAAGCATATTGCGACATGTTAACACTAAGTGTACAAATCTTACAGACATGTGCAATATTTAGACAAGATGTATCAATTGAGATGACAACAGGCAGACATTCAACAAGATGAGATGAAATAGATATTTCAGAAATAGAATCTTCATCTATACTAAATATGTCATTCAATTCATTAACTAGTTCATCCAAGGATTTATGTTCATTTGTAGCTGAATCTATTTCAATAATGACATCATGATCAAGCTCTGCATCAAGTAGACAATCTAGTTCAGCTAACATCAAATCATAATAATCTAGTTTATCAATGTCATTCTCAACAGAATTACTTACATCAATGTCATCAATGAAATATACAGGATGTAATTCAGATTGTAACCCAGAAACAAGCATCTCAGCAGAATGCAGATCATGCACAGGGATTTCATTTATATGCATGTCACAATGTAAATCATTTTCAGACAAAGTGTTATCACAATTAACATCATCTATAAGTAAACGACTAACACTTTGGAAATCACCAACAGATTCAAGTGAAGGGTCTTCTTCAGACAGTACACAAGGTTGAACATGCAATTCAGATAAAGGAGTTCCAGTTTCAGGCATGTTGGGGCTAATTTCACACAAACCATCATTCACAGAAATGTCAGATTGCAAGTCTTTGTTCTTTTCATATTCTATCAATACTTGCACCATGTCTCTAAGTTGAAGCAATGCATTTTCAATATTATCCATAGGCTGACTCAAATTGCTTTACTTAACTGGATTTGGTTTGTCATTTTCAGAATCACAAGAGTTCAGTTCATACCCATAGTTTTGATTAACTTGGCATGGGATTAGGTTTGATTGAACAATCTTTGCCTTTTTATACATGTCATTAAGTGATGAGAATTTTTCATTTAACATGCAATCGGCAATTTCTTTATCTAGACCAGCAAAGAACCTAATGATGAGCCATATGGGGGCTGAAAACGTTGCCAAGGATGTTGTCCTCTATTCCAAATTGATTTGAACCCAAGCTATGTCAAAGAACATCTTAAAGACACCCTTTAAGCTTTAACCTTTGTTCTTGGCTCAATCTATGCCAAACCTCTTCCTCTTTGGCACTCCAACACACCTAAAACATCTATGAGACCCTAAGATGCTTGTAAACCAAATAAAGAAGTAAATGCAAACAAGTTCTAGGCTGGAACTTGTATGAAAACCGTTTGGTGGCTTTAAAACCTCAACTTGAAATGTTGAAAACTCCTTTGAAGGAAATTCTGGTTTTGTATTTGATAAGTGTTGTGAATTACATTCAGCTTCTAAGACTACTTATAACAAACGAAAATAAACAAGGTACAAGGTTTGGAATACAAAGTATAAGCCTAGAATAACATGCTTTCTTTTTGATCAAGTTGGTGCAACTTTCGGTTGAGAGGACCTGGTTGCTTCCCTTTCCTTCTTTGCTTGTCTTTGAGCCATTGTTTTGATTGGTTTAAACATTGAGCAGCTTGCTTGAGAAAGGGCTTTGATTGGTTGCAAGTTGTCTTTGAATCTTCAAACCTTTTAGTCTCAAACCAACGGTTTGTTCAAAGGATTTGATTGGAGCAAATTTTGTGCAGCTTGTATCCTTGACTTTCAACTTGATTTGTGATTGGTTTGAAGGTTTGCAAGACTCCTTTTAATTGGTCCATGATGTGAGCAGGTTGTACACTTATATTAATGTGAAGAACATTGCTTGAAGCTTGGAGCAACTTGTCTTGGTCATCATTGGCGTGGAGGACAAGTCTTGGTGTTTGACATGAGAGCTTGTCACCTCTTTGCTTGTCACCTCTTTGCTTGGATAAAAATTCAGGTTTGAATTGCATCTTCAAGCTAAAAACGTGTACCTAAAAGACAAGGCAAGAATACAACACAAACTATCCTAAAACAAAGTTAACAAACTAAGAATATTAAAAAGAACATATAAAGATATGTACAACATGCATTTGATACAACTAGATCATAGCTTGTATCATATAAACCCAATGGATGTCATCTTTGCTTGGCTCATCCTCTTCATGCCTGTAAAGGAATGATTCAACACAATGTAACAATTTCTTAGCCATACTCCTTGTTATGGGACCATTGTGTGGCAATGAGGTGTCATCGTCAGTGTTTGTATCTACAAGGTTAGGCTGTAGCTCATCATTCCCTCCCACTTGAAAAGGATTCGTCCTCGAATCTGAATCAATACTAAACGGAGAAAGGTCAGCAACATTAAAAGTTTTAGAGATAGGGCCATACCTTTCTTCAGGAAGATCGAGAACATAGGCATTATCACCAAGTCGTTTCAACACTTTGAACGGTCCATCGCCTCTTGGCTTCAATTTGGAGTCCCTTTCCTTAGGGAATCTTTCTTTTCTCAAGTGTAACCAAACAAGATCACCAGGCTCAAATATAACAACTTTACGATTCCTGTTGGCTCTATTGGCATACACTTTATTCTTAGCTTCAAGTTGTGATTTAACCTTTTCATGCAATTCTTTCACAAGTTTTGCTTTTCGTTCACCATCTAAACTAACACGTTCATGAACAGGTATGGGAACAAGATCAAGCGGGGACAAAGGGTTAAAGCCATAAACAACTTCAAAAGGAGAATGCAATGTTCCACTATGAACAACTCTATTGTATGCAAACTCAATGTAAGCTAAGCAATCTTCCCAATTCTTTAGATTCTTTTGAATGACAACACGTAAAAGTTGAGACAAAGTTCTATTAACGACTTCAGTTTGACCATCGGTTTGTGGGTGAGCAGTTGTGGAAAATAGCAATTTAGTACCAAGTTTACTCCACAAAACACGCCAAAAATGACTTAGAAACTTTGTATCTCTATCACTAACAATCGTACGTGGCATGCCATGTAATCTAACAATTTCCTTAAAGAACAAATCAGCAATATGAATAGCATCATCAACTTTCTTACATGCAATGAAATGTGCCATTTTGGAAAATCTATCAACAACAACAAAGATGCTATCTTTACCAGTTTTGGATCGAGGCAATCCCAATACAAAGTCCATAGAAATATCAGTCCATGGTGAACTTGGAACAGATAAAGGAGTGTACAATCCATGTGGTTGTGTTCTAGACTTTGCTTGCTTGCAAGTAATACATTGGTCACATATCTTATCAACATGTGCTCTCATATGCGGCCAGAAGAAATGTTCCTTAAGTGTTTCCAAAGTCTTTAACGAGCCAAAATGACCCATTAAACCTCCTCCATGAGCTTCTTTTATCAACAACTCTCTTAATGAACACATTGGTACACATAACTTATGTTCTTTAAACAAGTAACCATCATGCAAGTAATATTTAGCAAAAGGTGAATCAGTGCATGCTTGATATATAGAACTAAAGTCATGATCAGAATGATACATCTCTTTGATAGACTCAAAACCAAACATGTTACATGAAAGAGTAGTAATCAAAGTATAACGACGAGATAAGGCATCAGCAACAACATTTTCTTTTCCTTGTTTATACTTGATCACATAAGGGAATTGTTCAATGAATTCAACCCACTTGGCATGTCTTTTGTTCAGTTTTCCTTGACCCTTTAGATACTTAAGGCTTTCATGATCAGTATGAATCACAAATTCCTTAGGTTGCAGATAATGTTGCCAAGTTTGTAAGGAACGGACAAGTGCGTACAATTCTTTATCATAGGTTGAATAATTGATGGAAGCTCCTTTCAATTTCTCACTAAAGTAGGCAACAGGTTTGTTACCTTGATGCAATACAGCTCCAATGCCAACTCCACTGGCATCACATTCAACTTCAAACATTTCATCAAAATTGGGCAATCTCAGGATGGGTGCAGAAGTTAGACGTTTCTTAAGTTCCTCAAAGGCTTGTTGTTGTGATTCTCCCCATTCAAATCTTACATCTTTCTTGACTAATTCATTCAAGGGGGCAGCTATGGTAGAGAAATCTTTCACAAAACGTCTATAGAAACTAGCTAATCCATGAAAACTCCTAATATCTCCAGCAGACTTAGGGGTTGGCCACTCGGTTATGGATTTAACTTTCTCTTGATCCACCTCAATTCCTTCAGCACTAATCACAAATCCTAAGAATGTAACCTTCTCCAGACAGAAAGAACACTTCTTGAAGTTAGCATACAGCTTCTCTTTCTGTAGGGTGACAAAAACGGCTCTTAGATGGTTCAGGTGTTCACCTAGGGTTTTGGAGTAGATAAGAATGTCATCAAAGTATACTACTACAAATTTCCCTATGAATCTCCTTAAGACCTCATTCATTAACCTCATGAAAGTACTAGGGGCATTGGTTAAACCAAAGGGCATAACTAACCATTCGTACAATCCAAACTTAGTCTTAAAGGCAGTTTTCCATTCATCACCTTCCCTAATTCTTACTTGGAAATATCCTTGCTTAAGATCTACTTTGCTAAAACACCTAGACCCATGTAACATATCCAGCATGTCATCCAACCTAGGAATAGGGTACCTATACTTCACAGTGATCTTATTGATGGCTCTACAGTCAGTACACATTCTCCAAGTTCCATCTTTCTTAGGGACAATGATTACAGGAACAGCACACGGACTCATACTCTCTCTTACTTTACCTTGACTCAATAATTCCTCAACTTGCCTTTGGATTTCCTTAGTTTCCTCTGGATTGGCTCTATAGGCAGGTCTGTTTGGGAGAACAGCTCCTGGAATGAAATCTATTTGATGCTCAATGCCTCTTAGAGGGGGTAAACCTGGGGGATCTCCTTCAGGAAACAAGCTAGAAAATTCTTGAAGTAAAGATGCAACTTCACTTGGTAAAGTAGATGGTATGTCAGATGAAGAGAATAGAGTTTCTTTGTAAAGTAAGATATAAACATTTTTGTTTGAATTGATAGCATGGAATACCTCACTTTGAGATGCAAAGAAAGCGTTTTTCTTTAGGGATGGCTCAGCAGAGACTTTGCTTTCTTTTGGTTCAACTTTAAGATGAGAACTTCTTAGTTGGTGTTCTTTGATAAAGATCCTTTCTAATTCCTTTTCTTTTGGATCATTGTAGCTTTTTAACATTCGTTGTTGATCCTCAAAGACTTTGTGTGGGGGTAAGGCATTTAATTTGAACAGTTTGTTGTTATGCCTAAAGGAATATCTATTTAGGTAACCATCATACGTAACCTTGTTGTCAAATTGCCACGGTCTACCTAATAAGATATGACTTGATTGCATAGGGGCTACGTCACATAACACCTCAGCAAAATACCCACCAATTGACAAAGGAACTAGAGCTTGCTTTGTTACCTTAACTTCACCACACTCATTAAGCCACGTAAGTCTATAAGGATGGGGGTGATTTAATAAAGGTAACTCAAGTTTCCTAACAAGTTCAAAACTTGCCACATTGGTACATGAACCGGAGTCAATGATTAAAGTGCAGACTTTCTTTTTAACCATACAGTGAATGTGGAATATGTTCTCTCTTTGTATGTCAGGTTCTTCAGTTTTAATTTGGGCACTTAGGGCTCGACGGACAACTAAGAACTCTTTTGTTTCACACTCATTAGTCTCTTCACTAATCTCTTCTTCTTCCTCACATGTTTGCTCAATCTCTTGTTTTTCTTCACTCTCTCCCAATTCTTCCTCAGAATAATACTCATTAGACTCTTCAATAAACATGATGCGTTTAGGGTTGGGACATTGATTAGCAAAATGACCTTTTCCTAAGCATTTAAAACATTGAATATCACGAGTCTTAACATTAGGCGTACCTTCCACCTTGGCTTTGCCTTTATCAGGGATTGGAAACTTTGGACGATTTTGGATGTTCTGGGTTGATTTTCCTTGGAATCCACGGCCTTGACCTTGTTGTGGACGGAATGGCGTCCTGGGCTGTGTTCTAGGAAAACTCAAAGGATTAGTCCGAAAAGAAGGGTTGGAAGTTTTTACCTTCAATTGTCTCTCCACTTTCTCAGCAATGTGAACCATAGAAGTCAGATCAGAGTAAGGTGTGAGTTCCACCTTGAATGCAATCTCTTTGTTCAAGCCAGCTAGAAATCTAGCCATTGTGGCTTCCTCAGCTTCTTCTATGTTAGCCCTGGTAAGCAAATGTTCTAACTCTTTATAAAATTCATCGACAGATCTATTACCTTGAGAAAGTTGTTGCAATTTCTGGAAAACGCTTCTTTCATAGGAAGGAGATATGAATCTCTTCCTCATCTCTTGTTTCAGCTCGGACCAAGTGACAACAGGAGGTTGTCTTGTTCTTCTCCTGGTGTTCTTCAATTGTTCCCACCAAAGTAAAGCATAATCTACAAATTCAAAAGTCGCATACCGCACTTTGGCCAATTCAGAATAGTTAGTGCAAGAATACATATGATCTACTTTTGTTTCCCATTGCAGATAAGCTTCAGGATCACTTTTCCCTTGGAAGGAGGGTATCGTCAGTTTAGTAGTAATGAACTCTTCCTCAAGAGGTTCATTTCTATCAGGCTGACGTTCATCATACCGTTCTTCCGGATAGGGTTCTTCATTGTACTCAGGGAGATAATCAAATCTCTCCTCAAAAGAAATGTTCCTACGACCACCATTACTACCTCGACCTCGACTTCTACCTCTATGTGATGTGACTCTTCTAGGTTGAACATAAGACTCATTAGCATAAGAGGTGCCTTCTTGAAAAGGTATACTAGGTTCCTTTTGATCTGAGGTTGGCTTTTCTACGTTGTTTATCCTTTGTTTGTTATCCTCTATGTCACTTCTCATTAAACCAAATTGATTAACAAGGAAAGTGAGTGTTTGCTGTATATTCTCTAGGGTAACAGGGACTGGGGATGGAACAGGAGTAGATGGGGACGGGGATGATGCATTATCTTTCTGTTGGGGACCCATGATTCAGAAAACAATCTCAAAAGCCAAATAAAAGATTGACAAGATGCAAATACTCTACTTTATGTTGACAGTTGTTTAAAACAGCAACTTGGACTATCTCTCCTAAAGATTCAAGTAAATCACAGAAGTCAAATTGTTGTTCGGGCTGAAAGAAATCTACGGGGTTGTTTTAAGACAATACCTCAATTTACTTTACAGCATATGCAATTATCAATTGTAGTAAAGCGAAAGTAAAGACACACAAACAAAGTGCTAGCAAGGGTTTGCTTTAGAAACTTTCAATATTTCAAAACTACAACACTTTGGGGTTTGGTTTGGGTGTTTTCTTTCTTTGGAGCTTTGCACGGGATTTTCCCTTTATGAAACGTTTAACTTTGGGCTTTTCCTCACTTGGCTTTCTTGTGCAATTCTCTCTTTGTCTTGCCTCTTACTTGTTGACAATTTTTGGCTTTTCTCTCGCGTATTTCTCAATCAAGCTTAATTTTCTTTCTTTGGACGGTTTTGCTTGATTGTTGTGAGACTACTGCTCACGGCCTACATGAGACATTGCCCACGGCCTTTAATTGCACAAGGTTGGTTGTATTTGGGATTTGAAAGTTCCTCGTACACAACACGGCTAAACACTATGTAGTGGGAATTCAATTCACAATCACAACAAGATCAAATTGTATATAGTGCAATGTAAGTTCAGAAATTGATCTAAAACAACAATGGGAAAGCTCTTTAACAATGTGGGGCTTAAACAATTCCTAAATTTCAGAATATATCTAAGTCCAACAAGTTGTTTGAAACAATTGAAATCAACAAAAAGATAAGACTATTAGCATATAGCAAGATTTCAAATGAGCTTTAAAAGGTTGTTTTGATCCACACGGTTTTTGGGCAGGTGTTCTTTTTCCTTTTTCTGTTTTTGGATGCAAGTGACCTAACTAATTCTAAGATGGCTAAATGCAACTTAGTTAAGTCTAAAGGAAGTTCACAAGGCTGGTTACTAGTAACTAATGGAAAATCAGTCTAGATGCAACTAGGCTATCTTGTTTTGTTTTGTTTTCAAGTGAACTAACTTACTTAGTTTTTGTTTTGTTTGATGCAATCAGATTCTAACTAAATGAACTAGATGCAAGTGTTTAAAGCCTACTTATCAAACGTTCATGTACTAGTGAGACTAGGCAGCACACTCTATTTAGCTAAGCTACTTGTTTTGGTTTTTGTTTTCGGTTTTCTAGTGCCAAACTAATCAGCCAACTAAAATACTTAAAGTATGATGTAAACTAGCCTAAACTAAGCTAAAGATGGCAGCACTAAAAACGTTACAAATGGTTTGTTCACAAGTACTAAAAACAGGATTTTAACTATGTGAATACAAGCTAAAGTTTCAACTAATCTAGTTTTGTGTTCAAGTTTTCTGATTTTAAGGACACACTATACCAACACTTAAACTACTAAATCAAGGTCTAATGATGTTTATCTAAGCTAAATAAGGGAGCATAGAAAACGTTCAAAACAGTTTGCACATAGGAACTAAAAACAGAATTTTCTAACTACTACAACTTGATGATTAACCAAACTATCAACTAGCCTATTTTGTGTTCAAGGTTTTCTGTTTTAAGGAGTCAATCAAACTACCATTTAAAACTACTAGATTAGTGTCTAATGAACAATATCTAAGCTAGGTTGAACACTCACAAGCTGGCCACACACGGTTTTTGCTTCAAGATACCAAACAGCTCCTAACACACCTAAAACTAGTCTAAGTTGTTCTTGTGGTCAGTTTTCGTTTTGCCTACTTAAACTAAGTAACCAAGCTATATTATACTATCTAACAAGCACTTTAAAACATAATCTAACTATCAAAACAAACAACAACTAAACGTACTAAAAATCAGTTCAACATTGGGCAGCAACATTCATATGCAAATCTAATCAAATGTAAACATGAATAGAAGACTAACCAAGGCTCTGATACCAATTGATGAGCCATATGGGGGCTGAAAACGTTGCCAAGGATGTTGTCCTCTATTCCAAATTGATTTGAACCCAAGCTATGTCAAAGAACATCTTAAAGACACCCTTTAAGCTTTAACCTTTGTTCTTGGCTCAATCTATGCCAAACCTCTTCCTCTTTGGCACTCCAACACACCTAAAACCTCTATGAGACCCTAAGATGCTTGTAAACCAAATAAAGAAGTAAATGCAAACAAGTTCTAGGCTGGAACTTGTATGAAAACCGTTTGGTGGCTTTAAAACCTCAACTTGAAATGTTGAAAACTCCTTTGAAGGAAATTCTGGTTTTGTATTTGATAAGTGTTGTGAATTACATTCAGCTTCTAAGACTACTTATAACAAACGAAAATAAACAAGGTACAAGGTTTGGAATACAAAGTATAAGCCTAGAATAACATGCTTTCTTTTTGATCAAGTTGGTGCAACTTTCGGTTGAGAGGACCTGGTTGCTTCCCTTTCCTTCTTTGCTTGTCTTTGAGCCATTGTTTTGATTGGTTTAAACATTGAGCAGCTTGCTTGAGAAAGGGCTTTGATTGGTTGCAAGTTGTCTTTGAATCTTCAAACCTTTTAGTCTCAAACCAACGGTTTGTTCAAAGGATTTGATTGGAGCAAATTTTGTGCAGCTTGTATCCTTGACTTTCAACTTGATTTGTGATTGGTTTGAAGGTTTGCAAGACTCCTTTTAATTGGTCCATGATGTGAGCAGCTTGTACACTTATATTAATGTGAAGAACATTGCTTGAAGCTTGGAGCAACTTGTCTTGGTCATCATTGGCGTGGAGGACAAGTCTTGGTGTTTGACATGAGAGCTTGTCACCTCTTTGCTTGTCACCTCTTTGCTTGGATAAAAATTCAGGTTTGAATTGCATCTTCAAGCTAAAAACGTGTACCTAAAAGACAAGGCAAGAATACAACACAAACTATCCTAAAACAAAGTTAACAAACTAAGAATATTAAAAAGAACATATAAAGATATGTACAACATGCATTTGATACAACTAGATCATAGCTTGTATCATATAAACCCAATGGATGTCATCTTTGCTTGGCTCATCCTCTTCATGCCTGTAAAGGAATGATTCAACACAATGTAACAATTTCTTAGCCATACTCCTTGTTATGGGACCATTGTGTGGCAATGAGGTGTCATCGTCAGTGTTTGTATCTACAAGGTTAGGCTGTAGCTCATCACCTAAGCATGCTTAATTCCTCATGTTCTTCAACATAAGCATAGTACAAATCATCAAGCATTTCATTGTAATATGCACTAACATCTTTATTACACTGAGAAAGAGTTTGATATCTAGGAGTTTTACATTCCCAAAATCCAACCCATAAACCATTCGTACGACCAAAGGAGTTCATACGTTTTTCCAGTTCATCAAAGTCTCTCCTATGGCATTCAACTCCCCAAATGGTTTTTAGAATCATGTTTAATCAAAACAATTAACCAAGATGGTAAAACAATGAGATAAATAAGTCAGAATACAAGCAAGTAAGATCAAACTATAACTTTAACAAAACGTAAATTTCTACTTCAAATTGACAATTGAATAAACAACAATCTTGGACTATCTATGATTCAAAGAAAAAATAGAAGTCAAGTGATGCTTTTGGCTGAATCAAAGAAAGCTAAGGGTTTGTACAGAACAATCCTTTAACTTACCTTAAACTTTAATGCACATTCAATTGTAAATAAAGTGAAAGACAATACATACACACAAGTGTTCAACAAGGGATTGTTCGAGGAACGTTTTACAACAGTCAACACTTTTGGTGTAGGTATTTGCTTTTGGTTTTGCACAATTCACCTTTTGTGAACTTTGGATGGCTATATCTCACTTCTTGTGCAAATCACTCATACGTCTTGTCTCTTGCTTTTTGACGTTAAAAATGACTTTTCTCTCAGTTTCTTTCACAAACAAGCCTAATTATTTTCCTTTGATTGGCTTTGTCTGTTTTGTGAGTCTACTGCTCACTTGCCTTTATGAGACATTGCTCACGGCTTCTTTTTCTTTGGTTTTACTTGCACAAGTTTTGGTGTGGCTTTTGTGAAACGTTCTTTGAACAACACGGAAGAACACTAATGATATGAAAACTGTTTCACAAATTTAACAACCAAATATAGATGAAATTTCAATGCAAGTTGAAGAAGTGTAAAGACAACAAGATGATAACAGGGTCGGCAATTTAACAGTGTAGGGATAAATATAGACAAAGTGATCCTAAGTAAGAACTTAAGTCCAATAAAGTCTTTAAACAATTGAATCAATCCCAAGTAAAGATAATCGTAAAGCCAACGTTAAAATTTGAAATCAAATCTTGTTTCTTACAAATTTACTTCACTTTTAACAAATCTCAAGTCAATAATGTTTCAATTAAAAGATTCAATCAAGTTTGTACCAAACAATGACTTAAGGTGTAACGGGGGTGGTGAAATCAAATTCAACAAGTTTAAACAAATAGCATTCAAAGATGTAATCAAGTTTAAACTAAATTGTTTCGTTTTTTTTGTGTTTTTGATGCAAATGATCTAACTAATCTTAAGATAGCTAAATGCAACTTAGTTGTTTCTAAATGCAATTTATAAGGGCTGATTACTATAACACTAATGGAAATCAGTTTTGATGCAAACTAACTAACTTGTTTTGTTTTGTTTTTAAATTAACTATTCTACTTGTTTTTGTGTTGGTTTTCGTTTGTATGATGCAATCAGTTTCTAAGCTAGATGATACTAGATGCAAGTGTTTATATCCTACTTATCAAACGTATATCACTAGAAGCTAGGCAGCACACTTAGTTAGCTAAAACTACTTGTTTTGATCTTTAGTTTTCGGATTTCGTGTGCTAAACTAAACAACCAACTAAACACTTAAACTATGTTGTAAACTAGCCTAACCAAGCTAAATAAGGTAGCAAATACAACGTCTAAACAGATTGCACACAACTACTAAAAACAGAATTTTAACAACTTGATTACAACTAACTATCAACTAATCTATTTTCGTGTTCAAAGTTTTCTGTTTTAAGGACTTATCTAAACTACCATTTAAACTTCTAGATTAGGACCTAATGAACAATATCTAGGCCAGATTGAACAAGTACAAGCTGGTTACACACGGTTCTAAACTTGAGCTACACAATCAGATTCTAACACACTTAAGTCTAGTCTAAGTTATTTTTGTGGGGGTTTTCGGTTTTGCCACTTAAAACTAAGTTACCAAACTATTGTAAACTATCTAATAAACACTTTAAAACATAAACTAACTACCTAAACAAACAGATTCTAAATGAACAACAAAACAGTTTAACAAACGGTTTTGGGCAGCATCATGAATATGCTAGTTTAAACAATGTAAACATGAATAGAAGACTAACCAAATCTCTGATACCAATTAATGAGCCAAACGAAGGCTAGAAAACGTTGCCAAGGACTTTGTCTCCTATTCCAAACTGATTTGAACAAAAGCTATGGCAAAGAACATCATAAAGACACCCCTTGAACTGTAACCGTTGTTCTTGGCTCAATTGATGCCAACACCTCTCCCTCTTTGGCACTCCAACACATCTAAAACCTCAATGAGACCCTAAGATGCTGTAAACCAAAAGATGAAGCAAATACTAACAAGTTCTAGGCTAGGAACTTGAAAGAAAACCGTTAAGTGGTCTTAAACTTCAACTAGCATAAGTTGAGAACTCCTTAAAGGATATTTGATTGAATTGTGTTTGAAAATAGTTGTGTTTTACATTCAGGTTCTAAACCTACTTATAACAAACGAAAATGATGAAAAGTACAAGTTTTAATGTACAAAGTACTAGACTAAAATGACATGCTTGCTTTGAAACTTGTTTGAGCAATTTGGTTCCAAGAATTCAGGTTGTCTTTTACGTGCTCCCCATGCTTGTCTCTAGCTTTCTTTCTTCATCAATTTGATTGGTTAAGACTTGGAGCAGCTTGCTTGGAATTAGGCTTTGATTGGTTGAGAGTGTGGCTTTGAATTTTCAAAAGAATGAAGCTTAATCTAACGTTTCTTCCATGCTAGTTTTCAGCCACAATTTTGATTGGTTAACACATTGAGCTGCTTGCTTTGGATTGCATTTGATTGGTTGCAAGTTTGGTGTTGAATTTTCAAAGGAATTAACCATGAACCAGCCGTTTTCTTCAAAAGGAGCTGATTGGTTGAATTGTTGTGCAGCTTGCTGAATTTTCTTCACTTGTTTGTGATTGGTTTAAGCATTTACAAGACTCCTTCTTATTGGCTAATGATGTGAGCAGCTTGTTTCATCTTGTTTCAACGTGAAGAACAAATTCAGTTTTGACATGGTTGCTTGTCACCACCTTGCTTGTAAGCTACTTGCTTATCACCTACTTGCTTGGACAAAAATTCAGATTCTAATTGCATTTTCAAGCTAAGTGCGTGTACCTGAAAGACAAGGCAATAATACAACACAAACTATCCTAAAACAAGGTTAACCAACCAACAAACACAAGATACACAACATATATGACATGTCCTAAGGGTTAGTTAAGATATAAGACATAAAAAGTAGCACTAGTGTGTGCGGAGTTAACAGTGATATGCCATGTCTTACAGAACTAACATGTGACAATAAATGATACATGAAAATATGTTGCGTTGACCCCATCGTGGGCTCATCACAAAGGGTTAGGCACAAAGAAGTAAACTTCCCCTTGCTTCCTTAGTGATCAAACGTGTGGACAACGAGCAAGACCAACATTACAAGATGGTCGTTGATCAGGCAAACCAAAATGGCCCTCCTGGACGGCACCTTTTAGCAATGGCAATACCTTCAAAACGCTCAACTTTGAAGGATCTTAACTTAGGTTTTTAATGCAAAACCAAGAAAACAAAGTATCACACAAAGTGAAGGAAATATCAAGAATTGTTATTCATCAAAAAAGTGTCTTCCTAGGCGCCCAAAGGCTCTAGTTATAGGCTGAGATTGAGCCTTAAAAATGTCTAGAACTAATTCAAGATAAAGCTAGCTAACAATCTTTGAAAATTGAAAACTATTTGAATTCAAAACTAAAACAAATCCTATCTAGAAACTTCAAATCTTGCAAGACATTATCCTCAATGAATCTGGTCATGTTTGGTGATGAAATGGCGTTGGAGGCTTGATCTTGACATAGATAAGATGGTTGTGTTTGACTTCCAAGGCTGGTTGAAGATTGAATTCAATTTGAATTTGAACTTGACTTCAAACTTGAATCTAATCTTTGAATTTTGATTTCTCCTCTTTTGCTCTCCAAATTGGCGTGTAACCATAGAAGATGGCGTGTGCTAAGGTCTACAAGGGGTTGAGATGTTGGATTCAAATGCTGGTTGGAGATTGAGTTTAACTTGAACTTGAATTTAAACTTGGATTCAAATTTGAATTGTCATCTTATCTTTGTTATCTTTCAAATTTAACTTCATGTTGGCGTTTGGAGTGGATGTAGATTAGGCTGAAATCTTCTTGAACTTTAAGTCTCCAATTGATTGAGATTGAATTCAAATTAAGGTTGAATTTTAAATTCAAGCCTAGCTTTGAATTTAAACTCAATTGATCATTATCCATTTGCTTCAATCATGGCCGGCCCCCCTCTTATGGATAATGGAGATGATTTCAACTTGATCAAGAGATTCTATCTTGGACACCTTTGAATTTGTCTTAGCATAGACAAACATTCTCTTCAAACATTCTCTTGAAACATTCTCTTCAACATTCTCTTCAAACATTCTCTTGAAACATTCTCTTGTACCTAATTTACCTACAAAGCAAATACATAAAACTAAGATCACACGACACAAAATAAAATCCAAACAAACAAAGAGTGTAGACGTGCATGTGATACATGCTCAAGTTGAAGGTTCAATGAAATGAACCCAAGGAGTCTTAGGTTCATCTTGAACATGCTTGTACAAGAAGGTGGCAACTTGATGACAAAGTTCCTTTGCCCTCCTTCTTGTCATAGGACCTTTGACCTCTTGATGGGGCCCTTGATCCTCATCGGACCCTTGATCCCCATCAATCCCCCCCTCCTCAAAAGGATTCGTCCTCGAATCAAAAAGGTCATCGTTGAAAGGGGTGAGATCAGCAACATTAAAAGTAGGTGAAATCTTCTTGAACTTTAAGTCTCCAATTGATTGAGATTGAATTCAAATTAAGGTTGAATTTTAAATTCAAGCCTAGCTTTGAATTTAAACTCAATTTGCTTCAATCATGGCCGGCCCCCCTCTTATGGATAATGGAGATGATTTCAACTTGATCAAGAGATTCTATCTTGGACACCTTTGAATTTGTCTTAGCATAGACAAACATTCTCTTCGAATATTCTCTTGAAACATTCTCTTCAACATTCTCTTCAAACATTCTCTTGAAACATTCTCTTCAACATTCTCTTCAAACATTCTCTTGAAACATTCTCTTGTACCTAATTTACCTACAAAGCAAATACATAAAACTAAGATCACACTACACAAAATAAAATCCAAACAAACAAAGAGTGTAGATGTGCATGTGATACATGCTCAAGTTGAAGGTTCAATGAAATGAACCCAAGGAGTCTTAGGTTCATCTTGAACATGCTTGTACAAGAAGGTGGCAACTTGATGACAAAGTTCCTTTGCCCTCCTTCTTGTCATAGGACCTTTGACCTCTTGATGGGGCCCTTGATCCTCATCGGACCCTTGATCCTCATCAAATTCTTGATATTTCATTCACTTTGTGTGATACTTTGTTTTCTTGGTTTTGCATTAAAAACCTAGGTTAAGATCCTTCAAAGTTGAGCATATTGAAGGTGTTGCCATTGCTTAAAGGTGCCGTCCAGGAGGGCCGTTTTGGTTTGCCTGATCAACGACCATCTTGAAGTGTTGGTCTTGCTCATTCGTTTAATCCACACGTTTTTAATCACTAAGGAAGCAAGGGGAAGTCTTCTTCCTTGTGCCTAACCCTTTGTGAAGGACGTTTGGAAGGTGGAATCGTTGGAGCCCACGAGTTGCACGCATCAAATTGGTATCAGAGCCAGGTTAATCTATTCCACCATCTATCATTTCCTTTTCGTTTGAGTCTAGTCATTTCAATTTCAGTTGAGTCCTTCTACTCCTCACTCTGCACGTCTTGCATTTTATACAAAAAAAAACGTCCAAAAAACAAAACATTGCGTTGAGTCCTTACACGTTGTTGCATATTGCTTTTCAACATTCAAGTGTCATTTCCTTTATTTCCTTTTCGCATCACAATCTGATTTTGAGTCGTTCAAACTTGAACAAATTAGGGTTCGTTGCATTTTTAGGTTACATTCAGCCTTCTTCAAAATATTCCAACCATCATCCTATAAAGCTACCTCGGTTTCAAATCATCTTGTTGCTACCGAAGCTTTTAGTTGGTGATGATTGTATGCATCTTATGATTCACATTGTGATTGATTTCATGCTATAAATCTGGTAGTCCTACGTGTGCTTGTCTTCACAACCTACTTGCAACATCAACCAAAACCCTAAAACCAGCCCCACACCCCACGGCCCAACCACCCCCACCCCAACCCAACTCTAAAACTCGCCAAGCTGATCCCAAATAGCCCTATTTAAACCCCAAACAAAAAGCCCCAAACCAACTTTACCAAATACAATCAGATTCTAAAGATCCCAATTCATTCAAATAAACCCTAACCCTAGAATTTGAATTTTGTTCAAATTCTGTCCTAGACCAACCAATATCCAAATTGATCACACCAATCATCAATTACCAACCCAAATAGTCAATTTACAACACCCATTCCGTTCCTACAACCACATTCCGCAAAATCCCAAAACGTTCATGATGAGCCAAACGAAGGCTAGATAAACGTTGTAAGGACCTTGTCTCCTATTCCAAATTGATTTGAACCTCAGCTATGGCAAAGAACATCACAATGACACCCCTTGAACTGTAACCGTTTGTTCTTGGCTCAATTTATACCAACACCTCTTCCTCTTTGGTATTCCAACACATCTAAAACCTCATTAAGACCCTAAGATGCTGTAAACCAAAAGATGAAGCAAATACTAACAAGTTCTAGGCTAGGAACTTGAAAGAAAACCGTTAAGTGGTCTTAAACTTCAACTAGCATAAGTTGAGAACTCCTTAAAGGATATTTGATTGAAATGTGTTTGAAAATAGTTGTGTATTGTTGTTTTTTGTACATTCAGGTTCCTACCTATTTATAGCAAACGAAAATGATAAAGAGTACAAGTTTTAATGTACAAAGTACAAGACTAAAATGACATGCTTGGTTTGAAACTTGTTTGAGCAATTTGGTTCCAAGAATTCAGGTTGTCTTTTACGTGCTCCCCATGCTTGTCTCTAGCTTTCTTTCTTCATCAATTTGATTGATGGAGCAGCTTGCTTGAGAAATGCCTTTGATTGGTTGCAATTTGGTGTTGAATTTTCAAACCAATCATGCATAGACCAGCCGTTTCTTCTTGCTAGATTTCAGCCAAAATTCTGATTGGATAATGTAGTGAGCAGCTTGGTTGAACTCCCCTTTTGATTGGTTGTAGTTTAGGCTTTGAATATTCAAACCAATCAACCATGAACCAGCCGATTTCTCTTTTGAATTTGATTGGATCAAATGTTGAGCAGCTTGCATTCTTGTTCTAACTTGATTGTGATTGGTTTAAGTATTTGCAAGACTTCTTCCTATTGGTTAAAGCTTTGAGCAGCTTGTATCTTCCTTGTTTGCGTGAGAAGAAATCAGATTTTTGACATGGTTGCTTGTCACCACCTTGCTTGTAAGCTACTTGCATTTCACCTCTTTGTTTGGACAAAAATTCAGGTTTGAATTGCATCTTCAAGCTATGTACGTGTACCTGAAAGACAAGGCAATAATACAACACAAACTATCCTAAAATAAGGTTAACTAACCAACAATATTAAAAAGAACATCTAAAGATATGTACAACATGCTTTTGATACAACTAGATCATAGCTTGTATCATATAAAACCAATGGACATCTTTGCTTGGTTCATCCTCTTCATGCCTGTAAAGAAATGATTCAACACAATGCAACAATTTCTTAGCCATACTCCTTGTTATGGGACCATTTGGGGCAATGAGGTGTCATCATCAGTGTTTGTATCCACAAGGTTAGGCTGTAGCTCATCATTCCCTCCCACTTGAGAAGGATTCGTCCTCGAATCTGAATCAATACTAAACGGAGAAAGGTCAGCAACATTAAAAGTTTTAGAGATAGAACCATACCTTTCTTCAGGAAGATCGAGAATATAGGCATTATCACCAAGCCGTTTCAACACTTCGAACGGTCCATCGCCTCTTGGCTTCAATTTTCAGTCCCTTTCCTTAGGGAATCTTTCTTTCCTCAAGTGTAACCAAACAAGATCACCAGGCTCAAATATAACAACTTTACAATTTCTGTTGGCTCTATTGGCATACACTTTATTCTTAGCTTCAAGTTGTGACTTAACCTTTTCATGCAATTCTTTCACAAGTTTTGCTTTTCGTTCACCATCTAAACTAACACGTTCATGAACAGGTATGGGAACAAGATCAAGCAGGGACAAAGGGTTAAAGCCATAAACAACTTCAAAAGGAGAATGCAATGTTCCACTATGAACAACTCTATTGTATGCAAACTCAATATAAGCTAAGCAGTCTTCCCAATTCTTCAAGTTCTTTTGAATGACAACATGTAACAGTTGAGACAAAGTTCTATTAACAACTTCAGTTTGACCATCGGTTTGTGGGTGAGCAGTTGTAGAAAATAACAATTTAGTACCAAGTTTACTCCACAAAACACGCCAGAAATGACTTAGAAACTTTGTATCTCTATCACTAACAATTGTACGTGGCATGCCATGCAATCTAACAATCTCCTTAAAGAACAAATCAGCAATATGAATAGCATCATCAACTTTCTTACATGCAATGAAATGTGCCATTTCGGAAAATCTATCAACAACAACAAAGATGCTATCTTTACCAGTTTTGGAACGAGGCAATCCCAATACAAAGTCCATAGAAATATCAGTCCAAGGTGAGTTTGGAACAGATAAAGGAGTGTATAATCCATGTGGTTGTGTTCTAGACTTTGCTTGCTTGCAAGTAATACATTGGTCACATACCTTATCAACATGTGCTCTCATATGTGGCCAGAAGAAATGTTCCTTAAGTGTTTCCAAAGTTTTTAACGAGCCAAAATGACCCATTAAACCTCCTCCATGAGCTTCTTTTATCAACAACTCTCTTAATGAACACATTGGTACACATAACTTATGTTCTTTAAACAAATAACCATCATGCAAGTAATATTTAGCAAAAGGTGAATCAATGCATGCTTGATATATAGAACTAAAGTCATGGTCAGAATGATACATCTCTTTGATAGACTCAAAACCAAACATGTTACATGAAAGAGTAGTAATCAAAGTATAGCGACGAGATAAGGCATCAGCAACAACATTTTCTTTTCCTTGCTTATTCTTGATCACATAAGGGAATTGTTCAATGAATTCAACCCATTTGGTATGTCTTTTGTTCAATTTTCCTTGACCTTTTAGATACTTAAGGCTCTCATGATCAGTATGAATCACAAATTCCTTAGGTTGGAGATAATGTTGCCAAGTTTGTAAAGAACGAACAAGGGCATACAATTCTTTGTCATAGGTTGAATAATTTATGGAAGCTCCTTCTAATTTCTCACTAAAGTAGGCAACAGGTTTGTTACCTTGATGCAATACAGCTCCAATGCCAACTCCACTGGCATCACATTCAACTTCAAACATTTCGTCAAAGTTGGGCAATCTCAGGATAGGTGCAGAAGTTAGACGTTTCTTAAGTTCCTCAAAGGCTTGTTGTTGTGATTCTCCCTATTCAAATCTTACATCTTTCTTGACTAACTCATTCAAGGGTGCAGCTATGGTAGAGAAATCCTTCACAAAATGTCTATAGAAGCTAGCTAATCCATGAAAACTCCTAATATCTCCAGCAGACTTAGGGGTTGGCCACTCAGTTATGGATTTAACTTTCTCTTGGTCCATTTCAATTCCTTCAGCACTAATCACAAATCCTAAGAATGTAACCTTCTCCAGACAGAAAGAACACTTCTTGAAATTAGCATACAACTCTTCTTTCTGCAGGGTGACAAAAACAGCTCGAAGATGGATCAGATGTTCACTTAGGGTTTTGGTGTAGATAAGAATGTCATCAAAGTAGACTACTACAAATTTCCCTATGAATTTCCTTAAGACCTCATTCATTAACCTCATGAAAGTACTAGGGGCGTTTGTTAAACCAAAGGGCATAACTAACCATTCGTACAATCCAAATTTAGTCTTAAATGCAGTTTTCCATTCATCACCTTCCCTAATTCTCACTTGGAAATAACCTTGTTTAAGATCTACTTTGCTAAAGCACCTAGACCTATGTAACATATCCAACATGTCATCCAACCTAGGAATAGGGTATCTATACTTCACAGTGATCTTATTGATGGCTCTACAGTCAGTATACATTCTCCAAGTTCCATCTTTCTTAGGGACAATGATAACAGGAACAGCACAAGGACTCATACTCTCTTTTACTTTACCTTAGGTCAATAGTTCCTCAACTTGCTTTTGGATTTCCTTAGTTTCCTCTGGATTGGCTCTATAGGCAGGTCTGTTTGGGAGAACAACTCGTGGAACGAAATCTATTTGATGTTCAATGCCTCTTAGAGGTGGTAAACCTGGGGGATCTCCTTCAAGAAACAAGCTAGAAAATTCTTGAAGTAAAGATGCAACTTCACTTGGTAAAGTAGATGGTATTTCAGATGAAGAGAACAGAGTTTCTTTGTAAAGCAAGATATAAACAGTTTTCTTTGAATTGATAGCGTGGAATACCTCACTTTGAGATGCAAAGAATGCGCTTTTCTTTAGAGATGGTTCGGCAGAAACTTTGATTTCTTTCGGTTCAATTTTAAGATGTGAACTTTTCAGTTGGTTTTCCTTGATGAAAATCCTTTCCAATTCCTTTTCTTTTGGATCTTTATGGCTTTTTAACATTCGTTGTTGATCCTCAAAGACTTTGTGCGGGGCAAGGCATTTAATTTGAACAGTTTATTGTTATGCATAAAGGAATATCTATTCAGGTAACCATCATTTGTAACCTTGTTGTCAAATTGCCACGGTCTACCTAATAAGATATGACTTGATTGCATAGGGGCTACGTCACATAACACCTCAGCAGAATACCCACCGATTGATAAAGGAACTAGGACTTGCTTTGTTACTTTAACTTCACCACACTCATTAAGCCACGTAAGTCTATAAGGATGGGGGTGATTAATTAAAGGTAACTCAAGTTTCCTAACAAGTTCAAAACTTGCAACATTGGTACATGAACCGGAGTCAATGATTAAAGTGCAGACTTTCTTTTTAACCATGCAATGAATGTGGAATATGTTCTCTCTTTGTATGTCAGGTTCTTCAGTTTTGATTTGGGCACTTAGAGCTCGACGGACAACTAAGAATTCTTTTGTTTCACATTCATTAGTCTCTTCACTAACCTCTTCTTCTTCCTCACATGTTTGTTCAATCTCATTGTTTTCTTCACTCTCTTCCAATTCTTCTTCAGAATAATACTCATTAGGCTCTTCAATAAACATGATGTGTTTAGGGTTCGGACATTGATTAGCAAAATGACCTTTTCCTAAGCATTTAAAACATTGAATATCACGAGTCTTAACATTAGGCGTAACTTCCACCTTGGCTTTGCCTTTATCAGTGATTGGAAACTTTGGACGATTTTGGATGTTCTGGGTTGATTTTCCTTGGAATCCACGGCCTTGACCTTGTTGTGGACGGAAAGGCGTCCTGGGCTGTGTTCTAGGAAAACTCAAAGGATTAGTCCGAAAAGAAGGGTTAGAAGTTTTTACCTTCAATTGTCTTTCCACTTTCTTAGCAATGTGAACCATGGAAGCCAGATCAGAGTAATGTGTAAGTTCCACCTTGAATGCAATCTCTTTGTTCAAGCCAGCTAGAAATCTAGCCATTGTGGCTTCCTCAGCTTCTTCTATATTAGCCCTGGTAAGCAGATGTTCTAATTCTTTATAAAATTCATCAACAGATCTATTACCTTGAGAAAGTTGTTGCAATTTCTGGAAAATGCTTCTTTCATAGGAAGGAGATATGAATCTCTTCCTCATCTCTTGTTTCAGCTCGGACCAAGTAACAACAGGGGGCTGTCTTGTTCTTCTCCTGGTGTTCTGCAATTGCTCCCACTAGAATAAAGCATAATCTACAAATTCAAAAGTTGCATACCGCACTTTGGCCAATTCAGAATAGTTAGTGCAAGAATACATATGATCTACTTTTGTTTCCCATTGCAGATAAGCTTCAGGATCACTTTTCCCTTGGAAGGAGGGTATTGTCAGTTTAGTAGTAATGAACTCTTCTTCAAGATGTTCATTTCTATCAGGTTGACGTTCATCGTACCGTTCTTCCGGATAGTATTCTTAATTGTACTCAGGGAGATAATCAAATCTCTCCTCAAAAGAAATGTTCCTACGACCACCATTACTACCTTGACCTCGACTTCTACCTCTATGTGATGTGACTCTTCTAGGTTGAACATGAGACTCATTACCATAAGAGGTGCCTTCTTGAAAAGGTATACTAGGTTCCTTTTGATCTGAGGTTGGCTTTTCTATGTTGTTTATCCTTTGTTTGTTATCCTCTATGTCACTTCTCATTAAACCAAACTGATTAACAAGGAAAGTGAGTGTTTGCTGTATATTCTCTAGGGTAACAGGGACTGGGGATGGGACAGGAGTAGATGGGGACGGGGATGGTGCATTATCTTTCTGTTGGGGACCCGTGATTCAGAAAACAATCTCAAAAACCAATTTAAAATATTGATAAGATGCAAATACTCTACTTTATGTTGACAATTGTTTAAAACAACAATTTGGACTATTTTTCCTAAGGACTCAAGTAAATCACAGAAGTCAAATTGTTGTTCGGGCTGAATGAAATCTACGGGGTTGTTTAAGACAATCCCTCAATTACTTTACAGCATATGCAATTATCAATTGAAGTAAAGTGAAAGTAAAAGCACACAAACAAAGTGTCAGCAAGGGTTTGCTTTAGAAACTTTCAATATCTCAAAACCACAACACTTTGGGGTTTGGTTTGGGCACTTTCTTTCTTTTGAGCTTTGCACGGGAATTTTCCTTTTATGCAATGTTTATTTTTGGGCTTTTTCCTCACTTGGCTTTCTTGTGCAATTCTCTCTTGTCTTGCCTCTTACTTGTTGACAAACATTGGCTCTTCTCTCGCGTATTTCTCAATCAAGCTTAATTTTCTTTCTTTAGAGGGGTTTGCTTGATTGTTGTGAGACTACTCCTCACGGCCTACATGAGACATTGCCCACGACCTTTAATTGCACAAGGTTTGTTGTATTTGGAATTTGAAAGTTCCTCGTACACAACACGGCTAAACACTATGTAGTGAGAAGTCAATTCACAATTACAACAAGTTCAAATTGTATACAGTGCAATGTAAGTTCAGCAATTGATCTAAAACAACAATTGGATAGCTCTTTAACAGTGTGGGGCTTAAACAATTCCTAACTTTCAGAATGTATCTAAGTCCAACAAGTGGTTTGAAACAATTGAAATCAACAAAAAGATAAAGCTATTAGCATACACCAAGATTTCAAATGAGCTTTAAAAGAGTGGTTTAGATCACACGGTTTTGGGCACTTGTTTTTCTGTTTTTGATGCAATTGATCTATCTATTCTTAAGATAGCTAAATGCAGCTTAGTTGTATCTAAATGCAATTTATAAGGCTGATTACTATATCAACTAATGGAAATCAGCTTTGATGCAAACTAGCTACTTGCTTTGTTTTGTTTTTTTGGTGATCTATCCTACTTTGTTTTTGTTTGGTTTTTGTTTATATGATGCAATCAGTTTCTAAGCTAGATGATCCTATATGCAGCTCTTTATGTTCTACCTAACAAACGTATATGAACTAGAACTAGGCAGCACACTTAGTTAGCTAAAACTACTTGTTTTGTTCCTTAGGTTTCGGTTTTGCTTGTGCTAACTAAACAACCAACTAAAACCTCTTAATCTATGTTGTAAACTAGTCTAACCAAGCTAAATAAGGCAGCACTAAAAATGTCTAAACAGTTTGCACACAACTATTAAAAACAGAATTTAACAATTTGATTACAAACTAAACTATCAACTAATCTATTTTTGTGTTCAAGTTTTCTGTTTTAAGGACTCAACTAAACTACCATTTAAACTTCTAGATTAGAACCTAATGAACATTGTCTAAGCTAGATGGAACAAGAACAATCAGTTATACACGGTTTTAGTCTAAACTACACAAAGGGATTCTAACAACACTTAAGTCTAGTCTAAGTTCTTCTTGTGATGGTTTTCGGTTTTGCTACTTAAAACTAATTTACCAAACGATTGTAAACCCACTAATAAACACTTTAAAACATGAACTAACTATCTAAATAAACAGATTCTATAGGAACATAAAAACAGTCTACTATACGATTTGGGCAGCATCATTCATATGCAAGTTTAAACAATGTAAACATGAATAGAAGACTAACCAACGCTCTGATACCAATTGATGAGCCAAACGAAGGCTAGATAAACGTTGTAAGGACCTTGTCTCCTATTCCAAATTGATTTGAACCTCAGCTATGGCAAAGAACATCACAATGACACCCCTTGAACTGTAACCGTTTGTTCTTGGCTCAATTTATACCAATACCTCTTCCTCTTTGGTATTCCAACACATCTAAAACCTCATTGAGACCCTAAGATGCTGTAAACCAAAAGATGAAGCAAATACTAACAAGTTCTAGGCTAGGAACTTGAAAGAAAACCGTTAAGTGGTCTTAAACTTCAACTAGCATAAGTTGAGAACTCCTTAAAGGATATTTGATTGAAATGTGTTTGAAAATAGTTGTGTATTGTCGTTTTTTGTACATTCAGGTTCCTACCTATTTATAGCAAACGAAAATGATAAAGAGTACAAGTTTTAATGTACAAAGTACAAGACTAAAATGACATGCTTGGTTTGAAACTTGTTTGAGCAATTTGGTTCCAAGAATTCAGGTTGTCTTTTACGTGCTCCCCATGCTTGTCTCTAGCTGTCTTTCTTCATCAATTTGATTGGATAATACATGGAGCAGCTTGCTTGAGAAATGCCTTTGATTGGTTGCAATTTGGTGTTGAATTTTCAAACCAATTATGCATAGACCAGCCGTTTCTTCTTGCTAGATTTCAGCCAAAATTCTGATTGGATAATGTAGTGAGCAGCTTGGTTGAACTCCCCTTTTGATTGGTTGTAGTTTAGGCTTTGAATATTCAAACCAATCAACCATGAACCAGCCGATTTCTCCTTTGAATTTGATTGGATCAAATGTTGAGCAGCTTGCATTCTTGTTCTAATTGATTGTGATTGGTTTAAGCATTTGCAAGACTTCTTCCTATTGGGTAAAGCTTTGAGCAGCTTGTATCTTCCTTGTTTGCGTGAGAAGAAATCAGATTTTTGACATGGTTGCTTGTCACCACCTTGCTTGTAAGCTACTTGCATTTCACCTCTTTGTTTGGACAAAAATTCAGGTTTGAATTGCATCTTCAAGCTATGTACGTGTACCTGAAAGACAAGGCAATAATACAACACAAACTATCCTAAAATAAGGTTAACTAACCAACAATATTGAAAAGAACATCTAAAGATATGTACAACATGCTTTTGATATGTGAATTGAATTCCCACTACATAGTGTTTAGCCGTGTTGTGTACGAGGAACTTTCAAATTCCAAATACAACAAATCTTGTGCAATTAAAGGCCGTGGACAATGTCTCATGTAGGCCGTGAGGAGTAGTCTCACAACAATCAAGCAAAACCATCCAAAGAAAGAAAATTAAGCTTGATTGAGAAATACGCGAGAGAAAAGCCAATATTTGTCAGCAAGTAAGAGGCAAGACAAGAGAGAATTGCACAAGAAATCCAAGTGAGGAAAAGCCCAAAATTAAACATTGCATAAAGGGAAAATCCCGTGCAAGGCTCAAAAGAAAGAAAGTGCCCAAACCAAACCCAAAGTGTTGTAGTTTTAAAATATTGAAAGTTTCTAAAGCAAACCCTTGCTAGCACTTTGTTTGTGTGTCTTTACTTTCACTTTACTACAATTGATAATTGCATATGTTGTAAAGTAAATTGAGGGATTGTCTTAAAACAACCCCGTAGATTTCTTTCAGCCCGAACAATAATTTGACTTCTGTGATTTACTTGAATCCTTAGGAGAAATAGTCCAAGTTGTTGTTTTAAACAATTGTCAACATAAAGTAGAGCATTTGCATCTTGTCAATATTTTAATTGGCTTTTGAGATTGTTTTGATTAAACATGATTCTAAAAACCATTTGGGGAGTTGAATGCCATAGGAGAGACTATGATGAACTGGAAAAACGTATGAACTCCTTTGGTCGTATGAATGGTTTATGGGTTGGATATTGGGAATGTAAAGCTCCTAGATATCAAACTCTTTCTCAGTGCAATAAAGACGTTAGTGCATATTACAATGAAATGCTTGATGATTTGTACTATGCTTATGTTGAAGAACATGAGGAATTAAGCATGATTAGGTTCTTTGCTGGATTAGATAAAGAGATCGCTGCTTGCATGTTGTCTGAAAAATTCTCATCACTTTGTGACATGTATAAAAAGGCAAAGATTGTTCAATCAAACCTAATCCCATGGCAAGTTAATCAAAACTATGGGTATGAACTGAACTCTTGTGATTCTGAAAATGACAAACCAAATCCAGTTAAGTTAAGCAATTTGAGTCAGCCTATGGATAATATTGAAAATGCATTGCTTCAACTTAGAGACATGGTGCAAGTATTGATAGAATCTGAAAAGAACAAAGACTTGCAATCTGACATTTCTATGAATGATGGTTTGTCTGAAATTAGCCCCAACATGCCTGAAACTGGAACTCCTTTATCTGAATTGTATGTTCAACCTTGTGTACTGTCTGAAGAAGACCCTTCACTTGAATCTGTTGGTGATTTCCAAAGTGTTAGTCGTTTGCTTATAGATGATGTTAATTGTGATAACACTTTGTCTGAAAATGATTTACATTGTGACATGCATATAAATAAAATCCCTGTGCATGATCTGCATTCTGCTGAGATGCTTGTTTCTGGGTTACAATCTGAATTACGTCCTGTACATTTCATTGATGACATTGATGTAAGTAATTCTGTTGAGAATTACATTGATAAACTAGATTCTTATGATTTGATGTTAGCTGAACTAGATTGTCTACTTGATGTAGAGCTTGATCATGATGTCATTATTGAAATAGATTCAGCTACAAATGAACATAAATCCTTGGATGAACTAGTTAATGAATTGAATGACATATTTAGTATAGATGAAGATTCTATTTCTGAAATATCTATTTCATCTCATCTTGTTGAATGTCTGCCTGTTGTCATCTCAATTGATACATCTTGTCTAAATATTGCACATGTCTGTAAGATTTGTACATTTAGTGTTAACATGTTGCAATATGCTTTTTGGATGTTGTTTTATCTGTTAGGATGTATGTGTTCTAAAATTTTTGTTATCGTATTGTTAATACATCCTAAACATTTTAGAAAGCGTGTACACACCTTATTCTTTCTTCAAAGATAAGGATTCACCAAGGTATTTCACCTTCACCATTTGTATTATCATGTTCCTATTTGGTTATGGTGTAGTTGAGCATACGTGTACATCCTAAACCTCTATCCCTTATTCTATCCATGTTGAGATTCGAGGACGAATCATTTTCAAGAGGGAGGGAATGATGAGCCCACGATGGGGTCAACACAACATCTTTTCATGTATCATTTATTGTCATATGTTAGTTTTGTAAGACATGACATTTCACTGTTCACTCCGCACACACTAGTGCTAGTTCTTATGTCTTATTGCCTAACTAACCCTTAGGACATGTCATATATGTTGTGCATATTGTGTTTGTTGCTTGGTGTCTTTGAAGATAGGTCAAAGAGAGCTTTACATTGAAGAAGCATGAACACCTATCAATCCATGTTCCATCTGATCGGATGATATCATTGTTCAAACAAAGCTTGAAGATGCAACTAAAACCTGAATTTTTGTTCAAGCAAGGAGGTGATAAGCAAGTAGCTTACAAGCAAAGAGGTGACAAGCATCCATGTCAAAATCAAAATTGTTCCTCACGTTAAAATGGTTGAAACAAAGAAGAAACAAGCTGCTCACATTATTAGCCAATAGGAAGGAGTCTTGCAAATGTCCAAACCAATCACAATCAAGCTAGAACAAGAATGCAAGCTGCTCAACAATTGCTCCAATCAAATTCCTTGAAGAAAAACGTTGGTTTAAGGCCTAGATGTTTTGAAAATTCAAAGATCAACTTGCAACCAATCAAAAGGGCAACCAAGCTGCTCACTACAACATCCAATCAGAATTTTCGGCTGAATTCAAGCAAGGAAAGAAACGTTTGTCTAAGGAAAGTTTGTTTGAAAATTCAACACCAAATTGCAACCAATCAAAGGCCTTTCTCAAGCATTCTGCTCCATGCCTAAACCAATCAAATTGATCAAAGAAAGAAGGTTGAATCTAGCAAAGATTACACGGCAAGCAACCAGAACTTTTGGAACCAATAGATGCTCAAACAATTTCCAAGCAAAGCATGTCATTTTAGACTAGTACCTTGTACATTAAAGCTTGTACTTTTCATCATTTTCGTTTGTTATAAGAAGGTTTAGAACCTGAATGTAAAAAACAACCATTATCAATACACATTTCAACCAGAATTTCCCTTGAGGAGTTATCAACATTTCTAGTTGAAGTTTAAGACCACTTAACGGTTTTCTTTCAAGTTCCTAGCCTAGAACTTGTTAGTATTTGCTTCATCTTTTGGTTTACAGCATCTTAGGGTCTCATTGAGGTTTTAGATGTGTTGGAGTGCCAAAGAGGAAGAGGTGTTGGCATAAATTGAGCCAAGAACAACGGTTAAAGTTCAAGGGGTGTCTTTGAGATGTTCTTTGCCATAGCTTTTGTTCAAATCAGTTTGGAATAGGAGACAAAGTCCTTGGCAACGTTTTCTAGCCTTCGTTTGGCTCATCAACATGTTGCAATATGCTTTTTGGATGTTGTTTTATCTGTTAGGATGTATGTGTTCTAAAATTTTTGTTATCATATTGCTAATACATCCTAAACATTTTAGAAAGCGTGTACACACCTTATTCTTTCTTCAAAGATAAGGATGCACCAAGGTATTTCACCTTCACCATTTGTATTATCATGTTCCTATTTGGTTATGGTGTAGTTGAGCATACGTGTACATCCTAAACCCCTATCCCTTATTCTATCCATGTTGAGATTCGAGGACGAATCATTTTCAAGAGGGAGGGAATGATGAGCCCACGATGGGGTCAACGCAACATATTTTCATGTATCATTTATTGTCACGTGTTAGTTCTGTAAGACATGGCATATCACTGTTAACCCCGCACACACTAGTGCTACTTCTTATGTCTTATAGTCTTAACTAACCCTTAGGACATGTCATATATGTTGTGTATCTTGTGTTTGTTGCTTGGTGTCTTTGAAGATAGGTCAAAGAGAGCTTCGAGGACGAATCCTTCTCAAGTGGGAGGGAATGATGAGCTACAGCCTAACCTTGTGGATACAAACACTGATGATGACACCTCACTGCCCCGCACAGGTCCCATAACAAGGAGTATGGCTAAGAAGTTGTTACATTGTGTTGAATCATTTCTTTATAGGCATGAAGAGGATGAGCCAAGCAAAGATGATGTCCATTGGGTTTATACGATACAAGCTTTGATCTAGTTGTATCAAAAGCATGTTGTACATATCTTTAGTTGTTCTTTTTAATATTGTTGGTTGGTTAACCATGTTTTTGGATAGTTTGTGTTGTATTATTGCCTTGTCTTTCAGGTACACGTACTTAGCATTAAAATGCAATTAGAACCTGAATTTTTGTTCAAGCAAGGAGGTGATAAGCAAGTAGCTTACAAGCAAGGAGGTGACAAGCACTCATGTCAAATTCAAGAATTGTTCTTCACGTTGAAATGGATGGACAAGCTGCTCCAAGCTCTAACCAATAGGAAGAAGTCTTGCAAATCTTCAAACCAATCAAAAACAAGCAAAGAGACAAGCAAGCAAGCTGCACAACAAATGAACCAATCAAATTGAGATTGTTTAAGGCCTAGCTCACGCAAAGGAAGGGTTGAAAATTCAAAGACCAACTTGCAACCAATCAAAGCCTAAATCAAAGCATGCTGCTCCAAGTATTATCCAATCAAATTGATCAAGAAAAAGGCTGGAAACAAATCATGGAATACACGGCAAAAGCAACCAGAATTCTTGGAACAAAAGTTGTTCAAAAAGCAAGCATGTCATTTTAGTCTTGTACTTTGTATTTTAAAACTTGTACTCTTTATAATTTTCGTTTGCTATAAGTAAGGTAGGAACCTGAATGTACAAAAAACACAATTCATATATACATTTCAATCAAAACTTCCTTTAAGGAAATCTCAACTTTCTAGTTGAAGTTCAAGACCACTTAACTGTTTTCTTCCAAGTTCATAGCCTAGAACTTGTTAGTATTCACTTCATTTTTGGTTTACAGCATCTTAGTGTCTCAATAAGGTTTTAGATGTGTTGGAATACCAGAGAGGAAGAGGTGTTGGTATAAATAGCCAAGAACAAACGGTTACAGTTCAAGGGGTGTCATTGTGATGTTCTTTGCCATAGCTGAGGTTCAAATCAATTTGGAATAGGAGACAAAGTCCTTGGAACGTTTATCTAGCCTTCGTATGGCTCATCAATTTGTATCAGAGCTTTGGTTAGTCTTCTATTCTTGTTTACATTGTTTAAACTAGCATATGCAAGATGCTGCCCAAAACCGTTTGTTAAACTGTTTTGTTGTTCATTTAGAATCTGTTTGTTTAGGTAGTTAGTTTATGTTTTGAAGTGTTTATTAGATAGTTTACAATAGTTTGGTAACTTAGTTTTTAGTAGCAAAAACCGAAACACCACAAAAATAACTTAGACTAGACTTAAGTGTGTTAGAATCTGATTGTGTAGCTCAAGTTTAGAACCGTGTGTAACCAGCTTGTACTTGTTCAATCTGGCCTAGATATTGTTCATTAGATCCTAATCTAGAAGTTTAAATGGTAGTTTAGATAAGTCCTTAAAACAGAAAACCTTGAACACAAAAATAGATTAGTTGATAGTTAGTTGTAATCAAGTTGTTAAAATTCTGTTTTCTTTTGTACTTGTGTGCAATCTGTTTTAAACGTTTTGTTTGCTGCCTTATTTAGCTTGGTTAGACTAGTTTACAACATAGTTAAAAGGTTTAGTTGGTTGTTTAGTTTAGCACAAGCAAATCCCAAAACTAAGAACAAAAAAAGGTAGTTTTAGTTAGCTATGCATGCTGCCTAGTCTCTAGTTGATACACGTTTGTTGTGTTGAATACATAAACACTTGCATCTAGTATCATCTAGCTTAGAAACTGATTGCATCATACAAACGAAAACCAAAACAAAAACAAGTAGAATAGATAATTTAAAAACAAAAAAAACAAGTTAGTTAGTTTGCATCAAAACTGATTTCCATTAGTGTTATAGTAATCAGCCCTTATAAATTGCCTTTAAAAACAACTAAGTTGCATTTAGCTATCTTAAGATTAGTTAGATCATTTGCATCAAAAACAGGAAAAAAAAAAGGACACTTGCCAAAACAGTGTGTTTAGAACAACTCTTTAAAGCTCATTTGAAATTTGGTGAATGCTATTTGTTTAAACTTGTTGAATTTGATTTCACCACCCCCGTTACACCTTAAGTCATTGTTTGGAACAAACTTGATTGAATCTTTTAATTGAAACATTATTGACTTGAGATTTGTTAAAAGTGAAGTAAATTTGTAAGAAACAAGATTTGATTTCAAAAATTAACGTTGGCTTTACGTTTATCTTTACTTGGGATTGATTCAATTGTTTAAAGACTTTATTGGACTTAAGTTCTTACTTAGGATCACTTTGTCTATATTTATCCCTACACTGTTAAATTGTCGACCCTGTTATCATCTTGTTGTCTTTACACTTCTTCAACTTGCATTGAACTTTCATCTATATTTGGTTGTTAAATTTGTGAAACAGTTTTCATATCATTAGTGTTCTTCTGTGTTGTTCAAAGAACGTTTCACAAAAGCCACACCAAAACTTGTGCAAGTAAAACCAAAGAAAAAGAAGCCGTGAGCAATGTCTCATAAAGGCAAGTGAGCAGTAGACTCACAAAACAGACAAAGCCAATCCAAAGGAAAATAATTAGGCTTGTTTGTGAAAGAAACTGAGAGAAAAGTCATTTTTAACGTCAAAAAGCAAGAGATAAGACGTATGAGTGATTTGCACAAGAAGTGAGATATAGCCATCCAAAGTTCACAAAAGGTGAATTGTGCAAAACCAAAAGCAAATACCTACACTAAAAGTGTTGACTGTTGTAAAAGGTTCCTCGAACAAACCCTTGTTGAACACTTGTGTGTATGTACTGTCTTTCACTTTATTTACAATTGAATGTATATTAAAGTTTAAAGTTAAAGGATTGTTCTGTACAAACCCTTAGCTTTCTTTGATTCAGCCAAAAACATCACTTGACTTCTATTTTTCTTTGAATCTTAGATAGTCCAAGATTGTTGTTTATTCAATTGTCAATTTGAAGTAGAAATTTACGTTTTGTTAAAGTTATAGTTTGATCTTACTTGCTTGTATTCTGACTTATTTATCTCATTGTTTTACCATCTTGGTTGATTGTTTTGATTAAACATGATTCTAAAAACCATTTGGGGAGTTGAATGCCATAGGAGAGACTATGATGAACTGGAAAAACGTATGAACTCCTTTGGTCGTACGAATGGTCTATGGGTTGGATATTGGGAATGTAAAACTCCTAGATATCAAACTCTTTCTCAGTGCAATAAAGACGTTAGTGCATATTACAATGAAATGCTTGATGATTTGTACTATGCTTATGTTGAAGAACATGAGGAATTAAGCATGATTAGGTTCTTTGCTGGATTAGATAAAGAGATCGCTGATTCCATGTTAAATGAAAAATTCTCATCACTTAATGACATGTATAAAAAGGCAAGGATTGTTCAATCAAACCTAATCCCATGCCAAGTTAATCAAAACAATGGGCATGAACTGAACTCTTGTGATTCTGAAAATGACAAACCAAATCCAGTTAAGTTAAGCAATTTGAGTCAGCCTATGGATAATATTGAAAATGCATTGCTTCAACTTAGAGACATGGTGCAAGTATTGATAGAATCTGAAAAGAATAAAGACTTGCAATCTTACATTTCTGTGAATGATGGTTTGTATGAAATTAGCCCCAACATGCCTGAAACTGGAACTCCTTTATCTGAATTGCATGTTCAACCTTGTGTACTGTCTGAAGAAGACCCTTCACTTGAATCTGTTGGTGATTTCCAAAGTGTTAGTCGTTTGCTTATAGATGATGTTAATTGTGATAACACTTTGTCTGAAAATGATTCACATTGTGACATGCATATAAATGAAATCCCTGTGCATGATCTGCATTCTGCTGAGATGCTTGTTTCTGGGTTACAATCTAAATTACATCATGTACATTTCATTGATGACATTGATGTAAGTAATTCTGTTGAGAATGACATTGATAAACTAGATTCTTATGATTTGATGTTAGCTGAACTAGATTGTCTACTTGATGTAGGGCTTGATCATGATGTCATTATTGAAATAGATTCAGCTACAAATGAACATAAATCCTTGGATGAACTAGTTAATGAATTGAATGACATATTTAGTATAGATGAAGATTCTATTTCTGAAATATCTATTTCATCTCGTCTTGTTGAATGTCTGCCTGTTGTCATCTCAATTGATACATCTTGTCTAAATATTGCACATGTCTGTAAGATTTGTACATTTAGTGTTAACATGTTGCAATATGCTTTTTGGATGTTGTTTTATCTGTTAGGATGTATGTGGTCTAAAATTTTTGTTATCATATTGTTAATACATCCTAAACATTTTAGAAAGCGTGTACACACCTTATTCTTTCTTCAAAGATAAGGATGCACCAAGGTATTTCACCTTCACCATTTGTATTATCATGTTCCTATTTGGTTATGGTGTAGTTGAGCATACGTGTACATCCTAAACCCCTATCCCTTATTCTATCCACGTTGAGATTCCAGGACGAATCATTTTCAAGAGGGAGGGAATGATGAGCCCACGATGGGGTCAACGCAACATATTTTCATGTATCATTTATTGTCACATGTTAAATCTGTAAGACATGGCATATCACTGTTAACTCCGCACACACTAGTGCAACTTCTTATGTCTTATAGTCTTAACTAACCCTTAGGACATGTCATATATGTTGTGTATCTTGTGTTTGTTGGTTGGTTAACCTTGTATTAGGATAGTTTGTGTTGTATTATTGCCTTGTCTTTCAGGTACACGTTCTTAGCTTGAAAATGCAATTAAAATATGAATTTTTGTCCAAGCAAGGAAGTGATAAGCAAGTAGCTTACAAGCAAGGAGGTGACAAGCACCCATGTCAAATCTGAATTTGTTCCTCACGTTAAGCATGGAGAGACAAGGTGCTCAAGCTTTAACCAATAGGAAGGAGTCTTGCAAATGCTCAAACCAATCACAATCAAGTGAAGACAATTCAGCAAGCTGCACAAACTTGGATCCAATCAAAATTCAATGAAGAAATCGGCTGGTTTATGGTTAAATGGTTTGAATATTCAAAGCCTAAACTACAACCAATCAAAAGAGGAGTTCAAACCAAGCTGCTCAATGTGTTAACCAATCAAAATTGTGGCTGAAAGCTAACATGGAAGAAACGATGGATTAAGCTTCATTCCTTTGAAAATTCAACACCAAACTTGCAACCAATCAAAGCCTAAATCAAAGCAAGCTGCTCCAAGTTTTATCCAATCAAATTGATCAAGAAAAAGGCTGGAAAACAGGGATGGATTACACGGCAAAGCAACCAAATTTTTGGAACCAAAGTTATTCAAAAGCAAAGCATGTTATTCCTAGTCTTGTACTTTGTACCTTAAACTTTGTACCTTGTAGATTTTCGTTTGTTATAAATAGCTTAGGAAGCTGAATGTACAAAAACAACAATTCATATATACATTTCAATCAAAACTTCCTTTAAGAAAATCTCAACTTTCTAGTTGAAGTTCAAGACCACTTAACGGTTTTCTTCCAAGTTCATAGCCTAGAACTTGTTAGTATTTACTCAATTTTTGGTTTACAGCATCTTAGGGTCTCTGATGAGCCCACGATAGGGTCAACACAACATATTTGCATGTATCATTTATTGTCATATGTTAGTTCTGTAAGACATGACATTTCACTGTTCACTCCGCACACACTAGTGCTAGTTCTTATGTCTTATTGCCTAACTAACCCTTAGGACATGTCATATATGTTGTGCATATTGTGTTTGTTGCTTGGTGTCTTTGAAGATAGGTCAAAGAGAGCTTTACATTGAAGAAGCATGAACACCTATCGATCCATGTTCCATTTGATCGGATAATATCATTATTCAAACAAAGCTTGAAGATGCAATTAGAACCTGAATTTTTGTCCAAGCAAGGAGGTGATAAGCAAGGTGGTGACAAGCAAGGTGGTGACAAGCAACCATGTCAAATTCAAGTTGTTCTTCACGTAAGAATGGAGAGACAAGCTGCTCATTTCATGAACCAATAGAAAGAAGTCTTGCAAATGCTTCAACCAATCACAAACAAGCAAGGAAACAACTAGCAAGCTGCACCTTAAATGATCCAATCACAACCATGGAAGAAACGGCTGGTTCATGGCAAATAGGTTTGAAAATTCAACACCAAAGTTTCTACCAATCAAATGCAATCCAAAGCAAGCTGCTCACTACAAGAACCAATCAGAATTTTGGCTGAATTCAAGCAAGGAAACCAACGGTTGTCTTGGAATATTTGTTGAAAATTCAAACACCAACTTGCATCCAATCAAAGGCCATTCCAAAGCAAGCTGCTCCATGCCTAATCCAATCAAAATTGATCAAGAAAGAAGGCTGAAAATAGCATGGAGTACACGGCAAAAGCAACCAGAATTCTTGGAACAAAAGTTGTTCAAACAAGTTCCAAGCAAGCATGTCATTTTAAGTCTTGTACTTTGTACATTAAAACTTGTACTTTTTGTAAATTTCGTTTTGCATAAATAGCATAGGAATCAGATTGTAAACATAACAATTAAGAACCATTATCAAATACAATTCAATCAGATTTCCTTCAAGGAGTTCACAACTAATTCTTAATTGAGGTTTGAAACCACCAACGGTTTTCTTGCAAGTTCATAGCCTAGAACTTGTTAGTATTTGCTTCATGATTTGGTTTACAGCATCTTAGGGTCTCATTGAGGTTTTAGATGTGTTGGAGTGCCAAAGAGGGAGAGGTGTTGGCATAAATTGAGCCAAGAACAATGGTTAAAGTTCAAGGGGTATCTTGGAGATGTTCTTTGACATAGCTTGTGTTCAAATCAGTTTGGAATAGGAGACAAAGTCCTTGGCAACATTTTCTAGCCTTCGTTTGGCTCATCAATTGGTATCAGAGCCTTGGTTAGTCTTCTATTCATGTTTACATTGCTTAAATTTGCAAATGAATGTTGCTGCCCAAACCGTTTGTGTACTGATTTTTATTGCGTTTTGTTGCTGTTTGTTTAGGTAGATAATTTATTTATTTAAAGTGTTGTTAGATAGTATACTATAGTTTGGTAACTTAGTTAAGTAGGCAAAACGAAAACACCCCACAAAAAACAACTTAGACTAGACTTAAGTGTGTTAGGAGTTGATTGTGTAGCTTGAAACAAAAACCATGTGTGACCAGCTTCTAAATTGTTCAATCTAGCTTAGATATTGTTCATTAGGTCCTAATCTAGAAGTTTAAATGGTAGTTTAGATAAGTCCCTTAAATCAGAAAACTTTGAACACAAAAATAAACTAGTTGATAGATTATCAAATTGTGGTAGTTAAAATTCTGTTTTTAGTACTTGCGTGCAAACTGTTTAGACGTTTTATATGCTGCCTTATTTAGCTTAGTTAGACTAGTTTACAACATAGTTTAAGTGTTTAGTTGGTTGATTAGTTTAGCACCATAAATCCGAAAACCAAAGAACCAAAACAAAGTAGTTTTAGCTAGTAAGTGTGCTGCCTAGTTCAATTGACATACGTTTGAACATCAACCCTTGCATCTAGTATCATTTAGTCTAGAATCTGATTGCATCATACAAACAATAACCAAACAAAAACAAAGTAGGATAGGTCACTTAAAAACCAAACAAAACAAGTTAGCTTAGTTGCATCAATACTGATTTTCCATTAGTTGTTAGTAATCAGCCTTTATAAACTTCATCTAGGAACAACTAAGTTGCATTTAGCTATCTTAGGACTAGTTAGATCACTTACCTCAAAAACAGAAAAAGCAAAAAAAGATAAGTGCCCAAAACCGTGTGGATTAAAACAACTTTTAAAGCTCATTTGAAGTCTTGGTGTATGCTAATAGCTTTATCTTTTTGTTGATTTCAATTGTTTCAAACAACTTGTTGGACTTAGATATATTCTGAAAGTTAGGAATTGTTTAAGCCCCACATTGTTAAAGAGCTATCCAAATGTTGTTTTAGATCAACTTCTGAACTTACATTGCACTATATACGATTTGAACTTGTTGTAATTGTGAATTGAACTCTCACTACATAGTGTTTAGCCGTGTTGTGTACGAGGAACTTCCAAAATTCCAAATATAACAAACCTTGTGCAATTAAAGGCCGTGGGCAATGTCTCATATAGGCCATGAGGAGTAGTCTCACAACAATCAAGCAAACCCTCCAAAGAAAGAACATTAAGCTTGATTGAGAAATACACGAGAGAAAAGCCAATATTTGTCAACAAGTAAGAGGCAAGACAAGAGAGAATTGCACAAGAAAACCAAGTGAGGAAAAGCCCAAAAATAAACATTACATCAAAGGGAAATTCCCGTGCAAAGCTCAAAAGAAAGAAAGTGCCCAAACCAAACCCCAAAGTGTTGTAGTTTTGAGATATTGAAAGTTTCTAAAGCAAACCCTTGCTAGCACTTTGTTTGTGTGTCTTTACTTTCACTTTACTACAATTGATAATTGCATATGCTGTAAAGTAAATTGAGGGATTGTCTTAAACAACCCCGTAGATTTCTTTCAGCCCGAACAACAATTTGACTTCTGTGATTTACTTGAATCCATAGGAGAAATAGTCCAAGTTGTTGTTTCAAAGAATTGTCAACATAAAGTAGAGCATTTGCATCTTGTCAATATTTTAATTGGCTTTTGAGATTGTTTTGATTAAACATGATTCTAAAAACCATTTGGGGAGTTGAATGCCATAGGAGAGACTATGATGAACTGGAAAAACGTATGAACTCCTTTGGTCGTATGAATGGTTTATGGGTTGGATATTGGGAATGTAAAACTCCTAGATATCAAACTCTTTCTCAGTGCAATAAAGATGTTAGTGCATATTACAATGAAATGCTTGATGATTTGTACTATGCTTATGTTGAAGAACATGAGGAATTAAGCATGATTAGGTTCTTTGCTGGATTAGATAAAGAGATCGCTGATTGCATGTTAAATGAAAAATTCTCATCACATTATGACATGTATAAAAAGGCAAAGATTGTTCAATCAAACCTAATCCCATGGCGAGTTAATCAAAACTATGGGTATGAACTGAACTCTTGTGATTCTGAAAATGACAAACCAAATCCAGTTAAGTTAAGCAATTTGAGTCAGCCTATGGATAATATTGAAAATGCATTGCTTCAACTTAGAGACATGGTGCAAGTATTGATAGAATCTGAAAAGAACAAAGACTTGCAATCTGACATTTCTGTGAATGATGGTTTGTATGAAATTAGCCCCAACATGCCTGAAACTGGAACTCCTTTATTTGAATTGCATGTTCAACCTTGTGTACTGTCTGAAGAAGACCCTTCACTTGAATCTGTTGGTGATTTCCAAAGTGTTAGTCGTTTGCTTATGGATGATGTTAATTGTGATAACACTTTGTCTGAAAATGATTTACATTGTGACATGCATATAAATGAAATCCCTATGCATGATCTGCATTCTGCTGAGATGCTTGTTTCTGGGTTACAATCTGAATTACATCCTGTACATTCCATTGATGACATTGATGTAAGTAATTCTGTTGAGAATGACATTGATAAACTAGATTCTTATGATTTGATGTTAGCTGAACTAGATTGTCTACTTGATGTAGAGCTTGATCATGATGTCATTATTGAAATAGATTCAGCTACAAACGAGCATAAATCCTTGGATGAACTAGTTAATGAATTGAATGACATATTTAGTATAGATGAAGATTCTATTTCTGAAATATCTATTTCATCTCATCTTGTTGAATGTCTGCCTGTTGTCATCTCAATTGATACATCTTGTCTAAATATTGCACATGTTTGTAAGATTTGTACATTTAGTGTTAACATATTGCAATATGCTTTTTGGATGTTTGTTTTATCTGTTAGGATGTATGTGTTCTAAAATTTTTGTTATCATATTGTTAATACATCCTAAACATTTTAGAAAGCGTGTACACACCTTATTCTTTCTTCAAAGATAAGGATGCACCAAGGTATTTCACCTTCACCATTTGTATTATCATGTTCCTATTTGGTTTTGGTGTAGTTGAGCATACGTGTACATCCTAAACCCCTATCCCTTATTCTATCCATGTTGAGATTCGAGGACGAATCATTTTCAAGAGGGAGGGAATGATGAGCCCACGATGGGGTCAACACAACATATTTGCATGTATCATTTATTGTCATATGTTAGTTCTGTAAGACATGACATTTCACTGTTCACTCCGCACACACTAGTGCTAGTTCTTATGTCTTATTGCCTAACTAACCCTTAGGACATGTCATATATGTTGTGCATATTGTGTTTGTTGCTTGGTGTCTTTGAAGATAGGTCAAAGAGAGCTTTACATTGAAGAAGCATGAACACCTATCGATCCATGTTCCATTTGATCGGATAATATCATTATTCAAACAAAGCTTGAAGATGCAATTAGAACCTGAATTTTTGTCCAAGCAAGGAGGTGATAAGCAAGGTGGTGACAAGCAAGGTGGTGACAAGCAACCATGTCAAATTCAAGTTGTTCTTCACGTAAGAATGGAGAGACAAGCTGCTCATTTCATGAACCAATAGAAAGAAGTCTTGCAAATGCTTCAACCAATCACAAACAAGCAAGGAAACAACTAGCAAGCTGCACCTTAAATGATCCAATCACAACCATGGAAGAAACGGCTGGTTCATGGCAAATAGGTTTGAAAATTCAACACCAAAGTTTCTACCAATCAAATGCAATCCAAAGCAAGCTGCTCACTACAAGAACCAATCAGAATTTTGGCTGAATTCAAGCAAGGAAACCAACGGTTGTCTTGGAATATTTGTTGAAATTCAAACACCAACTTGCATCCAATCAAAGGCCATTCCAAAGCAAGCTGCTCCATGCCTAATCCAATCAAAATTGATCAAGAAAGAAGGCTGAAATAGCATGGAGTACACGCCAAAAGCAACCAGAATTCTTGGAACAAAAGTTGTTCAAACAAGTTCCAAGCAAGCATGTCATTTTAAGTCTTGTACTTTGTACATTAAAACTTGTACTTTTTGTAAATTTCGTTTTGCATAAATAGCATAGGAATCAGATTGTAACATAACAATTAAGAACCATTATCAAATACAATTCAATCAGATTTCCTTCAAGGAGTTCACAACTATTCTTAGTTGAGGTTTGAAACCACCAACGGTTTTTCTTGCAAGTTCATAGCCTAGAACTTGTTAGTATTTGCTTCATGATTTGGTTTACAGCATCTTAGGGTCTCATTGAGGTTTTAGATGTGTTGGAGTGCCAAAGAGGGAGAGGTGTTGGCATAAATTGAGCCAAGAACAATGGTTAAAGTTCAAGGGGTATCTTGGAGATGTTCTTTGACATAGCTTGTGTTCAAATCAGTTTGGAATAGGAGACAAAGTCCTTGGCAACATTTTCTAGCCTTCGTTTGGCTCATCAATTGGTATCAGAGCCTTGGTTAGTCTTCTATTCATGTTTACATTGCTTAAATTTGCAAATGAATGTTGCTGCCCAAACCGTTTGTGTACTGATTTTTATTGCGTTTTGTTGCTGTTTGTTTAGGCAGATAATTTATGTATTTAAAGTGTTGTTAGATAGTATACTATAGTTTGGTAACTTAGTTAAGTAGGCAAAACGAAAACACCCCACAAAAACAACTTAGACTAGACTTAAGTGTGTTAGGAGTTGATTGTATAGCTTGAAACAAAAACCATGTGTGACCAGCTTCTAAATTGTTCAATCTAGCCTTAGATATTGTTCATTAGGTCCTAATCTAGAAGTTTAAATGGTAGTTTAGATAAGTCCCTTAAATCAGAAAACTTTGAACACAAAAATAGACTAGTTGATAGATTATCAAATTGTGGTAGTTAAAATTCTGTTTTTAGTACTTGCGTGCAAACTGTTTAGACGTTTTATATGCTGCCTTATTTAGCTTAGTTAGACTAGTTTACAACATAGTTTAAGTGTTTAGTTGGTTGATTAGTTTAGCACCATAAATCCGAAAACCAAAGAACCAAAACAAAGTAGTTTTAGCTAGTAAGTGTGCTGCCTAGTTCAATTGACATACGTTTGAACATCAACCCTTGCATCTAGTATCATTTAGTCTAGAATCTGATTGCATCATACAAACAATAACCAAACAAAAACAAAGTAGGATAGGTCACTTAAAAACCAAACAAAACAAGTTAGCTTAGTTGCATCAATACTGATTTTCCATTAGTTGTTAGTAATCAGCCTTTATAAACTTCATCTAGGAACAACTAAGTTGCATTTAGCTATCTTAGGACTAGTTAGATCACTTACCTCAAAAACAGAAAAAGCAAAAAAAGATAAGTGCCCAAAACCGTGTGGATTAAAACAACTTTTAAAGCTCATTTGAAGTCTTGGTGTATGCTAATAGCTTTATCTTTTGTTGATTTCAATTGTTTCAAACAACTTGTTGGACTTAGATATATTCTGAAAGTTAGGAATTGTTTAAGCCCCACATTGTTAAAGAGCTATCCAAATGTTGTTTTAGATCAACTTCTGAACTTACATTGCAACTATATACGATTTGAACTTGTTGTAATTGTGAATTGAACTCTCACTACATAGTGTTTAGCCGTGTTGTGTACGAGGAACTTCCAAAATTCCAAATATAACAAACCTTGTGCAATTAAAGGCCGTGGGCAATGTCTCATATAGGCCGTGAGGAGTAGTCTCACAACAATCAAGCAAACCCTCCAAAGAAAGAACATAAGCTTGATTGAGAAATACACGAGAGAAAAGCCAATATTTGTCAACAAGTAAGAGGCAAGACAAGAGAGAATTGCACAAGAAAAACCAAGTGAGGAAAAGCCCAAAAATAAACATTACATCAAAGGGAAATTCCCGTGCAAAGCTCAAAAGAAAGAAAGTGCCCAAACCAAACCCCAAAGTGTTGTAGTTTTGAGATATTGAAAGTTTCTAAAGCAAACCCTTGCTAGCACTTTGTTTGTGTGTCTTTACTTTCACTTTACTACAATTGATAATTGCATATGCTGTAAAGTAAATTGAGGGATTGTCTTAAACAACCCCGTAGATTTCTTTCAGCCCGAACAACAATTTGACTTCTGTGATTTACTTGAATCCATAGGAGAAATAGTCCAAGTTGTTGTTTCAAAGAATTGTCAACATAAAGTAGAGCATTTGCATCTTGTCAATATTTTAATTGGCTTTTGAGATTGTTTTGATTAAACATGATTCTAAAACCATTTGGGGAGTTGAATGCCATAGGAGAGACTATGATGAACTGGAAAAACGTATGAACTCCTTTGGTCGTATGAATGGTTTATGGGTTGGATATTGGGAATGTAAAACTCCTAGATATCAAACTCTTTCTCAGTGCAATAAAGATGTTAGTGCATATTACAATGAAATGCTTGATGATTTGTACTATGCTTATGTTGAAGAACATGAGGAATTAAGCATGATTAGGTTCTTTGCTGGATTAGATAAAGAGATCGCTGATTGCATGTTAAATGAAAAATTCTCATCACATTATGACATGTATAAAAGGCAAAGATTGTTCAATCAAACCTAATCCCATGCCAAGTTAATCAAAACTATGGGCATGAACTGAACTCTTGTGATTCTGAAAATGACAAACCAAATCCAGTTAAGTTAAGCAATTTGAGTCAGCCTATGGATAATATTGAAAATGCATTGCTTCAACTTAGAGACATGGTGCAAGTATTGATAGAATCTGAAAAGAACAAAGACTTGCAATCTGACATTTCTGTGAATGATGGTTTGTATGAAATTAGCCCCAACATGCCTGAAACTGGAACTCCTTTATTTGAATTGCATGTTCAACCTTGTGTACTGTCTGAAGAAGACCCTTCACTTGAATCTGTTGGTGATTTCCAAAGTGTTAGTCGTTTGCTTATGGATGATGTTAATTGTGATAACACTTTGTCTGAAAATGATTTACATTGTGACATGCATATAAATGAAATCCCTATGCATGATCTGCATTCTGCTGAGATGCTTGTTTCTGGGTTACAATCTGAATTACATCCTGTACATTCCATTGATGACATTGATGTAAGTAATTCTGTTGAGAATGACATTGATAAACTAGATTCTTATGATTTGATGTTAGCTGAACTAGATTGTCTACTTGATGTAGAGCTTGATCATGATGTCATTATTGAAATAGATTCAGCTACAAACGAGCATAAATCCTTGGATGAACTAGTTAATGAATTGAATGACATATTTAGTATAGATGAAGATTCTATTTCTGAAATATCTATTTCATCTCATCTTGTTGAATGTCTGCCTGTTGTCATCTCAATTGATACATCTTGTCTAAATATTGCACATGTTTGTAAGATTTGTACATTTAGTGTTAACATATTGCAATATGCTTTTTGGATGTTGTTTTATCTGTTAGGATGTATGTGTTCTAAAATTTTTGTTATCATATTGTTAATACATCCTAAACATTTTAGAAAGCGTGTACACACCTTATTCTTTCTTCAAAGATAAGGATGCACCAAGGTATTTCACCTTCACCATTTGTATTATCATGTTCCTATTTGGTTTTGGTGTAGTTGAGCATACGTGTACATCCTAAACCCCTATCCCTTATTCTATCCATGTTGAGATTCGAGGACGAATCATTTTCAAGAGGGAGGGAATGATGAGCCCACGATGGGGTCAACACAACATATTTGCATGTATCATTTATTGTCATATGTTAGTTCTGTAAGACATGACATTTCACTGTTCACTCCGCACACACTAGTGCTAGTTCTTATGTCTTATTGCCTAACTAACCCTTCGGACATGTCATATATGTTGTGCATATTGTGTTTGTTGCTTGGTGTCTTTGAAGATAGGTCAAAGAGAGCTTTACATTGAAGAAGCATGAACACCTATCGATCCATGTTCCATTTGATCGGATAATATCATTATTCAAACAAAGCTTGAAGATGCAATTAGAACCTGAATTTTTGTCCAAGCAAGGAGGTGATAAGCAAGGTGGTGACAAGCAAGGTGGTGACAAGCAACCATGTCAAATTCAAGTTGTTCTTCACGTAAGAATGGAGAGACAAGCTGCTCATTTCATGAACCAATAGAAAGAAGTCTTGCAAATGCTTCAACCAATCACAAACAAGCAAGGAAACAACTAGCAAGCTGCACCTTAAATGATCCAATCACAACCATGGAAGAAACGGCTGGTTCATGGCAAATAGGTTTGAAAATTCAACACCAAAGTTTCTACCAATCAAATGCAATCCAAAGCAAGCTGCTCACTACAAGAACCAATCAGAATTTTGGCTGAATTCAAGCAAGGAAACCAACGGTTGTCTAGGAATATTTGTTGAAAATTCAAACACCAACTTGCATCCAATCAAAGGCCATTCCAAAGCAAGCTGCTCCATGCCTAATCCAATTAAAATTGATCAAGAAAGAAGGCTGAAAATAGCATGGAGTACACGGCAAAAGCAACCAGAATTCTTGGAACAAAAGTTGTTCAAACAAGTTCCAAGCAAGCATGTCATTTTAAGTCTTGTACTTTGTACATTAAAACTTGTACTTTTTGTAAATTTCGTTTTGCATAAATAGCATAGGAATCAGATTGTAAACATAACAATTAAGAACCATTATCAAATACAATTCAATCAGATTTCCTTCAAGGAGTTCACAACTAATTCTTAGTTGAGGTTTGAAACCACCAACGGTTTTCTTGCAAGTTCCTAGCCTAGAACTTGTTAGTATTTGCTTCATGATTTGGTTTACAGCATCTTAGGGTCTCATTGAGGTTTTAGATGTGTTGGAGTGCCAAAGAGGGAGAGGTGTTGGCATAAATTGAGCCAAGAACAATGGTTAAAGTTCAAGGGGTATCTTGGAGATGTTCTTTGACATAGCTTGTGTTCAAATCAGTTTGGAATAGGAGACAAAGTCCTTGGCAACATTTTCTAGCCTTCGTTTGGCTCATCAGTCTCAATGAGGTTTTAGATGTGTTGGAATACCAAAGAGGAAGAGGTGTTGGTATAAATTGAGCCAAGAACAAACGGTTACAATTCAAGGGGTGTCATTGTGATGTTCTTTGCCATAGCTGAGGTTCAAATCAATTTGGAGTAGGAGACAAAGTCCTTGGAACGTTTATCTAGCCTCCGTTTGGCTCATCAAACCCCCACAAAAAATAACTTAGACTAGACTTAAGTGTGATAGAATCTGATTGTGTAGCTCAAGTTTAGAACCGTGTGTAACCAGCTTGTACTTGTTCAGTCTGGCCTAGATATTGTTCATTAGGTCCTAATCTAGAAGTTTAAATGGTAGTTTAGATAAGTCCTTAAAACAGAAAACTTTGAACACAAAAATAGATTAGTTGATAGTTAGTTGTAATCAAGTTGTTAAAATTCTGTTTTCTTTTGTACTTGTGTGCAATCTGTTTTACACGTTGAATTTGCTGCCCTATTTAGCTTAGTTAGAGTAGTTTACAACATAGTTTTAAAGGTTTAGTTGGTTGTCTAGCTTAGGACAAGAAAACCGAAAACTAAAGAACCAAAACAATTAGTTTTAGTTTACTAAGTGTGCTGCCTAGTTTCTAAGTGTTACACGTTTGATAAGTAGAATATAAAGACTTGCATCTAGTAACACCTAGTTTAGGAACTGATTGCATCCTACAAACAAAAACCAAACAAAAACAAAGTAGGATAGATCACTTAAAAACAGAACAAAACAAGTTAGCTTACTTTGCATCAAAAACTGATTTCCATTAGTTGTTAGTAATCAGCCTTTATAATTGCATTTAGATACAACTAAGCTGCATTTAGCTATCTTAAGAATAGATAGATCAATTGCATCAAAAACAGAAAAATAAGTGCCCAAAACCGTGTGATCCAAACCACTCTTTAAAGCTCATTTGAAATCTTGGTGAATGCTAATAGCTTTATCTTTTTGTTGATTTCAATTGTTTCAAACAACTTGTTGGACTTAGATACATTCTGAAAGTTAGGGATTGTTTAAGACCCACACTGTTAAAGAGCTATCCAATTGTTGTTTTAGATCAATTTCTGAACTTACATTGTACTATATACAATTTGAACTTCTTGTAATTGTGAATTGAATTCTCACTACATAGTGTTTAGCCGTGTTGTGTACGAGGAACTTTCAAATTCCAAATACAACAAACCTTGTGCAATTAAAGGCCGTGGGCAATGTCTCATGTAGGCCGTGAGAAGTAGTCTCACAACAATCAAGCAAACCCCTCCAAAGAAAGAAAATTAAGCTTGATTGAGAAATACACGAGGGAAAAGTCAATATTTGTCAACAAGTAAGAGGCAAGACAAGAGAGAATTGCACAAGAAAGCCAAGTGAGGAAAAAGCCCAAAAATAAACATTGCATAAAAGGAAAATTCCCGTGCAAAGCTCCAAAAAAAGAAAGTGCCCAAACCAAACCCCAAAGTGTTGTAGTTTTGAGATATTGAAAGTTTCTAAAGCAAACCCTTGCTAACACTTTATTTGTGTGCTTTTACTTTCACTTTACTTCAATTGATAATTGCATATGCTGTAAAGTAATTGAGGTATTGTCTTAAACAACCCCGTAGATTTCATTCAGCCCGAACAACAATTTGACTTCTGTGATTTCCTTGAATCCTTAGGAGAAATAGTCCAAATTGCTGTTTTGAACAATTGTCAACATAAAGTAGAGTATTTGCATCTTGTCAATATTTTAAATTGGTTTTTGAGATTGTTTTCTGAATCATGGGTCCCCAACAGAAAGATAATGCACCATCCCCGTCCCCATCTACTCCTGTCCCATCCCCAGTCCCTGTTACCCTGGAGAATATACAACAAACACTCACTTGCCTTGTTAATCAATTTGGTTTAATGAGAAGTGACATAGAGGATAACAAACAAAGGATAAACAACGTAGAAAAGCCAACCTCAGATCAAAAGGAACCTAGTATACCTTTTCAAGAAGGCACCTCTTATGGTAATGAGTCTCATGTTCAACCTAGAAGAGTTACATCACATAGAGGTAGAAGTCGAGGTCGAGGTAGTAATGGTGGTCGTAGGAACATTTCTTTTGAGGAGAGATTTGATTATCTCCCTGAGTACAATGAAGAACACTATCCAAAAGAACGGTATGATGAACGTCAACCTGATAGAAATGAACATCTTGAAGAAGAGTTCATTACTACTAAACTGACAATACCCTCCTTCCAAGAGAAAAGTGATCCTGAAGCTTATCTGCAATGGGAAACAAATCAAGATCATATGTATTCTTGCACTAACTATTCTGAATTGGCCAAAGTGCGGTATGCAACTTTTGAATTTGTAGATTATGCTTTACTCTGGTGGGAGCAATTGCAGAACACCAGGAGAAGAACAAGACAGCCCCCTGTTGTTACTTGGTCCGAGCTGAAACAAGAGATGAGGAAGAGATTCATATCTCCTTCCTATGAAAGAAGCATTTTTCATAAATTGCAACAACTTTCTCAAGGTAATAGATCTGTTGATGAATTTTATAAGGAATTAGAACATCTGCTTACTAGGGCTAACATAGAAGAAGCTGAGGAAGCCACAATGGCTAGATTTCTAGCTGGCTTGAACAAAGAGATTGCATTCAAGGTGGAACTTACACCTTACTCTGATCTGGCTTCTATGGTTCACATTGCTGAGAAAGTGGAAAGACAATTGAAGGTAAAAACTTCTAACCCTTCTTTTCGGACTAATCCTTTGAGTTTTCCTAGAACACAGCCCAGGACGCCTTTTCGTCCACAACAAGGTCAAGGCCATGGATTCCAAGGAAAATCAACCCAGAACATCCAAAATCGTCCAAAGTTTCCAATCACTGATAAAGGAAAAGCCAAGGTGGAAGGTACGCCTAATGTTAAGACTCGTGATATTCAATGTTTTAAATGCTTAGGAAAATGTCATTTTGCTAATCAATGTCCCAACCCTAAACGCATCATGTTTATTGAAGAGTCTAATGAGTATTATTCTGAGGAAGAATTGGAAGAGAGTGAGGATGATGAGCTACAGCCTAACCTTGTGGATCCAAACACTGACGATGACACATCATTGCCACACAATGGTCCCATAACAAGGAGTATGGCTAAGAAATTGTTACATTGTGTTGAATCATTCCTTTACAGGCATGAAGAGGATGAGCCAAGCAAAGATGACATCCATTGGGTTTATGTGATACAAGCTATGATCTAGTTGTATCAAATGCATGTTGTACATATCTTTATATGTTCTTTTTGATATTATTAGCTTGTTAACTTTGTTTTAGGATAGTTTGTGTTGTATTCTTGCCCTAACCTTTCAGGTACACGTTTAGCTTGAAGATGCAAAATCAAACCTGAATTTTGTCCAAACAAAGAAGTGAATTCAAGTAGCTTGCAAGCAAGGTGCTTAACAAGCACTCATGTCAATTTCAGCCTATGTTTTCACGTTGAAACAAGAATGAGGAAGCAGCTCAAGCCTTCAACCAATAGAAAGAAGTCTACCAAATGATTTATCCATTCACAATCAAGTTAGAAAATTCAAACAAGCTGCTCAACCAAGGATCCAATCAAGAGGCTTGAGAATTTCGGCTGGTTCATAAACTAATATGTTTGAAAATTCAACACAAGGCAAGAACCAATCAAGGCTGAGTTTTATCCAAGCTGCACACTCCAAGAGCCAATCAAAACTTTGGCTGAATTTCAAGCAAGAAAGGAACCGTATGATTAAGAAAGAAATGGTTGAAATTTCAAGCCACAACTTTAACCAATCAAAGCTAAGGGTTCAACCAAGCAGCTCACTCTTTAAACCAATCAAATTATGGCTGGAAAACAAGCAAAGAAAGAAGAAGAAGCAACCAGCTCCTTTGACAACCGAAAGTTCATCCAACTTGTTCAAAAAGAAAGGATGTTAATCATAGGCTTGTACTTTGTATTTTAGACCTTGTACTTTTCTTATTTTCGTGTGCTATAAGAGGTTTAGAACCTGAATGTAATAAGGACAACACTTATCAAATACAAAAACCAGAATTTCCTTCAAGGAGTTATCAACATTTCAAGTTGAGGTTTAAAGCCACCAAACGGTTTTCATACAAGTTCCAGCCTAGAACTTGTTTGCATTTACTTCTTTATTTGGTTTACAGCATCTTAGGGTCTCATTGAGGTTTTAGATGTGTTGGAGTGCCAAAGAGGAAGAGGTTTGGCATAGATTGAGCCAAGAACAAAGGTTAAAGCTTAAAGGGTGTCTTTAAGATGTTCTTTGACATAGCTTGGGTTCAAATCAATTTGGAATAGGAGACAACATCCTTGGCAAACGTTTTCAGCCCCCATTTGGCTCATCAATTGGTATCAGAGCTTTGGTTAGTCTTCTATTCATGTTTACATTGTTTAAATTTGCAAAATGAAGTTGCTGCCCAAAACCGTTTGTGTACTGATTTTATTGCGTTTAGTTTGCTATTTGTTTAGGTAGTTAACTTATGTTTTCAAGTGCTTGTTAGGTAGTATACTATAGTTTGGTAAGTTAGTTAAGTGACAAAACCGAAAACACCCCATAAAAAAACAACTTAGACTAGACTTAAGTGTGTTAGTAGTTGATTGTGTAGTTTGAAACAAAACCGTGTGTGACCAGCTTATATGTGTTCAACCTAGCTTAGATATTGTTCATTAGGTCCTAATCTGGTAGTTTAAATGGTAGTTTAGATTAGTCCCTAAAACTGAAAACTTTGAACAAAAAAAATAGGTTAGTTGATAGTAGTTGAAATCAAGTTGTTTAAATTCTGTTTTTGTGTTCCTATGTGCAAACTGTTCTTAACGTTTTCTATGCTTCCTTATTTAGCTTAAATAAACATCATTAGATCTTGATTTAGTAGTTTAAGTGTTAGACTATTTGAGTCCTTAAAATCAGAAAACTTGAAACACCAAAACTAGACTAGTTGATAGTTTGCATATAGTTAAAATTCTGTTTTTAGTAACTTGGTGCAAACTGTCCAAAACGTCTTAGTGTTGCCTTCTTTAGCTTAGTTTGGCTAGTTTACAACATAGTTTAAGTGTTTAGATGTTTGTTTAGTTCAGCTTAAGAAAACCGAAAACCAAAGGACCAAAAACAAGTAGTTTAGCTAAATAGAGTGTGCTGCCTAGTCTCTCTAGTTCAAGTACGTTTGTTAGGTAAAACACAAGGAGTTGCATCTAGTTTCATTTAGTTAGAATCTGATTGCATCATAAAAACAAAAACCAAACAAAAACAAGTAGGTTAGATCACTTGAAAACAAAACAAAACAAGCTATCATACTTAGCATCTAAACTGATTTTCCATTAAGTACTAGTAACCGGCCATTGTGCACTTCATTTAGACACAACTAAGTTGCATTTAGCCATATTAGAATTAGTAAGTTCACTTGCATCAAAAACAGAAAATAGAAAAAAGAGCAAACTGTCCAAAACCGTGTGGATTAAAACAACTTGTAAAAGCTCATTTGAAATCTTGCTATATGCTAATAGCTTTATCTTTTTGTTGATTTCAATTGTTTCAAACAACTTGTTGGACTTAGATATATTCTGAAATTTAGGAATTATTTAAGCCCCACATTGTTAAAGAGCTTTCCCATTGTTGTTTTAGAACAATTTCTGAACTTACATTGCACTATATACAATTTGATCTTGTTGTAATTGTGAATTGAATTCCCACTACATAGTGTTTAGCCGTGTTGTGTACGAGGAACTTTCAAATTCCAAATACAACCAATCTTGTGCAATTAAAGGCCGTGGGCAATGTCTCATGTAGGCCGTGAGCAGTAGTCTCACAACAATCAAGCAAAACCATCCAAAGAAAGAAAATTCAGCTTGATTGAGAAATACGCGAGAGAAAAGCCAAAAATTGTCAAAAAGTAAGAGGCAAGACAAAGAGAGAATTGCACAAGAAAGCCAAGTGAGGAAAAGCCCAAAGTTAAACGTTGCATAAAGGGAAAATCCCGTGCAAAGCTCAAAAGAAAGAAAGTGCCCAAAACAAACCCCAAAGTGTTGTAGTTTTGAAATATTGAAAGTTTCTAAAGCAAACCCTTGCTAGCACTTTGTTTGTGTGTCTTTACTTTCCCTTTACTTCAATTGATAATTGCATATGCTGTAAAGTAAATTAAGGGATTGTTTTAAAACAACCCCGTAGATTTCTTTCAGCCGAACAACAATTTGACTTCTGTGATTTACTTGAATCTTTAGGAGATATAGTCCAAATTGCTGTTTTGAACAATTGTCAACATAAAGTAGAGTATTTGCATCTTGTCAATATTTTATTTGGCTTTTGAGATTGTTTTCTGAATCATGGGTCCCCAACAGAAAGATAATGCATCATCCCCGTCCCTATCTACACCTGTCCCATCCCCAGTCCCTGTTACCCTCGAGAATATACAACAAACACTCACTTTCCTTGTTAATCAATTTGGTTTAATGAGAAGTGACATAGAGGATAACAAACAAAGGCTAAGCAGAGTAGAAAAACCTACCTCAGAACAAAAGGAACCTAGTGTACCTTTTCAAGAAGGCACCTCTTATGATCATGAGTCTCATGTTGAACGCAGAAAAAGCACATCACTTAGAGGTAGAGGTAGAGGTCGAGGTAGTAATGGTGGTCGTAGGAATCTTTCTTTTGAGGAAAGATTTGATAGTCTTCCTGAGTATAATGAAGAAACCTACGTAGAAGAGAGATATAATGAACGTCAACCTGAAGAACAACTTGAAGAAGAATACATCACTACTAAACTGACAATTCCCCCCTTCCATGGCAAAAGTGACCCTGAAACGTATTTGCAATGGGAAACAAAGGTAGATCATATGTATTCTTGCACTAACTATTCTGAATTGGCCAAAGTGCGGTATGCAACTTTTGAATTTGTAGATTATGCTTTACTTTGGTGGGAACAACTGAAGAACACCAGGAGAAGAACAAGACAACCCCCTGTTGTCACTTGGTCCGAGCTGAAACAAGAGATGAGGAAGAGATTCATATCTCCTTCCTATGAAAGAAGCGTCTTTCAGAAATTGCAACAACTTTCTCAAGGTAATAGATCTGTCGATGAATTTTATAAACAGTTAGAACATTTGCTTACCAGGGCTAACATAGAAGAAGCGGAGGAAGCCACCATGGCTAGGTTTCTAGCTGGCTTGAATAAAGAAATTGCATTTAAGGTGGAACTTACACCTTACTCAGATCTGGCTTCTATGGTTCACATTGCTGAGAAAGTGGAAAGACAACTGAAGGTTAAAACTTCTAACCCTTCTTTTCGGACTAATCCTTTGAGTTTTCCTAGAACACAGCCCAGGACGCCATTCCGTCCACAACAAGGCCAAGGCCGTGGATCACAAGGAAAACCAGCCCAGAACATCCAAAATCGTCCAAAGCTTCCAATCACTGATAAAGGCAAAGCCAAGGTGGAAGGTACGCCTAATTTTAAGACTCGTGATATTCAATGTTTTAAATGCTTAGGAAAAGGTCATTTTGCTAATCAATGCCCCAACCCTAAACGCATCTTGTTTATTGAAGAGTCTAATGAGTATTACTCTGAGGAAGAATTGGAAGAGAGTGAAGAAAAACAAGAAATTGAGCAAACATGTGAGGAAGAAGAAGAGATTATTGAAGAGATTAATGAATGTGAAACAAAAGAGTTCTTAGTTGTCCGTCGAGCCCTAAGTGCCCAAATTAAAACTGAAGAACCTGAAATACAACGAGAGAACATATTCCACATTCACTGTATGGTTAAGAAGAAAGTCTGCACCTTAATCATTGACTCCGGTTCATGTACGAATGTTGCAAGTTTTGAACTTGTTAGGAAACTTGAGTTACCTTTAATTAATCACCCCCGTCCTTATAGACTTACGTGGCTTAATGAGTGTGGTGAAGTTAAAGTAACAAAGCAAGTCCTAGTTCCTTTGTCAATTGGTGGGTATTCTGCTGAGGTGTTATGTGACGTAGCCCCTATGCAATCAAGCCATATCTTATTAGGTAGACCGTGGCAATTTGACAACAAGGTTACGTATGATGGTTACCTAAATAGATATTCCTTTAGGCATAACAACAAACTGTTCAAATTAAATGCCTTACCCCCGCACAAAGTTTTTGAGGATCAACAACGAATGTTAAAAAGCTACAATGATCCAAAAGAAAAGGAATTGGAAAGGATCTTTATCAAAGAACACCAACTGAGAAGCTCTCATCTCAAAATTGAACCGAAAGAAAACAAAGTTTCTGCTGAACCATCCCTAAAGAAAAACGCTTTCTTTGCATCTCAAAGTGAGGTATTCCATGCTATCAATTCAAACAAAAATGTTTATATCTTGCTTTACAAAGAATCTCTATTCTCTTCATCTGAGATACCGTCTACTTTACCTAGTGAAGTTGCATCTTTACTTCAAGAATTTTCTAGCTTGTTTCCTGAAGGAGATCCCCCAGCTTTACCCCCTCTAAGAGGCATTGAGCATCAAATAGATTTCATTCCAGGAGCTGTTCTGCCAAACAGACCTGCCTATAGAGCCAATCCAGAGGAAACTAAGGAAATCCAAAAGCAAGTTGAGGAATTATTGAGTCAAGGTAAAGTAAGAGAAAGTATGAGTCCGTGTGCTGTTCCTGTAATCATTGTCCCTAAGAAAGATGGAACTTGGAGAATGTGTACTGACTGTAGAGCCATCAATAAGATCACTGTGAAGTATAGGTACCCTATTCCTAGGTTGGATGACATGTTGGATATGTTGCATGGGTCTAGGTGCTTTAGCAAAGTAGATCTTAAGCAAGGATATTTCCAAGTCAGAATTAGGGAAGGTGATGAATGGAAAACTGCCTTTAAGACTAAGTTTGGATTGTACGAATGGTTAGTTATGCCCTTTGGTTTAACCAATGCCCCTAGTACTTTCATGAGGTTAATGAATGAGGTCTTAAGGAAATTCATAGGGAAATTTGTAGTAGTTTACTTCGATGACATTCTTATCTACTCAAAAACCCTAGGTGAACACCTGAACCATCTAAAAGCCGTTTTTGTCACCCTACAGAAAGAGAAGCTGTATGCTAATTTCAAGAAGTGTTCTTTCTGTTTGGAGAAGGTTACATTCTTAGGATTTGTGATTAGTGCTGAAGGAATTGAAGTGGATCAAGAGAAAGTTAAATCCATAACTGAGTGGCCGACCCCTAAGTCTGCTGGAGATATTAGGAGTTTTCATGGGTTAGCTAGTTTCTATAGACGTTTTGTGAAGGATTTCTCTACCATAGCAGCACCCTTGAATGAATTAGTCAAGAAAGATGTAAGATTTGAATGGGGAGAATCACAACAACAAGCCTTTGAGGAACTTAAGAAACGTCTAACTTCTGCACCCATCCTGAGATTGCCCAATTTTGATGAAATGTTTGAAGTTGAATGTGATGCCAGTGGAGTTGGCATTGGAGCTGTATTGCATCAAGGTAACAAACCTGTTGCCTACTTTAGTGAGAAATTGAAAGGAGCTTCCATCAATTATTCAACCTATGATAAAGAATTGTACGCACTTGTCCGTTCTTTACAAACTTGGCAACATTATCTGCAACCTAAGGAATTTGTGATCCATACTGATCATGAAAGCCTTAAGTATCTAAAGGGTCAAGGAAAACTGAACAAAAGACATGCCAAGTGGGTTGAATTCATTGAACAATTCCCTTATGTGATCAAGTATAAACAAGGAAAAGAAAATGTTGTTGCTGATGCCTTATCTCGTCGTTATACTTTGATTACTACTCTTTCATGTAACATGTTTGGTTTTGAATCTATCAAAGAGATGTATCATTCTGATCATGACTTTAGTTCTATATATCAAGCATGCGTTGAGTCCCCTTTTGCCAAATATTACTTGCATGATGGTTACTTGTTTAAAGAACATAAGTTATGTGTACCAATGTGTTCATTAAGGGAGTTATTGATAAAAGAAGCTCATGGAGGAGGTTTAATGGGTCATTTTGGCTCATTAAAGACTTTGGAAACACTTAAGGAACATTTCTTCTGGCCGCATATGAGAGCACATGTTGATAAGATTTGTGACCAATGTATTACTTGCAAACAAGCAAAATCTAGAACACAACCACATGGATTGTACACTCCTTTATCTGTCCCAAGCTCACCTTGGACTGATATTTCTATGGACTTTGTAATGGGATTGCCTCGATCCAAAACTGGTAAAGATAGCATCTTTGTTGTTGTTGATAGATTTTCCAAAATGGCACATTTCATTGCATGTAAGAAAGTTGATGATGCTATTCATATTGCTGATTTGTTCTTTAAGGAAATTGTTAGATTACATGGCATGCCACGTACAATTGTTAGTGATAGAGATACAAAGTTTCTAAGTCATTTTTGGCGTGTTTTGTGGAGTAAACTTGGTACTAAATTGCTATTTTCCACAACTGCTCACCCACAAACCGATGGTCAAACTGAAGTCGTTAATAGAACTTTGTCTCAACTTTTACGTGTTGTCATTCAAAAGAATCTAAAGAATTGGGAAGATTGCTTAGCTTACATTGAGTTTGCATACAATAGAGTTGTTCATAGTGGAACATTGCATTCTCCTTTTGAAGTTGTTTATGGCTTTAACCCTTTGTCCCCGCTTGATCTTGTTCCCATACCTGTTCATGAACGTGTTAGTTTAGATGGTGAACGAAAAGCAAAACTTGTGAAAGAATTGCATGAAAAGGTTAAGTCACAACTTGAAGCTAAGAATAAAGTGTATGCCAATAGAGCCAACAGGAATCGTAAAGTTGTTATATTTGAACCTGGTGATCTTGTTTGGTTACACTTGAGAAAAGAAAGATTCCCTAAGGAAAGGGACTCCAAATTGAAGCCAAGAGGCGATGGACCGTTCAAAGTGTTGAAACGGCTTGGTGATAATGCCTATGTTCTCGATCTTCCTGAAGAAAGGTATGGTCCTATCTCTAAAACTTTTAATGTTGCTGACCTTTCTCCGTTTAGTGTTGATTCAGATTCGAGGACGAATCCTTTTCAAGTGGGAGGGAATGATGAGCTACAGCCTAACCTTGTGGATCCAAACACTGACGATGACACATCATTGCCACACAATGGTCCCATAACAAGGAGTATGGCTAAGAAATTGTTACATTGTGTTGAATCATTCCTTTACAGGCATGAAGAGGATGAGCCAAGCAAAGATGACATCCATTGGGTTTATGTGATACAAGCTATGATCTAGTTGTATCAAATGCATGTTGTACATATCTTTATATGTTCTTTTTGATATTATTAGCTTGTTAACTTTGTTTTAGGATAGTTTGTGTTGTATTCTTGCCCTAACCTTTCAGGTACACGTTTAGCTTGAAGATGCAAAATCAAACCTGAATTTTGTCCAAACAAAGAAGTGAATTCAAGTAGCTTGCAAGCAAGGTGCTTAACAAGCACTCATGTCAATTTCAGCCTATGTTTTCACGTTGAAACAAGAATGAGGAAGCAGCTCAAGCCTTCAACCAATAGAAAGAAGTCTACCAAATGATTTATCCATTCACAATCAAGTTAGAAAATTCAAACAAGCTGCTCAACCAAGGATCCAATCAAGAGGCTTGAGAATTTCGGCTGGTTCATAAACTAATATGTTTGAAAATTCAACACAAGGCAAGAACCAATCAAGGCTGAGTTTTATCCAAGCTGCACACTCCAAGAGCCAATCAAAACTTTGGCTGAATTTCAAGCAAGAAAGGAACCGTATGATTAAGAAAGAAATGGTTGAAATTTCAAGCCACAACTTTAACCAATCAAAGCTAAGGGTTCAACCAAGCAGCTCACTCTTTAAACCAATCAAATTATGGCTGGAAAACAAGCAAAGAAAGAAGAAGAAGCAACCAGCTCCTTTGACAACCGAAAGTTCATCCAACTTGTTCAAAAAGAAAGGATGTTAATCATAGGCTTGTACTTTGTATTTTAGACCTTGTACTTTTCTTATTTTCGTGTGCTATAAGAGGTTTAGAACCTGAATGTAATAAGGACAACACTTATCAAATACAAAAACCAGAATTTCCTTCAAGGAGTTATCAACATTTCAAGTTGAGGTTTAAAGCCACCAAACGGTTTTCATACAAGTTCCAGCCTAGAACTTGTTTGCATTTACTTCTTTATTTGGTTTACAGCATCTTAGGGTCTCATTGAGGTTTTAGATGTGTTGGAGTGCCAAAGAGGAAGAGGTTTGGCATAGATTGAGCCAAGAACAAAGGTTAAAGCTTAAAGGGTGTCTTTAAGATGTTCTTTGACATAGCTTGGGTTCAAATCAATTTGGAATAGGAGACAACATCCTTGGCAAACGTTTTCAGCCCCCATTTGGCTCATCAGAGGAAAACAATGAAATTGAACAAACATGTGAGGAAGAAGAAGAGATTAGTGAAGAGACTAATGAGTGTGAAACAAAAGAGTTCTTAGTTGTCCGTCGAGCTCTAAGTGCCCAAATTAAAACTGAAGAACCTGACATACAAAGAGAGAACATATTCCACATTCACTGTATGGTTAAAAAGAAAGTCTGCACTTTAATCATTGACTCTGGTTCATGTACCAATGTGGCAAGTTTTGAACTTGTTAGGAAACTTGAGTTACCTTTACTGAATCACCCCCATCCTTATAGACTTACGTGGCTTAATGAGTGTGGTGAAGTTAAAGTAACAAAGCAAGTCCTAGTTTCTTTATCAATTGGTGGGTATTTTGCTGAGGTGTTATGTGATGTAGCCCTTATGCAATCAAGTCATATCTTATTAGGTAGACCGTGGCAATTTGACAACAAGGTTACTTATGATGGTTACCTAAATAGATATTCCTTTAGGCATAACAACAAGATGTTCAAATTAAATGTCTTGCCCCCGCACAAGGTCTTTGAGGATCAACAACGAATGTTAAAAAGCCATAAAGATCCAAAAGAAAAGGAACTGGAAAGGATTTTCATCAAAGAAAACCAACTGAAAAGTTCACATCTTAAAATTGAACCGAAAGATATCAAAGTTTCTGCCGAACCATCTCTAAAGAAAAGCGCATTCTTTGCATCTCAAAGTGAGGTATTCCATGCTATCAATTCAAAGAAAACTGTTTATATCTTGCTTTACAAAGAAACTCTGTTCTCTTCATCTGAAATACCATCTACTTTACCAAGTGAAGTTGCATCTTTACTTCAAGAATTTTCTAGCTTGTTTCCTGAAGGAGATCCCCCAGGTTTACCACCTCTAAGAGGCATTGAGCATCAAATAGATTTCGTTCCAGGAGCTGTTCTGCCAAACAGACCTGCCTATAGAGCCAATCCAGAGGAAACTAAGGAAATCCAAAAACAAGTTGAGGAATTATTAACCCAAGGTAAAGTAAAAGAGAGTATGAGTCCTTGTGCTGTCCCTGTTATCATTGTCCCTAAGAAAGATGGAACTTGGAGAATGTGTACAGATTGTAGAGCCATCAATAAGATCACTGTGAAGTATAGATACCCTATTCCTAGGTTGGATGACATGTTGGATATGTTGTATGGGTCTAGGTGTTTTAGCAAAGTAGATCTTAAACAAGGCTATTTCCAAGTGAGAATTAGGGAAGGTGATGAATGGAAAACTGCCTTTAAGACTAAGTTTGGATTGTACGAATGGTTAGTTATGCCCTTTGGTTTAACGAACACCCCTAGTACTTTCATGAGGTTAATGAATGAGGTCTTAAGGAAATTCATAGGGAAATTTGTAGTAGTCTACTTTGATGACATTCTTATCTACTCCAAAACCCTAAGTGAACATCTGATCCATCTTCGAGCTGTTTTTGTCACCCTACAGAAAGAAGAGTTGTATGCTAATTTCAAGAAGTGTTGTTTCTGTCTGGAGAAGGTTACATTCTTAGGATTTGTGATTAGTGCTGAAGGAATTGAAATGGACCAAGAGAAAGTTAAATCCATAACTGAGTGGCCAACCCCTAAGTCTGCTGGAGATATTAGGAGTTTTCATGGATTAGCTAGCTTCTATAGACGTTTTGTGAAGGATTTCTCTACCATAGCTGCACCCTTGAATGAGTTAGTCAAGAAAGATGTAAGATTTGAATGGGAAGAATCACAACAACAAGCCTTTGAGGAACTTAAGAAACGTCTAACTTCTGCACCTATCCTGAGATTGCCCAACTTTGATGAAATGTTTGAAGTTGAATGTGATGCCAGTGGAGTTGGCATTGGAGCTGTATTGCATCAAGGTAACAAACCTGTTGCCTACTTTAGTGAGAAATTGAAAGGAGCTTCCATAAATTATTCAACCTATGACAAAGAATTGTATTCCCTTGTCCGTTCTTTACAAACTTGACAACATTATCTACAACCTAAGGAATTTGTGATTCATACTGATCATGAAAGCCTTAAGTATCAAAAAGGTCAAGGAAAATTGAACAAAAGACATGCCAAATGGGTTGAATTCATTGAGCAATTCCCTTATGTGATCGATCAAGTATAAGCAAGGAAAAGAAAATGTTATTGCTGATGCCTTATCTCATCGCTATACTTTGATTACTACTCTTTCATGTAACATGTTTGGTTTTGAGTCTATCAAAGAGATTTATCATTTTGATCATGACTTTAGTTCTATCTATCAAGCATGCATTGATTCACCTTTTTCTAAATATTACTTGCATGATGGTTATTTGTTTAAAGAACATAAGTTATGTGTACCAATGTGTTCATTAAGAGAGTTGTTGATAAAAGAAGCTCATGGAGGAGGTTTAATGGGTCATTTTGGCTCGTTAAAAACTTTGGAGACACTTAAGGAACATTTCTTCTGGCCGCATATGAGAGCACATGTTGATAAGGTTTGTGACCAATGTATTACTTGCAAACAAGCAAAATCTAGAACACAACCACATGGATTGTACACTCCCTTATCCGTTCCAAGCTCACCTTGGACTGATATTTCTATGGACTTTGTATTAGGATTGTCTCGTTCCAAAACTGGTAAAGATAGCATCTTTGTTGTTGTTGATAGATTTTCCAAAATGGCACATTTCATTGCATGTAAGAAAGTTGATGATGCTATTCATATTGCTGATTTGTTCTTTAAGGAGATTGTTAGATTGAATGGCATGCCACGTACAATTGTTAGTGATAGAGATACAAAGTTTCTAAGTCATTTCTGGCATGTTTTGTGGAGTAAACTTGGTACTAAATTGTTATTTTCTACAACTGCTCACCCACAAACCGATGGTCAAACTGAAGTTGTTAATAGAACTTTGTCTCAACTGTTACGTGTTGTCATTCAAAAGAACTTGAAGAATTGGGAAGACTGCTTAGCTTACATTGAGTTTGCATACAATAGAGTTGTTCATAGTGGAACATTGCATTCTCCTTTTGAAGTTGTTTATGGCTTTAACCCTTTGTCCCCGCTTGATCTTGTTCCCATACCTGTACATGAACGTGTTAGTTTAGATGGTGAACGAAAAGCAAAACTTGTGAAAGAATTGCATGAAAAGGTTAAGTCATAACTTGAAGCTAAGAATAAAGTGTATGCCAATAGAGCCAAAAGGAATCGTAAAGTTGTTATATTTGAGCCTGGTGATCTTGTTTGGTTACACTTGAGGAAAGAAAGATTCCCTAAGGAAAGGGACTCAAAGTTGAAGCCAAGAGGCGATGGACCGTTCAAAGTGTTGAAACGGCTTGGTGATAATGCCTATGTTCTCGATCTTCCTGAAGAAATGTATGGTCCTATCTCTAAAACTTTTAATGTTGCTGACCTTTCTCCGTTTAGTATTGATTCAGATTCGATGACGAATCCTTCTCAAGTGGGAGGGAATGATGAGCTACAGCCTAACCTTGTGGATACAAACACTGACGATGACACCTCAATGCCCCATACAGGTCCCATAACAAGGAGTATGGCTAAGAAATTGTTACATTGTGTTGAATCATTTCTTTACAGGCATGAAGAGGATGAACCAAGCAGAGATGATGTCCATTGGGTTTATATGATACAAGCTATGATCTAGTTGTATCAAAAACGTGTTGTACATATCTTTAGTTGTTCTTTTTATTATTATTGGTTGGTTAACCTTGTTTTAGGATAGTTTGTGTTGTATTATTGCCTTGTCTTTCAGGTACACGTACATAGCTTGGAGATGCAATTAGAATCTGAATTTTTGTCCAAGCAAAGAGGTGAAATGCAAGTAGCTTACATGCAAGGTGGTGACAAGCACTCATGTCAAATTCAAAGCTTGTTCTTCACGTTAAGAATGGATGAAACAAGCTGCTCACATCATTAACCAATAGGAAGGATTCTTGCAAATATACAAACCAATCAAAAACAAGTGAAGAAAAGCAAGCAAGCTGCACAACAATTGCTCCAATCAAATTCCTTGAGGAAGTCGTTGGTTTAAAGCCTAAAAGGGTTGAAAATTCAAAGACCAACTTGCAACCAATCAAAGCATAAATCAAAGCAAGCTGCTCCATGTTTTATCCAATCAAATTGATCAAGAGAAAAGCTGGAAACAAAGCATGGAGTACACGTTAATAGCAACCAGAAATCTTGGAACAAAAGTTGTTCAAAAAGCAAGCATGTCATTTTAGTCTTGTACTTTGTATTTTAAGACTTGTACTCTTTAATTTTCGTTTGCTATAAGTAATGTAGGAACCTGAATGTACAAACAACAATTCATATATACATTTCAATCAAAACTTCCTTTAAGGAAATCTCAACTTTCTAGTTGAAGTTCAAGACCACTTAACGGTTTTCTTCCAAGTTCATAGCCTAGAACTTGTTAGTATTCACTTCATTTTTGGTTTACAGCATCTTAGTGATGAGCCCACGATGGGGTCAACGCAACATATTTTCATGTATCATTTATTGTCACATGTTAGTTCTGTAAGACATGGCATATCACTGTTGACTCCGCACACACTAGTTCTACTTCTTATGTCTTATAGTCTTAACTAACCCTTAGGACATGTCATATATGTTGTGTATCTTGTGTTTGTTGGTTGGTTAACCTTGTTTTAGGATAGTTTGTGTTGTATTATTACCTTGTCTTTCAGGTACACGTACATAGCTTGGAAATGCAATTAGAATCTGAATTTTTGTCCAAGCAAAGAGGTGAAATGCAAGTAGCTTACAAGCAAGGTGGTGACAAGCACTCATGTCAAAATCAGATTTGTTCTTCACGTTAAGAATGGATGAAACAAGCTGCTCAAGCTTTAACCAATAGGAAGGAGTCTTGCAAATGCTCAAACCAATCACAATCAAGTGAAGACAATTCAGCAAGCTGCACAAACTTGGATCCAATCAAATTCAATGAAGAAATCGGCTGGTTTATGGTTAAATGGTTTGAATATTCAAAGCCTAAACTACAACCAATCAAAAGGGGAGTTCAAACCAAGCTGCTCAATGTGTTAACCAATCAAAATTGTGGCTTAAAGCTAGCATGGAAGAAATGATGGATTAAGCTCATTCCTTTGAAAATTCAACACCAAACTTGAAACCAATCAAATGCAATCCAAAGCAAGCTGCTCAATGTATTGTCCAATCAAAATGGCTGAAATCAAGCAAGGAATACACGGCAAAGCAACCAGAATCTTGGAACCAAAGTTATCAAAAGCAAGAATGTTATTTAGTCTTGTACTTAATACTTTAAACCTTGTACACATGTAGTTTTCGTTTGTTATAAGTAGCATAGGAAGCTGAATGTAAACACAACATTTTTCAACACAATTTCAAGAAAACATTTCAATCAAACATTCCTTTAAGGAGTTCTCAACTTTCTAGTTGAAGCTTAAGCCACTAACGGTTTCTTTAAAGTTCATAGCCTAGAACTTGCTAAGTATTTACTTCATTTTTGGTTTACAGCATCTTAGGGTCTCAATGAGGTTTTAGATGTGTTGGAATACCAAAGAGGAAGAGGTGTTGGTATAAATTGAGCCAAGAACAAACGGTTACAGTTCAAGAGGTGTCATTGTGATGTTCTTTGCCATAGCTGAGGTTCAAATCAATTTGGAATAGGAGACAAAGTCCTTGGAACGTTTATCTAGCCTTCGTTTGGCTCATCAATTGGTATCAGAGCGTTGGTTAGTCTTCTATTCATGTTTACATTGTTTAAACTTGCATATGAATGATGCTGCCCAAATCGTGTAGTGAACTGTTTTTTATCCATTTAGAATCTGTTAGTTTAGGTAGTTAGCTTATGTTTTGAAGTGTTTATTAGATAGTTTACAATAGTTTGGTAACTTAGTTTTTAGTAGCAAAAACCGAAACACCACAAAAAAAGAACTTAGACTAGACTTAAGTGTGTTAGAATCCCTTTGTGTAGTTTTGATTAAAACCGTGTGTGAAACTTGTTGTTTTAGTTCAATCTAGCTTAGACAATGTTCATTAGGTCCTAATCTAGAAGTAAACGGTAGTTTAGTGATTCCTTAAAACAGAAAACTTGAACACAAAAATAGATTAGTTGATAGTTTAGTTTGTAATCAAGTTGTTAAAATTCTGTTTTAGTAGTTGTGTGCAATCTGTTTTAGACGTTGTGATGCTGCCTTATTTAGCTTAGTTAGACTAGTTTACAACATAGTTTAAAGGTATAGTTGGTTGTTTAGTTTACTTCAAGAAATCCGAAAACTAAAGAACAAAACAAGTAGTTTTAGTTACCTATGTATGCTGCCTAGTCTTTGGTTGATACACGTTTGTTGTGTAGAATACATAAACACTTGCATCTTGTGTCATCTAGCTTAGAAACTGATTGCATCATACAAACGAAAACCAAAACAAAAACAAGTAGAATAGATAATTTAAAAACAAAACAAGTTAGTTAGTTTGCGTCAAAACTGATTTCCATTAGTGTTATAGTAATCAACCCTTATAAATTGCATTTAGAAACAACTAAGTTGCATTTAGCTATCTTAAGATTAGTTAGATCATTTGCATCAAAAACAGAGAAAACAAACCGAAACAATTTAGTTTAAACTTGATTAAATCTTTGAATGCTATTTGTTTAAACTTGTTGAATTTGATTTCACCACCCCCGTTACACCTTAAGTCATTGTTTAGTACAAACTTGATTGAATCTTTTAATTGAAACATTATTGACTTGAGATTTGTTAAAAGTGAAGTAAATTTGTAAGAAACAAGATTTGATTTCAAATTTTAACGTTGGCTTTACGTTTATCTTTACTTGGGATTGAATCAATTGTTTAAAGACTTTATTGGACTTAAGTTCTTACTTAGGATCACTTTGTCTATATTTATCCCTACACTGTTAAATTGCCGACCCTGTTATCATCTTGTTGTCTTTACACTTCTTCAACTTGCATTGAACTTTCATCTATATTTGGTTGTTAAATTTGTGAAACAGTTTTCATATCATTAGTGTTCTTCCGTGTTGTTCAAAGAACGTTTCACAAAAGCCACACCAAAACTTGTGCAAGTAAAACCAAAGAAAAAGAAGCCGTGAGCAATGTCTCATAAAGGCAAGTAAGCAGTAGACTCACAAAACAGACAAAGCCAATCCAAAGGAAAATAATTAGGCTTGTTTGTGAAAGAAACTAAGAGAAAAGTCATTTTTAACGTCAAAAAGCAAGAGACAAGACGTATGAGTGATTTGCACAAGAAGTGAGATATAGCCATCCAAAGTTCACAAAAGGTGAATTGTGCAAAACCAAAAGCAAATACCTACACCAAAAGTGATGAGCCAAACGAAGGCTAGAAAATGCTGCCAAGGACTTTGTCTCCTATTCCAAACTGATTTGAACACAAGCTATGTCAAAGAACATCTCCAAGATACCCCTTGATCTTTAACCGTTGTTCTTGGCTCAATCTATGCCAACACCTCTCCCTCTTTGGCACTCCAACACATCTAAAACCTCAATGAGACCCTAAGATGCTGTAAACCAAATGATGAAGCAAATACTAACAAGTTCTAGGCTGGAACTTGCAAGAAAACCGTTAGTGGTTTCAAACTTCAACTAAGAAATAGTTGTGAACTCCTTGAAGGAAATTTGATTGAAATATGTTTGATAATGGTTGTTTGTACATTCAGCTCTTAACCTACTTATAAGCAACGAAAGTTTAAAGTTTAAAATACAAAATTCAAGACTAGGAATAACATGTTTGCGTTTTGAACAAGTTGGAGCAACTTTCGGTTGAAAAGAAGCTGGTTGCTTCTCCTTCCTTCTTTGCTTGTCTTCACCCATAATTTTGATTGGTTTAAACATTGAGCAGCTTGCTTGGATCTTAGCCTTGATTGGTTGTGAGTTGTAGCTTGAATTTTCAAAGAATTTCCCTTAGACAACCGTACATTCCCTTGCTTGAATTCAGCCAAAGTTTTGATTGGTTTATGGAGTGTGCAGCTTGGTTTGTACTTGGCCTTGATTGGTTCTTACTTTGGTGTTGAATATTCAAACAAAATATGCCTAGACCAGCCGAAAATCTTCAAGCTTGTGATTGGATCCTTGGTTGAGCAGCTTGTTGAACTTTCTTTAGTTGTTTATGATTGGTTCAAGCATTTAGAAGACTCCTTTCTATTGGTTGAAGGCTTGAGCAGCTTCCTCATTCTTGTTTTCAACGTGAAGAACATTGCTTGAATTAACATGAGTGCTTGTCACCACCTTGCTTGTAAGCTCCTTGCACAACACCTCTTTGCTATGACAAAAATTCAGCTTTGAATTGAATCTTCAAGCTAAAAACGTGTACCTGAAAGATAAGGCAAGAATACAACACAAACTATCCTAAAACAAAGTTAACAAACTAAAAATATCAAAAAAGAACATCTAAAGATATGTACAACATGCATTTGATACAACTAGATCATAGCTTGTATCATATAAACCCAATGGATGTCATCTTTGCTTGGCTCATCCTCTTCATGCCTGTAAAGAAATGATTCAACACAATGTAACAATTTCTTAGCCATACTCCTTGTTATGGGACCATTGTGGGGCAATGAGGTGTCATTGTCAGTGTTTGCATCTACAAGGTTAGGCTGTAGCTCATCATTCCCTCCCACTTGAAAAGGATTCGTCCTCGAATCTGAATCAACACTAAACGGAGAAAGGTCAGCAACATTAAAAGTTTTAGAGATAGGACCATACCTTTCTTCAGGAAGATCGAGAACATAGGCATTATCACCAAGCCGTTTCAACACTTTGAACGGTCCATCGCCTCTTGGCTTCAATTTGGAGTCCCTTTCCTTAGGGAATCTGTCTTTTCTCAAGTGTAACCAAACAAGATCACCAGGTTCAAATATAACAACTTTACGATTCCTGTTGGCTCTATTGGCATACACTTTATTCTTAGCTTCAAGTTGTGACTTAACCTTTTCATGCAATTCTTTCACAAGTTTTGCTTTTCGTTCACCATCTAAACTAACACGTTCATGAACAGGTATGGGAACAAGATCAAGCGGGGACAAAGGGTTAAAGCCATAAACAACTTCAAAAGGAGAATGCAATGTTCCACTATGAACAACTCTATTGTATGCAAACTCAATGTAAGCTAAGCAATCTTCCCAATTCTTTAAGTTCTTTTGAATGACAACACGTAACAGTTGAGACAAGGTTCTATTAACAACTTCAGTTTGACCATCGGTTTGTGGGTGAGCAGTTGTAGAAAATAACAAATTAGTACCAAGTTACTCCACAAAACACGCCAGAAATGACTTAGAAACTTTGTATCTCTATCACTAACAATCGTACGTGGCATGCCATGCAATCTAACAATTTCCTTAAAGAACAAATCAGCAATATGAATAGCATCATCAACTTTCTTACATGCAATGAAATGTGCCATTTTGGAAAATCTATCAACAACAACAAAGATGCTATCTTTACCAGTTTTGGATCGAGGCAATCCCAATACAAAGTCCATAGAAATATCAGTCCAAGGTGAGCTTGGAACAGATAAAGGAGTATACAATCCATGTGGTTGTGTTCTAGATTTTGCTTGCTTGCAAGTAATACATTGGTCACATATTTTATCAACATGTGCTCTCATATGCGGCCAGAAGAAATGTTCCTTAAGTGTTTCCAAAGTTTTTAACGAGCCAAAATGACCCATTAAGCCTCCTCCATGAGCTTCTTTTATCAATAACTCTCTTAATGAACACATTGGTAGACATAACTTATGTTCTTTAAACAAGTAACCATCATGCAAGTAATATTTATGATACGAATATGGTTCGTATGTTGATGTTGTCCCGATCTTTCTTCACTCTCCAAACGTCCCTCAAGCCTTGAATGTGATGGACAATGGTGCCAAGCAACCACCTTCCTTTCAAGCCTCCAAATCCGTTTGGTTATATGTGTTTCAATCCGTCCAATCCAACCAGTCACTCCTAATCCTTGGATTGTGGATCACCAATAAGGAACACACAATCCTTAATTGGGTCTAGCCTTGATTTAGATATGTGTAAACCAAAGGAAAAACACAAACTTTTATTCAAGAAACTCAAGAACAAAAGACAATACAAAACCGTAGGGTTTTTAGTCTCCAAGATGAAAAATAGTCTAACTATCAAAAGAAATGCTAAGTGATCAATATATTTGATTACAAGCCTTGTTGGCCACTCCCACAAAACGGCTAGGGCATCTTGGAATTTCCATGTTGGCGCCACTTCCTTCCTTGAGATGCAAAATTCTGAATTTGTTATTTTAGGTAAGCTTCTCTCTCTTGGCAAATCCACAATTATTGTCTCAATCACCAATTATTGCATTATTAATCATCCTTCTAGAACTTGTCTTGTGCATCCATTTGCCCTCACACGCCATTCAGCCTTCCTTTTGTCACAAGATCTAATTTTGGTAACTTTCTCTTACTTGAATTATCTCCTTAATTGCTCCAAATCTTCAATTATGACTCCATAATTCATTCCAATCATCCCAATCTGATTTATGACATTATAGAAGGTCTCTTAATTGCATTTGATCATGCTAGGCGGCTGCTACTCTCTTCAAGAAAACCGAAAACCCTAAGTTGCACACTTGGGCTTGTTTTGGACTTCTTCCTTGCAACTCTTGTAACTATTTTTGTGGACTGATTTTGACAAAACCCAAAACATGAAAGATGCTCTAAATTAAGTCTACTTCAAGGTCCAGCTGGTTCCATGCACGCCCAATCTCACTTGAAAGCCCAAAACATAAAGTTTATGAGGATGCTCTCCTTTTTAAGAACCTCTAAGAACCTTTTTTCAGCCTCCTTTTCCTTAGGATCTGAATGGTTCTTCTTCATCCTCTTAGCATCCTCATAAACTTTATGTGGAGACAATGCATGTAACTTAAACTTTTTGCCATTAAAAGTAAAAGCATACATGTTCAATCTACCATCATAAATAACATGCTTGTCAAATTGCCAAGGTCTACCTAACAAAATATGACTAGCATGCATAGGAGCTACATCACACAAAATTTCATCTTTGTAGCCGCCAATAGATAAAGAAATCAGAACTTGTTTAGACACATGAATCTCACCACAATCATTTAGCCAAGATAACCTATAGGGATGGGAATGGTCAATCATAGGTAAATCTAGCTTTCTAACAAGTTCAATACTTGCAACATTAGCACAAGATCCACTATCAATAATTAAAGTGCAAGTTTTGCCTTTTACCAAACAATGGATGTGGAAGATGTTCTCCCTTTGCAAGCTTTCTTCTTCCTCCTTCATGTGTGCACTTAAGGCTTTTCTTACCACAAGAAAGTCCTTATAAGCACCCTCTTCATCACTCTTTATCTCCTCAGCTGAGTCCTCTTGGTATTCTTCCTTTGTGGCTTCTTCTTCCTCCTCTTCTGAATAGAATTCATTTGTTTCCTCAAGGTACAACACTTTCTTGGCATTAGGGCAGTCCCTTGCATAGTGCCCTCTCCCTGTACATTTAAAACACTCAATCTCCCTTGTCCTTGGAGGGTTTGCGCTTGCCTTGCCTTTGCCTTTGTCGTTTTGACCTAGATTTGCACCATTGGTCCTTTGAGTGAAGTGTGGTTTATTTGGAGTGTTAGGGCTGTTTTGGCCAAGGGTGTTTGAACTTGGCCGTGTTCCTCCATTGCCATTAGACCTAGGCTGCACTTTAGAAAAAGAAGAAGCATTAGTTCTAAAACCAAATCCACTAGTAGAAGAACGTACCTTTAATTGCCGCTCAATTTTCTCAGCTTTGTGAACCATGGAATTTAGATCAACATAGGTAGTGAGTTCAAGTTGAAACCCAATCTCCTTATTAAGACCTCCCAAAAACCGAGCCATGGTTGCCTCAGTTTCTTCAGTATCAGTTTTTATCAACAAACTTTCCAACTCCTTAAAGTATTCATCCACACTTTTATTTCCTTGAGTTAGGCATTGCAACTTTTGGAACATGGATCTCTCGTAAGATTCTGGAATGAATTTCTTTCTCATCTCATATTTCATCTCATCCCAAGTTCCAATTGTTGGTTGTCTAGTCCTTCTTCGTATACTTTGAGTTTGGTCCCACCAAATCAAGGCATAATCCAAGAACTCTATACTTGCATATCTCACTTTTTGCAACTCAGTATAGTTGGCATAGGAAAAGATCATGTCAACTTTTCTTTCCCACTCAATGTAGGCTTCAGGGTCACTTTTGCCATAAAAGGGTGGAATGTTTATTTTGGTTTTCAAATAATCATCCTCTTGAGGCACATGTCTCCTAGGTTGCATTCGGCCTTGAGGCCTTGGGTACAGCTCCTCAACCTCTTCCTCTTCATAGTAATCATTCCATTCCTCCCTAACAGGTTGTTGTCTCATTCCGTGTCTCCTATCTCCTCTACCCCTTGCTCCTCCTCTACCTCCCATGCTTGTGGACCCCTTAGGTTCAGTTCCACGGGATGTTTGGCCTTGGTTTTGAGGTGGGGGCTGATCTTGGGTAGGAGGTGTGTTGGATGTCATCCTTGCTTCCCACTCATCCAACCTAGATTGCATAGTACTAAGCATTTGTGCCATCTTTTCCATGGAAAATTCCACTTTGTCTCCTCCTCCTTGGGTACTGTTTGAACCATCCATGGCAACCTGAAACGCTTTCACAAACAAGAAAAGAAGAAAACTAACACAAGAAACAAAGGTGAGTTGTTAGTGAAAACAAAAAGGAAAACGAAAATCTGTTTGGCCTTTTTTGTCCTCCCTTGTTTTCTCTCAATTGTTCAAGTGTTTTTCCTTGGCCAATCTTGAGCTAGAACCTCTTAAGGCAAGTCCCAAATTGGCTAACCACAATCTGTTTTGTTTTTCTATCCTTGCAAGATTCTTTTGCCTTCAAAAACACCAATTGATCAACAAGTGGTAAAACAGCTTCAAGAAGTTTAGAACACAATTTTAAACACACTTAATAACTATGATTCAAAGAAACAAGAAACCAAAAGTGATGTAGTTGGTTGAACCAAAGAATTGCTAGGGGTTGTCCTGGGCAATCTTTAATTAAACCAACTTATGCAATATCAAATGCAAGCTCTTTGATTGATAGTATGAATGTGTATCCAAGGTTGAGAATTGAAGGCTTTATGTGTGTTGTTTTTTTTGGGGTTGGATAGTAGATGCAAAAAGAGGGAACTTTTGGTCAAAAGGAACTTCTTTTCTCTTCCTTTCTTTGTGCACTTCTTTTTGTTGCTTTTGTGCACGTTTTCTTTTCCTTTCTTTTCCTTTTTTTTTGACGTTCAAAGCAGCCTTGATGCAACCTTTGTTTGCTTTTGCGAGAATCAGTTGTGTATGCTTGAAAGATGAGCCTTTTTGTGTTTGTATGGATGTGTAGTAGAAAACAGATTTTTCCTTGGATACCAATACAACCAAAACAAACAAACTTGTATTCAATATCACACAAGCAAATTTAATTAAAAGCTTCGATAACAACAAGGTGTTTGACTCAAAGGTAGCTTCTTTTAGGCCTTGGGCTGATTTGAGATGGAGTTAAATCCTATTCAATGCAAACAACAATGATCCTATGATTAAGTGTGTTAAAGATGAGATCTTTAATGATAGGTGATCAATATTGATGCAAAAGGTGAAGCCTTTTTTTTGTGGTTTTCGTTGGACTGAAGAAAAGAACAATCTTTGTTTTTGTTTTGATGAAATGAAGCAAAAGATCAATTTTTTTTTGTCAAAAAACGTTTTTTTTTTCTTTGAATGATTGAGAATAACAAGAATGACACAAATGACACAAGAAAAGATATTTGAGATGAAGATAAACGAGAGCTCTGATACCACTTGATACGAATATGGGTCGTATGTTGATGTTGTCCCGATCTTTCTTCACTCTCCAAACGTCCCTCAAGCCTTGAATGTGATGGACAATGGTGCCAAGCAACCACCTTCCTTTCAAGCCTCCAAATCCGTTTGGTTATATGTGTTTCAATCCGTCCAATCCAACCAGTCACTCCTAATCCTTGGATTGTGGATCACCAATAAGGAACACACAATCCTTAATTGGGTCTAGCCTTGATTTAGATATGTGTAAACCAAAGGAAAAACACAAACTTTTATTCAAGAAACTCAAGAACAAAAGACAATACAAAACCGTAGGGTTTTTAGTCTCCAAGATGAAAAATAGTCTAACTATCAAAAGAAATGCTAAGTGATCAATATATTTGATTACAAGCCTTGTTGGCCACTCCCACAAAACGGCTAGGGCATCTTGGAATTTCCATGTTGGCGCCACTTCCTTCCTTGAGATGCAAAATTCTGAATTTGTTATTTTAGGTAAGCTTCTCTCTCTTGGCAAATCCACAATTATTGTCTCAATCACCAATTATTGCATTATTAATCATCCTTCTAGAACTTGTCTTGTGCATCCATTTTCCCTCACACGCCATTCAGCCTTCCTTTGGTCACAAGATCTAATTTTGGTAACTTTCTCTTACTTGAATTATCTCCTTAATTGCTCCAAATCTTCAATTATGACTCCATAATTCATTCCAATCATCCCAATCTGATTTATGACATTATAGAAGGTCTCTTAATTGCATTTGATCATGCTAGGCGGCTGCTACTCTCTTCAAGAAAACCGAAAACCCTAAGTTGCACACTTGGGCTTGTTTTGGACTTCTTCCTTGCAACTCTTGTAACTATTTTTGTGGACTGATTTTGACAAAACCCAAAACATGAAAGATGCTCTAAATTAAGTCTACTTCAAGGTCCAGCTGGTTCCATGCACGCCCAATCTCACTTGAAAGCCCAAAATCACAAAACAGCCTTGTATGGACAAGCTTGGTCCAAATCTGAGAAGCCTTCCTTTCCAAAGCTCAAGGCGTTTGATCCAAGACCTGTAACACCTACAAATCACACTCATACACCAAACATAAGTATTCTAAACAAACTTTAAAAGAAGCAAACGAAAAGACAACTAAAAGCCACAGAAACGGCACCAACAAGCGGACTGAAAATCATTGGATAATCAGTTCTTAAGCTCAACAATGAGCACCCATTTAGGAGGAACATCCATTGGTTCATCTTGCACATGTTTGGTTAGAAAGGAGCCAACATCAAAACCAAGTTGGAAACCAAGGTGAAGACAATTAGTCCTCTTGGTTTGGCTCCTTGTCAAAGGCCCCTTATGATTAAGGGCACCTTGTGCAAGCTCCTCATTAGGGGGCTGCTCCTCAGCCTCATCAATTTAGCAAAAGGGGACTCAATCTGTAGCGCCCCGACCCGGACAGCGGAATCCGACCCGGTGCACCCGTCGTAGCTTACTGAGAAGACTACAAGACGTCTCATCTCTCGAGTACACATCGTCACTGACGTAAGAGAAATAAGTACAGAAACTTGTATCTAATGAATCTCCACCATCAATTCCATACATCAAATGGTAATAAAATCTCAAATGGTAATCACGGAAATAACAAACTAATCCTCAAGTGTATAAAAGAACGGAAATGAGAAATAATTATTCCAACTAGCTCCCAACATATCTCTATGTATCCCATTCAGCCCACTCGCCATCGTCTTCTATGAATATCATGTCGTAGCTAGGCTCATCTGCAATCACAAAGGTAGTACCCTTAGCGAAAACGCTAGCAAGTAACCCGCTTATAAGACATACGGGATCATCACATGGCAAGACATGAGTAATAGATAACTTGAGGGAATTGAGGGGCACATGTCTTGTAAACTTCCAAATGTAAATTTAAATAACGCAGTAAAGCAAGTACGACAAATTGCTCACATTTAACAATTCATAGGCAATCAAGTATCGCACACATTCGTAACACATTGACTCTCGTGATGCATGTCAAGATATGCACTGCACTACTCATTCATTTATGCATGAACACTTTCTCTTTTAAAACAATGCAATGCATGACATAATGCCCGGTCACTTCATATAACTTTATACCCTGTAACGCGCCCCGGCTTATATTTCCATCCCGGTTTACGTTACAGCCAACTTTATACCCTGTAATGCACCTCGGCTTATATTTCCATCCCGAGTAGCATTACAGACAACTTTATACCCTGTAACGCGCCCCGGCTTATATTTCCATCCCGGTTTACGTTACAGTCTTTTGTGCCCTGCAATGCGCCCCGGCTTAAATTTCCATCCCGGTTTACATTGCAGGTCACCTTCGCAAATCTGTGCCGAGGCACCTTTCTTTTCAAATCAATATGCAAATGCACGTGCCATGATGCAAGACTCCTTGTTCATTCACATTCCTCGATCACATATGCAATTCACATTCACATGCGCAAGTACAAGTGACACACACAAGAGTACACTAACTTATCCGTCAACACTTAGACCTCAACTAGCTCGTCAACACTTACCCTTGATTCTAAAGTTCACAACCTACGCAAGTATCCCTATCTTTCCTTCATTGAACTCTAAGACACCTCGTACGTTCATTTCCTAACCCGTTTAAGTCATTCCCGTTGAAACTCGGTTTGAGAATCCATTGAAATCACCAAGATTGATTCACCATCCTAGGGCATGTTCCCAAGACTTAGGCTACCCTTAATCAGGTCTTAAGAAGTCTCTAAAGTCACCCAAAGACTCCCCGAGCTTCCCTTTTTCTCTCTCTATTTTTCCACAAAACTGGGGGACATCATCCCCTCACATCGATCGATCTATGTACTTCATACCCTCACATCGATCGATCGATGTCCATCAGAGGACATCGATCTCTCAGCCCTTCCTACATCGATCGATCGAAGTGACTTCATCCCCTCACATCGATCGATCGATGTCCACGATTCCAGCACAGAAACT